>CM064062.1:41447182-42047182 GCA_032594955.1 Panicum miliaceum
TAATAGACTACACATATTCTACCAAAACCATGGAATCCCATCTCAAATCCCAGTTTCCTTTATATGTCAACCGAGCAGCAGCATGCACGATGTTGCAACAATACCTTGGAAACAAGGTGCTCTAAGTTTCTCTTGAGTGGTTCTATCAGTCAATCTTCACAGAAGCATAGATCTTCCTCACGAACCAGAAGCAGGCATAGAAGCCAATGGTACCAGTCAGTACGAAGAAGGCATAAGAGATGATCAGCATGTAACCAAAGTACAAGATGCCTGAGACAAGCTTTGTGATCTCCAACTTGTTGAAGAAGTAGAAGATAGCATAAGCAAACAGATAGAGCGCTGATGAGCCAGCAGTCAGGTATGCCCTCCACCACCAGTGGTAATCCTCGCTGCATAGTTGGAAGTAGCATAGCACAACCGTGATCTCAGCACAGGTCACAATGAGGATGATGAAGACTATGAAGAGGAAGCCAAAGATGTAGTAGAACTGGTTCAGCCAGATGGATGTCAGGATGAAGAAGAGCTCAATAAAGACAGCCCCAAATGGCAATATACCACCAGCAAGTATAGCAAAAGCTGGCTGCAGGTACCATGCTTGCTCAGGAATTTGCCTAGGAATCTTGTTCGTCTTCACTGGGTCCTCAATGGCTGGCTGCTTGAATCCCAAGAAACTTCCAACAAAGACCAGTGGCACAGAGATGCCGAACCAGAGGAGGAACAAAGCAAACATTGTTCCGAAAGGAACTGCACCAGATGATTTCTCACCCCAGATGAGGGCATTCAAAAAGAAGAAGACCGCAAAGATAATACCAGGAAACATGAAGGCAGTTTTGAGGGTGATCTTCTTCCACTCAGTGCCTTTGAACATCTTGTACAGGCGAGATGAGGTGTATCCTGCCAGTACACCCATGAACACCCACAAAAGGACCATAGCAGTCATGAGTCCTCCACGGTTTGCAGGCGATAAGAATCCAAGTAGCGCAAACATCATGGTTACTAGTGTCATCCCAAAGAACTGCACGCCGGTGCCAACGTAAACACAAAGGAGGCCTGAGTGGACAGGAGGCCGGAATACATCACCATGCACTAACTTCCATCCAGTTTCTTCCTGGGCCTCATCCTGATTGTCAAGCTGGTTATAGTTTGCTATGTCCTTGTAAAGGGTTCTCATCATGATCATGGCTACCATACCAGAAAGGAATAGGACAATCATCAATGAATTAACAATTGAGAACCAATGGATTTGGCTATCACTAGAAAGAAGGTAGACATCCCAGCGAGATGCCCATATGATCTCACTAGCCTGCAATAGGTCAATTCGAAATTAATCAAAATTGGGGAACAACAATCTCAGTCACAATCTTTGAGAAATGAGCTATATACCTCAAAGGTAACATCGTAAGAGAATACTACATATGCATCAGGGGCCACCTCTTGAGGAGTGTGACTACCAGGTGTAATCTTAATGTTAGCATTGCAAGTTTGCGCTGTGGGATTATTGTCATCCCAGGCACCATATTCATGCTTGATACTGTAACAAATGAGCAGAAAGAGGTTATCAAATGTAGAAGACTTTATAGTTCATATGCAGATGGAAGTGGGAAGCAATGTAAGCAGGAAGAGAACAAAATGTTGGAGATAGGTGAGGAGAAAATGTAAGTTGCAAACATATATGCAAGCTAAAGATCATGAAACATGACATACCTGCTGGGAATCACATGGAAGCCAACAATGCGAGCATCGGGAGAAGTTTGGTCTTCATGGTACAAGACTTTAAAACTCAAGTGGTTGTTGATATAATACTTGTCATCCTTGAGCTGGCAATATTTCATCAAATCAAATAAGGTATCCAATAAATATTTTAACTAATTCATGTTTAACTTATGAAACATAAATTTGTTATGCTCACCTTATAACCAACTCGGTAACCATGCTCAAAGCTTGGTGTTTGGCTTCCTTCCCGTGTCTGTCTAGGTACCACAACTGGGAGATTATCTAGAATCCTAACACGCACAAGTTTTTTAAACAGAACAAATTCAGTTAGGCACAGTACTGAACATAACACATAGTGAGATACATGCACACTTCAGAAATTTCCAGTCAATATCTCATGGACATAGCAGTTGAACGAGCAAATGACAGCAAGAAAATAGAGTGATAGATCTCATGTGCACAAATTTGAAGCAGAAAACTCAATTCTACTTACTAGATGGTCACATTATTTACTGACAATAAAAAATATAAAAAAATCAGCTTTAACTTCAAACCTACATGTTAACTCGGTATTCATCATCGATTTTTTCTTTGAAATTCTTTGCAGCTTCTTGAGAAAGCTTCTTTCGACAAACAATCTTGCAACTCTCATCCCTCCTCATCTTGAACTGTATGAATCAAAAAAGAAATTACAGCTGATCAAACAGGTTGCCACAGTATCTTGTATTTTTGTCAAGCAATCCCCCTTCTTTTTACTTGAACTAAGTATAAAAGAAAAGGTTTCATGCCCTTACATTATAGACAGAATTTTCGATGCGGTCCCCACGAAGGACTTCACCCAAGTTCTCAGCACTGTTCTTAATCGCCTCAGGTTTGCAGTAGTCCAGGAAATAGTAGTCATATGGAAGCTGTGTCTTTATAGATGACAGTTTGTTGACTTTCACCTGAAGCTCGTCATCCTGCATAGTGAGTGGTCATAAAGAATTAATACTAGAATACAAATATTTGGCATTCTGTTTATATTCTGGACAGTACGGGGTCACCACTTCTATGATCAAATAACAATCATCCCTATAGCATAATCAATGGATATCAGGAGTCAACAAGCTTGCTATGGATAGAACAAATACACAATGTAAAAGCAAAAGGAGCAAAATTCATGTGTTGATTGAATTATAAAATAGTCTATAAGTTTTCTACGTACTCCCTCCGTCCTAATATATAAGGCGTAACTACTTTTTACTCAAGTCCCATAATATAAGGCGCCCTCTCTCTATACGCATGTACATCGATGTAGTAATACTAGTGTTGATAGAGAGAATTAAATATGTTCCTTGGTCTTTGAACCAGAGGTGGTTACACCTTAGGCCAGTCTCAATGGGGGTTTCATGGAGAGTTTCATAACATTAAATTCTATGCCACATCATCAATTTTGCTGACATGGCGAGGAGAGAGAAGGAGGGAGTTTCATGGGATGTGAGAGGAGTTTCATCACCATGAAACTCATCTGGCACAGTTACCTAGTTTCCAAACTAGGTAATCGTGCCATGAAACTGTGCACCGAGACTGGCCTTATATACTGGGGCGGAGGGAGTATTTCCTACCATAGTGATTAAACTTTGACTATTTGAGGCATTAACCACCAACTACCTACAGCCCTCTGCAGGTAAAGCCTCATCTACTGGATCAACACTCCAAATGCAGCATTTTCAATAGCATTGAACCAAGAGATTCAAACTTTATTAACAAACAGACACAATGCACACACTCTGTTCAATCCAATTGTGATAGAATCATGGAACTAGATCAATTGTATGTGTATCATAATTCTTTAGGATTTGGCTATCCCAAACCTTCCTGTCTTAGCTAGCAACTCCAGTGACTAGAATGAAAGCTATATCAATAAAACAAGATGGCATCAACTTATGCACGTTTGCTAGTAATGAATTGACTCTTCGCTAGTTAGCAATAATGATACAGTTCAAGTCCTCCACTACTTGCCACTCGAATGCCAAATCTTAATGAAACCAACTGAAGGAAACTGCAATTGGTGACGAGTGACGAGTGATCTACTCCGCCCCATACACCCACTTAGCTAACAGGATAAATTAAGCACAACTTGTCAAAGACAAAACAACAACAAAATCAAGCAGCAACATATACAACCACAGCACGTATAGATGAACTCAAACAAGAAAACACCAGAAACTCCGTATTTTCCAAAATTCACTGTTATTCCCGGTGACCACTGCATCGAGCTATGCAAAATGCAACACTACAGTCCTCAGCGAATGACGAAAAACATGTTATCAGTGTTAGGCCACGCAAGGAACGGAAGAGCTAAACTCCCCAACGCTCTCGGGCCCCAGCATGGCGCAGCATCACTTCCCCCCACGCCCAGAACACGCGTGCGCACCAAATGCAATGACACTGCGCATCCCTAAACCCTAAACCACGCGCGCACCCACTGCTCCCCCCGCGCGTCCCGGAAGCCAGATCTGAGGCCGCTCCTCCCAGCACTGCCAGATCCGCGGGCGCCGACAACCGGGGAACAAACACCTACCGCTGGATCCGACAGGGAGAGGAAGCGGGGAAACATGCGGGCGAGAAGGCAGGGAATGAGTCGGTCGATCACCTTTTGGAAGTCGCGGGGGGCCACGCCGGGGAGGTAGAAAGCGCCAGCGGGGGAGGAGACGGCATAGAGCACGGCGGCGGCGACGAAGATGAGGAGGTGGCGTGGGCGCAGGCCGCCGCCGGGGTTCGCCATGGGTGCGTTCGCCGGTGGCGTGGTGCGGGGAAAGGAGTGGGATGGGCGGGGCGAGGGAGGCGGTGGCCGGTGGGCAAGTGCGAGTAGTTAAGACGGGGACCGGACACGCGGCTCGAGGCCCGGGAGGGGGTAGTGATTATTCCATTCCTGGTAAAAGAAAGTAAGAAACTGACCCTTTTTGGATCCAAAAAATTATAATCAAAAATATCACATCTAATATTTAATATATGCATGGAGTATTAAATGTGGGTAAAAATAAAAATTAGATGGGTTATAAATCATGAGACGAATCTAATGAGCCTACTTAATCCATGATTTGCAACAGTGATGCTACAGTAACCATCCGCTAATTATGGATTAATTAGGCTTATTAGATTTATCTTGCGATTTACAATCCATCCGTGCAAAAATTTTGTAACTAGATTTTATTTAATACTCCTAAATAGTAGCAAGATTTCGTTTAAAAAATTTGCCAAACTGATCTAAACACACCCCGAATAAATGAGGTAAACGCCTGTAAATTTCAAAAAAAGCTTCGTTTGGACTTTTCTTATTTTGGTAAAACTATAAGTTTTTCCATGTGAAATTCCTGTAAAAATCACAGGCCTATAATGTTGTTGACGCCAGATTTTGACACGTGTTGAATCGGCGTTAGGAAAAGAAGAGACTGACCGATGCGGCAGATTTGAAGGCTACAGTTGGGAATCGGCCGATTGAGGATACAGTTGAGGATCGGCCGATGGGCGATGCAGTCTGTGCCAACAGTTAGGGAGATGAAGCTATTGGAATCCCAATAGAGGATCCCAGTCAAAAGGGGCCTGACGTTGGTCAAAAGAACGATGCCGACTCGGTCATGAAGCAATGGAAAGAGTCCGGATTAGACTAGGAGATGGCGGCAGAAGATTCTGCGGGAGCCCGTTTCCTTTAAGAAAATATTGTAGATATAGTAATTTTATATTTAAATCAAGTTTGTAACAGATCGTAATCAATCAGGAGTCCTAGTCCTAGGGTATAAATAGGAGTCATCAGGGTTTTGTAGAGGACATCAAGACATCAATCAATCAACAAAACAATCTACTTTTTCATCGTACTTTACTTTCAAGTCGGTGACTTCGCCATTATTTTTTCTTTCACGAGTTCATACGGATTGGCAGGACTGCATCGACACGATCTCCGGCCAATTGGTAGGTTCTGCTTGTCGAATAACATCTGAGCTTTAACTTCGGGCGCATCGCCGTGGTTTCGTTTGGATTTATTCACCAGTTATCGATATTTACTAGAATTATAGATTTTACCTGTTGTTCTAGTATTATCACCAGTTATCCAGCTTGAGATTGAAACTATCGGCTTTATCATCGCTTTTCCTCGTTCATTATTAGACAGCCGATTAGATCTATTTCAAGTGTTGCATCTGTAAGTTGCTCCAGCAGTTTTCTTTGCAATTATTACGTGATTATCGGCTGATCCATAGCCGGTCATCTTCATAGCAAATCGGCCGACTCGCCGATACGCTTTTCGAGACAGATCGGAACCTCAGCCGATCGGAGCGTCCGGAATTTAATACGTTTATTTCCTTATCAATCAACAGGTCAAATTGACTGGCACGCCGCGCGAACCGCACCAGGGCAATAACCCGAACAGGAGCTGAGTAGATTCTCCCGGGTCGTGTGTTCGACGCTGAAAGTCATCGGCCGATTCCTGACCGATTTTTAGCGCCAACAAATGTGTTGCGATACAAGCTTTCTAGATTATATCTCAGCAAATATAGGAATTTGTTGAATTAACCGGCCTCCAGGAGTGCTACATCTAAAAATATTACCATCGTTTTCATTTAAGATGTTACCCATCGTGACAATTTGAAAAAAAATTACCGAGTGAGCATACGATATATTTTGCTCGAGGCCTGCTCACGATCAGGTAAGGCCGGGCTAGATCATTAGATGAATGTTGGAACATTTAAAAATGTTGTTGGTCAAAAACTGAGATCAAGTTGACAACATCAGATTGATTCTACTAGCTTCATATTGAAAAATAATTTAATAATGTATAGCCTTTTGTATTTGAACTAACGATATTTATGTATGCTATTCAATAGTACTATTACAATGCCTTGTAGACATATATTCTATATATGGGACATGAAAAGTAATGCCGATACCAAGAAAACAATGGACAAATTTTGATGCGACTTATACCAAAAAGAATTTCCAAAGACATTTAGGTGAACGTATATTGTGTGTAAAGGCATACCAACAACTCAAAACGAGAGCACAGCCAAAATCAAAAATTGACAGCAACGAGCAACCCAACGTCCTGTAGGATTAGGTTTGGCTGCTAACCCAAGAAAACGCACTTTTTCGCCTCTGCACGCTAAATAAGTCCCAGTGCGCCGTACACGCAAGCATTTCAAACTACCACCAACTTGTGAGGGAGCAACAGTTGAAACTTGAGCCCTCGAATGAAAAGCTCATTTACACACGATAATGTAGTTGAAATAGCAAACCGAAAGAAAACATTCAACAATGTTAGGCAGCATGTGCTTCGCCGCAGTTTATTTCCTTTCCTTTATTGATTCACAAATGTAGATACAACCAGTGCGTCCGAACATCCTGGCCCAGAATGCTCTTGCTAACAGTTCTGGCAGGTGAAACAAATAACTCAAATGTATGATGTAACGATACATGCCATAATATTACAAATGTCGCCATGACCGAGTCATCTACGAATAACTTGCGCTCACCAACGGAAAAGAATTGGACCTGACTATAGATAAATACAGCAAAAAGGCCACAAGGCCAATCTGTTCAATTTATTCAAAGCTGCACTTGCCAAAACATTAGAACCCTGATCAACAATCAGTGGGTGGCGTCTCTGCTGTAGTACTGGTCCAAGGTCTTTGCAGGGATACGGTGGAGGAGCTCGCGAGGGAAGATGCGAAGCAATGTCCATGCGAGATCGAGGGACTGGAAGATGTTCCTCGTGTCGTATGCTCCTTGTGTCACAAACTTCCTCTCAAACTTGTCAAGGAACTCCAAGTAAAGCTGTGCAAGGGATAAAATAATAGATCATTAGGTTTTGGACTTAAAAGATACCAGCTTATGAATTTATTTCACTCGCAACAGACCAGATCCTCAGACGAGAGTGCCTCCTCTCCAACAACTGCCTTCATAGCCTGGACATCCTTTCCAATTGCATAGTTGGCATAAAGCTGAACAGAAAAGGTCACATGTCAATTCGTCTTGCACATCATAGATTGAAGGAAACCAAGCATCTAAACTCAAAATAGGTACCTGATTAGATACATCGGAATGGTCCCGACGCGTCATACCCTCACCAATAGCACTCTGCAAGAGTAGTTCAGCTGTTCTTAGAACTAGCCTTCAGCATAAATGCTGACTGAGTGACAGCATACAGAAAACTTATCTTACCTTCATCAATCGGGAGAGAGATGGCAACACATTGATAGGTGGATAAATCTGAAAGTAATATGCCCTCACATCAATATATATAAAATAAGATAAGTGAAAAAAGGAAACATTACACATCTTATTCTTGAGACATCAATGAGGGGGAAAATTACAAATGCTAAATGAGAGCTATAACTAATTCCAGAGTTACCCCATGTGAAGCTGTAACCATTTGATAACTCCAAACAAAAGAACATGCAAAAGCACCTGTCTGTTATGGAGCTGCCTATCAATGTATATCTGTCCCTCAGTAATGTATCCCGTAAGATCAGGAGTAGGATGTGTGATATCTGTTTAGGAGACACAGTATATTTGAGTTAAGTAGCCAAGAAAGTGAAATGCATGATGATGACAAATATAAATGCAACCAGATACTAGTTTAAAATTGGTCTACTGGGTCAGACGAAAATGACTGGACCATAGTAGCCTGTGGAGTCAGCTCATAGACCAATAGAAGCAAAACTCATGCTGAACTAGAAGAAAGTGTACAAAACCAACTCTTCCTCCAGTCACAAATACAAGTCCATATAGGTTTTTCGTAAGTCACCTTTTTTCATTTTGACTAGCAATATAAACTATTAAAGTATTTTTCATAATGGATCTAGTAATTTCAATCTTGCACTGTCAATCTATATAAGCTTTTAGGATTGATGGCCAAAGTTAAAAAGTTTTCACTAAGGACAAACTTAGATGAACTTATATTTGCGATTGGAGGAATTAAGGATAAGGCATAGTAACAATAAAGATTAGAAAAGAAATTAATTTCAGTACTTACCATCATTAGGCATTGTTAGAATGGGAATTTGGGTAATGGAGCCTGATCTTCCTTCAATACGCCCAGCACGCTCATATATTGTTGCCAAATCAGTATACATATACCCAGGATAACCACGCCTACCTGGCACCTCTTCTCGAGCTGCAGATACCTACAAATAAGCACAACACCCATTTAGCATTATAAAACACAAAACATCAGCTTACCAATTTATTAGCTAAACGCAGGTGTTAAAGATATAAAACGGGACATGCAAGACTACCATAATAGAACTAGTCTGGGTTGTTTAATGATGAACTAAAAAAATACCATCAAAGCTAATAGAAACATAAAAAGCTAAGTGCTGGGGGAAAGACCACAAGCTAATAGAAACATTAAGGCATCTTGCTAGCATCCATTTAGCCATTTAGGGCAGTGTAGCATGCACATTCAAAGCTTCTACAAGATTTATGGCACCAAAGCTTTCTTTTAGTTCATTCTAACACAAACGCCACGATTACATGGATAATAAATTCCAGCAAGCAGTGAAGCTATAATGCTACACAACTCATGAATCAATTATATAAAAGAGATTACAGAGACGGTCAGTAATAAAACATAGCAGCACAAGTATTTGCATCAAAGAGTTCATGATTCACAATGTCCTTATGAATTTGCCATACAAGACATGATACAAAATCTCAAAGCTTAATACCTCACGAAGTGCATCTGCGTAAGAGCTCATATCTGTCAAGATGACAAGTACGTGCTTCCCACATTCATACGCTAAATATTCTGCTGTTGTAAGTGCAATCCGAGGGGTGATAATACGTTCAATGGTAGGGTCATTCGCCTGTAAAACAGACAGCAAGGCATTAAGAATATACTTTGCTAGGCATTAATTAGGTCAATTTTAATGGTATGTTTGGATTATCATTAAGTAGGTCCATGATTTTGTCTAAATGCTTATAGAATCAATTATAGCACTCTTAGCAGAAAATGATAAATGACTCTGGATTGCAAGTCACTGCAAGTACCAGATTCAGAAAAAGAGTGACCCGCTCCATGGAACCATTCTCTTCGAAATCACGTTTGAAGAACTGGGCTGTTTCCATGTTCACTCCCATAGCAGCAAACACAATAGCAAAGTTGTCATCTTCACCACCCTGCAGGTTATAAAAAAACAGAACCAGCAATTAAGCCGTAGTTGAACATGTAAAGCATGCATTCACACTCTATGCTCCATAAAAAATGTTGCTCTCATAGAATAGAGAATAAGGGCATTAGGACCAATGAAAACTATATTTTCAGATATGGAAAACCGCCAGGCACACCATAACCTACTTAAGGCAATATACGAGCAGAATTCCTACCGGGTTATAAAATGTTAAGCCTATCCACCTTTATGTGAGAGATCCCTTTTGTTTTTTAATTGCTTGCAGTTTTTTTTGTTTGGAATTTGGAAAATAGAGATTTTTTGGATTGTGGATGAGGTTTGTAATTAGGACATTGGCTACCTCTGCATGCTTGCCTTTCTCCAATGTCTTCACAAGGCCAGCCTGACGACAAATCTGAGCAGCAATTTCATTGTGAGGTAGACCAGCAGCAGAAAAGAGAGGAATCTTTTGACCACGAGCAATAGAGTTCATGACATCAATGGTAGATATCCCCGTTTGGATCATCTCCTCTGGATAGGTTCTCTCACTGGGGTTGATAGAGCTTCCTGGAATAAACATCAGTGTACATCATTACAAAAAAAATGAAAGACAAGGATTTATTGATTTAACACCATCAATAATTCTAAAAGTGACATCTCCACAATGCACTCCGCTATGAGAATCGTAGATACTAACACTATGCTAGCACTCAGAAATTACTTACCAGAGATATCCAAGTAGGCCTCAGGCAATATCGGGGGGCCATTGTCAATAGGTTTTCCAGAACCATTAAAAATGCGCCCAAGCATATCAAGTGATACAGGAGTTTTCAGAACCTGTGAAGAAAAGCAACATATAGTCACTAAGCAAGCAAGGTGGCAACTTCTCAATATACAACCAAGAAGAAAGAAAACAATGTCACTGATAAATTTCAAACTGGTAGATCCTGTACACTTCATTCTTCCAATGTTATCCAATTGTCCTTCCTCAATTAACATGACTATAGATAGCTTCACGGTTAAACTAGGTATGGACATCATAACTATGTACACTTTGTTTATGAGCTAGATCACCAAATCCAAACTACCTAATTCAAAGAGTTTTGCCTTCTAAACACTTTATCAGTATGTAAACAGCAAATTTGACAAGATGAGATACCTCGCCTGTGAACTGCACAGTTGTGTATTTGTTGTCTATTCCGGAAGTTCCTTCAAAGACCTGATGAACAAAGCAGTTCATTCACAAACATCAATATAAAAGCTTACAGTTTTCTGCAAAATGGACCTCAGAATCAAAATGGAAATGTTATAAAGAAAATAAGTAAAAGAAGTAACCTGCACAACAGCTTTTTCACCGTCAACTTCCAAAACTTGACCACGGCGAGTTGTGCCATCTCCGAGTCGGATGTTTACAATTTCCTGGTATTTTGGGCCCTAAAGATGGATATGCAAGCAAATAAATTGAGTATAAGAGGCTAGTAGACTGAATTGTTAAAAAATTGCAGGGTAATTAGCAACATATTTAAGAAAACTATACACACCTTTACTTTGTCCAATATAACCAGAGGTCCGGCCACACCAGAGACAGTCCTGTACTCTGCACACATAAAGCAAATTACTAACTAGTACACATCATCTTTGTTAGGTAGCCTAAAACGCGTAACACAGAATGACAACTCAGCAGACAGCACTAGTTCTAATCAGGCAAAAAAAGTTTGACCTTCCACACATGAGATTCAAATTTAAGAGAACAATGGCTGTGACACGTGGCCATGTGGAAATACACGCCAATATATCAGAGAGATTAAATGCCTGGCATTTCCGTGAAGCTTATAAATTTGGGTGCAGCATGAAACATGATTCCCAGAACAATTGGCAAATAAACGAGCAAGTTTATACTAAAAGCATGATCTAGCAAGAGTGCCAAACCTGATGACTGGTTGCATAATTGAAACTGCAGGGGTACAAAATGTAAATGTTAAAATGAACAAGATGCATACCCACAGTTGCACTATGGTTGTATGCTTCGACAACGCCCTGGTACTGTGAATTGACTTATGTTTAGGGCAAGCTACCCAAGAACGCAGCACATTTACAAAATTCAACGCATTGGTGATGCATACCAAGCTATCATCATAGTCAATAACCTATTATCTTGTAGCTTAAGCTCAATTGCAAACAAGGTGATTGACTTCTCAAAGCGTAAATCCTCCCTATATATCTAAGCTATTGATGCTATCATCAGTGCTCACACTGGTGTTGTGCAATGGTACAGCGTGCAGCCACCATGACTCAGCAACACATCAACATCTGAAATTCATCATAAAACTAAAGAGCCCAAGACACACAGCGCGAGCTCGGATCACGTCGGGCTCGTGACTCACCCATGCCGATCTCGAGGGTTCCCTCCTCCATGTCGGCGCTATCCTTCACCAGACCCATGCTGAAGAACCTGCAGCGAGCAACAGCAACCGAGCCATCAGAACCGAGAGAAGCAACTGATCCGCGCCTCCCCAAGACCCCAATCCGTGCAGATCACTTGGACACTCCGGCCCGGGGGGGGGGGGGGGGGGGGGGGGGGGGGGGGAATGTCGGGAAACAGACAGAGATTAGCACTCCACCACGCAGCGATCGAATCCGCAGCAGGCAGAGTAAATCCGAGCCCCCGCGAAACAGAGACACGGATTTCAGGGCTCGCGGCACGCGCGGATCAGCTCCAAACCAGCGGCGCCGAGGGAGGAGAGGCG
Source organism: Panicum miliaceum (assembly GCA_032594955.1). Classification (NCBI taxonomy): domain Eukaryota; kingdom Viridiplantae; phylum Streptophyta; class Magnoliopsida; order Poales; family Poaceae; genus Panicum; species Panicum miliaceum. The sequence goes on from CM064062.1 coordinate 41,459,787, forward strand.
TTGCTCGAGCGACGGAAGGGATCCGCTCCAGCCCGCACAGATCGGTGGGCGCCCAGTAGGGGATGGGAGGGGAAGGTAGGGGAGGCGAGATCGAGGGTGGAAGAGCAGCTACCTGGATCTGGATCGCGGCGCGGGGAGCCGCCTGCGCTGCGGAGTTGGGGAAGGAACGTGCGAGACGGCGTGGAGGTGGCAGATCGGATAGGCGACGACACGGATGGGAGGGAGGGAAGGAGAGGAGGGGAGGAGACGAGCAATTAATGCCAAAAATTATAATCAGAGAGGGGGGGCCGTGGGCAGGAAGGCCCGTTTTGCGTATTTGTCCTGGCCGGATACGGAATTTCAAGGGAGATCCTAAACTGAGTTTGACAGCGATAACTGATTCCGTACTCGTTTTCCACTTTGGACTTGAATTCGACAATTCCTATAGGATTGTAGAGTAGGAGCAGTAAAATCGAGTATGCGCACGAAGTTGAAATTCAATTTGAACAGAAACTAAGGTCACTTAGGGTTAGAATCCCGTTGAAACTATCAAAATTCCCATTCACCTCACACCTCAATAACCACAAAATCTTTGTGTCACACGATGTGGAATGAGTTTTTATATTTGATCAACAATATCCTAAAAATAATTAATTTAAAATAGAAAAGGTTAGTTTTATGATGTCTTCAACTAATATTATTTTTATATTGTTAATCTTTATGAATTTTTTGCTATTCATAGTTAAAGTTTAAAAGGTTTGATTTGAAAAAATATAAGTGTAGCTATATTCTGGGACATAGGGAGTAATTGAGAATACAAGTTGAAGAATCCAGTACAAAAATGGAACTAGTAACACAACCAAACATGAATTGAAATGCCCGCATTTAACAAAGAAGTTAAAATTCGGCGCATCCTCGCAAATCTAGTAGAAAATATGCTGTTACAATATTATATAATTGATCAATCGGCTCCTACTGCTCTTTTTCATGATGTTATGAAGTGTTTGGCTGGATGTTCCATTCACCTCACACCTCAACAACCACCAAATCTTTGTATGTGACGTAATGTTAAATGAGTCTCACAAAGTGTAGCTAAACTTGCAGGCTAAACAGGCAATGTAAAACACTGCAATGTATCATTCCATCCATATGACTAGACATGATTTATATTCCATTGTGTGTGAAAGATGTATTTATTTGTAGTCAATTGAATAGAAATGGGCAATCAACTTCTAAAGTATATGGAGTGATTTATAACCATTATTCAGAAATCCATCTAAAAATGCATATATATATGTATGTATGTATGTATGTATGTATGTATGTATGTATGTATGTATGTATGTATGTATGTATGTATGTATGTATGTATGTATGTATGTATGTATGTATGTATGTATGTATGTATGTATGTATGTATGTATGTATGCATGCAAATTGAGCTAGCTACGGCCTCTGAGAAGAACTAGCAACGGCCTTTGAGAAGAGCATTTTCTGTACTAAATAAAACAAAAGCATCATCGACGGGTTATACATGTGGGTGCTTTGCCACATGGCTTGTAGAATCTCAACAGACAAATATTACAAAAAGTTGATCTAGATGTAAGAACATGTGGAGGGTGGCGAGGTGTAGTTTTGATGTAGAACGACTGTATTAATCTTTTTGAAAAAAATAATAAAACGTTATCAGATTTATATGTGAAAAGTAGCTGTTTGCACATACATATACCTTCTCCCGCTGACCCCCTGAAGGCATTTTTATTCAGAGAAATGCCCTTTAAGGCTTCAACCTGACCCTTCGAAACAGACATCAAAGACTGTTGGCTCCATTTTCCAGCTGGAGGTGAAACTTGTTAAAGGTTGATTGAGACATCGCCTTGACATGGTTTTTGGGACTAGGGGTGTAAATGGTACGGATAATATCCGTTCGTATTCGAGTTCGGATTCGTTTAGAGGAGGAAATATCCATCCGTATCTGAGTCTGTTCAGTATCCGACGCCGTATCCGAATCCAAATCCTAAAATTGGATTTTTATGATGTCGATATCTATTTATATCTTATCCGACACATTTGACACTATCCGTACCCGATCCGAATCCAAGATGAATAGTAACTAGTATTCGTATTCGTAAGTATGCGACCGCATTCGATCCATTTTCATCCCTATCTGGGACCGCTGCCACTCATCTTGCCAATCTTTTATTTTTTCCGCTCGTGAATACTCAAGTTCAATACCACATAAAAGAAAAGGTTCAGTGATTATTATAAAAGCAGCATGAAGAAGTCTATTATCCATTAAGAAAATGTACACATAATATTTTCTTGTATTATCTTGTTTTCCTTCCTGGAATCTAACCTAGCAATTTGTACTTGCATAACCCATTTGAAAAAGTATTTATAAGTAATAATTAGAAGGCCATGGTAAAAGAATGTACAGTTCATCCGCGCCTGATATTTGTGCTTTGGATGTGCGGTATTGCTCGTCAAATGTGATCAGTGGCTGACGCGTCTGCTCCCGCCACGTGTATGGTCTCGGACTACTTGCTGGTATTGGACCACGTGGACAGCTGTTGTGGGCCATCAGGCGTGCATTGGATTGGATCGGCTGATCGATAGAGAGACGAATAAAAAGGAGCAACGTAAGTGGAACAGACAAATTGTAATGATCGCTTCATTGGCACATTATCAATTTGTTTTTTTGTAGAGACAGAAGAAGATCGTAACATATACATGCACACCTAACTCCATAAACATGCGAGACAATATCCCTAAAAAAACATGCGAGACAATATATCGGTAAAAACTTGACATTAACGAAATCATCTAGCTATCAACTGACATGATACTAGTGAAAAAATAATTATGAACACCCATACTGGGCCCGTTTGGTTGCAATTCTTGCCATATTCAACAAAATCTGTACCAAATGGTGAGAACAAGAAATGTTTCTCCTTAAATCACCTTGGAACATTTCTCATTTTAACACTGAATTAGAATCACCCGAAAAGGTGCTTCTCACCGATTCTAGTGGACCTCAAACCACTGTTAGCCAGACGATTTCGACAAGTGATTTTGTCGGCGTAGTGAGGATGGAGGTCCTCACCCCACCTGACAAATCAGAAGGTAAAACGGGCCGGCAAAAGGTAAAACGAGCCGGCAAGGCCCGTCGCGAGCATCGAGGCCCCACCGGTCATGGCGGTTTCTTAGCTATAAGGAATTACCTCCAACTGGAGATTTTTACTGCGCCTGCACAATGCAGGGGCGGGGTCCACCACGGCGCACCTTCCCGTAAGGCAACATGATTACGGAGAAGCGTGCGATCAGACGGTGCTCTGACCGGGGGTAGGGAAGCCCCTCCCCCCGGTCAGGTCCTGTCAACCCGGCAGAGGACGATGCAGGTGGGGCCCATCGTCTAGGCCCACACCACGTCGGTCGAAGGCCTCGGGGTTAGGAGAAGACCCCGGGATGGCACCACCACGCGCCTCGGGAATCTCGTGGGCACGAACACCTTGGGTGTCGGCCTGACCACCCCGGGGTGCCCTGAGAAGACCTCGGGAACCGACCGGACGGGACCCGCAGGATAAGACGGCGTTAGAAGGGCGGCGCCACTTGCAGGGAGGCGCCCCCAGTACGGCGCCACGTTTACACCCAAGGACGGTGAATCTAAGTCGGTAAAATCTCTCCCTGGGCCCAGGGGAGGGGCTATAAATATGATATCAAGGCAACATGTAAAAAGAGAGACGAAAGTTCCATAACATATCTGCTACAAGCTCACTCGAGCAAGAGAACAAGAACACCACACACACAAGACGTAGGGTCTTACGCTTCCGAGCGGCCCGAACCTGTATAAACTCTTTATTACATCTCTGGCCGAATCTCTAAACGGGGGTTTCCACGAATCCCTGCTGGTGGTCCTCGCCCACCGTCAGATTCTCTTTCAGCGATGAAACATTTCAAATGAAAATTTGGATCTGAAAACATTTCTGAGAGAATGTCGCTGGTGCTCCGCATGATGGCGTGTCTTTCTATTTTCTGTAACTGTACTCTCTGTGCTTTCTTTATAGCGCTGCTTGGTCGTTTCTTGCTACTGGTGGCCAGTAAGAAAACCTCGCAGCTGCGGTCTTGCTGGATGTGGCATTAAATGCTGAACAAAATGCTGAAAACTTTGTTGCTTTGTTTTCGTAACGAAATGGGGCAGGGCGTTTTGCCTGTCTTTCTAAAAAAATATTTCTGAAAGAATCTGGATCCCTACCAAAAGAGTCCTCAATAGGAGACTTTAAACCTGAACGGCACAACATCAGCTTGAATGCAGCGATATTTTTTTTGAGCAAAATGCAGTGAAAAATTATATGCTCCTTTTTATTTTTTATTTTTTTATCAAACATACATGTATTAAGAGTTAAGAAAACATACAAAGACACGGACGCATACAAGTATGCCGGATAGGAATACAGAGGACACCTATCCTACCCTACTAACAGAAAGGGCCTATAGAAAAATAGAAATTACAACACGGTCCCTGGACCCTTTCCACGGCATGGCCGCCGCCGAACCCGAGGCCGAAGGGAACTCCATCGCACGAAGGCTTTGACGAACCGCAGAAGACACTCGCCGCCACGGGCGAGCTAAAGCCGACGCTAAACATCCATCGGTCGGGGCCGTACCCCGAGCTCCCTCGGTGCTGGATCCAAGCCCACCGTCGACAACAACCGCCGTCGCGGGAAGCTCGAGCTCGATCCATCCTCCTAGCAACCGCAACACTCGCAGCCTCCTCCGCACCATGGAAACATGAGACCGGCTCTAGCCGCCGCCACCAAGGACGACGTGCCGCAAGCGACCGACTCTTGAACAAAATCCACCTCGCCGATGCGCCGTCGCTGAGCATCAGCAAGAGGAACACAAGCCGCAGCGGGTCTATCTCCATCTCCTCCATCCGACAACGAAAGGAATCGATGGGATGTCCCCATCGGCAAACCCTAGCTCCACCGCCTGACGGCGATGAGCGACACCTAGGTCTAGATATATAAGTATCTAACCTATTTACAGCCGCAGCCGCACGAAGATTCTGCGGTCTCCCTCGTCAACGACAAGCCGACCGTCGAAGAGGAAGAAGACTGGAAGAAGCCCCGTCGAAAAACTGCATCCGCCTCAAAGTCGCCCTCTTTCGCCTCGAAGCATTATAGCGGGGGATAAGAGCATCTCCAACATATTACTCATCCCTCTCCCCAATACCAAAAAATTAATGTTTTTATGATTGAAGGTGCTTCAGCAAATTACCAATCTAATCCCTATTACCTAAAATTTTTTTGGTAATCACCGAAACACACCTCTCTCTCACCTAAATGAAGGGGATTTATCCCTCTACCTTATTCTTGGTGATTGGATTTTGGTAGTCTGCTGCAGCAACTATTATCTAAAACATAAAAGTAGTTATTGGTAATGGAGAGAGTGTGTTTTGGGTATGAGGTATAAGAGCAAGTACATTGCTACACGTTAGCGGTCTCATAGGTCGTCTCATGCAAGTTCACGTAGGATTTTTGATTAGGTGGCGGAGAGAGGGATGAGAGATAATAAGGTGGTTGTTTCGCGAGATAACTGCCTCATAGACTAAAATTTAGGACTATGAGACCACTTTATCATCGTTGTACGAGTTGTGTTGCCATGTAACTCACAAAATTTCTTTTTTCTATACACAAATTATAAAATTATGTATTTACTATGAGATAACTTATAGGATAACACATTGTAGTACTGTCTGTTACATCATCTCAAAATAATGTGACAATGCTTGATACCACCTATTAGATTAGACTAATATTAGACTAGACTAATTTACTTGCTCTAAGTAATTTGTTGGAGATGCTCTAAGGACGAGGTGTACCAAAACGTTTTTTTGAACGCTCCTTTCTAATGCTTTTGGTTCCTTGACGGCACCACATCAGATGGGCCCCAGACTGATTCGGGCCCATTAATAATGCATTTAGTTCTCCTCTGGGCTTAGTAGCTTTGCTTGCCACCCAAAATGCAGGCTGAGTGTTTGTTTACTTGGTTTTGAGAGGCCCAAACACAAGAGCTGAATTTGTTAGAGATGTGTGCATCCTGTTTTGCTTAGCATAACAGAGTATTGTTTGATGGAACATTTCTTGAATTCTTAGCATTCGGCCGTATCTTTTTCTCTAAACCGCGTCGCAAAATTAGATTTCAAGCTTTCAAAAATCATAGACGACATGGTTGCCCGGACAAGGTACTTGGCCTGACAAAAGGGACATACTGCCTCTAGTCCAGCTTATAGCTTTCCTCCACTGCAAAAGTGGACATCAGACATGTACTCATCTGGTCTTCTCTTCTAGTTCAGCAGAGAAACGATAAGCCCCTGTATTACAAGGTCATTGTGCAAGAAAACAAAAGATTGATGACCTGAACATTGCACTGCAACTGTTTGATCGATTCTTTTTTTCCCCCTTGGGGAGACAAAATGTTTGATCAATCCAGCAATAATATGCAGATCCAGCCTCTGGACTGCAAAATACTGCCTGGCTCAGTATCTCAAGCCAGCCTAGTAATTTGGCCACACATCTGTTCCTGATGAATTAGCCCAGTTGACTTGGCCATAAAAAAGACAACTGCTCTTCGCAGAGCCAGCAAGGTATTAGCTAGAATAGTTCTGTTGCATCCCATCGCGTGTCCTTTTCTGATAGAACAAGGGCTCTGTCTTGACTCGTGTGGTCTGCTTTGGAGTGTAGGAAAAAAAATACAGGAATTTAGGAGAACTGAATTCTCACAGGAAAATTTTCTAGGAGGGCCTTTGGAATGGAGAGGACAGCAAATTCACATGCTGTCCAACATCATAAATTATGCATTGGGTAGCAATCCTTTTCGTGTTTCGCATCCAAACTTCCCTATGTTCTGAATTCTTGTAGGATTATTACAAGTGTACTTAGATAATGAATCTTTGCACTGAACCAACGGTAACTGGTTTATGCGATGGGTGCACTAGACAAAATACTCTGAGCATAACCTTGTTAAAACTCAATCCCTAAAATATATTGGTTGCACAGCAAAGGCCAGCAATAATCCGTTCACCCTCATGCAAGATAAAGAACAATATGCGATTCGGTGCCTGCAAAAGTCTGAAGTCCACACGGTCCCACTGTGTCCTCTTCTATCTATGCAATATAGAATAATGTTCATAGGCCAGTTGGTTTTGCATTGTACCCAGAAGTGACTGATTTATGTGATGGGTGCATCGTTCCTTGAAGCTTCAAAACATCCGGCCCTCGAATAAAAAACATCCTCCACGCTTTGCTCCTTATTTGAATGGATTGGATTTAAATCCAATTAATATGTTCGGATTCGACGAAGAACTAATGTCCATGCTATGTTATACGCATGGATTATATCCGGTCAATGCATGCATTGCTTGAGGCCCGCCCAACTACCGTTTATATAGAGTACATTGTTTGGAGGGCACCCATGGGATTTCAGTCAATCTTAAACTAACTACATCTGCATATACCTAATAGTACACTCTAAGACCATCTCCAACGTATTACTCATCCTTCTTCCCAATATCAAAAAATTTATGTTTTGGTGATTGGAGGTGCTCCAGCAGGTTACCAATCCAATCTCCATACTAAAAAGTTTTTGGTAATCACCAAAACACACCTCACTCCGTCCTAAATGAAGGTGATTCATCTTCCTCTACCCTATTCTTGGTGATTGAATTTTGGTAGTCTGCTGCAACAACCATTACCAAAAATACAAAAGTAGTTATTAGTAATGGGGAGAGAGTGTGTTTTAGGTACGAGGTATGAGTAATGTGTTGAAGATGCTCTAATATTTGGATGGAGGGGAAAGCTGCGTGGCGGCATTATTGTGTTGACATATAGTACAATGTCGTAGCAAGGTGATGATGCGCGTGTGAGGAGATGGTCAAAGGGAATAGGACATTTAAAGTTATCTTAAAGTAAGCCTAAGCATGAGTAAAACTTTGGATATTCTTTTCAAATTTGAACCAAAACAATTGACAAATAGGGAGACATCTTTGTTGACACAATACAATAACACCACACTACTTTCGTAGTACTCTATGTAGCAAGTAGAGCCACATAATACTCAACATCAATGTGGTATTGGTCTGTTGGACCCAATCATTCAGACTTTGGTAACTCAATGCCTCCTCGTTACCATCGTCAAATCGTGGACACAAGCTCATAAGAGTCCAAGATGCAACGCCGATAAACAACAAAAGCAGAAACCGAATGGCAACTACGATGGCGTCCTTGGAATCTTGCTCCATCATCCAACATGCAGTCCTAGCTACATTGTAGAATGCCAGGTAAACCAACGATCATGATTTATCCCATCACCGACGACGTATCGACCACCTGCCTATAAAAGCACCGGCTCCTTGGCCGCACGACCGAGCTAATGAGCCAACAGCTAGCTAAGCTAAGCCGGTAGTCACGCGGGCGGCCATGGCGAGCTGGTTCAGCTGCTCCCGGAGCGCGGCGCGGGGCCAGCACGTGAAGCTGGTGTTCCCGGGCGGCCACGTCGAGCTGCTGGACCGGCCCACGCCGGCGGCGGACGTGATGGCGCGGCACCCGCGGTTCTGCGTGGCGCGGCCGGACGTGTTCCGGGAGCCCGCGGGCGCGGTCGCCGCGCCGGACGCCGTCCTGCAGCTCGGCCACAAGTACTACGTCGTGCCGTGCAGCACCGTGCGGAGGCTGCAGAAGCACTCGGCCGCCGCCGCCGCCGCCCGCGGCGCTGCCGGCGGCGGAGCCGTGACGCTGAAGCGGCACCTCGCCAGCGAGAGGGGGTACAAGGTCGGCGGCAGGAGGTGGTTGCGGTGCCTGGTGGGCGGCGACGGCGGCGGCGCGCAGGTCCAGGCGCAGCCATCGTCGCAGAGGGCCCGTGAACGTGACGGCGTCGGCCACAGCGGCAAGGCCGATACGGTCAGGAAGGTGGACGTGAGAGAGAACAACAAGAACAACGGGAAGGCGCCCGGTGGAGGAGGGTCGCCGGGACGGCGGCGGCGGCGAGGCGCCTCGCCGGGGAACTCGGCGTCCTACTCTTGGCAGCCGAGCCTTCACAGCATAACTGAAGAGTAGAGAGGGTAGAAAGTACATCCGGTTGGGATAGTTACTGGGCCTGGGCCTAATTGGCATGGTTCCTTTGAATAGAGAGAAATGCAGCAGGTGTTCCGGCCTGGGCCAAGGTCAGATGTACAATGATAATAAAAAAGTAGCTATGCAAGCCCAAATTGCATTTCCCTTCGCGATCATTAATTTAGTGTTTTTTTCTTTAAATGATGGCGGAGGGAAATGCAAAGCATGTATCATGTATGTAGCAAATTTTTCTTATCTATATCTATATCTACTAGCAAGTATGCCCGTGCGTTGCAACGTATTCACAAGGATTAGACAGAAGAAAATAGCACCACACATGAACGTGAGTAATTTTTTAAGTGCATACCTTCATACTTTAGAACGTTATAAAAATAAATATATTTTCTACAAATATCTTTTAGTCTGAATCTGATGAGTTGTACAAAGAATTTATCATGGCATAGATTTCTTACTCAGAGCGTTGCTTTTTCACACGACATGCTTTTTCGCGATTTCTCTTTGCTTGTTTTTCTCAGATGTCATATTTGCATAGAGCAATCTCTGACGATCATGTATTGCCTGTCTTTGCTCGGGAGTTAAATTTGCATAATGTGCTTTAGCATTGGTACGCCTTGCTTCAATTTGTTTGGGTGTGCATTGTAGTTCTTCTTGCAAAACTTTCTTTTGCTCACGATATTTTTGTAGTAATTCATCCTTTTGTTGGTTAGATAATTGTGCATACCGGTCTCTTTCTCGCTTCCTCTTATGTTCTTTAGGATTTGTGACTGGTGGTTGGTCACCGGTTATCATGGGCCCACTGTCATTGCTAATGTTATTGTCATCTAAAAAATAATACAATTCACATTTAGTTGCATAGTATAAGGTGGAATAAACATTTATAGATAATAATAGATCAATATTACTTGTGTTGGTGGTGCTGCTTTGGTCACTCAGTGGAGTGTGTTCCTCGTATCCGTTCGAAGAAGTCATCTCCAAGAAATATGTCAGTTCTAGTTCAAATTTAGATGTGACAATGAAATGAGATACCTAAGGATTCGTCAAAAGTGTGAATAGATCCATGTGGCAAAGTCATTTGGAAATTCCATATAGCGACGCATTATGTGAACCAATGGGTGAAAAAACTACCGATAAGAAGCTATCTTATTGGCAGGACTTTTAGATTAAACCAAACAAGTGCATGTCGATGTGATGTAGGGAGAATTAAATTTACATAGCAATGCTTCTGTACAAGGAGTCAAGGAGAGAGGGCGCTGCAAAGTAACCACACATATGTGATTAGGAGGATCTATTATATTATTAAGGGAGTGTTAAAAGAAGCCACCACGTTCGCCGAGAGGGTCTAGAAATTCCCACGTTAATCTAAAAAAGAGAAGGATTTAGACCGTTGGATTTTATGAAGATCTAACAGTCTAAAAATAACTCAAGAGTCCATATCAAGTATAATTAATAAATAGCTAATTTTAGATTTAAAATTAAGAAAAAATTATGACATGATCAAAGAGTCCATGCTGAATACGATTAATAAATAGCTAATTTTAGATTTAAAAATTAAGGAACTATTATATTATTAAGGAAGTGTTAAAAGAAGCCACCACGTTCATCGAGAGGGTCTAGAAATTTCCACGTTAATCTAAAAATGAGAAGGATTTAGACCGTTGGATTTTACGAAGATCTAACGGTCTAAAATAACTCAAGAGTCTCTATCAAATATAGTTAATAAATAGCTAATTTTGGATTTAAAATTAAGAAAAAGTTATGACATGATCAAAGAGTCCATGCCGAATACGATTAATAAATAGCTAATTTTGGATTTAAAAATTAAGAAAAATTACGACATGATCAAATAGTCCATGTCGAATGCGATAAGTAAATAGCTAAATTCGGATTTAAAAAATTAAGAAAAATTAGGACATGATCAAAGAGTCCATGCCGAATACGATAAGTAAATAGCTAAATTCGGATTTAAAAAATTAAGAAAAATTAGGACATGATCAAAGAGTCCATGCCGAATACGATAAGTAAATAGATAAATTCGGATTTGAAAAAATTAAGGAAAGTTAGGACATGATCAAAAAGTCCATGCCGAATACGATAAGTAAATAACAAAATTCAGAATTATAAAAAAGGAAATTAGAACTTAACAAAGTCCATGTCGAATACAATTAGTAGATTGGTAAATTCAGAATTATAAAAATGAAAAATAGTATTAACACTTTATAAAAAGATTAATTATTATCAAAATAGCTAAATTCAAAATTAAAAGGTGCATTTTCATATATGAAAGAGTGCCAAATTACTGTATCGTGTATTGCTCGTATATATCTATAAATGTGTTTACGTTAACTTAAGTTGTTAGGATGTTTGAATAAATATTTAGATGTTTAACCATAATAATGTATGAGGCATGCGGTGAATTAGGATGTTTGAATAAATATTTAGATGTTTAACCATAATAATGTATGAGGCATGCGGTGAAGCTACATCTAATGTTTTCTGTAAAGTACTGATGATTATATCATGTTCAATATTTCACTAGGTGCTTACATGTAGAGGGCGTTCCATTTCTTTTTCTTTGTCAATGAAAATATGAATCTTTAAACAATCTATTATTATAAAAGCTAAAGAAGAAAAATGTTGTCTGCACGTTGTTAACAGAAAAGGTGTATTACTGAGTTTCTAATGAAAGAAGTCTGGGATGAACATGCAAATTCTTTCAGCTTTAGAAATTCTCATGTTAATCTAAAAAAAGAGAAGAATTTACAGCGTTGGATTTTATAAAAAGCGAACGGTCCAGAGTGTAGACTAACTCAAGAAGTCCATGCCAAATATGACTAATTGATATTTGTATATATATATAAATTCAAAATTTTAAAAATAACATAATCAACCATGAGAGAGAGAGATCTATGCCTTAGAAATTTGCATACTATGGCGGTTGAGACTGATTTTCAATTTTAGACGACAACTAAGAAAAGATGCATCATGCAAAGAGTAACACTATGATCTAGAAAAAAAGCAACATGAAAGTCAATATTTGCAATGCTCACCCATACATTTCAAGTTGCAAGTAGTGTTCAAAAAGAGGGAATGACATGCACTGTTGGGTGTTAGGGATGCATCTGCGATGACCGAGGCATAGCAGGCAAAACTCCTTGAGAGCAAAAGTAGGAGAAAGGAGACGAGCGCAAAGGCTCGCCAGTTGTAATTGTGAATTTGTAGACCCCATGCGTGGTTCGTGTTGGGAAAAAGGTGAAGCAATGCATGAAAATATAGAAGCATGTACGTATGGAGCTATAGCAGATAGAGATGGGAAACAAAAAAAGGAAGAAGATTATTTTATTTTGTTGGTATACATGGAATCACTCACCCATGTCTTTTCTGAAAATCTAAGGATAATTTATCATGTATGATAATGAAAATTCACAAAAAAAGTTTACATCTCCAGTAAAAGTTTAAAAATATATTCATATAAAAGAAGTAAATCTTTATATTACTTTTGAGAAAAATATATGTTTTTGTATTAGGTATTTCCTTTTCTCCTGAATTTTTGTTCCAAAAGGGAGAATATGGTTGATGAAAGAAGAAGTATAGATTAGATTAAAAGAATATAGATGATATCTAGACCATATAGAAAATCATTTCTAATAACATCATTAGAAAACAAACTATTGACATCCAATGTTTAGAATAAAAAATATAAAAAACTAGCTACCCACTCTATTTGCGCAGGCCACCTTGCTAGTTAATTTATATTCAAATGTTATGTGTAGAATATAATCCTATGAGAAGGATTGCATTATAAGTTTGTATTTTATTGCCTACCGGGAGGAGCTTTCTTTGAAAAATATCTTTGGAAAAGGCTGCACTGTAAAAATGCAAAGGTAAAAATCTCTCCCGTGACTTCTCTCCTCTCTGGATCTTTCTCTCTCTCTCATGTTTGGTGGATGACGTGGAGGGGTGTTGTGCGGCGAGGGGAGGGGAGGAGAGCGACACGGCAAGGAGGGGCATGGCACGGCGGCTGGCGGCTCGTGCAGCCCGGCAAGCTGCATGGACCTAGGCCTTGAGGGATACGCGAGCAAACGAATGGCGAAGCAGAGGAGGCAGGTTAGCTTATTTCTAATTTGACTCTAACCAACTGCGGCGATGGGTAGAGCTGCATCCCCTTGACCCCCTTCTCCATGGAGGCAGCAGCCCCATCGACAGTGAAACGAACCGAGTTTTCGAAATGAAAACCCGACTCACTATATCGTCGTGATAGTCCCTGGATCAGTAGTTATCACATACAGAACTCATTTCAGGCAGTAAACAAAGTCATTCTTGGAATAAAAGTATTCAAAGGTTTAATTATCATAAATCCATAGGATCTGTAATACCGATCCCTTACAAGCCACTTGGGCTAAATCGAGGAAACAGAAAGCAAAAAGCGATAACTAGGCTTCGGGCTATCCTCCATCTCGGACAACTCCTCCTCCACAGGCATCTTGAGCGTAGCACCACCCTCAGTCGTACCATCCGTCGTCGTTGGGGTCGTACTCCTAGTCGAACCCTGCATCGTACCAATCTATCCCCAAGGAATGGGATAGGTCCACGTTACCATCCGTATGCAAGCTTTAAGTGGACTAGTCTAAAGGTATTCAAACAGATCAAGGATAATGGCAAGGGTTTCGTATGCAATGAATATATCATTAAGTCATCCATATCACCTCGACACAGGCCATCCTGGCACTCCAGGTTCTCGGGTCACCCACACCTCCAAAACCCACCAAGTCGATGCGAGAACTCCCACTCCTCGCACCTCAACTGCCCCAGGCAGGAAAACAAGTCTAGAGGGAGGTAGAAGTCAAGTAACACTAACTATGAAGGCGAAGCTGGATCAAGAGTTGTACATGATCGAGTACGCGGCTATAAGTATAGTTTTCACCCTGCAGGGATTGTACACCTGTACCCACTCGACTCGAAGCCAACCGGGAGCAAGCCGTCTGACTCAAAGACATCGGTCAACGAAACTAGCTGCAACGGCCCCCATCCCGCCTTCCCAGGTTTGGGATGCTTCCTCCCGCAGGAGGTCATCCGGAACTGTGGTGCCTTCTACACCAGGCCACGCAAGACCCTGCAATTCGGGGGACGTGAGGTCAGCACCTCCTCCGCTTACACTAATGCCCTATCCTCCTACAGGCATGGTGACGCGCGTCACTAGCTCGGATCGGATCTGCCCTCGTAACAGAGAAGTGGTGTGCACGCTTGACATAGTTCCATCTCCAGGTCCACCAACTCGGGCCTTATGAATTTTTAAAGGTTAGAATCATTTTTGAAAATAATAAATGAATTTTCGGAAAAGAAAAACACAGAACAGTGACACGTGGTGCCACCAGAGCGTGCCACGTGGCATGCTGACGTCAGCATGACGTCACTTGTTGGCTGACGTTAGCATGGGCCCTGCTAACATCAGCGTTGACTGGTTAACATTGACTAGTCAATGGTCAACGGTCCGGGTCAGTGGGGTCCACTCGTCAGCCTCAGCCAGAGGTTGATGCGTGGGGCCCACGGGTCAGGTTTAAAAGAAAAATGAAAACAACTCAGGGTTAACGGGCTGCAAATGAAACGGGCCGGCTCGGCGATCCACTTAGCTCGACTGGGCTTGTTGGCTCGGCTCGGGGTCCTAGGCTCACAGGCCGGCTCGTGTTCGGCTTACTCTAACGGGCTGGCTTGTTGGCTCGGCTTGCAGTCAGCAGGCTGGCTTGTTCCGCAGCTTGATGGGCCGGCTCGGGCGGCGATGCCTTCTCCTCCGTCTTGGTCTGGCTTCTCCCCTGGGCGTGGCCCATTCTTGGCCCAGCTCGGTCTGGCTCCTCCCTTCTCCTCCTTGCTGTTACTGACAGGCATGGCCCGCTGGTTAGTGGCTCCTCCTCTTCCCTGGCGGGTGGGTACCAGCTGTCATCGTCTCCCAGATCCGGTGTGGCATCACCTGGATCTGGTGCGGTCCTACGTGGTGTGTGCGTGCGTGTGCAACCCGAGCGGGTGTGGGCGTGGACGCACGCGAGGCGCTCGGCAAAATGCCGTAGTGGCGCCCGCGTGTGCCATGCCACGACGTCGCGAGGCTGGGCGCGGTCACCGCGGCCACGGCGCGGTCGCGGCAAGGCGTGGCTGGCGAGGAAACAAGGAAAGCGAACAAGGCGAGGGCGGGTTCGTGCGCGTGTGTGCGTCTGTGCGCACGGCGTTTCGGCATCCTGGCGCCGCGGCGTGTCGCCGGCGTGCTGAACTGCAGCAAGGTCTTGGTGCGGCGGGATTTGCACGTGGTCATTCTGCTCCTCTTGCTGTGGTGCGGCGCCAGGGGCGTGAGCTTGTCCCCTTCCTCGACCCGCAGCAGGCGCGGGGGCTTGAGGTGCGCGGCCACATCCACGGCCGGCGGGGCGTCCTCGTGCGCGTCCAGCATTAGCGGCTTCCTCAAAGCGGGCCACTAGGCGGTTGGATCTTTTGAGAGACATCTTCTGAATAGAAGAGGTGGGGGTTTAGACGGTATAGACTTGGTACGGCTCTTACCACATAGGAGTATAATACAAACATAGAAAATAGGTTTACATCCACTCAATGAGAAAATCCATGAAATTCAGATTACAATGCCATCATGAGATCCAATCACTCATGCATACAGAACAAGAGAAACACTGGTGTTATCTCGAGGCAACTCCTAAGCCTTGGAGATCTCACACCCAACATACGCTCTAAGGTACAACGCAACTGGTACAAAAGGGTGAACTCCTAGTACAACAGACTAGACTCTCATAGAAACTCTAACAACTCCACCAGTATATGATGTCGGCTCTACTACAAGACTCATGAGACTACCTAACTCTCACTGCTGAAGGATACGTTGCTTCTTGTAGGGAAGTACACGCTTGAACTCCTCGGGGTAGCCCTGGGGATAGATGGCGTCGATCGCGTCGATGTTCTCGGTCACCTCCTCGGTCACGACGGGGGCTGGCATCTTCTCGTGGGGGCACTCGTGTAGGCGAAGCTTGGTGGGGATCAGCTTGAAGTCCTCCTTCCTCAGTGGTGGACATTCCTCCTTAGGTAGTCGGTCTCGAAGCTCATGTAGCTCTCTGATGCGGATGGAGTCTGACAACTCCCACGTCTGCAGGGCGCGAGCAGCCTTGTCATGGTAGAAGATGACGGTGCGAGTGAGCACAGCTATGTTCCACTTGTTGCACTCAGAGCGGTACTCCAAGTCCTTGGTGTTGTTCCTGCTCTCGAGGTAGCTCCGAAAGTTGGCGTAGTCCTGCAGGTTGTCGACCTCGCCCTGAAGGCTGCGACACTGTGACAACCCTGGTAAAAATTTCATTTCTAAAAATCAGTATCATTAGCCTAACCCTATGCTTAAACCAACTAATAAAAGGTCTATGCTTAAACCAACTAATAAAATTGGGGAAAGAATTAGAACGAGTTCAGTTGGAATTCGAATTTAAATTGAGCACATTTGGTTACTTTCGAACTTTTAAATTTAACTTTCAAACCATAAGCCAAATGAAATGTTGCCTGAAACCAAACTTGTAGAACTTTTTATTCTGAACAACTTTCGTGTTCAAAAGTTTTTAAAATTCAAATTAGAAAGGGGAGAAAACGCCCGGTTTGCACCCAGCCCCCTGAAGTTTTTCAAATTCTCGCAATCAGGCCCCTCGCACCCCCCCTCTCTCTCCTCCCCGCCCGACCGCCGCGCGCCAGGTGGCCGGCGACGCCTGACCGGCGCGAGGCGCCAGGCCAGTGGCCGCCGCGCCACTCCGCCACGGCCGGCTTTGCCCCCTCCCCACGCCGCGCGGCCCAGTAACCGCCCGCGCGTGCGCACGCCGCTGCCGCGCCCAGCCCCGCCGCCCGTCGCGCCCAGTCACCGCGCTCCGCCGTGCCGCCCCGGCTCCCGCGCCCCGCCCGTCACTGCGCCCGCCCTCCGCCCGAGCCGCTGCAGCTGCTGCTCCACCACTCCACGCCCAGCGCTATCCCCTCGCGCCCACGCCATATCCCGGCTGCCCAGTCGCCGCGCCCGCTCGCCGCACGCCGCGCCGGCGTTCTGCTGCCGCCCGCCGCGCCCAGTGCCGCGCCGTGCCGTGCCTCCGCCCCGCACGCCGCCCAGGCCCCTCCGCACCCCCTCCTGCCCCTATAAAAGCCGAGCCCCGGCCGCCCGCGCGAGCCCCGCACCCAGAACGTCCTCGCCGCCGCCATTGCCGCCGCCGAGCGCCGCCCGCCGTGGACAGCCCTCCACCGCCGCCCACCGCCCAAACGGAAGCTTCAGCCACCACTACATCATCCCCCTGAAGCTCGCCGACCCGCCCAACACCGCCCAGAACCACCGGAGCGCCGCCGCCCGCGCTGCCGCCGCCGCCGCCGCCCCTGCTCGCTGTGGACACCTCGACCCCGACCTCCTCCGTCCAAGCCAAGCCCCTGAGCAGCTTCCCCACGCGCCACTGAAGCTCGCTGACCGGACCAGGCCGCCCCAAGCCCGCCGGAGCACCGCCCTCGACGCGTGCCGCGCCGCCGCCGCCTCTGCTCCAACGCCGGCGAGCTATTCCCGGCCGTCCCCCACCTGAACAACACCCCCACGAGGTAGCCCTCACACCCCTGAACCTTCCCCGACCCTCACCCCTCGCCGCCGGCGAGCCCCTCGCCGGAATTTCGGCCGGCCGCCGTACCCGAGCCGCCTGAGGACCCAATTGCAAGAATTTAAATCTTTAGAAGGGTCTGCACGTAAGATTCAAGGACCTAGTTGTAAAAGAAAGTTTCAAATCTAGATTCAAATTCAGTGAACTTCTAAAATTCGTATAAAATCGTAGAAAATTCAGAAAAATGCAAACTCAACTGTTCTGGAATCCCTAGAACAAACTCTACCACTCTTGTTAAAAAAGTTTCTCAGAATATCAATATATTTTTCTCTACATTAAATGGAAGCTTTAATGGACTTTTTGTACCCACTGTTGTAGAACAATGCTGACCCTAAATTTTGGGCAGTGAGTTAGTTACTTGATATTTAGGATTGTGTAAAAAGATCAGGCCCAAATTCCATCTCTAGCTTTACTGTTTATTAAACTTAGTTTCATACCATGTTTAAGTAGAATGTTTTATCCCTGCAGTTAGGTGATGAATCACCTAATGAAACTATATCTCTGCTAGTGTATTTGTACCTAGAAGCCAGAGAAAAATTAGGAGACTTTTTATCTCACAGTAACCTATTTATTTGATTTATGTGCTAATAACATACATTAAATCAAGAAAATAGTATCTTAGCTTGGAAAAATTCTCAAATTTTTACTGGGAGATACACTGTGGCAGAGGTTCCTGTGTAAAAAGTTCCAGGGAGAAAAACCCTGTGTAGGGTCCTGTAAAAATGAATCCTTGAATAGCCTAGGTGTGGAATGTCATATTTTCTATGCTCTGAATACTGCATGATAAATCCTACAAAAATTACAGTAGCTTCTGCATGCTTAAGTGAAAGCTCTGTAAAAATCTTAGACTCAGTTGTTGCACCAATTGTTCTGTACAAAAAGAACAAGGATCTAACAGCAACTATGTAATATATTTTTCATAATTAATCTGTTACATAAAATTGGCTGAAAAGTTTACAGTAAGCACATCTTTCCCTGATGTGCCTAAATCCAAAAGTTCATGACCAGAAACTATCCATTGTAGTAATTACTCTTAAATCGTATTGAGTACCATTACCACGACTTAAACTTGTGCATTCATGTAGAATCGACGACTCTCGCCGACGGAACTTACGAGCTGGTGCCCGAGTCCGAGAGTGAGCAGCGAGAAGCCCAGGCGAATCTAACTGAAGCTCTTGAAGACCCGAGCCCAAGTTCGGAAGAGCCCCGGACTAACTTTTCGCAAGAAGGCAAGCCCCGGAGCATAACCTATTTCTTTCCTAATTATGCAACTCATTACTCTTTGCTTGTGCATTAAGTTTATAGGAGTTGAATGAGAACTTAGTTGCATGATGATGGGAACCCATGCTTGAAAACTAGACGTAAGGTTCGATAGAATGCCGTGCTAATAGGACTCCGGTAAAAGTCGAGTGATTTCCTGTCACTCGCGAGAAAATAGGAGTTGAATGTCTACTACACGCTGCAATCATAAGGACACGGACGGGCTATGGAACGATGGTTACGATTGAGGCCCGTCTGTCTAGTGAAAAATGCTAAGGCCGCAGGGTGTGGTAGTGATGGTTAAGTCTTTGAACGTACTAAACACATGCCGAGATTATGGGAATCGGTAAGCTTAAGTACCTGATTGGCCCGGCAAGGGGACGGCATCCTACCCTTTGAACTTCGGTCCCATGTGCATATGGCGAGTGCAGAGACTGGTCACGACCCGGCGCCGAACCGTGGCGTGGGGCTCTTGTACTCTCGGAGGGTAGCTGTGACAACCCTGGTGATTAAAATTTCAAAATCAATGTCATTAGCCTAACTCTATGTTTTAACCCAACTAATGAGAGGGTGGAAAGAATTTAAAACGGGTTCAGTTGGAATTCAAATTAAATTTGGGCACATTTGGACACAATTGAAACTTTTAAAATAACTTTGAAACCATAAGCCAAATGAAATTTTTCCTGAAACCAAAGTTGTAGAACTTTTTATTTTGAGCAACTTTCGTGTTCAAAAGTTTTTGAAATTCAAATCAGAAAGAGGAGAAAACGCCCTGTTTGCACCAGCCCCCTGAACTTTTTCAAATTTTTGCATTCCAGTCCCTCGGCTGCTCTGCCGCGCCGCGCGCGCGCGCGCCCGCCCGCCGTGCGCCAGGTGGCCGGCGTCGCCTGACCGGCGCGGAGCGCCAGGCCAGTGGCCGCCGCACCACCCCGCCACGGCCGGCTTTGCCCCGCCCCGACGCCGCGCGGCCAGTCCCCGCCCGCGCGTGCGCTGCCGCGCCCAGGCCGCCGCCCGCTCGCCCAGTGGCCGCGCTCCGCCGTGCCGCCCCGGCCCCCGCGCCCCACCAGTCGTCGCGCCCGCCCTCCGCCCGAGCCGCTGCCGCTGCTGCTTCCCCACTCCGCGCCCGACACTATCTCACCGCGCCCACGCCACAATCGCGGCCGCCCAGTCACCGCGCCCGCTCGCCGCACGCCGCGCCCAGTGCACTCCGTTGCCGTGCCCCGCCCCGCGCGTCGCCCAGGCACCTCCACGCCCCCTCCTGTCCCTATAAAAACGCCACCCCGACCGCCCGCGCGAAGCCCCGCCACCAGAACACCTCGCCGCGCCATCGCCGCCGCCGAGCACCACCCGCCCGTGGGCAGCCCTCCACAGCCGCCCACTGCCCAAACTGAGCACCCAGCCACCACTACATCACCTCACCGCAGCTCGCCGACCCGCCCAACGCCACCCAGAGCCACCGGAGCTCCGCCGCCCGCGCTGCCGTCGCCACCGCCGCCCCTGCTCGCCGTGGACCGCACGACACCGACCCCCTCCGTCCAAGCCGAGCCTCTGGGTAGCTTCCCCATGCGCCACTGAAGCTCACCGACCGGACCACGCCGCCCCAAGCCGCCGGAGCACCGCCGTCGACGCGAGCCGCGCCGCCGCCGCCTCTGCTCCAACGCCGGCGAGCCCTTCCCGGTCGTCCCCCACCTGAGCAACACCCCCACAAGGTAGCCCTCGCACCCCTGAACCTTCCCCGACCCCCGCCCCTCGCCGCCGGCGAGCCCCCTCGCCGGAATTTCGGCCGGCCGCCGCACCCGAGCCGCCGAGGACCCAATTGCAAGGATTTAAATCTTTAGAAGGGTCTGAGCGTAAGATTCAAGGACCTAGTTGTAAAAGAAAATTTCAAACCTAGATTCAAATTCAGTGAACTTGTAAAATTCGTATAAAATCGTAGAAAATTCAGAAAAATGCAAACTCAACTGTTCTGGAATCCTAAGAACAAACTCTACCACTTTTGTTACAAAAATTTTCTCAGAATCTCAAAATATTTTGCTCTACATTAAATAGAAGCTTTAATGGACATATTTTATACCCACTGTTCTAGAACAATGCTGACCCTGAATTTTGGGCAGTGAACTAGTTGCTGGATGTTTAGGACTGTGTAAAAAGATTAGGCCCAAATTCCATCTCTAGATTTACTGTTTGTTAAACTTAGATTCATATCATGTGTAAGAAGAATATTTTATCCCTGCAGTTAGGTGGTAAGTCACCCATTGGAATTTTTCCTATGCTAAGGTATTGGTAACTAGAAGCCAGAGAAAAATTAGGAGACCTTTTATCTCACAGTAACCTATTTATTTGATTTATGTGCTAATAACATACATTAAATCAAGAAAATAGTACCTTAGTTTGGAAAATCCCCAAATTATTACTGGGAGTTACACTATTGTAGAGGTTGCTGTGTAAAAAGTTTCATGGACAAAAACCCTGTGTAGGGTCCTGTAAAAATGAATCTTTAAAAAGCCTAGGTGTAGAATGTCATATTTTCTATGCTCTAAATACTGCATGATAAATCCTACAAACATTACAGTAGCTTCTGCATGCTCAAGTGAGAGCTCTGTAAAAATCTTAGCCACATTTGTTGCACCAATTGATCTGTACAAAAAGAACAAGTATCTAACAGCAACAATGAAATATATTTTTCAGAATTAATCTGTTACATAAAATTGGCTGAAAATTTTACAGTAAGCACATCTTTCCTTGAGGTGCCTAAATCCAAAATTTCATGACCAGAAACTAGCCCTTGTAGTAATTACTCTCAAATCGTAATCAAGTGCTATTTCCACGACTTAAACTTGTGCACTCATGTAGAATCGACGACTCTCGCCGACGGAACCTACGAGCTGGTGCCCGCGTCCGAGAGTGAACAGCGCGAAGCTCAAGCAAATCTAACTGAAGCTTTTGAAGACCCGAGCCCAAGTTCGGAAGATCCCCAAGCGAACTGCGAAGGCAAGCCCCGGAGCATAACCCATTCTTTCCGAAATTATGCGACTCATTACTCTTTGCTTGTGCATTAAGTTTATAGGAGTTGGATGAAAACTTAGTTGCATGATGTCAGGAACCCTTGCTTGGAAAACTAGATGTAAGGTTCGATAGAATGCTGTGCTAATAGGACTCCGGTAAAAGTCGAGTGATTTCCTGTCACTCGCGAGAAAATAGGAGTTGAATGACTACTACACGCTGCAATCATAAGGACACGGACGGGTTATGTAACGATGGTTACGATTGAGGCCCGTCTGTCTAGTGAAAAATGCTAAGGCCGCAGGGTGTGGTAGTGATGGTTAAGTCTTTGAACGTACTAAACACATGCCGAGATTATGGGAATCGGTAAGCTTAAGTACCTGATTGGCCCGGCAAGGGGACGGCATCCTACCCTTTGAACTTCGGTCCCATGTGCATATGGCGAGTGCAGAGAGTGGTCACGACCCGGCGCCGAACCGTGGCGTGGAGCTCTTGTACTCTCGGAGGGTAGCCCCGATCCACGACCCGGAAAGAAAGGGGAAAAGTTGCACGTGTGACTCTAGGGAGTAACCACGTGACGTGTGTTTGGGTTTCCCTTGCAAGGTTAAGAAATTCGATTCGAATCGTCCGTTTCTCACGGCTATTGAGACTGCTTAACCATTTTTACCCACAGAGTAAGAAGAGGAACAATGATGATGAATGAACTGGTTGGATGGAAAATTTAATGCTTCACCATGTATGCTTGGATAGCTGCTTACCTAGACTGGCTAACGAAACTAGAATCTTGAGCTAAAAGTTGAAAGTAAGGACCCACTTGTAGATGCTTTTCGGCAAAACAAACCCCTGAGCCAAAAAGCCTTGCATGTCTAGAGTCGGTGGAGTAGTTCCCACTACACGGGTAAGTCTTGCTGAGTATTAGTATACTCAGTCTTGCTTGTGACTCGTTTTCAGGTGAGCCCTTTGAAGACATGATTGCTAGCTTGGCTTGGCCCTGCACTCTTCCCCCTGGTTGGTCGGTGGAATGGGATGCGCCCCCGTCCAACGGAGATAAGGCCGAGTGATGTCTCGTACGGGCTTCATCGAGACATCCTGTATCGTCGAGTAGTTTCCGTTGTTTATTTCCGCTGCAATTTAACTCTGAAGAAACTTATTTATGTTAATTGAAGTACTTGTTTTCTAAACTCAGAACTAGGTCTGTAACATTGACTTATGCAAATGATGTAATACTTGCTGGAATGTGGTATTCTCTGGGCTCATCGTCGCATGAGCATTTGTATGTACGGCGCTCGATCCGTTCACCGTGGTTGTATCGGGAGGTTATACCCGACAGACCAGTGGATTACTCCGTTTGAAGTGTAAGGTTAACCGAGGATGCCTTAATGGTGATGGTTAATACACTTGAGCCGGATTAATTCAGGTGGTTCTGCCACAGCTGGTATCAGAGCCGTAGCTGGTGCCACAGGTAGGCAACAGCGGACACCAGAGCCGAAATACATACGCCAGAGAATGCTACAAGCCTTAAAAACTCATTTTACTAAAACTTGACTAGAAGGTTGTGTTGCGAAATGCGTTGGTACGTTAAGGATGGTGCCTAGTTCGTAAAGCCCTAAGGGTTTATGGGAAAGTTACTAGGTGGCTATCTAACTTCTATATATAGTATCAACTGACTTCCAGCACATTATTTTCTGTCAAAACTTACTTTCATGCACAACCGACCTTAAATTCTGTAACGACGCACTCGTCGCTAAGGTAAGAAGGTAAGGATCCTCAGCCAACTGAGGGAGCTTGGCCTTCCTGTCGGTGATGCGAACCGAACGCTGCCCTCAAGCAGTGGCTTACTTGAGGTGCTGCCAATATGCCAACTGTTAGTTGAGCATATTGGGAGTAGAAGGTTCGGCGCAGGGTATGGCGATCGCTGTTCATACCCCCGTCTCATGACGGTACCCCCGTGAATACGCTATCTCGATAGCGTATGTTAACGTCGTCTGTACGGCGGGAATTGTACAGATATCGTTTCTATAAGTAAACGGTAATGAATACGGACGCTTTCATGAGTGCTGGCATGAAAGGTTCATGATATATAAATGCTTGTCGATTTTCTGCAGGTACACTAACCGCGATTACGATAAGTTAAGGAACGATTAGAAAGACTCGACTAGCTATTATAGCGAGAGCCGTATTGTGTAAGCCACCGAAACTATCTTCGTAAGACCAAAGCTATTTGGCGATTATTTTATTTTGTGAGGACGAATAGGACGTGCATACATCATGAACATGTGTATCTGAAATCAAAAATGCGATGTATGAGAGTGGTAGGGTTCTTGCGTATCTAAAGCATGGTTGCATAAGGATTATCTAGAGAAACTGTCCCAAATCTGCCACGACCGAAAAGAGCGAATTATTGACCAAAGAAAATGACCATTTCTGATAAAGTTCATGTTGAAGAAATTGTTCCAAATCTTGTGCCCTATCTTCTGTTCAAAAATGAAAAATTCTGAACTTATGGATAATAAGAAATAACAGAAACCTTGGAGCGTCAAATTTCTGTCCAGAATAAGCACTTCTGCCTCTTAAATTTTTAGGCCCCCTTCCTGCGGTTTTCTGCAAAAGAGCACAGCACGAAACTTGTTCCAAATTCACCCAGGAAGCTTCTGTTAAAATTTGGTAAATTTTGGCTGGGTAGATTTTCCCTGGTGTACGAAACTCTAGCCCTCTGTTCACTGAAAATTCTGGGTAGACAGTAAGGTAAAACCTGAAAAGAAAGACCATCTTAGAGACCCAATTAGCTCTGGAGTTGACTAGAAAAGTTGTTCACAAATACCTTAGGAGTGATCTGGTGAAATTTGAGAATTTTTGGATGAGAACTGTGGGATGTTCTGCGTACCGCGGGCTATCTAATTCCCCCACGTTACGCCGGACTGGAGTTTGCAGAAAACGGAGTTACCCAGTGCCGTGTCAACGTGACTATCTTTCCACACCCGCTACACCCGGAGCGGCCCGCCTTGGAGCTTGAGGCTGTTGGTCGCCGTTTGGCCGATACTTGGGAGCTCGCAGCCATGAGGGCGCTCACCACATTTTGTGCGCAGCGTCCCGAGGTTGTCACACTCACTCCCATTGGATTGTTTCCTGCTGCCCAGGACAACGACCCCTTTTGGCTCAACAGGGTGCAGCACGCACAGTATTTGGTAGACTTCCATGCCCAGGAGACTATCCATACCTCCGTGCGGTGCATGAGTGCACTCTACCGGCTTCAGATTCTCCAGAGTCAGGCACTCGAGCAGCTCACTGATCTTGCTCAGGCCTACCATATGATGGCAGATACCAGGGATGAGCAGATAAAGGAGCTCAGTCAGGATCTTGAGGACAGAGATGCTCAGATTGGCCAACTTGAGGGCCAAATTCAGGAGCAGGACACTCTCATGGGTGAGAGAGATACCACGATAGCACAGTTGGAGGAGCAGCTCCATGATCTGAACCTTGAGTTGGAGGATGCTAATGAGCACATTCAGTGGCATCATGATCAGAATGACCATCCCCATGAGGACGACATGGAGGAGGATGAGGAGGAGCCACAGGAGATTGATGGTATCTCAGGTATGGATTTCGAGGGTGAGGTACCACAGGCACCTCAGATGGGAGCCCACTCTCCGGCTCACAGCGAGTCGTCCGTCAACGACTTGGATGATTTCTAGAGGACGACCTAGGAGGACTTTTGCACATACTCCTCGATAGGGTAGCCTAACTTTTGGCAAGTGTTGTAATAGGCTAACTAGGAGTTGAGTAACTCTTTTGTGTTGGGTACACCTGAACCATGTGGGTACCCTCAGCATGTAAGGAACGGCGATAAAACTTGGTGATTTCGTTGTAAGTTGGTAAACGATGGAATCCACAATCGCTGAGACTTGTCGGAATTTTTACCCATGTCTCCTTGCATTTCTTGGCTGAGTGTTGAATACCAGACTTGTGCTAAATTTTGTGATCTGGGTTCTCACAAAAATTCAGCATCATTGGACCTCGCTAGTTTAAGATATAGGCGAAACAGTACCGATCAATCTGCTGAAAAATAGCTAAGACAGCAAGGCAAAGGACGAGCTTTTCGACCACCTTAGCCATAGTTCTAGCACCGAAGTAAATACCAAAGTGGTGCAGTCCTAAATTCTCTGACTACCACAAATGTTTGAGATGTTTTGGATGGACCCACAGCAGGCTATGATTTTTCTCGTAGCAAACAGAGATTCTGTTCATACTTTTGGCTCAGACTTCGGAAGTCTATGACTACACCAATTAATCCTGAATCAAGGAAGTAATATGGATCGCGATGCTAATGGTAACCTTTCACGTTTCAGATGGTTGGATCAACACGTGGCAACCCCGAGGGTTTTGGTGCCGGTGGCAGCCGCTCGCGACAATCGCCACCACCCCCGCCCAGTTTGGTGGAAGTGATGGCCGCTCAAACCGAGCTGCTACGTCAGATTGTGCAAGGGCAACACCAGCAGAGGGGTGGGCACAATGCTCACCAACCACAAGCTGCAGGATACACGGATTTCCTGGGGACCCAGCCTCCCTTGTTCCATAAGGCCGAGGAACCCCTGGACGCAGATGCATGGATTCGCACCATAGAATCCAAGTTCACGCTACTTGTGGCCCCATGCTCAGAAGCCAACAAAGCTCGTTTTGCCGCGCAACAGCTTCGCGGTACCGCTCGTCTGTGGTGGGACCACTATTTTGCGATGCTCCCGGCTGATCATGTGGTCGACTGGAATGAATTCAAGACCGCGTTCCGGGCACATCATATTCCCGAGGGTCTCATGGAGAGGAAGTTGAACGAGTTCCTGGCACTCACCCAGGGCACCCGCACCGTGTTGCAGTACGCCCAGGCGTTCAACAACCTATGCCAGTATGCGGGCTATCACGCGGATACGGATGCCAAGAAGCGTGATCGTTTCCGCCGAGGTCTGAATACCAAGCTCAAGGAACGTCTGAACCTAGCCAGGGCGGACACCTATAACGAGTTGGTCAATATGGCCATTACCCAGGAGGACTGTATCATGGCACACCGGGCAGAGAAGAAGAGAAAGGCACCCGCAGGGCCATCAAGTGCCCAACCACCAAGGTATCGCATCGTGCAAAATACCGCACCTACAGCTCCACCAAAGGCCCCGCAGCCAGGAAGATGGATTGCCAGACCCCCACAGCAGCCAGGCATGGTACGACCCCCGATGCCTCCACAGAATGGTCCGATGCCCTTTCTTCAGCAGTCTCTTCGACCTAGCCCCGCAAATCGCTGTTTCACATGCGGGAGTTCCAGCCACTTCGCACGCGAATGCCCTCAGCCTGGACAGCCCAACCAAGGTCAAGGATCCAACCCGAACACCAAGAACAGGGGCAAGAGACAGACCCTGCAAGTCAAGCAAGGACGGATTAACTTCACCACGCTTGCAGAGCTTCCTGAAGGCGCCCCAGTGATGTCGGGTACATTTTCTATCCATAACAAGCCTGCCGTTATATTATTTGATTCTGGTGCATCGCATAGTTTCATAAGTGCAAAATTCGGTGCAAAAGTAGGCTTGGATGTTTGTCACACAAAAGGGTCATATATGATATCTACACCGGGTGGTAAAATTGCTTCAAACCAAATGGTCAGACAAGTACCAGTCAAATTGGGTAGTAAAACCATCGACACGGACCTTGTCCTTTTACCCCTCGACGGCATGGACATTATTTTGGGAATGAACTGGATGGCTATGCATGGAGTCACACTGGACCTTTCTTCCCGAGCCGTTGAGATAAATTCACCTAGTCACGGAGCCACTACCCTTTACCTACCGTTCCTAGACTGTACTAATTCCTGTGCTTATAAGATGGAAGGACTTAAGCCAGATAATATTCCTGTGGTAAACGAGTATGCCGATGTTTTCCCGGAGGACTTACCCGGAATGCCCCCGGATAGGGATATTGAGTTCGTTATTGAACTACAGCCAGGCACTGCACCTATATCCAAAAGACCATATAGGATGCCCCCAAAAGAGTTGGCAGAGCTGAAAATTCAACTCCAAGAACTGCTGGACAAGGGTTTCATTCGCCCTAGCGCATCACCTTGGGGATGTCCAGCCCTATTCGTAAAGAAGAAGGATGACAGTTTGAGATTATGTGTGGACTACCGACCTCTCAATGCGGTAACAGTTAAAAATAAATACCCACTTCCTCGCATCGATGTGCTCTTCGATCAATTAGCTGGAGCCAGAGTCTTCTCAAAGATTGATCTTCGCTCGGGATATCATCAGATCAAGATTCGCCCGTGCGATATTCCTAAGACTGCCTTCTCCACACGATATGGACTATATGAATTCTTGGTCATGTCCTTTGGACTCACCAATGCCCCTGCCTACTTCATGTATCTAATGAATTCGGTATTCATGCCCGAACTTGACAAATTCGTCGTAGTGTTCATCGACGACATTCTTATCTATTCAAAGGATGAGAAAGAGCATGCCAAGCACCTTCGCATTGTTCTTCAGCGACTCAGAGACCATCAGCTCTATGCTAAGTTTTCTAAGTGTGAATTCTGGTTGGATACTGTAAAGTTCTTAGGTCACACGATCTCCAGCGAAGGCATAGCTGTTGACCCCAGCAAGGTACAAGAGGTGATGGATTGGAAACCCCCTACCTCTGTTCATCAGATTCGCAGTTTTCTCGGCTTAGCCGGTTACTACCGTCGCTTCATCCCGGATTTCTCTCGAATTGCTAAGCCCATGACCGAACTGTTAAAGAAGGAAGTAAAGTTCGTATGGGATGAGAAGTGTGAAGAAGCCTTCCACACTCTCAGAGAGCGTCTGACTACTGCACCTGTGTTAGCTCAACCCGATAATACCAAGCTATTCGATGTGTATTGTGACGCATCAGGTACTGGTCTAGGATGTGTGCTTATGCAAGAGAATCGAGTGATTGCCTATGCCTCACGAGCCCTTCGGCCCCACGAACAGAATTATCCCACGCATGACCTTGAGCTCGCAGCCGTCATTCACGCTCTGAAGATATGGAGGCACTATCTCATGGGTACACAGTGCAATATCTACACGGATCATAAGAGTCTCAAGTACATCTTCACACAAGCCGATCTGAATATGAGACAACGAAGATGGCTAGAATTAATCAAAGATTATGACCTTGAAGTGCACTATCACCCCGGTAAGGCTAATGTAGTCGCAGATGCACTAAGCCGCAAGTCCCATTGCCATTGCTTATCCATGGAGTCCTACCATGAGACATTATGTGCAGACATGAGGAAGCTTAACTTGGAAATGGTTTCCCAAGGCACTCTAGATCACATCTCAGTTGAGCCCACTCTTCACGACCAAATCGTCATGGCACAACTACATGATGAAGGAATCAAGATCATCAGACAAAAACTCTCTCTAGGTGAGGAGAAGTATAAGTGTTTCCGCCAGGACCGTAAGGGAGTTCTATGGTTTGAAGGTCGTATAGTCGTTCCGAAGAATCGTGAACTCCGCAAGCAAATTCTTGATGAGGCACACCTCTCCAAATTCTCTATCCACCCCGGCAGTAGCAAAATGTATCAGGACCTAAGGCAAAACTTCTGGTGGACCAGAATGAAAAGGGAAATTGCTACGTATGTCTCGGAATGTGACACGTGCCAGAGAGTAAAAGCTAGCCACTTGAAGGTAGCCGGTACACTACAACCGTTACCTATACCATCATGGAAATGGGAAGACATAAGTATGGACTTCATCGTTGGACTACCAAACACGTCCCAAAGACATGATTCCATATGGGTTATCGTTGATAGACTCACGAAGACGGCACATTTTCTCTCAGTGCACACCACCTATTCTACCAAGAAATATGCCGAGATTTACCTCGATCGTATTGTTTGCCTGCATGGAATACCTAAGACAATCATTTCCGATCGTGGTCCCCAGTTTGTAGCACGCTTTTGGGAACATCTGCAAATGTCTCTTGGCACAAAGCTGATTCGCAGCTCAGCATACCATCCTCAGACCGATGGACAAACAGAAAGAGTAAACCAAATTCTTGAAGACATGCTGAGAGCTTGTGTCATTCATTATGACAAGAATTGGGACAAATGCCTACCCCTGGCAGAGTTCTCTTACAACAACAGCTACCAAACGAGTTTGAAAATGGCACCATTTGAGGCCCTGTACGGACGAAGGTGTCGAACCCCTTTGAGCTGGTCACAAACCGGAGAACGTAAAATAATGGGACCCGACCTGGTAATCGAGGCAGAGGAGAAAGTAAAAGTAATACAAGCAAATCTTAAAGCCGCACAAGCCCGACAAAAGAGCTATTCTGACAAACGGAGAAAGCCCCTAAAGTTCGAAGTTGGCGATCATGTCTATCTTCGAGTTTCACCAACCAAAGGAGTGCGAAGATTTGGGATCAAAGGCAAACTAGCTCCCCGTTATATTGGTCCTTACGAAATCATTGAGAGCTGCGGACCCGTAGCCTACAAATTACGACTGCCCCCTCAGCTCACGGCCACCCATGATGTCTTCCACGTATCTCAACTCAAGAAGTGTGTTCGAGTCCCTACCGAGATTGTGGAACAACAAGAAATATCGTTGGAACCCGACCTCTCGTATGTCGAACACCCAGTTAAGGTTTTGGATCAAAGAGAAAGAGAGACCAGGAGGAAAGTGATTAGAATGTATAAAATACAATGGAATCGCCACACGGAAGAAGAAGCCACCTGGGAAACGGAAAGCTACCTGAACCAACATTTCCCTGGGTTTCTTGCCTCAACCACTGGTATGTGCACCCACGCCCACACTAAGAACTACCGAATCTCGGGGCGAGATTCTTGTTAAGGGGGGAAGGCTGTGACAACCCTGGTGATTAAAATTTCAAAATCAATGTCATTAGCCTAACTCTATGTTTTAACCCAACTAATGAGAGGGTGGAAAGAATTTAAAACGGGTTCAGTTGGAATTCAAATTAAATTTGGGCACATTTGGACACAATTGAAACTTTTAAAATAACTTTGAAACCATAAGCCAAATGAAATTTTTCCTGAAACCAAAGTTGTAGAACTTTTTATTTTGAGCAACTTTCGTGTTCAAAAGTTTTTGAAATTCAAATCAGAAAGAGGAGAAAACGCCCTGTTTGCACCAGCCCCCTGAACTTTTTCAAATTTTTGCATTCCAGTCCCTCGGCTGCTCTGCCGCGCCGCGCGCCGCGCGCCCGCCCGCCGTGCGCCAGGTGGCCGGCGTCGCCTGACCGGCGCGGAGCGCCAGGCCAGTGGCCGCCGCACCACCCCGCCACGGCCGGCTTTGCCCCGCCCCGACGCCGCGCGGCCAGTCCCCGCCCGCGCGTGCG
This sequence comes from Panicum miliaceum, assembly GCA_032594955.1. NCBI lineage: Eukaryota > Viridiplantae > Streptophyta > Magnoliopsida > Poales > Poaceae > Panicum > Panicum miliaceum. The sequence goes on from CM064062.1 coordinate 41,491,156, forward strand.
CTGCCGCGCCCAGGCCGCCGCCCGCTCGCCCAGTGGCCGCGCTCCGCCGTGCCGCCCCGGCCCCCGCGCCCCACCAGTCGTCGCGCCCGCCCTCCGCCCGAGCCGCTGCCGCTGCTGCTTCCCCACTCCGCGCCCGGCACTATCTCACCGCGCCCACGCCACAATCGCGGCCGCCCAGTCACCGCGCCCGCTCGCCGCACGCCGCGCCCAGTGCACTCCGTTGCCGTGCCCCGCCCCGCGCGTCGCCCAGGCACCTCCACGCCCCCTCCTGTCCCTATAAAAACGCCACCCCCGACCGCCCGCGCGAAGCCCCGCCACCAGAACACCTCGCCGCGCCATCGCCGCCGCCGAGCACCACCCGCCCGTGGGCAGCCCTCCACAGCCGCCCACTGCCCAAACTGAGCACCCAGCCACCACTACATCACCTCACCGCAGCTCGCCGACCCGCCCAACGCCACCCAGAGCCACCGGAGCTCCGCCGCCCGCGCTGCCGTCGCCACCGCCGCCCCTGCTCGCCGTGGACCGCACGACACCGACCCCCTCCGTCCAAGCCGAGCCTCTGGGTAGCTTCCCCATGCGCCACTGAAGCTCACCGACCGGACCACGCCGCCCCAAGCCGCCGGAGCACCGCCGTCGACGCGAGCCGCGCCGCCGCCGCCTCTGCTCCAACGCCGGCGAGCCCTTCCCGGCCGTCCCCCACCTGAGCAACACCCCCACAAGGTAGCCCTCGCACCCCTGAACCTTCCCCGACCCCCGCCCCTCGCCGCCGGCGAGCCCCCTCGCCGGAATTTCGGCCGGCCGCCGCACCCGAGCCGCCGAGGACCCAATTGCAAGGATTTAAATCTTTAGAAGGGTCTGAGCGTAAGATTCAAGGACCTAGTTGTAAAAGAAAATTTCAAACCTAGATTCAAATTCAGTGAACTTGTAAAATTCGTATAAAATCGTAGAAAATTCAGAAAAATGCAAACTCAACTGTTCTGGAATCCTAAGAACAAACTCTACCACTTTTGTTACAAAAATTTTCTCAGAATCTCAAAATATTTTGCTCTACATTAAATAGAAGCTTTAATGGACATATTTTATACCCACTGTTCTAGAACAATGCTGACCCTGAATTTTGGGCAGTGAACTAGTTGCTGGATGTTTAGGACTGTGTAAAAAGATTAGGCCCAAATTCCATCTCTAGATTTACTGTTTGTTAAACTTAGATTCATATCATGTGTAAGAAGAATATTTTATCCCTGCAGTTAGGTGGTAAGTCACCCATTGGAATTTTTCCTATGCTAAGGTATTGGTAACTAGAAGCCAGAGAAAAATTAGGAGACCTTTTATCTCACAGTAACCTATTTATTTGATTTATGTGCTAATAACATACATTAAATCAAGAAAATAGTACCTTAGTTTGGAAAATCCCCAAATTATTACTGGGAGTTACACTATTGTAGAGGTTGCTGTGTAAAAAGTTTCATGGACAAAAACCCTGTGTAGGGTCCTGTAAAAATGAATCTTTAAAAAGCCTAGGTGTAGAATGTCATATTTTCTATGCTCTAAATACTGCATGATAAATCCTACAAACATTACAGTAGCTTCTGCATGCTCAAGTGAGAGCTCTGTAAAAATCTTAGCCACATTTGTTGCACCAATTGATCTGTACAAAAAGAACAAGTATCTAACAGCAACAATGAAATATATTTTTCAGAATTAATCTGTTACATAAAATTGGCTGAAAATTTTACAGTAAGCACATCTTTCCTTGAGGTGCCTAAATCCAAAATTTCATGACCAGAAACTAGCCCTTGTAGTAATTACTCTCAAATCGTAATCAAGTGCTATTTCCACGACTTAAACTTGTGCACTCATGTAGAATCGACGACTCTCGCCGACGGAACCTACGAGCTGGTGCCCGCGTCCGAGAGTGAACAGCGCGAAGCTCAAGCAAATCTAACTGAAGCTTTTGAAGACCCGAGCCCAAGTTCGGAAGATCCCCAAGCGAACTGCGAAGGCAAGCCCCGGAGCATAACCCATTCTTTCCGAAATTATGCGACTCATTACTCTTTGCTTGTGCATTAAGTTTATAGGAGTTGGATGAAAACTTAGTTGCATGATGTCAGGAACCCTTGCTTGGAAAACTAGATGTAAGGTTCGATAGAATGCTGTGCTAATAGGACTCCGGTAAAAGTCGAGTGATTTCCTGTCACTCGCGAGAAAATAGGAGTTGAATGACTACTACACGCTGCAATCATAAGGACACGGACGGGTTATGTAACGATGGTTACGATTGAGGCCCGTCTGTCTAGTGAAAAATGCTAAGGCCGCAGGGTGTGGTAGTGATGGTTAAGTCTTTGAACGTACTAAACACATGCCGAGATTATGGGAATCGGTAAGCTTAAGTACCTGATTGGCCCGGCAAGGGGACGGCATCCTACCCTTTGAACTTCGGTCCCATGTGCATATGGCGAGTGCAGAGAGTGGTCACGACCCGGCGCCGAACCGTGGCATGGAGCTCTTGTACTCTCGGAGGGTAGCCCCGATCCACGACCCGGAAAGAAAGGGGAAAAGTTGCACGTGTGACTCTAGGGAGTAACCACGTGACGTGTGTTTGGGTTTCCCTTGCAAGGTTAAGAAATTCGATTCGAATCGTCCGTTTCTCACGGCTATTGAGACTGCTTAACCATTTTTACCCACAGAGTAAGAAGAGGAACAATGATGATGAATGAACTGGTTGGATGGAAAATTTAATGCTTCACCATGTATGCTTGGATAGCTGCTTACCTAGACTGGCTAACGAAACTAGAATCTTGAGCTAAAAGTTGAAAGTAAGGACCCACTTGTAGATGCTTTTCGGCAAAACAAACCCCTGAGCCAAAAAGCCTTGCATGTCTAGAGTCGGTGGAGTAGTTCCCACTACACGGGTAAGTCTTGCTGAGTATTAGTATACTCAGTCTTGCTTGTGACTCGTTTTCAGGTGAGCCCTTTGAAGACATGATTGCTAGCTTGGCTTGGCCCTGCACTCTTCCCCCTGGTTGGTCGGTGGAATGGGATGCGCCCCCGTCCAACGGAGATAAGGCCGAGTGATGTCTCGTACGGGCTTCATCGAGACATCCTGTATCGTCGAGTAGTTTCCGTTGTTTATTTCCGCTGCAATTTAACTCTGAAGAAACTTATTTATGTTAATTGAAGTACTTGTTTTCTAAACTCAGAACTAGGTCTGTAACATTGACTTATGCAAATGATGTAATACTTGCTGGAATGTGGTATTCTCTGGGCTCATCGTCGCATGAGCATTTGTATGTACGGCGCTCGATCCGTTCACCGTGGTTGTATCGGGAGGTTATACCCGACAGACCAGTGGATTACTCCGTTTGAAGTGTAAGGTTAACCGAGGATGCCTTAATGGTAATGGTTAATACACTTGAGCCGGATTAATTCAGGTGGTTCTGCCACAGTAGCCCCGATCCACGACCCGGAAAGAAAGGGGAAAAGTTGCACGTGTGACTCTAGGGAGTAACCACGTGACGTGTGTTTGGGTTTCCCTTGCAAGGTTAAGAAATTCGATTCGAATCGTCCGTTTCTCACGGCTATTGAGACTGCTTAACCATTTTTACCCACAGAGTAAGAAGAGGAACAATGATGATGAATGAACTGGTTGGATGAAAATTTAATGCTTCACCATGTATGCTTTTGGATAGCTGCTTATCTAGAATGGTTAACGAAACTAGAATCTTCAGCTAAAAAGTTGAAAGTAAGGACCCACTTGTAGATGCTTTTCGGCAAAACAAACCCCTGAGCCAAAAAGCCTTGCATGTCTAGAGTCGGTGGAGTAGATTCCACTACACGGGTAAGTCTTGCTGAGTATTAGTATACTCAACCTTGCTTGTGGCTCGTTTTCAGGTGAGACCTTCGAAGATATGATTGCTAGCTTGACTTGGCCCTGCACTCTTCCACCTAGTTGGTCGGTGGAATGGGATACGCCCCCGTCCAAGGGAGATAACGCCGAGTGATGTCTCGTACGGGCTTCATCGAGACATCCTTATCGTCGAAGTAGCTTTCGTTGTTTTATTTTCCGCTGCAACTTAAACTCTGAAGAACGTCTTAGTTTGATCATTGAAGTACTTGGGTTCTAAACTCAAAACTTGGTCTGTAATATTCACTTATGATAATATTGTAATATTTGCTGGAATATGGTATTCTCTGGGCTCATCGTCGCGTGAGCATGTGTATGTATGGCGCTCGATCCGCTTACCGTGGTTGTATCGGGAGGTTATACCCGACAGACCAGGGGATTACTCCGTTTGAAGTGTAAGGTTAACCGAGAATGCCATTATGGTGATGGTTAATACACTTCCGGATTAATTCAGATGGTTCTGCCACAGCTGGTATCAGAGCCGTAGCTGGTGCCACAGCTGGCAACAGCTGGCTCCAGAGCCGAAATGCATACGCCAGAGAATGCGACAAGCCTTAACAACTCATTTTCATAAAACTTGACTAGAAGGTGTGTTGCAAAATACGTTGGTACGTTAAGGATGGTGCCTAGTTCGTAAAGCCCTAAGGGATTATGGGAAAGTTACTAGGTGGCTATCTAACTTATGAAATATTATCAACTGACTTCCAGCACATTACTTTCTGTCAAAACTTACTTTCATGCACAACCGACCTTAAATTCTGTAACGACGCACTCATCGCTAAGGTAAGAAGGTAAGGATCCTCAGCCAACTGAGAGAGCTTGGCCTTCCTGTCGGTGATGCGAACCGAACGCTGCCCTCAAGCAGTGGCTTACTTGAGGTGCTGCCAATATGCCAACTGTTAGTTGAACATATTGGGAGTAGAAGGTTTGGCGCAGGGTATGGCGATCGCTGTTCATACCCCCGTCTCATGACGGTACCCCCGTGAATACGCTATCTCGATAGCGTATGTTAACGTCGTCTGTACGGTGGAAATTGTACAGATATCGTTTCTATAAGTAAACGGTAATGAATACGGACGCTTTCATGAGTGCTGGCATGAAAGGTTCATGAAATATATATGCTTTGTCAATCATCTGCAGGTACACTAACCGCGATTACGATAAGTTAAGGAACGATTAGAAAAACTCGACTAGCTATTATAGCGAGAGCCGTATTGTGTATGCCACCGAAACTATCTCCGTAAGACCAAAAGTATTTGGCAATTATTTTAGTTTGTGAGGACGAATAGGACGTGCATGGATCATCACCATATATATCGGAAAGTGAAAATACGTTGTATGAGAGTGGTAAGGTCCTCGCATATCTAAGTATGGTTTGCATAAGGATTATCTAGAGAATCTGTCCGAAATCTGCCATGACCGAAAAGAGCGATTTATTGATCAAAGAAAACGGCCTTTTCTGGTAAGGTTCATGTTGAAAGAATTGTTCCAAATTTTGTGTTCTATCTCGTGTCTAAATATGAAAAATTTTGGACATGTGGGTAATAGCAAACAACAGAAACCATGGGATGTCAGATTTCTGTCCAGAATAAGCGCTTCTGCCTCTTAAATTTTTAGGCCCCCTTCCTGCGGTTTTCTGCAAAAGAGACAAAACTTGTTCCAAATTTACCCAGGTAGCTGCTGTTAAAATTTGGTAAATTTTGGCTGGGTAGATTTTTCCTGGTGCACGAAACTCTAGCCCTCTGTTCACCAAAAATTCTGGGTAGACAGAGAGGTAAAACCTGAAAAGAAAGACCATCTTAGAGTCCTATCTAGCTCTGGAGTTGACTAGCAAAGTTGTTCACAAATAACTTAGGAGTGACCTGGTGAAATTTGAGAATTTTTGGATTAGAACTGTGGAAGTTATGGTTATTTTTGCACACTATACAGAATCCGTCCTTGTGCTGTTCACAGTTTTTCGCTATCTCACTCCATTTGATCTTTTGTTCAGATGGCCGAGCCTGTTGCTATGATGGTGGATGAGGATGGACGCGTACACTCGCAGTGTCTCCACTAGGAGGGCTTTCCCTCTATTTTGTGGGACGTTCTGCGTACCGCGGGCTATCTAATTCCCCCATGTTACGCCGGACTGGAGTTTGCAGAAAATGGAGTTACCCAGTGCCGTGTCAACGTGACTATCTTTCCGCACCCGCTACACCCGGAGTGGCCCGCCTTGGAGCTTGAGGCTGTTGGTCGCCGTTTGGCCGATACTTGGGAGCTTGCAGCCATGAGGGCGCTCACCACTTTTTGTGCGCAGCGTCCCGAGGTTGTCACGCTCGCTCCCATTGGTTTGTTTCCTGCTGCCCAGGACAATGACCCCTTTTGGCTCAACAGGGTGCAGCACGCACAGTACTTGGTAGACTTTCATGCCCAGGAAACTATTCATACCTCCGTGCGGTGCATGAGTGCACTCTACCGGCTTCAGACTCTCCAGAGTCAGGCGCTTGAGCAGCTCACTGATCTTGCTCAGGCCTACCACATGATGGCACATACCAGGGATGAGCAGATTAAGGAGCTCAGTCAGGATCTTGAGGACAGAGATGCTCAAATTGGCCAACTTGAGGGCCAAATTCAGGAGCAGGACACTCTCATGGGTGAGAGAGATGCCATGATAGCACAGTTGGAGGAACAGCTCCATGATCTGAGCCTTGAGTTGGAGGATGCTAATGAGCACATTCAGTGGCACCATGATCAGAATGACCACCCCCATGAGGAGGACATGGAGGAGGATGAGGAGGAGCCACAAGAGATTGATGGTATCTCTGGTACGGATTTCGAGGGTGAGGTACCACAGGCACCTCAGATGGGAGCTCACTCTCCTGCTCACAGCGAGTCGTCCGTCAACGACTTGGATGATTTCTAGAGGACGACCTAGGAGGACTTTTGCACATACTCCTCGATAGGGTAGCCTAACTTTTGGCAAGTGTTGTAATAGGCTAATTAGGAGTTGAGTAACTCTTTTGTGATGGGTACACCTGAACCATGTGGACACCCTCAACTTGTAAGGAACGGCGATAAACTTGGGAGATTTCGTTGTAATTTGGTAAACGATGAAATCCACAAATCGCTGAGACTTGTCGGAATTTTTATCCATGTCTCCTTGCATTTCTTGGCTTAGTGTTGAATACCAAACTTGTGCTAAATTTTGTGATCTAGGTTCTCACAAAAATTCAGCATCATTGGACCTCGCTAGTTTAAGATATAGGCGAAACAGTACCGATCAATCTGCTGAAAAACAGCTAAGACAGCAAGGCAAAGGACGAGCCTTTCGACCACCTTAGCCATAGTTCTAGCGCCGAAGTTAAATACCAAAGTGGTGCATTCCTAAATTCTCTGACTCCTGCCAAAGTATGAGATATTTTGGATGGACCCACAGCAAGCTATGATTTTTTTTTCTCGTAGCAAACAGAGATTCTGTCCATACTTCTAGCTGTGATGTCGGAAGTCTATGACTACACCAATCATTATGAATCAAGGAAGTAATATGGATCGCGTTGCTAATGGTAACCTTTCACGTTTCAGATGGTTGGATCAACCCGTGGCAACCCCGAGGGTTTTGGTGCCGGTGGCAGCCGCTCGCGACAATCGCCACCACCCCCGCCCAGTTTGGTGGAAGTGATGGCCGCTCAAACCGAACTGCTGCGTCAGATCGTGCAAGGACAGCACCAATAGAGGGGTGGGCACAATGCTCACCAACCCCAAGCTGCAGGATACACGGATTTCCTAGGGACCCAGCCGCCCTTGTTCCATAAGACCGAGGAACCCCTGGACGCAGATGCATGGATTCGCACCATCGAATCCAAGTTCACACTACTTGTGGCCCCATGCTCAGAGGCCAACAAGGCTCGTTTTGCCGCGCAACAGCTTCGCGGTACCGCTCGACTGTGGTGGGACCACTATTCTGTGATGCTCCCGGCTGACCATGTGGTCGACTGGGATGAATTCAAGACCGCATTCCGGGCACATCATATTCCCGAGGGTCTCATGGAGAGGAAGTTGAATGAGTTTCTGGCACTCACCCAGGGCACCCGCAACGTGCTGCAGTACGCCCAAGCATTCAACAACCTATGCCAGTATGCGGGCTATCACGCTGATACGGATGCCAAGAAGCGTGATCGTTTCCGCCGAGGTCTGAATACCAAGCTTAAGGAACGTCTCAACCTAGCCAGGGCTGACACCTACAACGAATTGGTCAATATGGCCATTACCCAGGAAGACTGTATCATGGCACACCGAGCAGAGAAGAAGAGAAAGGCACCCGCTGGACCATCAAGTGCTCAACCACCAAGGTATCGCATCGTGCAAAATGCCGCGCCCACCGCTCCACCAAGGGCCCCTCAGCCAGGGAGATGGATTGCCAGACCCCCACAGCAGCCAGGCATGGTACGACCCCCGATGCCTTCACAGAATGGTCCGAGGCCCATTTTTCAACAGTCTCTTCGACCTAGCCCCGCGAATCGCTGTTTCAAATGCGGGAGTTCCGACCACTTCGCACGAGAATGCCCTCAGTCTGGGCAGCCCAACCAAGGTCAAGGATCCAACCCGAACAATAAGAACAGGGGCAAGAGACAGACCCTGCAAGTCAAGCAAGGACGGATTAACTTCACCATGCTTGCAGAGCTTCCGGAAGGAGCCCCAGTGATGTCGGGTACATTCTCTATCCATAACAAGCCTGCAGTTATATTATTTGATTCTGGTGCATCGCATAGTTTCATAAGTGCAAAATTCGGTGCAAAAGTAGGCTTGGATGTTTGTCACACCAAAGGGTCATATATGATATCAACACCGGGTGGTAAAATTGCTTCAAACCAAATGGTCAGACAAGTACCAGTCAAATTGGGTAGTAAAACCATCGACACAGACCTTGTCCTTTTACCCCTTGACGGCATGGACATTACTTTGGGAATGAACTGGATGACTATGCATGGAGTCACACTGGACCTTTCGTCCTGAGCCGTTGAGATAAATTCACCTAGTCACGGAGCCACTACCCTTTACCTAGTCACACTGGACCTTTCGTCCTAAAGCTCGTTTTCAGGTGAGACCTTCGAAGATATGATTGCTAGCTTGACTTGGCCCTGCACTCTTGCCCCTGGTTGGTCGGTGGAATGGGATACGCCCCCGTCCAATGGAGATAACGCCGAGTGATGTCTCGTACGGGCTTCATCGAGACATCCTTATCGTCGAAGTAGCTTTCGTTGTTTTATTTTCCGCTGCAACTTAAACTCTGAAGAACGTCTTAGTTTGATCATTGAAGTACTTGGGTTCTAAACTCAAAACTTGGTCTGTAATATTCACTTATGATAATGTTGTAATATTTGCTGGAATGTGGTATTCTCTGGGCTCATCGTCGCGTGAGCATGTGTATGTATGGCGCTCGATCCGCTTACCGTGGTTGTATCGGGAGGTTATACCCGACAGACCAGGGGATTACTCCGTTTGAAGTGTAAGGTTAACCGAGAATGCCTTAATGGTGATGGTTAATACACTTGAGCCGGATTAATTCAGGTGGTTCTGCCACAGACACTCTGCCTCCCGGTCCGTAACTCTGTCTACCAACTTGTTGATAGTGGTGACATAGCCCTTCTCTTTCTTCTCCCACTCAACCTTCTCGTCGCGAAGGATCTGGAGCTCCTTCTCGGCCTTCTGTAGCTCCTCTTCAGCCTTGATCCGGGCTTGTCGGTGTGCCTCCTCACTCAGCTGGGCGTGCACTCATGTGAGGATATTGTTCTTAGCTCTTCTCGTGGTGGCGACGCTGAACGCTCTCCAGTAGCGAGCATCGTTCTCGTACTCCTCGGCGAGCCTGGCACAGGTGTGGTACCCGTTGTGGATCACCTCGATCTCACGGTCTCAGCTCTCCATGATGTGGTCCAGGTCAGCGAGGTACGAGCCGGTGGCTCGAGTCACGGTCAGACCCTCCTGGTCTAGTGCTCCTGGGTCCTCGTCTGGATAGACAGTGTGGGGGAACAGTCTGAAAGGGGTGTCATAGAAGGTACTCCTCCGGAACTTGGTGAGTAGGATCTTGATCATCTTCCTTGCTGCTGACTGCACGGTGGTCTCGTCAAGGGTCGACGTGCTGTGGGTCATCTCCCCCTCAAACTCTGGCACCTCTGGGTCAGGGAGTACGACGAGAGTGGCGGTGTGACAGAGGTAAGCGCGTCACTCAGTCGCTCTCACTGACAGCTTGAGGTTGTCTGGGTTGATGCCGATCTCTCCTAGCACAAGTATGAGCTAGTGGAGGGCTCCTCTCCCGCAGTGTAACGAGTAGGTGGCGGGGTCGCGCGTCACACTCTCCATGGCGACTCTCTTCGCGTCCCCCATACTGCGTAAGAACATAAGAACTGTGTCAACGTAGGTAAGAGAAAGTAACAACAGGAAGGGAACATAATCAAGGTAAAGGTATGGTATAGGTCAAGGGGTATATATAAAGTAGATGGAGTCGTATAGACTTCCTATTTCTAACGGCCACGTCTAGGGCTCGTGCTACGGTTAAGTATGGCTCTGATACCAACTGAAACGAATCGAGTTTTTGAAATAAAAACCCGACTCCCTGTATCGTCGTGATAGTCCCTGGATCAGTAGCTATCACATACAGAACTCATTTCAGGCAGTAAACAAAGTCATTCTTCGAATAAAAGCAATCAAGGGTTTAATTATTACATAAATCGATAGAATTTGTAATACGGATCCCTTACAAGCCACTTGGGCTAAATCGAGCAAACAGAAAGCGAAAAGTGATAACTAGGCTTCGGGCCATCCTCCACCTCAGGCAACTCCTCCTCCACAGGCATCTTGGGCGTAGCACCACCCTCAGTCGTACCATCCGTCGTTGTTAGGGTCGTACTCCTAGTCGAACCCTGCATCATACCAATCTATCCCCAAGGAATAGGATAGGTCCACGTCTCCATCCCTATGCAAGCTTTAAGTGGACTAGTCTAAAGATATTCAAACAGATCAAGGATAACGGCAAGGGTTTCGTATGCAATGAATATATCATTAAGTCATCCATATCACCTCTCCACGGGCCATCTTGGCAGTCCAGGTTCCCGGGTCACCCACACCTCCAAAACCCACCAAGTCGATGCGAGAACTCCCACTCCTCGCACCTCAACTGCTCCAGGCAGGAAAACAAGTCTAGAGGGAGGTAGAAGTCAAGTAACACTTACTATGAAGGCGAAGCCAGATCAAGAGTTGTACATGACCGAGTACGCGGCTATACGTATAGTTTTCACCCTACAGGGGTTGTACACCTGTACCCACTCGACTCGAAGCCAACCGGGAGCAAACCGTTTGACTTCGAGACACCGGTCAATGAAACTAGCTGCAACGGCCCCCATCCTGCCTTCCCGAGTTTGGGATGCTTCCTCCCGTAGGAGGTTGCCCCGGAACTGTGATGCCTTCTCTACCGGGCCACGCAAGACCCTGCATTTCGGGGGATGTGAGGTCAGCACCTCTTCCTCTTACACTGATGCGTGTGTTGATTAGTTCTAGCATGGATATTCTATTGAATAAACAGGGGTAAGATAATGTATGGTAAAGAGCTGCACAGTTCCAAGAACTGTTGGAGATGTGCATTGACATCCTCATTGGTCTTACCACAGAATGGGCTGGCCTGCACCATCATGATTAGACCCATCTTGATCTCAAAATTTTCAGCTTCAGCATTAACATTTGGCCTGATGGGGACATTGTCGGCCGAAGGAGCTGAGTAATCACGGAGAGTCTTCTGAGCCATAGTCAGGTTCATGGCACAAAGGTTTAAACAGCCAGCAAACTCAAACTTAGGGAACAACATGCTTTAGGACTAAGCAAGACAGACAAGCAAGAGCATAACAATTATTCATCCTTTCAACTTAGGAAGACTGAACATTCTTAGCAAGCATATGGATAAGGGAAATTTGAAGTAGGAAATATTTGTTTGGTTTTTTAGAGTTTTCTTAATCTTTATTGAAAGCAGTAAATGATACAGTTCACTTGGTGGAAGGACTCCCCCAAGCTAGCTCTTGGTTTAAGGTTCGATGAGTAGGACCCTCTTCATATCTTTTTAACTTGAGGTCGAATCATCCATACCTGGAGAGGATGTAGAGGACGATGACGTCTTCTTCTTTCTCCACACCTTCTTTTATTTCTTCTTTGGTGTTGTCGGTGGTGTGGGAGGCATATCTTCCGATGGGGGCCATGGTTCTGCCCACAACCCATTCCCTTCATGGTCTTGATGAATCAGGTACATGTTTTCTTCCTTGGTTTGAAACCTGAATGTCATCTTCTTGCCCATGATTCGGAGATGAATCTTTCCTGTTCCGACATTTACCCAGGCCTTGGTGTCTCTTAGGAATGGCCGCCCAAGAATGAGCGATATTCCCAAGTCTCCTTCCATGTTGAGGACTACGAAGTTCGTGTGGATGAACGAGTCCTTGACTTGTACTAAGAGGTTTTCCACGATTCCCTCAGGGTACCGGATCATCGAATCTGCAAGCCCAACATGTGTTGATGGCGTTTACGATTTTGAGGGGAGCCTCGGGTTGCCCCAGGATCTTCCCTGTCTCTGCAGAAGGAACATCAACGACCAGCTGAGCGAGTTGAGTTACAAACATCTTGTTGAAGCTCAGCTGGTTCTTGAGTATTTAGGAGATGCCATCCATCTTCGCTTGGATAGTCTCCAAGGTCTTGTCGTTAGCGGCAAGCTTCTTCTAAATTTCTTCATTGGTCTTTGCTTGGCTTAAGACAAGATCCCTCAAGGAAGGTTGGTTAGGATTAAAACGAATTTGAGTTACCATTACCTCCTTGGTAGTAGGGGCACGATTGGTTCCACCCCTGACCTCCTTGTGGACGAAACCCATTATTGTTGTTCATATACATGACATCTTTCTGGGTCTCGGGGCAGTCGTTTCCCGAATGTCCGACGTTCCCACAGACCTCGCAAGTCATACGAGAGTCTAAGGCTTGAAGTACTTGAGTAGGATCCTTTTCTTAGGGGCGTTCATCAATCTTCTTGATGAGGTCGAGCTTAGCGGCGATCATGTCCGTCTCCTTGACGAGGTGCATGCCCCACTGGCGAGGTTGGAGACGTTCGTCGTTCCACCCTTGGTTGGACACCATCTTCTCAATCAAGGTTTTGGCCCTGCAAATGGTCAGCGAGAAGAAAGCACCACCTGCAGCAGCGTTGATATGATCACAGACTGTTAGAGTCAGCCCGTTGTAGAAGTTCTGCAAAATGAGCCAAGCGTCCATCTCGTGGTGAGGGCACGCTAGGATGTACTCCTAAAGCTGCTCACAAGCTTCAATTATTGACTCATTTGACACCTGCTGAAAACTGGAAATTCTTCCCCGAAGAGCGTTGGTTTTACCCAACAGGAAGAACTTCGCGAGGAACGCCTTGGCACACTCATCCCAAGTAGTGATTGCACTTCTGTTGGTGTAGAACCACTGTTTCGCCTTCCCCAGAAGGGAAAATGGAAACAGACATAGTCGGATTGCATTCTTCGTGACTCCCTTAATGACAAAAGTGCTGCATAGTTCCAAGAACTGTTGGAGATGTGCATCGGCATCCTCATTGGCCTTGCCCCAGAATGGGCTGGCCTGCACCATCATGATTAGACCCATCTTGATCTCAAAATTTTCAGCTTCAGCATTAACATTTGGCCCGATTGGGACATTGTCGGCCGAAGGAGTTGAGTAATCACGGAGAGTCTTCTGAACCATAGTCTTGGAAGTTGATGGTGCGATATTGACTGTTTCGCCTGTCGAGAGAGTAATCTGAGGAGGAACGACTCGAGGTAGAACTCTTCTCAAGAGTGAGTCCGGATTCTGAATGAAATTTTGCGGCAGATCGAAACCAGTCATACACTACCCAGTCTTCACACAAAAAGAGAGAAGACAAAGCCAAGTTAACCTGTTTAGACAATTGAAAACCATTTTAGAATTTCATCAACCACTTGATCTATTCTTTTAACCAGTGCCTTCCCCAGCAACATCGCCAAAAATTCTTGTTGGCATTTTATAACGCAGTCACCAAGTATGGACATAAAATTCATTCCTCGGCAATAGCGCCAGAAATGTCTGTTGGTTATTTCTTACGTTATAGAAGGATCCGCAAGCGCATGGAATACCGTTGCAGCATTTTACCCATGAGTACGGGGTCGTATTTACATTTCCGTAGGGAAGGCAGTGGTTATTGGAATAGATTAGTGTGTTGATTAGTTCTAGCATGGATATTCTATTGAATAAATAGGGGTAAGATAATATATGGTAAAGAGGTAGTGTGATACACAAGTTACTCAAGTTCTACTCTATGCAAAGCTTACAGGAAGGGAGAAAGGAGGAAGAAAGCTAATCTAAGGGCTTATGTACTCCTAGCTAAGCATACAGTCTATACTAAGCACTCACTTAAATACACATGATTAGGAACGGGCTCTAGGCTCCCGGGCTCTGGATTATTGTGTTGATTAGTTCTGGCATGGATATTCTATTGAATAAATAGGGGTAAGATAATATATGGTAAAGAGGTAGTGTGATACACTAGTTACTCAAGTTCTACTCTATGCAAAGCTTACAGGAAGGGAGAAAGGAGGAAGAAAGCTAAACTAAGGACTTATGCACTCCTAGCTAAGCATACAGTCTATACTAAGCACTCACATAAATACACATGATTAGGAACGGGCTCTAGGCTCCCAGGCATCACCGGGAGACCGCACAGGATATGGCTAGGTGGCCTCTGTATCCTCACGGCTATTTTATGCACCTCCTACAGTTACTACACGAACGGGGAGGATTACGCTGGACGGACAGGGCTGTCACCACCTGCCACCTACCTAATCTAACCATGGTATAGAGCCGCATCCAGCAACACTGATTAGCCCAGACACCATGTCTACACTAAACAGCGATACTCTAATGCCCCGTGTAGAGCCCCCACCCTTCGGATGGACAGACATCACACTAGAGCAAACATGCGAATACTGGAACCGATGCCATAGCCTAGATGTCTTACCACGTCTAATCATGCAAGATATAAGTCCTAGATATAAACTAAGCATAGCATACACATATGAATACACAGAACACATACTAGACGAATATGCTAAACTAGAAGATAACTCTATTAAGGAATTCCGAATATTACAAAGGAGAGGAAGAGTAAAACCCATACCGAATACTCCTAGGCAAGACTCAGGAACCGAAGAAGAGCTACTTCACCTAAACTGATATCCTAAAGACTAAGCAAGAGAGAAACTTGAGAGAGGCTTGAACTTGTGGTGTGTCTCATTTAGTAGCACCCACCTCATATTTATAGAGGTGAGTGAGGGGGGTGTGCAATAGCTTCTCGGCGCCCCTTCACCCCCTAACACCCTGAACCGACATGGAGGACCAATGGGAGAGCTCCACGTGGAAGAGGAAGGTCGGTGGGGCCCGGCCTGGTTCGGCTGACCCACCTAGTTCGGCCGAACCAGGTTAGGCGCCCCCACCTCCAGCTTCTTCTGTGGTGCTGACACGTGGGCCTTGGTCACTCCTGTGGTTGAGTCAAGTCTGTTCTAGGTCGGTTGTGATTGTTTGTGGGCCCTTTGATCCATGGGAGGCTGAACGGCGCGCTCTGATTGGTTGACACCATTTGCCTTGGATTAAAGTGCTTGTTTACACTTGATTTCTGCTCAATGTCTCTGCATTGCAAATTCTCCAAGGGGAATGTGGAAACGATGTTATTCTAGATAAATATGAAAGTTAAGTACGCTAGTCATCCCAATTTTCTGATCAAATTGACGCTCAAAATTGGTCCGTAGCAAACGTCAATAGCCCGCTGGTCAGCGGCTCCTCTTCCCTGGCGGGTGGGTCCCAGCTGTCAGCGTCTCCCGGATCCGGTGCGGTCCTACGTGGTGTGTGCGTGCGTGTGCCACCCGAGTGGGGTGTGGGCGTGGACACACGTGAGGTGCTCGACAAAATGCCGTAGTGGCGCCCACGTGCGCCACGCCACGGCGTCGCGAGGCTGTGCGCGGTCACCACGGCCACGGCGTGGTCGCGGCGAGGCGTAGCTGGTGGGGAAACAAGGCAAGCGAGCAAGGCGAGGGCAGGTTCACGTTTGTGCGCGCATGTGCGTCTGTGCGCGCGGCGTTCCGGCATCCTGACGCCGCGGTGTGTCGCCGTTGTGCTAAACGGCGGTGAGGTCTCGGTGTGGTGGGATTTGCACACGTGCGCGGTACCATGGTGTCCTAGGGCTGTAGCACGGCCGCCCGTGCGTGCGGGGCACCAGCAGCCTGGGCCCACAGTAGCGGAGCCGCGGTGAGGGTCAGGGGCAAGGCGACGGTGGGTTGCGGTGGTGCAAGGCAGCGCGATGGGTTCCTGCAGACGAGGCACACACAAGGCTTGGGGTGTCCTAGGGTTTAGCTACGGAGGGCTCTTCGGCTCGGGCCGGAAGCAAGGGGGGGGTGAGCGACGGGAGGGGGCTCGGCGGCGCTCACCCGTCAGGCTTGGAGACGGCGGCTCGGTGCAGGGCATCGACGGGGCAGTGGCGATTCAAGGCAGTGCAGCTCGGGCAGCTCCTGCTCCTCCTCACGGTCGGCGGTGGTTCTCTTCACGAACGTCAGCTGTGGCTCCTCCTCCTCCCTTTCCTTCTTCTCTCCCCCTCGGTTCTTGAGGCGGCGTCGATGGCGCGAGGGTTTTATGCGTGGGCGGCTATGGTTTGGTGGCGGGGCAAGGCACGGACGACCGGGGATTTGGGCGTCCGTGCCCTCGACGCATGGCGTGCATCCGGCCATCTGCGGCTGGGGCTAGGGCTCCGCGAGCGGTGGGGGAAGTGCGGCGTGACGTCGGCTGGGGCGTGGGGCTCGTAGCGGGCATCGTGGCGAGGCCATTGCCCAGCCTTGTCGCGGAGCGGGGGCAGCGAGCGAAGCAGGGCAGCGCGAGCGCCTGAGAGAGGGGAGGGAGTGGTTGTGAGGTTGGGGGTAAAGCTGACAAGTGGTTGTCGGTGACCCTGGGCGGATGAAGTCTGGGGCGTCGGGTGGTGTACAGGGGCAGGCCGCGGCGGCATCTAGGTTGGGCCGCAAGTGGGCCGTGCTGGGCGAGCTAGGGCAGGCCGTCGCGGGGGTTTAGGCGGGCTGGTTCGCTTGGTTTAGCTGGGTTTGGTTAGGTCCGTTAGGTGTGCTAGGCTGGGTTGGTTAGTGGGCTATGGCCTGGGTTTAGGGTAGATTAGTTTAGTTAGTTAGTTTGAATTCAAATCAAATTGGCCCATTTGATTTGAATTCCACACAATCCACTCAAACAAAAACCCAAATCAAATTCCAATATTCATAAAAAAGGGATTCATTAACTCCAATAAAATCCAAAAGTTTCACACTATCATTAACCAACCTTATGTTTGAATTCTTTTAATTTTCTATGAATAAAGATAGTGTGAGAGTTAACCTTGGGGTTTGCTAGCTAGTTACACAACCAAACATAAAAAGTTTTAAAAATTTCACATTTTTGCACTTATAACATTCCAGTAGAAAGCTGGGATGTTACATACAACATCAAAGAAGCTTTGACGATGATGACGAGCTCATTGATGGCTTCAGCATTGACGCGTGGCAACTACAGAGCGAGCAAGAAGATGGGGCTCGATGGGAAGCTTCTTCACCTCAATGTAGTACTCAGCGTCGAGTTCTTGATGCGAGGATGGCATTGATCGATGGTGGTGGGTACTTTTGGTGGCAGCGATTCAATTACGCTAGGCAAGGAAAACTTGACCTAGTTTTATATCTGCTTAGGCAAAGTTCCTTGCGTGTGCCAAGAGCTCGACTGCGGCCATGATGTTCGAGTCCGGCTCGCTCTGGCATATGGCGGGATTAGTTAGGGTGCCCATGGACGGACGAACCAAAATCAATCTGAAGAAGGCAGAACACGTGAAAGATACTTCTTTATATATATATACTAGCACATATGCCCATGCGTTGCTACAGGCGAAAACTATATAGATATATTATGATCCAATATATATCTTTTAATGTCATAATTTGAACACTGAAAATAGTAATATCATTTTTTATTGAGCAGTATTGGATCGTATGATCCTATCGTAGAATCATCACTTATGTAGACCTACTTTGATAAAATAAAACAACAAAAATTGTTATATTTTCCATCTCACATCATGCTCTAGAATGTTGAAAATGAACAAATTCTCTAAAAAGACATTTCAATATGAATCTGATGAGTTGTAAAAAGGGTTCTCCGGCGATGGAATTCTTACTCAGAGTATTACGTCGCATCACACGGCGTGCTTTTTCACGATTTCTCTTTGTATGTTTTTGCTCAGATGTCATGTTGGCATATTGCAGCCTCTAACGATCACGTATCGCCCGCCTCTACTCGGGTTTTAAATTTGCATAACGGGCTCTAGCATTTGCACGTCTTGCTTCAATTTGCTTGGATATGCAGCGTAGTTTTTCTTTCACAAATTGTTTCGACCCTAGGTGATCATAGTGTTCTTCATTAATAAGGTCGGCTATAACTTTCTTCTCCTGACGAGCTTCGCGGCATTTTTTTAGTATCTCATCTTTTTGCTGGTTAGACAATTGCGCGTACCGGTTCCTTTCTTGCCAGCTCTTACGTTCTTTAGGATCCATGTGTAGTGTCTGGTCACTGCATATCGTGGTTCCGCAACCATAGCTAATGTTGTCTCCTTCTAAAGAAATACATTACACATTTAGTTTTACATAGTATCAGAGATGAGATGAACATTTATAGACAATAGTTGACAAATATTACTTGTGTGGATGGTGCTGCTTTGGTCATTCAGAGTGCAGTCCTCTGATTGTTTTGAAGAAGCCATCTGCAAGGAATTTAGTTAATAGTTAGTGATTGATCAATGTATCAGTAATAAAATGGTATGTCAATTTGAATATCGTGATAACTTTATCTTGAAAACCCATCTAGGGAGTAGGAAAGATCATGAAAATCCTAAACCCCGTCAAGCTTCTCAACCCTATTCTACTTTCTTAGAAAATTGATGTTGCGATGACAACTGCATGATGGTGTTGACTGTTTCGTGACTTTTTGTGAGATGCAAAAGGGCCCCATGTGAAAAAGGATATTGTAATGTTGTCAACCCAAGCACCTTAGGGCACGTATAATAATTTCAGATGAGGCTGTCCACCAAAATTGCCGTGTCACAGGCAACAACATAGATAAATTATATGATGACATGTTTGTTTATTTAGTTGTCTAGAATAATTAATTCCTGCATGGATCAATCGCAAATTTAAACTTTGTGTGTTATTTTGGGATTTTTAGAGAGAACACGTTATGTAGAATGTAATTGTCGGTCCCGAAATCGAGCGACAGGCAAACTACTCGATAGCGTGTATGTCGTGCGTCGTGATTGGAGGTGGCCTAGCACACAATGACTCGAGGGTTTACACTGGTTCAGGCGAGAACGCCCTACGTCCAGCCGGGGGTCAGTCGGATGTATTGATCGAGCCCAGGTGCTCGTGAGAGTTGGAGAGTACAAGCTTTTCGAGTGCTAGAGAGCTAGGTCTCCTGTCTAACTTGAGTTCTGATCTCTTGTTCTGAATCTAAAGGAACCCCTCTTTTATAGCTCAAGGGGGGCCAATGTTACAGGGAAATCCTTGGAGTAGAAGGCTTCGGGAGAAATATCTTTGACTCCGGCAGTCGGGCGGCCCAAATCATCAATGGGCCCGTATAGGTGATCAGTCGGCGATGTATTTGGTGGATTGCGTGATCCCGAAATCCTGGGGGTCTTCTGGTCTTGAGCCTGTTCGCCGGGTTTGGTCAGTCAACAAGTATGGGAGTCCTGATTGGACGAGGTGACCGTCACATCAGGGGAGGACTGTTTACCTGCCAAGTCCCATCCCGATTGATGGTTTCTTGCTGGTCAAGCCGTGATGACGGCAAGCCTGATCATCACAAGGACCATGTGGACGCCACAGTCCTGGTCCTCTGCTGTGACAGAGGCACAGTGGCTCACTGTTCGTGTGTACGACCCTGGGAGGGCCACGCCCACTTGGTACGGCCAGGCCTGACCCTTGCGGACCAAGCCTGGGTGTCCGTGACCAAGTGGGATTTTTCTTCCCGGCAGTGACCTGAGCCAGTCGGGAGTTTGAGAGGAGAGAGAGAGAGAGAGAGAAAGAGATGGTGCCTGTGATACTTCGGCTAACCTTGAGCGGGGGCACTCGGACTCGGCGCCATGGGTCGTGGAGTCCGGAGACAGAAAACCCCCTAGACGGGGCTCATGGGCCGGGATGACCCACAAATGCTGTGTGGATAAAGAGGCCATGTGGGTGCGGAAGTTGTTCAGGCCTTGGTCTGACAAGGCGGGCCTGCTGGTAACCCAGGTTCTAGGAACCCAATAGAGGCCCCTCGAGCATCCTCGCGACTTTTGTTTTAATCGAGTGGACGCTTTGCCTTCGTCAGGGGAGTTACTGCGTGTGGATGGTGCTGCGCTACGTGGCGGTCATGCAGGGGCGTTACCCTTTTACCCCGCGGTTCGTCCGAGGGGTCACCGAGCTATTATGACACAGTCAGCCTCGCGTTGCCCCGATGGTGGAGTTGACGGGTCTCTGACTTGTTGTGTCACGTCGGAGGCCTGCCGTTTTGCCTTTTTTAGGGGAATCTTTTCCCTACACAAGTTGACTGTGTGGCCCGTGTGTGGCCGCTTTCCGGGGCTTGCCGGTCCAGTCTCCCTAGGCTATAAATAGGGGGCGCGCCGGGCGTGCTCCACAGATTACCCAAGTCATGTTTCTCGTGTTGTGTTATGTGCACCCCTCTGAGGGCGGAGGAAGTTCTTCCAACATCTGGTGTCAGAGGAGAGTTTGCGAGTAATTGGGGATGATCCGTTGGAGCTGACGTATCGCAGCCGCAATCGTCAGACCAGCCGGTGCGCCGCGTCCAGTTACGAGCGACGATCGCTGTGTTCGTCGTAACCGTTCGATCGAACGGATACGGCACGCAATGGTGCCCTTGCTCTCGGACGACGATCTTCGGCCGGGGGTGGCAGTCTCGAGCTTGACATCGCAGCCCAGCGGTGGACGTGTCGGTGCTTTGACCGCACTGATCAGGATGACCGGAGGAACTCTTCGTTCCGTGCGAGAGCCAGGTGTGCTCTCAGGAACTTGCGGATCCCTAAGTTGGGATCTGGTTCCTCTTCTTCATAGTTGACAGGCAGTCTCTTGGGGGACACGTTCGTGGGAAGTGACGGCGACCGAGGAGGAGCTCTTGAAGCATCTTCTTCCTCGAGGAAGGGCTCAGCCGTCGATGGCGTCAAGCAAGGCTACCTGGTGGCGTCTCCATGCCTAGGCACCCGTGAGGGCGGCGATGTTAGAGGAGGGTTTGCGAGGCAGATGTGCTTCCACACCTCCTCGCACTTGAAGCAACCGCTCCTTAGTGCCCTAGGCTTGTTCCTCTAGTGGGTGTAATAGAATTTGTACCTTGTAACGGCCTTGAGCCGAGTGTACTTTGTAATGTTAGTTTTGCTAGAAATGAAATCATTTTCCCTGTTCAGATTGCTTTTGTTAGTTCACATGTCTGGAGGGCATGATTTCATAGCGAGTGGCTCTGGGTCGAGCCAAAAGTGCCCCGTCTTGGTAGGGTCTTTGTTAGTGCGAGCAGCGTCGCAATAATTCGAACTCCTTCGTTCAGTTTCTTCCCAGTAATTTTTCAGTCTTAGGGGTTGAGTCGGCGTCGTTGATCGGTGTGGGATCTTGAGAGAGCCGAACGTGCCCTGGATGGAAATGGTCAATTGGCCCCCCAATCCGGCCCTTCTCGCGATGATGGTAGGGGGAGGTGGCGAGGAGCTGTCCGTCCAATCACCTTGTTAGAGGCGCTCCCCCTCGTGTCGGAACAGGAGGTGATGGTGGCCTTTCGGTCCACGGCCGATGCAGGAGGAGGCCGAAAGGCCATTCCTCCTTCTTCACCTGCCAAGGAACGCCCGGAGCCCCCGCCTGTCGTGGTGCTAGAGGATGACGATGATGACGGGCGATCGCCGCTGTTGCCAGCTGCGGTGGACGTGGGGGATGGGCATATTCCGACTGGAGATGGTCGTGCTGCGTAGGCTTCCCCTTCGTGTGAGGCCGTGTCCACGGGAGCGGGTAGCTCCGCTTTGGCTCTTGCGGGCGATTGTTGACGCTCGATACGGACCACTTTTCGACCGTCAAAACCTGCATAAAAGTGATATTTATCCAAAGACCAACATTAGAATAGGGCTTTATCTAACGAATTCCACTAGTGCTGGTCGATTTCTGTATGCAGGTGATTACGGGATGAAATTGCAGGAAATGAGCAACTAAGATTCAAGGCGTAATTCCAGAAGGCGCAAACAGGCAAGGCAAAGAGCAAAAGAGGGCAACAAGGCAAGGAACTAGCCTCAACCAGGGCCCACTCACCTGCCATAGCCCCTAAGGCCCACCTACAGACCACGTGGCCAAGGGAGGAGACGAGCTGGGCCAGGCCTGGTTCGGCCAACCTAACCAGGTTGGCCAACCCAGGGAGGAGGTCACCGACTTACTCCTTCGACGTGGCACCTCCTGATTGGTTGCTTAGCTGGATCAATAGTTCACTAGTTTATAGTGGATGCTTTAGTCTAAGGCCATAGGCTAGAGTAGTAACGATAATGTAGACGTGGTGTCTAGACTAGACTTACCTGTTGGTTGTGGTATATCCCATGGTTAGATGAGGTAGGTAGCAGGTAGTGACAGCCCTGTCTATCCAGCGGAACCCTCCCCGTTCGGGTATATCCCAGTGCCATATTACTAGAACTCACCAGTCTTATTCTGTGGAAATCTAGTAGCCCGAAGCAAGCAGCTAGGACAGTTCTATCTTATCTCTGAAACCCAGCCTTAGGAAACCTCTCTACCCTCACCTCTAGCGGGTGTGGTGTCCTTGGATGAACCTGAACCGTAGAGAATGTACACACGTTCCTCAGTGGATACGATACCCTTGAAATACTCCTGGGTAAAAGCTACAACAGTATCCGTGCGCTTGCGGATTTATTTTCGTGACGCTAGGAAATGTCAACAAGCTTTCTAGCGCTGTTGCCGGGGAACGGTTGCTACTTTCTCTTCGAAACTAGTTCACCCTCGTATCATTTTTCTTTTCTTTGATTCTATCTCTACCCCTGCTATCCATGGAGCAGCTATCCATGTTTCAGCTCTCCGCACCCAAGAGTGAATTTTGCAAACCAACCTCTTCATCTGATCCAATTCATTCACTAGTTACGAAATTCCCTCCGGATTCATAAGCAAAGTTCAGGAAAGTACCTTCTTGGGATGGGGGGAGGGGGGATGAAAATCCCTACCATCATCTGTGTGAATTCGAGCTAGTGTGTTCGTGTCTGAAAATCTCAGGCATGACACATGAGACTCTGAAGTGGAAGTTGTTTCCCTTTTCTCTCATAGAAGACGTTTAACGTAAGATTTGCAAACGGGGATTGGAAGAAGTTGCGAGATCAACTTTGTCTCAGATACTTTCCGATCACTCGTATATGCGCCTTACGAATAGAGATTCTGACCTTCCGTCAGAATGAGAGGGAAACCCTTGGTGCAGCGTGGGCTAGATTTTCCCTTCTAGTTCAATCCTATCGCGACTTGTCTTTACCCGACCCCTTGTTACTTCAACATTTTTATGCGGGACTGAACACGGACGATGCATAGTACATTGATAACACAGCCGGAGGTTCATTCTTGTACAAGACCTCAGTCAAAGGAAGAGAAATCCTCGATAAGATCTTAGAGAGAATTTCCTACGTCTCTTACCGGGAACCACCTCAGGTGGAATGAGAGGTACCACAAGAGGAACCCAGGGCAGCCAAATCCAAGCCCGTAGAACCCCAACCTTTGGAACAAGAATCCAAAATACCTGAGGTAGAGGACCCTCTACCTTCGGAATATGAGCATGGATTCGAGGAGGATCTCTTTGAAGATCTTGGCAACACCTCGAAGTATCTATGCCAGAAGCGACCACCTGTCCCGATCACTCCTTTAGAACCATACGAAAAGAACCACCTTTTAGAGACTATCAAGGAGTTGACAGCCATAATGAGCAGCGAATGGTCGATAGAAGGAGAGTCGAGCTCATCTCCCATTCAAATTAGCTACCCTTCTTCTCTCATCCGCTGCTGCATAAAGAATCAGGACGTGGACACTTTCTATTACCCCATCGTTGGGGCGAACATCATGTCCTACAAATTGGCGCGCGCCTTCTTAGGAGGGGAAGCTCTAATCCCAACGGACAGGACCCTTAGGGGGTCTTCAGGTTCCCTTACAGGAAGCCATGTGGTACTTCAGAAGGTGTCAGTGCGACACAATGATGCTAAGGTGAATCTAGATTTCCATGTATTAGAAGTTCCCAACTTCGACATTCTCATCGGCCATCCAATTGTAAAGCTTCTCACGGATGTGCCGAGTTCAGGAACCCATAACATCAAATTGGGGAAAGAAACCCTCTCTGTTCCCATCACTCGATCAGTAAATTCAGTGGCAGAGGTTTCCCCCATAGTAGAGCCAATTGAGAAGGTGCTGGAAACAGACCCTCTAGACTCGTCAGAAATGGCCCTCGAACAGGAAGCTGAAGAGTTCATCCAAGAAGAGGAAGATTCTGATGAAATCTTAGAGTTCAAAGAGTTCGAAGTTCCAGCCCGACCTCCAGTTGAGCTCAAGCCATTACCTTCTGGCCTTCGATATGCCTTCCTAAACAGCGATGTAGAAGCTCCCGTGATCATCAGTGACAAACTTTAAGAAGAGGAGACCTCAAAGCTCATCGCTGTTTTAGAAAAGTATCGAGTTGTTCTTGGTTATGCCATCCAAGTCCTCAAGGGCATTATCCCTACTCTTTGCACTCATCACATTCCCATAGATCCTGCTATGGCACCCTCCAAGGAACCTCAACGCAGGTTGAAAAATGAGATGCGTGAAGTGGTGAAGAAGGAGGTCCTGAAACTTCTACACGCCGGAATCATCTATCCAGTCCCGTATAGTAAGTGGGTGAGCCCGGTATAGGTAGTGCCTAAGAAAGGAGGTATGACGGTCGTGGAGAATAGCAAGAACGAGCTGATCCCACAACGAACCGTCACGGGATGGAGAATGTGCATAGACTACAGGAAGCTCAACAAGGCTACAAAGAAGGATCACTTTCCGCTTCCCTTCATTGACGAGATGCTTGAAAGGTTAGCAAAGCACTCCTACTTCTGTTTCCTTGATGGCTATTCTGGTTTTCATCAAATACCAATCCATCCCGATGATGAAAGCAAGACTACGTTCACATGCCCCTATGGAACCTATGCATACCGACGAATGCCATTCGGGCTATGTAATGCGCCCGCTTCGTTCCAAAGGAGCATTATGTCCATCTTCTCAGATATGATCGAAGAAATTATGGAAGTCTTCGTGGACGACTTCTCGGTCTACGGTAAGACCTTTGATCATTGCCTCAAGAATTTGGATAGGGTCTTGCAGAGATGCCAAGAGAAGGACCTGGTGCTGAACTGGGAGAAGTGCCACTTCATGGTTCATGAGGGCATTGTTCTCGGACATCTCATCTCTGAGAGACGAGTCGAGGTGGACAAGGTGAAAATCGAAGTCATTGAACGACTTCCGCCTCCCACCAATGTGAAAGGAATCCGAAGCTTCTTAGGTCATGCAGGGTTCTACCAGCGCTTCATAGCTAACTTTTCCCATATTGCTAGACCCCTCACAAAACTGCTAGCTAAGGACTCCCCTTTCCAATTCAATGATGAATGCCTAACAGCCTTTCACACACTCAAAAAGGCACTCATCTCAGCTCCAATCATTAAACCCCCAGATTGGATGCTTCCCTTTGAGATCATGTGTGATGCTAGCAATTATGCGGTGGCAGCCATACTTGGGCAAATTAAGGGCAAGAAGCATCACGAGATCGCCTATGCGAGCAAGACACTAATAGGACCTCAGCTTAATTATGCCACAACCAAAAAGGAACTCCTGGCAGTTGTCTTTGCTATAGATAAGTTTAGATCTTACTGAGTGGGTGCAAAGGTTATTGTATACATTGACCATGCAGCTCTAAAGTACCTTCTCACTAAGAAAGATGCGAAGCCAAGGCTCATAAGGTGGATCCTTCTACTCTTGGAGTTTGATCTAGAAATTAATGATATAGAGGGAGTAGAAAACTGGGTTGCAGATCACTTGTTGCGTATAAATATCACTAACACGCAGGAACTGCCGATAAATGATTTCCTCCGGGACGACATGCTACTCAAGGTAACAGCTTCGAACCCCTGGTATGCAAATATCGTCAATTTTATGGTTTCAGGATACGTACCACCTGGGGAGAACAAGAAGAAGCTAGTGTTTGAGAGCAGATGACACCTATGGGATGAGCCATACCTCTACAGAGTCTGTGCAGATGGATTACTCCGAAGATATGTCCCCACAGATGGAATCAAGATTATTGAGAAATGCCATGCAACACAATACGGAGGGCACTATGGTGTGTTTCGCACGCAAGCAAAAATATGGCAGAGTGGTTTCTATTGGCCAACAATGTATGAAGACACCAAGGATTTCATTCGAAGGTGTCCCAATTGCTAGAAACACGGAGGAATCTCAGCTCGCGATGCCATGCCTCTCACATATAACCTTCAAGTGGAGAGACAAAGCCTATCACAGTGCAACATTATATAAAGAAAGAACCAAGAGATGGCACAATAAAAGGCTAAAGCCGAAAGTCTTCACGCCCGGAGAAAAGGCTAATTCCAGGGTAAAACTCTTCGGACAAAGTTGAGAAGCAAGTGGATGGGACCCTACCTCGTCATCGACACATCAACGCATGGGGCCATAACGATCCAAGATGATGAAGGTAACATCCACAAGGTAAATGGCCATCGTCTAAAATTATTTTTAGATCATGATACAGCTATAGATGAAGATATAGACATGATTGAACTTGTTCAACATGACTTTATGCTTGACTAAATGCTCTATAGGACATATACTAAGGTAAGCCACTTGAACAAACCTCCTAGACTCTCCCCACTGCTGTCCACAGAAGGAAGGACGCCAGCTGGGCCAATCGGGTCAGCCGACCTACCCAGGTCGGCCGATCTAGGGTGGCAGCTCCAGCAGCCCATCTTTGGCAGGCCAGGCCATCCTCACGTCCTAGCTCGAGATCTGGCTGCCTCGGGTCTTTTGGACAGCAGAAAATAGAGTTTCTCCCTTTTTCCTTCTCCCGTGAAAACCCTTCTTCCTCCTCTCAACCTCTTTCCATCTACCTTCACCTCTCCACCTCCAAAACCCATCTGCTGGTAGGGGCTCGGGGCCCGAGCCCTTGCCTTCTGGCTTCTGTGTGGTGAGGCAGAGCGTGCCGTCGAATGGGGCTCCGACTCAACTGAAGTCAGGAGCGCAGCGGAAGCCGATGGAGAATGGCACGCCCGGGGCATCTGCACCTCTCATGACAGAGCCCAAGAGCCCATGGCTGGAGGACTAGATTTCGGTGTTCACCCCTTCACGTGCTGCCAAGGGAAAGGAGCCGGAGCAGCAGGTTCCCCCAGAGTGAGTCAGGAGGCACCGGTCACAACCTGCAGCCAAGAGAACCGGAGGCTACTTTGATAGTAGCGATGAAGAAGCCCCTGAGGAGCTCACGCTAGTTGACCTCACGGTTATGGTCAGGAAGCTTTGCCTAGAGAACAAGCAGCTCAAGTTTTAGCTAGCTGAGCGGAAGCTGGAGGTCGAGGAGCTCCATGACGACCTCCGCACTTTTCGCCGTGGCCTAAACTCTAGGCTCAAGTGCCTCTACACGCCGGTAGGACAGGAAGACCTATACTAGCATAGATCCTCCTTAGTTTAGTTAGTCGGGCGCTAGGATCAGGTTTATTTCTTTCGATTAGTTTGCTTCATCTCATTTTGTTTTCATTGTAAGCGCCCCATTTGATTTGAATAATTTAAAACTTTGGCTCCCTGGTGTTAATGCCGGCAGAGCCCCTTTGCATTTTACCTTTTGCTTTGATTGAATAAAGACAGGTTTGAAAACAAGTGTGGGGGAGATCCTCGCTACATCTAGTTACACGCCCCCACGACTCACATGCACCTCAGGACAGACTCGTACGCAAGTGAATATCCAACACCATCTCGTTCTGGAATCACGATTTGCACATCCTCACTCATTTTCTCCCTGTTCTCCGAGATTTAAACATGCTATTAAAACTGCCTAATCTAAAATAGTTTAACTCATGAGAACCCGGCGTGCTGCTGGGTGATTCATGCATAAATTTTATTCTTTACCATACTTGAGTTTGCGAACCACCAGCTAGGGAACCCATAATGCTAAAGTTGTTGTTTGATTAGAAATGGTTTTGATGAAAGTTTCTCTACCTGTTTCTCTTGCTGAATTTGGGAATTTCTTTTTAACTAAAAACAAAACTATTCCATGGTCTGTTTATCCTTCTACCTACCACATCCATATGTAGTTACTTTACAATATGAAAAACCCCACATAAAAGCGCCTTATTGTTACATTGAGCTTTATCAAATGTTGTGACCCAAGAAAGATTTGTTTCTTTATGTGTTTGGTCGAGAGACACATGCACGAATTATCATTCCTTTTCATCAATAAAGTGTCCTCAGAAGGTATTTGATCGCTCTCCAAGTATTCCCCTGAAAAAAATAAAGAGAGTGAGAAAAATAAAAGATGGCATGCCAAAGAATCATGACCCAAAAAAAAGAAAGGGGAAAAGAAGAGAGGAAAAGATCATACCGAAAGAGTTCACATTTGCCGCACATGCACTCTCTCGATCAAACAGGTAAACGATACAGAATCTCCGTGGATCCAGCCTTTGATGTTGCAACAGATGTACCTTCAAGAGTGCCTTCATATACCTCCTACCAAGCCCCACTTCAGCTTTACACAAAAGGAGAGAGGGTTACAGTTCTGAGCAAAACAAATAAATGAGTGACTGAGAGTGTTGCCCGAAGGTAAAACCATGGAATATTTTCTTTTCAAAAATCTTTCAAAAACATCCCAAGGTCAGCAAGTGAGCGGAAGAGGATACTTAAGTCATAATCATTCCATCCATCAACCACCTATAGCATATTGGTAGACACTTCAAGGTTTGTGAACAAAGGTAAGGGTTTAGAATAACTTTTATGTAGGAACCTTACCAGAGCAGCCGTTCCGCCTTGGTTCTGTCGCCTTCACTCGAGGACGAGCAAAGGGCCAAGTGTGGGGGATCTTGTTGACGCTCGATACGGACCACTTTTCGACCATCAAAACCTGCATAAAAGTGACATTTATCCAAAGACCAACATTAGAATAGGGCTTTATCTAACGAATTCCACCAGTGCTGGTCGATTTCTATAGGCAGGCGATTACGGGATGAAATTGCAGGAAATGAGCAACTAAGATTCAAGGCGTAATTCCAAAATGCGCAAACGGGCAAGGCAAAGAGCAAAAGAGGCCAACAAGGCAAGGACCCAGCCTCAACAAGGGCCCACTCACCTGCCATAGCCCCTAAGGCCCACCTACAGACCACGTGGCCAAGGGAGGAGCCGAGCTGGGCTAGGCTTGGTTCGGCCGACCTACCAAGGTCGGCTGACCCAGGGAGGAGGCCACCGACTTACTCCTTCGATGTGGCACCTCCTGATTGGTTGCTTAAGGCGGTTTGGGCAGCCTTCAGCGCGTTGCACGGCAGAAACACCCCTCACACACCCCTATAAATATAAGGGGGGGTGCTTCTAAAGAGGACACACCTTCACATCCCTCTCAACTCCCTCTTGGAGTTTCTCTTGTGTTCATGAGCTCTAGGCTCATCTCTAGAGGTGATTAGAGTTAGGGAGAGAGTGGGGAGGAGTTTGGGGAAGTGCCGGGTTTGTCGGCACTCTTCTCCAACTTGTACCTCGACGGATGCTTTTCAATCAAAGTAAGTGTTTGCACTTTCTTATGTGCTTAGTTTCTTAGTTAAGTTATGGTGCTAGCTCTTTAGTTGAGTAGCTGGATTAGTAGTTCACTAGATTATAGTGGGTGCCTTAGTCTAAGGCCATAGGCTAGAGTAGTAACGATAGTGTAGACGTGGTGTCTAGACTAGACTTACCTGTTGGTTGTTGTATATCCCATGGTTAGATGAGGTAGGTAGCAGGTGGTGATAACCCTGTCTATCCAGCGGAACCCTCCCCGTTCTGATATATCCCAGTGCTATATTCTGTGGGAAGCTAGTAGCCCGAAGCAAGCAGATAGGACAGTTCTATCTTAGCTCTGAAACCCAGCCTTAGGAAACCTCTCTACCCTAACCTCTAGTGGGTGTGGTGTCCTTGGACGAACCTGAATCGTAGAGAAAGTCCACACGTTTCTCAGTGGATCCGATACCCTTGGAATACTCCTTGGTGAAAGCTACAACGGTATCCGTGCGCTTGCGGATTTATTTTCGTGATGCTAGGAAACGTCAACAACGATCCATCGGCGTTGCAAAGCAGCGCGTTGCGCAAGCTGGTGTGGCCTGACCCGTTGGAGCCTCAGCGGGCGCGTTTTGTCCTCCGCGACCCGGTAGACGCGGAGCTTTGGCGGCGGGCTTCTCAGGTTGGGCAATCTGCTCTTGACGATCTCGACAAGGTGGAGTCGGGGCTCACTGATGCCCTGAAGCGGGTTCAGACTGCTCATCTCGCCTCGTCGGGGGAGCTCCAGGAGCTTACTCATCGTTTGGAGCTGATTTCCCACGAGAAATTGCAATTCTGTGACAACCCTGGTAAAAATTTCATTTCTAAAATCAGTATCATTAGCCTAACCCTATGCTTAAACCAACTAATAAAAGGGTGGAAAGAATTAGAACGAATTCAGTTGGAATCCAAATTTAATTTGAGCACATTTGGTTACTTTTGAACTTTTAAATTTAATTTTCAGACCATAAGCCAAATGAGATTTTGCCTGAAACCAAAGTTGTAGAACTTTTTATTCTGAACAACTTTCAAGTTCAAAAGTTTTTGAAATTCAAATCAGAAAGAGGAGAGAACGCCCTGTTTGCACCCAGCCCCCTGAAGTTTTCCAAATTCTCGCATTCAGGCCCTCGCACCCCCCCCCTCTCTCTCCTCTCCGCCCGACTGCCGCGCGCCAGGTGGCCGGCGACGCCTGACCGGCGCGAGGCGCCAGGCCAGTGGCCGCCGCGCCACCCCGCCACGGCCGGCTTTGCCCCCTCCCCACGCCGCGCGGCCCAGTGAGCGCCCGCGCGTGCGCACGCCGCAGCCGCGCCCAGCCTCGCCGCCCGCCGCGCCCAGTCACCGCGCCCCGCCGTGCCGCCCCGGCTCCCTCGCCCCGCCCGTCACTGCGTCCGCCCTCCGCCCGAGCCGCTGCAGCTGCTGCTCCACCACTCCACGCCCAGCGCTATCCCCTCGCGCCCACGCCATATCCCGGCCGCCCAGTCACCACGCCCGCGCTGCCGCACGCCGCGCCGGCGTTCCGCTGCCGCCCGCCGTGGCCAGTGCGCGCCGTGCCGTGCCCCCGCCCCGCGCGTTGCCCAGGCCCCTCCACACTCCCTCCTGCCCCTATAAAGGCCGAGCTCCGACCGCCCGCGCGAGCCCCGCACCCAGAACGCACTCGCCGCCGCCATTGCCGCCGCCGAGCGCCGCCCGCCGTGGACAGCCCTCCACCGCCGCCCACCGCCCAAACTGAAGCTTCAGCCACCACTACATCATCCCCCTGAAGCTCGCCGACCCACCCAACGCCGCCCAGAACCACCGGAGCGCCGCCGCCCGCGCTGCCGCCGCCGC
The DNA here is from genome assembly GCA_032594955.1 of Panicum miliaceum. Lineage (NCBI taxonomy): Eukaryota > Viridiplantae > Streptophyta > Magnoliopsida > Poales > Poaceae > Panicum > Panicum miliaceum. Next base: position 41,522,809 of record CM064062.1, read on the forward strand.
CGCCGCCCCTGCTCGCCGTGGATAGCTCGACCCCGACCTCCTCCGTCCAAGCCAAGCCCCTGAGCAGCTTCCCCACGCGCCGCTGAAGCTTGCTGACCGGACCAGGCCGCCCCAAGCCCGCCGGAGCACCGCCGTCGACGCGTGCCGCGCCGCCGCCGCCTCTGCTGCAACGCCGGGGAGCCCTTCCCGGCCGTCCCCCACCTGAACAACACCCCCACAAGGTAGCCCTCGCACCCCTGAACCTTCCCCGACCCTCACCCCTCGCCGCCGGCGAGCCCCTCGCCGAAATTTCGGCCGGCCGCCGTACCCGAGCCGCCCGAGGACCCAATTGCAAGAATTTAAATCTTTAGAAGGGTCTGCGCGTAAGATTCAAGGACCTAGTTGTAAAAGAAAGTTTCAAATCTAGATTCAAATTCAGTGAACTTGTAAAATTCGTATAAAATCGTAGAAAATTTAGAAAAATGCAAACTTAACTGTTCTGGAATACTTAGAACAAACTCTACCACTTCTGTTACAAAAAGTTTCTCAGAATCCCAACATATTTTGCTCTACATTAAATGGAAGCTTTAATGGACTTATTTTGTACCCACTGTTGTAGAACAATGCTGACCCTAAATTTTGGGCAGTGAGTTAGTTGCTTGATGTTTAGGATTGTGTAAAAAGATCAGGCCCAAATTCCATCTCTAGCTTTACTGTTTATTAAACTTAGTTTCATACCATGTTTAAGTAGAATGTTTTATCCCTGGAGTTAGGTGATGAATCACCTAATGAAACTTTTTCTCTGCTAGTGTATTGGTACCTAGAAGCCAGAGAAAAATTAGGAGACTTTTTATCCCACAGTAACCTATTTATTTGAATTATGTGCTAATAACATACGTCAAATCAAGAAAATCGTATCTTGGCTTGGAAAATTCTCAAATTTTTACTAGGAGACACACTGTTATAGAGGTTGCTGTGTGAAAAGTTCCAGGGACAAAAACCCTGTTTAGGGTCCTGTAAAAATGAATCCTTGAATAGCCTAGGTGTGGAATGTCATATTTTCTATGCTCTGAATACTGCATGATAAATCCTACAAAAATTGCAGTAGCTTCTGCATGCTTAAGTGAAAGCTCTGTAAAAATCTTAGACTCAGTTGTTGCACCAATTGTTCTGTACAAAACGAACAAGGATCTAACAGCGACTACGTAATATATTTTTCATAATTAATCTATTACATAAAATTGGCTGAAAATTTTAGAGTAAGCGCATCTTTCCCTGATGTGCCTAAATCCAAAATTTCATGACCAGAAACTATCCATTGTAGTAATTACTCTTAAATCGTATCGGTTACCATTACCACGACTTAAACGTGTGCATTCATGTAGAATCGACGACTCTCGCCGACGGAACTTATGAGCTGGTGCCCGCGTCCGAGAGTGAGCAGCGTGAAGCTCAAGCGAATCTAACTGAAGCTCTTGAAGACCCGAGCCCAAGTTTGGAAGAGCCCCACGCTAACTGTGAAGGCAAGCCCCGGAGCATAACCCATCTCTTTCCTAAATTATGCAACTCATTACTCCTTGCCTGTGCATTAAGTTTATAGGAGTTGAATGAAAACTTAGTTGCATGATGTTAGGAACCCTTGCTAGAAAACTAGAAGTAAGGTTCGATAGAATGCTGTGCTAATAGGACTCCGGTAAAAGTCGAGTGATTTCCTGTCACTCGCGAAAAAATAGGAGTTGAATGTCTACTACACGCTGCAATCATAAGGACACGGACGGGCTATGGAACGATGGTTACGATTGAGGCCCGTCTGTCTAGTGAAAAATGCTAAGGCCGCAGGGTGTGGTAGTGATGGTTAAGTCTTTGAACGTACTAAACACATGCCGAGATTATGGGAATCGGTAAGCTTAAGTACCTGATTGGCCCGGCAAGTGGACAGCAACCTATCCTTTGAACTTCGGTCCCATGTGCATATGGCGAGTGCAGAGAGTGGTCACGACCCGGCGCCGAACCATGGCGTGGGGCTCTTGTACTCTCGGAGGGTAGCCTCGATCCACAACCCGGAAAGAAAGGGGAAAAGTTGCACGTGTGACTCTGGGAGTAGCCACGTGACGTGTGTTTAGGTTTCCCTTGCAAGGTTAAGAAATTCGATTCGAATCGTCCGTTTCTCACGGCTATTGAGACTGCTTAACCATTTTTACCCACAGAGTAAGAAGAGGAACAATGAGGATGAATGAACTGGTCGGATGAAAACTTAATGTTCCACCATGTATGCTTTTGGATAGTTGCTTATCTAGAATGGTTAACGAAACTAGAATCTTGAGCTAAAAGTTGAAAGTAAGGACCCACTTGTAGATGCTTTTCGGCAAAACAAACCCCTGAGCCAAAAAGCCTTGCATGTCTAGAGTCGGTGGAGTAGATTCCACTACACGGGTAAGTCTTGCTGAGTATTAGTATACTCAGCCTTGCTTGTGACTCGTTTTCAGGTGAGACCTTCGAAGATATGATTGCTAGCTTGACTTGGCCCTGCACTCTTCCCCCTGGTTGGTCGGTGGAATGGGATACGCCCCCGTCCAACGGAGATAATGCCGAGTGATGTCTCGTACGGGCTTCATCGAGACATCCTGTATCGTCGAGTAGCTCCCGTTGTTTATTTCCGCTGCAACTTAAAACTCTGAAGAACTTATTTGTGATCATTGAAGTACTTGGTTTCTAAATTTAAAACTTGGTCTGTAATATTTACTTATGATAATGTTGTAATATTTGCGGGAATGTGGTATTCTCTGGGCTCATCGTCGCGTGAGCATTTGTATGTATGGCGCTCGATCCGATTACCGTGGTTGTATCGGGAGGTTATACCCGACAGACCAGTGGATTACTCCGTTTGAAGTGTAAGGTTAACCGAAATTGCCCTAATGGTGATGGTTAATACACTTGAGCCGGATTAATTCAGGTGGTTCTGCCACAGCTGGTATCAGAGCCGTAGCTGGTGCCACAGCTGGCAACAGCTGGCGCCAGAGCCAAAATACATACGCCAGAGAATGTGACAAGCCTTAAAAACTTGTTTTACTAAAACTTGACTAGAAGGATGTGTGCGAAATACGTTGGTACGTTAAGGATGGTGCCTAGTTCGTAAAGCCCTAAGGGATTATGGGAAAGTTTACTAGGTGGCTATCTAACTTCTATATGTTATCAACTGACTTCCAGCACATTACCTTCTGTCAAAACTTACTTTCATGCACAACCGACCTTAAGTTCTGTAACGACGCACTCATCGCTAAGGTAAGAAGGTAAGGATCCTCAGCCAACTGAGAGAGCTTGGCCTTCCTGTCGGTGATGCGAACCGAACGCTGCCCTCAAGCAGTGGCTTACTTGAGGTGCTGCCAATATGCCAACTGTTAGTTGAACATATTGGGAGTAGAAGGTTTGGCGCAGGGTATGGCGATCGCTGTTCATACCCCCGTCTCATGACGGTACCCCCGTGAATACGCTATCTCGATAGCGTATGTTAACGTCGTCTGTACGGCGGAAATTGTACAGATATCGTTTCTATAAGTAAACGGTAATGAATATGGACGCTTTCATGAGTGCTGGCATGAAAGGTTCATGAAATATATATGCTTGTCAATCTTTTGCAGGTACACTAACCGCGCTTACGGTAAGTTAAGGAACGATTAGAAAGACTCGACTAGCTATTATAGCGAGAGCCGTATTGTGTATGGCACCGAAACTATCTTCGTAAGACCAAAGCTATTTTGCAATTATTTTACTTTGTGAGGACGAGTAGGACGTGCATGCATCATGACCACATATATCTGAAATCGAAATGCGTTGTACGAGAGTGGTAAGGTTCTTGCGTATCTAAAAGCATGGTTTGCATAAGGACCATCTAGCGAAACTGTCCGAAATCTGCCGTGACCGAAAAAGAGCGATTTATTGACCCAAGAAAATGACCTTTTCTGATAAAGTTCATGTTGAAGAAATTGTTCCAAATTTTGTGTTCTATCTTCTGTTCAAAGACGAAAAATTCTGAACTTATGGATGGTGAGAAATAACAGAAACCTTGGAATGTTAGAATTCTGTCCCGAATAAGCACTTCTGCCCCTTAAATTTTTAGGCCCCCTTCCTGCGGTTTTCTGCAAAAGAGCACAACACGAAACTTGTTCCAAATTTACCCAGGTAGCTGCTGTTAAAATTTGGTAGATTTTGGCTGGGTAAATTTTCCCTGGTGCACGAAACTCTGGCCCTCTGTTCACTGAAAATTCTGGGTAGACAGTAAGGTAAAACCTGAAGAGAAAGACCATCTTAGGGACCTATCTAGCTCTGGAGTTGACTAGCAAAGTTGTTCACAAATACCTTAGGAGTGATCTGGTGAAATTTGAGAATTTTTGGATTAGAAATGTGGACGTTATGGTTATTTTTGCACCCTATGCAGAATCTATCCTTGTGCTGTTCACAGTTTTTCGCTATCTCACTCCATTTGATCTTTTGTTCAGATGGCCGAGCCTGTTGCTATGATGGTGGATGAGGATGGACGCGTACGCTTGCAGTGTCTCCACTGGGAGGGCTTTCCCTCTATTTTGTGGGATGTTCTGCGTACCGCGGGCTATCTAGTTCCCCCACGTTACGCCGGACTGGAGTTTGCAGAAAATGGAGTTACCCAGTGCCGTGTCAACGTGACTATCTTTCCGCACCCGCTACACCCGGAGTGGCCCGCCTTGGAGCTTGAGGCTGTTGGTCGCCGTTTGGCCGATACTTGGGAGCTTGCAGCCATGAGGGCGCTCACCACTTTTTGTGCGCAGCGTCCCGAGGTTGTCACACTCGCTCCCATTGGATTGTTTCCTGCTGCCCAGGACAACGACCCCTTTTGGCTCAACAGGGTGCAGCACGCACAGTACTTGGTAGACTTTCACGCCCAAGAAACTATTCATACCTCCGTGCGGTGCATGAGTGCACTCTACCGGCTTCAGACCCTCCAGAGTCAGGCACTTGAGCAGCTCACTGATCTTGCTCAGGCCTACCACATGATGGCAGATACCAGGGATGAGCAGATTAAGGAGCTCAGTCAGGATCTTGAGGACAGAGATGCTCAGATTGGCCAACTTGAGGGCCAAATTCAGGGGTAGGACACTCTCATGGGTGAGAGAGATGCCACGATAGCACAGTTGGAGGAGCAGCTCCACGATCTGAGCCTTGAGTTGGAGGATGCGAATGAGCACATTCAGTGGCACCATGATCAGAATGACCATCCCCATGAGGAGGACATGGAGGAGGATGAGGAGGAGCCACAGGAGATTGATGGTATCTCCGGTATGGATTTCGAGGGTGAGGTACCACAGGCACCTCAGATGGGAGCTCACTCTCCTGCTCACAGCGAGTCGTCCGTCAACGACTTGGATGATTTCTAGAGGACGACCTAGGAGGACTTTTGCACATACTCCTCGATAGGGTAGCCTAACTTTTGGCAAGTGTTGTAATAGGCTAACTAGGAGTTGAGTAACTCTTTTGTGTTGGGTACACCAGAACCAGGTGGATACCCTCAGCATGTAAGGAACGGCGATAAACTTGGGAGATTTCGTTGTAATTTGGTAAACGATGAAATCCACAATCGCTGAGACTTGTCGGAATTTTTATCCATGTCTCCTTGCATTTCTTGGCTGAGTGTTGAATACCAAACTTGTGCTAAATTTTGTGATCTAGGTTCTCATAAAAATTCAGCATCATTGGACCTCGCTAGTTTGAGATATAGGCGAAACAGTACCGATCAATCTGCTGAAAAACAGCTAAGACAGTAAGGCAAAGGACGAGCCTTTCGACCACCTTAGCTACAGTTCTAGCACCGAAGTTAAATACCAAAGTGGTGCATTCCTAAATTCTCTGACTACTGCAAAAGTTTGAGATGTTTTGGATGGACCCACAGCAAGCTATGATTTTTCTCGTAGCAAACAGAGATTCTGTCCATACTTCTAGCTGTGATTTCGGAAGTCTTTGACTACACCAATCATTTATGAATCGAGGAAGTATTATGGATCGCGTTGCTAATGGTAACCTTTCACGTTTCAGATGGTTGGATCAACCCGTGGCAACCCCGAGGGTTTTGGTGCCGGTGGCAGCCGCGCGCGACAATCGCCACCACCCCCGCCCAGTTTGGTGGAAGTGATGGCCGCTCAAACCGAACTGCTGCGTCAAATCGTGCAAGGACAGCACCAGCAGAGGGGTGGGCACAATGCTCACCAACCCCAAGCTGCAGGATACACGGATTTCCTAGGGACCCAGCCGCCCTTGTTCCATAAGACCGAGGAACCCCTGGACGCAGATGCATGGATTCGCACCATCGAATCCAAGTTCACACTACTTGTGGCCCCATGCTCAGAGGCCAACAAAGCTCATTTTGCCGCGCAACAGCTTCGCGGTACCGCTCGACTGTGGTGGGACCACTATTCTGTGATGCTCCCGGCTGACCATGTGGTCGACTGGGATGAATTCAAGACCGCGTTCTGGGCACATCATATCCCCGAGGGTCTCATGGAGAGGAAGTTGAATGAGTTTCTGGCACTCACCCAGGGCACCCGCACCGTGCTGCAGTACGCCCAAGCATTCAACAACCTATGCCAGTATGCGGGCTATCACGCTGATACGGATGCCAAGAAGCGTGATCGTTTCCGCCGAGGTCTGAATACCAAGCTCAAGGAACGTTTGAACCTAGCCAGGGCTGACACCTACAACGAATTGGTCAATATGGCCATTACCCAAGAAGACTGTATCATGGCACACCGGGCAGAGAAGAAGAGAAAAGCACCCGCAGGACCATCAAGTGCCCAACCACCGAGGTATCGCATCGTGCAAAATGCCGCACCCGCAGCTCCACCAAGGGCCCCGCAACCAGGGAGATGGATTGCCAGACCCCCACAGCAGCCAGGCATGGTACGACCCCCGATGCCTCCACAGAATGGTCCGAGGCCCATTCTTCAACAATCTCTCCGACCTAGCCCCGCGAATCGCTGTTTCAAATGCGGGAGTTCTAACCACTTTGCACGAGAATGCCCTCAGTCTGGACCGCCCAACCAAGGTAAGGGATCCAACCCGAACGCCAAGAACAGGGGCAAGAGACAAACCCTGCGAGTCAAGCAAGGACGGATTAACTTCACCACGCTTGCAGAGCTTCCTGAAGGAGCCCCAGTGATGTCGGGTACATTCTCTATCCATAACAAGCCTGCAGTTATATTATTTGATTCTGGTGCATCGCAAAGTTTCATAAGTGCAAAATTCGGTGCAAAAGTAGGCTTGGATGTTTGTCACACAAAAGGGTCTTATATGATATCAACACCGGGTGGTAAAATTGCCTCGAATCAAATGATCAGACAAGTACCAGTCAAGTTGGGTAGTAAAACTATCAACACAAACTTGATTCTTTTACCCCTTGACGGCATGGATCTTATTTTGGGCATGAATTGGATGATTTTGCACAAAGTCACACTAGACCCCTCATCCAGAGTTGTGGAGATAAATTCACCTAGTCACGGAGCCACTACCCTTTTCCTACCATTCCTGGATTGCACGAATTCCTGTGCTTACAAGATGGAAGGACTTAAGCTAGAGGATATTTCCGTGGTAAATGAGTATGCCGACGTTTTTCCGGATGACTTACCAGGAATGCCACCAGATAGGGATATAGAGTTCATCATTGAACTACAACCAAGCACTGCACCTATATCCAAAAGGCCATATAGGATGCCCCCTAAAGAATTGGCAGAACTGAAAATTCAACTCCAAGAACTACTGGACAAAGGTTTCATTCGCCCTAGCGCGTCACCTTGGGGATGTCCAGCCCTATTCGTAAAGAAGAAGGATGACAGTTTGAGATTATGTGTGGACTACCGACCTCTCAATGCGGTAACAGTTAAAAATAAATACCCCCTTCCTCGCATCGATGTACTCTTCGATCAATTAGCTGGAGCCAGAGTCTTCTCAAGGATTGATCTTCGTTCGGGATATCATCAAATCAAGATTTGCCCCTGCGATATTCCTAAGACTGCCTTCTCCACACGATATGGACTATATGAATTCTTGGTCATGTCCTTTGGACTCACCAATGCCCCTGCCTACTTTATGTATCTCATGAATTCGGTATTCATGCCCGAACTGGACAAATTCGTCGTAGTGTTCATCGATGACATCCTTATCTATTCCAAGGATGAGGAAGAGCATGCCAAGCACCTTCATATTGTTCTTCAGCGACTCAGAGACCATCAGCTCTATACTAAGTTTTCTAAGTGTGAGTTTTCGTTGGATACTGTAAAGTTCTTAGGTCACACGATCTCCAGCGAAGGCATAGCTGTTGACCCCAGCAAGGTACAAGAGGTGATGGATTGGAAACCCCCTACCTCTGTTCATCAGATTCGCAGTTTTCTCGGCTTAGCCGGTTACTACCGTCGCTTCATCCCGGATTTCTCTCGAATTGCTAAACCCATGACTGAACTGTTAAAGAAGGAAGTGAAGTTTGTATGGGATGAGAAATGTGAAGAAGCTTTCCACACTCTCAGAGAGCATCTGACTACTGCACCTGTGTTGCTCACCCCGATAATACCAAGTCGTTCGATGTGTATTGTGACGCATCGGGTACTGGTCTAGGATGTGTGCTTATGCAAGAGAATCGAGTGATTGCATATGCCTCACGAGCCCTTCGGCCCCATGAGAAGAATTATCCCACTCATGATCTTGAGCTTGCAGCTGTCATTCACGCCCTGAAAATATGGAGGCACTATCTCATGGGTACACAATGCAATATCTACACGGATCATAAGAGTCTCAAGTATATCTTCACCCAAGCCGATCTGAATATGAGACAACGGAGATGGCTAGAATTAATCAAGGATTATGACCTTGAAGTGCACTATCACCCCGGCAAGGCTAACGTAGTCGCGGATGCAATAAGCCGCAAGTCCCATTGCCATTGCTTATCCATGGAGTTCTACCATGAGACATTGTGTGCAGACATGAGGAAGCTTAACTTGGAAATGGTTTCCCAAGGCACACTAGATCACATCTCAGTTGAGCCCACTCTTCACGACCAAATCGTCATGGCACAACTACATGACGAAGGAATTAAGATCATCAAACAAAAACTCTCTCTAGGTGAGGAGAAGTATAAATGTTTCCGCCAGGACCATAAGGGAGTTCTATGGTTCGAAAGTCGTATAGTCGTTCCGAAGAATCGTGAACTCCGCAAGCAAATTCTGGATGAGGCACACCTTTCCAAATTCTCTATCCACCCCGGCAGTAGCAAAATGTATCAAGACCTAAGGCAAAACTTCTGGTGGACTAGAATGAAAAGAGAAATTGCTACGTATGTCTCAGAATGTGACACGTGCCAGAGAGTGAAAGCTAGCCACTTGAAGGTAGCCGGTACACTTCAACCGTTACCTATACCATCCTGGAAATGGGAAGACATAAGTATGGACTTCATCGTTGGACTACCAAACACTTCCCAGAAACATGATTCCATATGGGTTATCGTGGATCGACTCACGAAGACGGCACATTTTCTTCCGGTACACACCACCTATTCTACCAAGAAATATGCCGAGATTTACCTCGATCGTATTGTTTGCCTGCATGGAATACCTAAGACAATTATTTCCGATCGTGGTCCTCAGTTTGTAGCACGTTTTTGGGAACAACTGCAAACGTCTCTTGGCACTAAGCTGATTCGCAGCTCAGCATACCATCCTCAGACTGATGGACAAACGGAAAGAGTAAACCAAATTCTTGAAGACATGCTGAGAGCTTGCGTCATTCATTATGACAAGAATTGGGACAAATGCCTACCCCTAGCAGAGTTCTCGTACAACAACAGCTATCAAACGAGTTTGAAAATGGCACCATTTGAGGCACTGTACGGACGAAGGTGTCGAACTCCTTTGAGCTGGTCACAAACCGAAGAACGTCAAATAATTGGACCCGACCTGGTAATCGAGGTAGAGGAGAAAGTAAAAGTAATACAAGCAAATCTTAGAACCGCACAAGCTCGACAAAAGAGCTATTCTGACAAAAGGAGAAAGCCCCTAAAGTTCGAAGTTGGCGATCATGTCTATCTTCGAGTTTCACCAACCAAGGGAGTGCGAAGATTTGGAATCAAAGGCAAACTAGCTCCCCGTTATGTTGGTCCTTACGAAATCATTGAGAGCTGCGGACCCGTAGCCTACAGATTACGACTGCCCCCTCAGCTCACGGCCACCCATGATGTCTTCCACGTATCTCAACTCAAGAAGTGTATTCGAGTCCCTACCGAGATTGTGGAACAACAAGAAATATCGTTGGAACCCGACCTCTCATATGTCGAACACCCAGTTAAGATTTTGGATCAAAAAGAGAGAGAGACCAGGAGGACAGTGATTAGAATGTATAAAGTACAATGGAATCACCACACGGAAGAAGAAGCCACCTGGGAAACTGAGAGCTACCTGAACCAACATTTCCCTGGGTTTCTTATCTCCACCACTGGTATGTGCACCCACGCCCACACTAAGAATTACCGAATCTCGGGGCGAGATTCTTGTTAAGGGGGGAAGGCTGTGACAACCTTGGTAAAAATTTCATTTCTAAAATCAGTATCATTAGCCTAACCCTATGCTTAAACCAACTAATAAAAGGGTGGAAAGAATTAGAACGAATTCAGTTGGAATCCAAATTTAATTTGAGCACATTTGGTTACTTTTGAACTTTTAAATTTAACTTTCAGACCATAAGCCAAATGAGATTTTGCCTGAAACCAAAGTTGTAGAACTTTTTATTCTGAACAACTTTCGTGTTCAAAAGTTTTTGAAATTCAAATCAGAAAGAGGAGAGAACGCCCTGTTTGCACCCAGCCCCCTGAAGTTTTCCAAATTCTCGCATTCAGGCCCTCGCACCCCCCCCCCCTCTCTCTCCTCTCCGCCCGACCGCCGCGCGCCAGGTGGCCGGCGACGCCTGACCGGCGCGAGGCGCCAGGCCAGTGGCCGCCGCGCCACCCCGCCACGGCCGGCTTTGCCCCCTCCCCACGCCGCGCGGCCCAGTGAGCGCCCGCGCGTGCGCACGCCGCAGCCGCGCCCAGCCTCGCCGCCCGCCGCGCCCAGTCACCGCGCCCCGCCGTGCCGCCCCGGCTCCCGCGCCCCGCCCGTCACTGCGTCCGCCCTCCGCCCGAGCCGCTGCAGCTGCTGCTCCACCACTCCACGCCCAGCGCTATCCCCTCGCGCCCACGCCATATCCCGGCCGCCCAGTCACCACGCCCGCGCTGCCGCACGCCGCGCCGGCGTTCCGCTGCCGCCCGCCGTGGCCAGTGCGCGCCGTGCCGTGCCCCCGCCCCGCGCGTTGCCCAGGCCCCTCCACACTCCCTCCTGCCCCTATAAAGGCCGAGCTCCGACCGCCCGCGCGAGCCCCGCACCCAGAACGCACTCGCCGCCGCCATTGCCGCCGCCGAGCGCCGCCCGCCGTGGACAGCCCTCCACCGCCGCCCACCGCCCAAACTGAAGCTTCAGCCACCACTACATCATCCCCCTGAAGCTCGCCGACCCACCCAACGCCGTCCAGAACCGCCGGAGCGCCGCCGCCCGCGCTGCCGCCGCCGCCGCCGCCCCTGCTCGCCGTGGATAGCTCGACCCCGACCTCCTCCGTCCAAGCCAAGCCCCTGAGCAGCTTCCCCACGTGCCGCTGAAGCTTGCTGACCGGACCAGGCCGCCCCAAGCCCGCCGGAGCACCGCCGTCGACGCGTGCCGCGCCGCCGCCGCCTCTGCTCCAACGCCGGCGAGCCCTTCCCGGCCGTCCCCCACCTGAACAACACCCCCACAAGGTAGCCCTCGCACCCCTGAACCTTCCCTGACCCTCACCCCTCGCCGCCGGCGAGCCCCTCGCCGGAATTTCGGCCGGCCGCTGTACCCGAGCCGCCCGAGGACCCAATTGCAAGAATTTAAATCTTTAGAAGGGTCTGCGCGTAAGATTCAAGGACCTAGTTGTAAAAGAAAGTTTCAAATCTAGATTCAAATTCAGTGAACTTGTAAAATTCGTATAAAATCGTAGAAAATTCAGGAAAATGCAAACTTAACTGTTCTGGAATCCTTAGAACAAACTCTACCACTTCTGTTACAAAAAGGTTCTCAGAATCCCAACAAATTTTGCTCTACATTAAATGGAAGCTTTAATGGACTTATTTTGTACCCACTGTTGTAGAACAATGCTGACCCTAAATTTTGGGCAGCGAGTTAGTTGCTTGATGTTTAGGATTGTGTAAAAAGATCAGGCCCAAATTCCATCTCTAGCTTTACTGTTTATTAAACTTAGTTTCATACCATGTTTAAGTAGAATGTTTTATCCCTGCAGTTAGGTGATGAATCACCTAATGAAACTTTTTCTCTGCTAGTGTATTGGTACCTAGAAGCCAGAGAAAAATTAGGAGACTTTTTATCCCAAAGTAAGCTATTTATTTGAATTATGTCCTAATAACATACGTCAAATCAAGAAAATAGTATCTTAGCTTGGAAAATTCTCAAACTTTTACTAGGAGACACACTATGATAGAGGTTGCAGTGTAAAAAGTTCCAGGGACAAAAACCCTGTGTAGGGTCCTGTAAAAATGAATCCTTGAATAGCCTAGGTGTGGAATGTCATATTTTCTATGCTCTGAATACTGCATGATAAATCCTACAAAAATTGCAGTAGCTTCTGCATGCTTAAGTGAAAGCTCTGTAAAAATCTTAGACTCAGTTGTTGCACCAATTGTTCTGTACAAAAAGAACAAGGATCTAACAGCGACTACGTAATATATTTTTCATAATTAATCTGTTACATAAAATTGGCTGAAAATTTTACAGTAAGCGCATTTTTCCCTGATGTGCCTAAATCCAAAATGTCATGACCAGAAACTATCCATTGTAGTAATTACTCTTAAATCGTATCGGTTACCATTACCACGACTTAAACGTGTGCATTCATGTAGAATCGACGACTCTCGCCGAAGGAACTTACGAGCTGGTGCCCGCGTCCGAGAGTGAGCAGCGTGAAGCTCAAGCGAATCTAACTGAAGCTCTTGAAGACCCGAGCCCAAGTTTGGAAGAGCCCCACGCTAACTGTGAAGGCAAGCCCCGGAGCATAACCCATCTCTTTCCTAAATTATGCAACTCATTACTCCTTGCCTGTGCATTAAGTTTATAGGAGTTGAATGAAAACTTAGTTGCATGATGTTAGGAACCCTTGCTAGAAAACTAGAAGTAAGGTTCGATAGAATGCTGTGCTAATAGGACTCCGGTAAAAGTCGAGTGATTTCCTGTCACTCGCGAGAAAATAGGAGTTGAATGTCTACTACACGCTGCAATCATAAGGACACGGACGGGCTATGGAACGATGGTTATGATTGAGGCCCGTCTGTCTAGTGAAAAATGCTAAGGCCGCAGGGTGTGGTAGTGATGGTTAAGTCTTTGAACGTACTAAACACATGCCGAGATTATGGGAATCGGTAAGCTTAAGTACCTGATTGGCCCGGCAAGTGGACAACAACCTACCCTTTGAACTTCGGTCCCATGTGCATATGGCGAGTGCAGAGAGTGGTCACGACCCGGCGCCGAACCGTGGCGTGGGGCTCTTGTACTCTCGGAGGGTAGCCTCGATCCACAACCCGGAAAGAAAGGGGAAAAGTTGCACGTGTGACTCTGGGAGTAGCCACGTGACGTGTGTTTAGGTTTCCCTTGCAAGGTTAAGAAATTCGATTCGAATCGTCCGTTTCTCACGGCTATTGAGACTGCTTAACCATTTTTACCCACAGAGTAAGAAGAGGAACAATGAGGATGAATGAACTGGTCGGATGAAAACTTAATGTTCCACCATGTATGCTTTTGGATAGTTGCTTATCTAGAATGGTTAACGAAACTAGAATCTTGAGCTAAAAGTTGAAAGTAAGGACCCACTTGTAGATGCTTTTCGGCAAAACAAACCCCTGAGCCAAAAAGCCTTGCATGTCTAGAGTCGGTGGAGTAGATTCCACTACACGGGTAAGTCTTGCTGAGTATTAGTATACTCAGCCTTGCTTGTGACTCGTTTTCAGGTGAGACCTTCGAAGATATGATTGCTAGCTTGACTTGGCCCTGCACTCTTCCCCCTGGTTGGTCGGTGGAATGGGATACGCCCCCGTCCAACGGAGATAATGCCAAGTGATGTCTCGTACGGGCTTCATCGAGACATCCTGTATCGTCGAGTAGCTCCCGTTGTTTATTTCCGCTGCAACTTAAAACTCTGAAGAACTTATTTGTGATCATTGAAGTACTTGGTTTCTAAATTTAAAACTTGGTCTGTAATATTTACTTATGATAATATTGTAATATTTGCGGGAATGTGGTATTCTCTGGGCTCATCGTCGCGTGAGCATTTGTATGTATGGCGCTCGATCCGATTACCGTGGTTGTATCGGGAGGTTATACCCGACAGACCAGTGGATTACTCCGTTTGAAGTGTAAGGTTAACCGAAATTGCCCTAATGGTGATGGTTAATACACTTGAGCCGGATTAATTCAGGTGGTTCTGCCACAAATTCCTTTTGGAGGAGCATGCCCGGGAGCAGCGTGACGCTGGGACCCATCAGATGGCGGAGGAGTTGGTGCGGGAGTTGGACTCAGCGCGATTGGCAGAGGGTCGGGAACACGATCGTGCAATCATCGCAGAGCAACAGCTGTCCCCGGCTCGGTCGGCTCTGGAAGAGGAGCGGGCTACTCGCGTGTCTGCAGGGAAGCATTCCCAGACCCAGGCCAGAGAGGTGATCTCCTTGAGGGAGCGGGTTCTAGTGTTGGAGGTTGCTGTGGAAGGTAATGGATTTAGTTTTGCCTTAGTTAGTACTTGCTGATGGTCTGCTAATTGCCTATTTTAATTTTTACAGAATCAAAACAGAGGAACATGATCCTGCAGGACAAGTTGACGTGGTCAGAGGATGCTCTGCTCACCGCCAAGTCGAAGCTTGCGGCTTCTCAACAGGCTGAGGACAAGAGCCTGGCAGCCCTGGCGCTTTCCCAAGAGAGGGAGTGTGCCCTTGAGAACGAGACCAGCCGGCTGGAGAAGGCGGCCAATGACTTGATGGCGGAGCTGGGCGCGCTTCGGGACGCGGCGTGTGGAGTTGTCGTCGACGTCTTGGGGCCCCGCCCGGCGGAGGAGTCGCTCGTTGCCGATCTCCAGGCGGTAGAGGTGTCAAGGCTCATCGCCGATGGTGTCTTCCACGACGCATCAGGAGTACTTACCTCGGCGGCAACGCATTTCCCGGACCTCGACTTCCAGGTGGTCGGCGATGGGTACGCGACTGGGTGGACGTTCGATCAATTGCGCGAGGTGGGCCTACACATGGAGCTTGTTGCAGCGGCGATCTCCGAGTCCATCACAGTCAACTTGTTGACGCCAGATTTTGACACGTGTTGAATCGGCGTCAGGAGGAGAAGATCGGCCGATGCGGCAGATCTGGAAGCTACAGAAAGGAATCGGCCGATTGAAGTAACGATTGGAAATCGGCCGATTGGTGGCGCAGCCTGTGCCAACAGGATGAGATTATTCCAGAAGATCCTGGTAAAAAGCTGGTTAACAGGGCACGCCAAGTCAGTCAAGGAGCAATTGAAGGGAATCCTGATTGGATTAAGGAACGGCGGCGGAAGATTCTGCGGGAGTCCGTTTCCTTTAAAAGTTATTATAGATATAGTAGTTTTCTTGTTCTAAATAAGGTTGTAACAAGTCGTAATCGACCAGGAGTCCTAGTTTCACGGTATAAATAGGAGTCGCTAGGGCTTTAAAATATATCAACACATCAACACATCAATCAACAAAACACTTCAACTTTTTACTAGTACTTTACTTTCAAGTCGGCGACTTCGCCAATACCTTTTCTTCTTTCACGAGTTCGTACGGATTGGCAGGGCTGCATCAACCTGATCTCCGCCCAATTGGTAGGTTCCGCTTGCCGAGTAATATCCGAGCTTTAACTACGGGCGCATCGCTGTGGTTTCGTTTGGATTTATTCACCAGTTATCGATATTTACTAGAATCGCAAGTTTTACCTGTTATTCTAGTATTATCACCAGTTATCTAGCTTGAGATCAGAGTAATCGGCTTCGTCATTGTTCTCCTTCGATTCATCATCATACAGCCGATTAGATCTATTTCAAGTGTTGTTCTTGAAGTAGTCGTCTAGATCGCTCCAGCAGTTGTCTTTACGATTACTATACGATCATCGGCTGATCCATAGCCGATCATCTCTACAGCAAATCGGCCGATTCGCCGCCGACGCGCTCCTCAGGACAGATCGGAACCCCAGCCGATCGACGCGCCTGGGATTTAACACTCTATTTCCTTGTCAATCAACAGGTCAGATTGACTGGCACGCCGCGCGAACCGCACCAGGGCGATAACCCGAACAGGAGCTAAGCAGATTCTCCCGGGTCGTGTGTCCGACGCTGAAGACCCATCGGCCGATTCCTATCCGGCCGATTTTAGCGCCAACACATTTTTGGCACGCCTGGTGGGACCATCCAAGATCTGATATGTCGAACAACGCAGAAATCTCTGACAGCAACATCATCGAGGTCACAGAAGCTGATCTCAAGGACGACCAGAGGGAAGAATTGGCCAAACATCTGGAAGATTACAAGAAGATGTACCTCCAGTCGTTCAGTCGTACCAGAAGCGGGGAGGAAGTCAAGAAGGCTCCTATTCTAGCGCCTCGCCACATCACCATTGCTGAAGACTCGGGCAAGATGTCAGAGATGATCCAACAGTCCGTGTATCAAGAATTCATCGACCAATCCTCGGTGATGAGCAACACGGTGTACAATGCCGTCGTCAACTCTCTGGCCAGAGGAGCCGCTCAAGGCTATCAGGGACCGGCATATGCTCCTCCAACTACTCTGCCGGCCAGAAGTCTACCATATGCATCCCAATCGGCTTCTCAGCCGATATTGACGCAACGCGAGGGGTACAACTCTCCACCACTTCCGTCGTCTCCAAGATACAGCGGTGCACCATGTCTCCCATCGCAAGCGCCGCTTCAACCCGTTCAGATGGCTTCTGTGCAAACACGACCTACGAGCTCAGCGCCTTGGGGGACGTCAGCCACGGCGTATTTTCCCGAGCCAGCGAACGGGCATGGCACTTATCCGGTGCAGGTGCCATACCAATCGGCCGCCCGGTCGACGGTCTCCCAGTATCAGCCGATTTTACCAGAAATCGGCAGGGGGGCAAACACTGTTGAAGCATTCAGAGGCACGGCGCCAGCGGTGACGTACGAAGGGGGTGCGGACTCGTTCCGCCATCAGCTATCGGTCGCTCAGCAAAGTTCGCCGATTCATCACCCGGCCGTACCAGCCCTTCAGCACATGCCAGCGCCGCGAACAGCTGTTCATCAGCAGCAGGTGGACTGGACGGCGAGAATAGCAGAAGTAATCCAGGATCAGTTTGGACTGAAGCCGAAAGTTCAAACTTATACTTACAAGACGCCGTATCCATCGGCCTATGACTCGCTGCCGTTCCCACACCGCTACAAAGTTCCTGATTTCACCAAGTTCTCAGGGACGGACGACACATCCACTGTGGAGCACATCAACAGATTCATCATCCAGTGCGGAGAAGCTGCCACGCAAGATGCTCTGAGGGTACGTTTATTTTCATCATCTCTGTCCGGATCGGCCTTCCAGTGGTTCACCACTTTACCACCAAATTCTATCGTCACGTGGGCCGATCTGGAGAAACAAGTCCACAAGTACTTCTATGCAGGAGTACACGAGATGAAGATTTCGGATCTGACCAGCCTCAGACAGAGGAGCGATGAACCAGTGACAGGGTATATACAGAGGTTCAGAGAAATCAGGAATAAATGCTACAGTGTGGCTCTGACCGATGCACAGTTGGCCGATATCGCTTTCCAAGGTCTCTTGCCACAAATCAGAGAGAGATATGCTGCCCAAGAATTTGAGAGCCTAAGCCAAATCGTCCACCGATTATCAGGGCAAGAGGTCCGACCGTTTGAGCAGCGGAGGAGCTTCCAAAAGAAGGTGGCATACTTGGAGGGATCTGAATCCGATGCGGAAGAAGAAATCGGCCTAGCAGAGTGGGTACAAGGGAAGAAACCAATATCCTGCCCCTTTGGCAAGAAGGAGCCAGAGACATTCGGCTTTGACACGTCAAAGGCCGATAAAATTTTTGATCTACTGCTTCAGGAGGGGCAGATTAAGCTGTCTCAACATCACACCATCCCTACGGCCGATCAGCTTAAGAAGATGAAGTACTGCAAGTGGCATAACGCTACTTCTCACGATACAAATGAGTGTAAAGTCTTCCGCCAGCAGATACAATCGGCCATCGAGCAGGGGCGGCTCAGATTTGAAACTCCAACCAAATCGGCAATGCCGATGAAGATAGATCAGCATCCCTTCCCGGCCAACACGGTCAACGCTGGAGAAGACTCAAGTCAAACCAAGGTGCTGACGTCAGAATCGGCGAGAAGAGGCGGCGCTGTCGACCCCAGGAGGCAGATCACGACGGAAGAAATCAGAAGAAATAGGCGAGGGCCAACACGACCGCGCAGGCCTGTCACCTCCAAATTCTTACTAAGCAAATATCGGCAGCAGCAAGAACAAGCACAACACCAGGAAGAGATGATACGCCGGCATGAAGATCACTGGCGGTGTCCGTTCTTCATCCACTGCTGGGAGAACGATATCAGGTTGCCATCTGCCGATAACTGTCCGGAGTGTAACGGATCAAACCGCAACGATCGCCCGAGGCCACACTCTAGGGACAGAGGATTAGAGCCGATCAGCAGAAATCGGCGCGAAGAACGGCGCGTTTCGGTGCATGATCGGCTGGGGGCAGAGTTGACCAGTACAGCAGGTCAAAAAGCAGGATCGGCCAGCAAGATGGACTGGGGGGCAGGATCAGCACGCACGATCGGCTCGAAGAGATGGCCGATGATAGGATATCAGACGAAGATCCCCTAGGGAGGGAACCAGATTGGGAACACGCCAGATCATCGGCCAAACCAGTGAATCCCAGGTGGTGTCCCGATGGCCTATCCAGATCCCAGAAACGAAGGATCCAACGCCTACGCCAGTGGGAGCATCAAGAAGAGGAACAAAGACATGTGCCAGAGAGAAGGAATGTCAAATCTCGAGTTTGGCGCCCAAAGAAAAGCGATCATGAAACGGACAACCAAGAATCGGCAGCCGAAATTGATATGGTATTCATACTGCCGATGGAGTTCATGGCGCCCAACGATCGAGATAAAGTAACAAGAACAGAAGAAGAGCAAATGGCACAACTGGTATTAGAGCCGATGACGGCTACGTTTGAGAAACCAGAAGAGGAAAAACGACAGCATCTTAAGGCGTTGTTTCTCAAAGGGTATGTCAACGGAAGACCCGTCACCAGATTACTGGTAGATGGAGGCGCGGCAGTCAACATCATGCCGTATGCTATGTTCCGCAAGCTGGGCAAGGGTGACGACGACCTCACCAAGACGAACATGATGATGAAGGATTTCGAAGGCAACGTGTCACCCGCCCGCGGAGCGTTCTGCGTCGACCTCACCATCGGCAGTAAGACCCTCCCTACTACTTTCTTCGTCATTAATGGCAAGGGGTCCTATAATATGCTGCTTGGTCGCGACTGGATACACGCGAACTGCTGTGTCCCATCCACTATGCATCAATGCCTTGTGCAATGGGTCGGCGACAGTACAGAGATACTCGCTGCCGATTCCATCTACAGCGTTGCAGCGGCCGACACACAACAGTGGAGCTGCGAGCACGTCAAGTGTATATCTGGCAGGACTTGGGACACTGACTTCCTGAAAGTGTCCGATTTCGGTCTACAGCCGATCCAAGCAGTCGGCTCTGAAGATTCAGAATAAATGGATCAGCTCGTTCGAGAAGATGGGAAGCTGGGGCATGGGTTTACGTCGGCCGATTTATTAGAGATGGTAGATTTGGGAGATAGCAGCAAATCAAGGCCGACGTACATTAGTGCCAGTTTGGATTCTGAATACAAAGATAAATTGATAAGTTTATTGAAAGAGTTCAGGGATTGCTTTGCTTGGGAATACTACAAAGGATGCCAAGACTGTCAGAGGTTTGGCAATGTGCAGCGTGCACCAGCATCGGCTATGAATCCAATAATTAAGCCGTGGCCGTTCAGAGGTTGGGGAATAGATCTCATTGGACAGATTCATCCTCCATCTAGCAAAGGGCATAAGTTCATATTGGTGGCTACAGATTATTTTACCAAGTGGGTGGAGGCAGTTCCTTTAAGGAACGTGACATCGGCCGATATGATTGAGTTTGTTAAAAGCCATATTATATATCGATTTGGTATTCCTCAAACCATCACAACTGATCAGGGGACAATGTTCACTTCTGGAGAATTCGGAGAGTTCGCCGCCGATATGGGGATTAAATTATTAAATTCCTCTCCATACTATGCTCAAGCCAATGGCCAAGCAGAATCGTCTAACAAGGGGATAATCAAGCTAATCAAGAGGAAGGTAGAAGAGCAACCCAAGAAGTGGCATATGTCTTTGGCTGAATCTTTATGGGCATACAGGATGGCTTGTCATGGGGCCACTAAAATATCCCCCTATCATTTGGTTTATGGTCATGAAGCGGTCTTGCCATGGGAGATAAGGACAGGGTCAAGACGTATATCGCTACAAGATCAGTTAACGGCCGATGACTATTCCTTTCTCATGAAAGATGAACTTGACGATTCGGCGGGTTTACGGTTAAGAGCCCTGATCATTATAGAAGAAAACAAGAAAAGGGTGGCCAGATGGTACGACAAGAAGGTCAAAGTTAAACAGTTCTCTCAGGGAGATCTGGTATGGAAGCTGGTGCTGCCGATAGGATCTAAGGATCCCAAATTCGGTAAATGGTCACCCACGTGGGAAGGGCCGTATAGAATCGGCCGATGTGCTCCTGGAAATGCATATATTCTGGAGACAATAGAAGGGGAGGAATTCCCAAGAGCTTTAAATGGACGATATCTGAAGAGGTACTATCCAAGCATTTGGGTAGACGCATAACTTACAGCAAAATATGTCAAGGTCACATGGCCGATTTCTCATTGGTTTTCTGGCTACACATTTGGTGAAGGAAACATTGGGATTCAATCACAGATTACATGGCCGACATGGTATAAGTCGCCCTTAGAATAAAAACACTGGTGTGTCTACTGATTACGCCTACGTTGGATTTCTCTTTCGATGCGGCCTAGTTTTATCATGAGGGTGAGCCTTTTATCTTTCAAGTCCTCTGCAGTGGCTCCAATTTCAGCTTGGTTGCAGAGTTCTTTCAACAGGCGGGCCTTCTCCTCTTCCAGATCTTTCATGGCGACTTCAGCTTCAGCTTCAGCAAGTCGATGTGAAGATGAGGAACTCTCGTCAGAGGTTGGCATTTGTTCAAAGCAGGCGAGATCCATATAATCCAAGATTGGTCGGATATTGGCAGGAGCGTGATCTTTGAGTTCTTCAGCATGGGCTTTTATCAGATCTATGTCAGCTTGCGATAATGGTTTGTCTGAATGTAAGATTTCGATCGCTCTCTCCAGACCAGGGTTAAGATGGTTCGGCTGAAAGAAAGGGCAGATAAACATGTCGGAACAAAGTAAAATGTCTCAGGAAGGAATGGAGGGAAAATTAATACCTTGTTAACAGAAGAAGAAGATCGAGAAGACATTTTAATGTCTGACCGAAGAAGGCGAAGGTCGGGATTCAGAAGGAAAAGAAGACGAGCGAGATGAGTATTTTTGGAAATAGTATGAAGAATCGTATTTATAGAAAGGAAGAGACAAAGGGTTGGCAAGATGTGTGCCATCGGAGTAAAGGCATCAGTAAATACAAAGCTGCCAGGAGAGATGCCACGCTTGCAGAAAGAACATTAATGAAGTGAAGGCATTGATAAATGTAAAGCTGCCAGGGGAGATGGTCAAAGTTTGCGTCTGCACGCCAACATGATGTTTATCCTATTACCGGATTTCATGTCATTGAGCCGATTCTGGAGAGAAGATCAGATGTAGAGGAAAAAGTAGCGCGATTGATTTTGAGGTTTACTCCTGTCACAATTGGAGAGCTTAAAGAGGAGGATTAAAGAAAAGAGTTTCGAAGGAAAAGTTATATTTTACTCTGAAACTGGGGGGCATGTGTTGACGCCAGATTTTGACACGTGTTGAATCAGCGTCAGGAGGAGAAGATCGGCCGATGCGGCAGATCTGGAAGCTACAGAAAGGAATCGGCCGATTAAAGTAACGATTGGAAATCGGTCGATTGGTGGCGCAGCCTGTGCCAACAGGATGGGATTATTCCAGAAGATCCTGGTAAAAAGCTGGTCAACAGGGCACGCCAAGTCGGTCAAGGAGCAATTGAAGGGAATCCTGATTGGATTAAGGAACGGCGGCGGAAGATTCTGCGGGAGTCCGTTTCCTTTAAAAGTTATTATAGATATAGTAGTTTTCTTGTTCTAAATAAGGTTGTAACAAGTCGCAATCGACCAGGAGTCCTAGTTTCAGGGTATAAATAGGAGTCGCTAGGGCTTTGAAATATATCAACACATCAACACATCAATCAACAAAACACTTCTACTTTTTACTAGTACTTTACTTTCAAGTCGGCGACTTCGCCAATACCTTTTCTTCTTTCACGAGTTCGTACGGATTGGCAGGGCTGCATCAACCTGATCTCCGCCCAATTGGTAGGTTCCGCTTGCCGAGTAATATCTGAGCTTTAACTACGGGCGCATCGCTGTGGTTTCGTTTGGATTTATTCACCAGTTATCGATATTTACTAGAATCGCAAGTTTTACCTGTTATTCTAGTATTATCACCAGTTATCTAGCTTGAGATCAGAGTAATCGGCTTCGTCATTGTTCTCCTTCGATTCATCATCATACAGCCGATTAGATCTATTTCAAGTGTTGTTCTTGAAGTAGTCGTCTAGATCGCTCCAGCAGTTGTCTTTACGATTACTATACGATCATCGGCTGATCCATAGCCGATCATCTCTACAGCAAATCGGCCGATTCGCCGCCGACGCGCTCCTCAGGACAGATCGGAACCCCAGCCGATCGACGCGCCTGGGATTTAACACTCTATTTCCTTGTCAATCAACAGGTCAGATTGACTGGCACGCCGCACGAACCGCACCAGGGCGATAACCCGAACAGGAGCTAAGCAGATTCTCCCGGGTCGTGTGTCCGACGCTGAAGACCCATCGGTCGATTCCTATCTGGCCGATTTTAGCGCCAACACAACTGGATCAAGGCTGCTCGTCGCGTCGAGGAAGATCCTTCTCCGGTCAAGACCATGGAGGGCTTCTATGGCGTCGGGCTGGCCGCTGCTCCGCCGCACCCTACAACACAGAGCACACCTCCCCCAGTGCCAGTGGAGACCAGCGAGGGGCAGAATGCGGACGAAATAATGAAATCAGTTTGAATTTTTTTTGAGTTTTTGTAATTTTGAACGTGTTTGGGAATCCCTGCGGCCCCCGAGTGACCAACCTTAAATGTTTAAGGCTGGGAAAATCTAACTCGGATCGTTTTAAAATTTTTCGTGTTTTTTGGTTCTTAGCTTCCGTTTCCGTTGCCTGAGTCGTCCCGCGCTTGCACTTTGTGCCCTCGAGCGACTCGTTGACAGTAGGCTGCAGCGTATAGACTGGGGCTGGCCCTGTTGGCGTCAGCTGCTAGTCACCATAGGTCTTGACGAGGACTCGGCAGGCTTAGTCGGTTACGAGGACCATTCATGTGACAGAGCAGGAAAAAGACTGCTCCTTCAGGCAGGAGCAACTAGTTTTTCTTTTCAAGGCAAAGTTCATGGTGATAGGAAGGCCGCCGCATGGTGGCACACCCTGGTGGGGCCCCCGAGCGTCCCGGGCGGAAAGTGTTCGGGCCGGAGCGCTGGAAGAGCCTAGTGAGGTAAAAATGAAAGGCGTAGGTATATGAATGAAAGTTCAGGGGTAAAAATGATGTAATTGTTGGATATTCCAAGTGTTGGTGAGGACGTTGCTGTTGGCGCTAAAAATCGGCCAGGAATCGGCTGATGGTCTTCAGCGTCGGACACACGACCCGGGAGAATCTTCTTAGCTCCTGTTCGGGTTATTGCCCTGGTGCGGTTCGCGCGGCGTGCCAGTCAATCTGACCTGCTGATTGACAAGGAAATAAAAGTATTAAATTCCAGGCGCTCCGATCGGCTGGGGTTCCGATCTGTCCCGAAGAGCGCGTCGGCGAATCGGCCGATTTGCTGTGAAGATGACCGGCTATGGATCAGCCGATAATCACGTAATAATTGCAAAGAAAACTGTTGTAGCGACTTAAACAATTATTACAGATGCAACACTTGAAATAGATCTAATCGGCTATATGACGATGAACGAGGAAGAGCGATGATAAAGCCGATAGTTCCAATCTCAAACTGGATAACTGGTGATAATACTAGAACAACAGGAAAAACCTATAATTCTAGTAAATATCGATAACTGGTGAATAAATCCAAACGAAACCACAGCGATGCGCACGAGGTTAAAGCTCAGATGTTACTCGAGAATCGGAACCTACCAATTGGCCGGAGATCAAGTTGATGCAGCCCTGCCAATCCGTACGAACTCGTGAAAGAAGAAAAAGTATTGGCGAAGTCGCCGACTTGAAAGTAAAGTACTAGGAAAAAGTAGATGTGTTTTTGTTGATTGATTGTTTATTTTACAAAGCCCTGACGACTCCTATTTATACCCTAAAACTAGGACTCCTGGTCGATTACGACTTGTTCAATCTTATTTTAAACATTAAAACTACTATATCTATAATATCTTTAAAAAGGAAACGGACTCCCGCAGAATCTTCCGCCGCCGTCTCCTAATCCAATCAGGACTTTTTCCATTGCTTCTTGACCGAATCAGCATCGCTCCGTTGACTAACAACAGGCCACTTTTGACCGGGATCCTCTGTTGTGGTTCCAATCTGTTGGCGCAAGTTGCATTGCCAATCGGCCGATTCCCCAACTGTAACCTTAATCGGCCGATTCTTTACTGTAGCCTTTAGATCTGCCGCATCGGCCAATCTATTCTCCTGACGCCGATTCAACACGTGTCAAAATCTGGCGTCAACACATGCCCCCCAATTTCGGAGAAAAACATAATTTTTTACTTCAAAACTCTTTCCTTAATCCTTTTCTCCGAAACGGGCGTAGTAAAAATCTTCTTCCGTTTCGCGGTCTTCTGCATAATTATTGCAATTTCCTCGGAACGGGCGCTCGAGACAACTGTTCCCCTGGAATTGGTGTAGATGGCGCAGCAAAAATCCTGCCTTTACCCTTTCTCTCTCGGGTTATCCTTAAGTACTGGCATTCTCCTCCCACTTTTCTCCACGAGCCTAGTATTTTCCTCCACCGAACCACTGTTCATCTTCTTCCCGAGCCCTCTTGATCTCCAACCGCTCCCTCCGGCGATCTCGCTTGCGACCTGTTCCAACCTCCAATGGCGGCACCATCAGCAACCTCTCCAACCACGGAGGCTCTGTTGGCAACCCTCTCAGCGATGGCGGCCCCATCGGTGGCTCAACTGGCGGCTCCATCGGCGACGATGAGCTTCATCCCAGAGGTAATCATCCGAAATTTTCCCCTTTTGCTCTTCTACTGTTCAAGTATTTTCTAGACCCATTCTTAGTTGTTTCCCTTTTTCCTTCTTTTTAGGCATTTAGGCACCGGATTACTATTCCTCTTTTCGAATCCTCCGAACTTATCTGCCTAGGCCCCATGGGGAATCCAGATCCAACTGACTTGATCAATCTAGAAACTCATAGAATTCCGTTCAAGCAATCGCCCATGGATTTAGGTCAGTGGGCAGGTGCCTTTAGGTCTTAGCCGAATGAGACCCCTGGCTGGAGAGAATGGTACCATAGAGTAGCCAAGTCTAGGAGAGTTCAGTGGGATGAACTGAAAATCGGCCAGTGCATAGACCTCTCTCTGTCCCAGATGGAGAAAAACGAGCCCTTGGTAATAGCAGCTTCTTACTTCTGGTCCGACGCACTCAATGCATTCCTTTTTGGACATGGACCCATGACTCCAACTTTGGCCGATGTCCTGTTGTTGACTGGCCTTGACATCTCCTCTTCTGATACCCCCTTTGATTACCTGATCAAACCATCTCATCGGCTTGAAACCAAAGGAATCGGCGGATGGAAGGGGTACATCAGCAAGAATATGAGGACTGGGACAGTTTCAGAGAGAGAACATACGGCGTTCCTGATGATGTGGCTGGAGAAACATTTTTTCTGTGGCAGAGCAGTTGGCCCTTCTTCTAACACCCAAGCCCTGGCAAAAGCTCTATCACTAGGATCGGCCGTTCCCCTTGGAAAGCATCTGTTGGGATCGGCCTACCACATGATGCACCAAATCGGCACCAGACTATCAAAAGGGGAGCCGATCGGCAATCCTGGTGGACCCTGGTGGTTTATCACACTCTGGCTCAACTTGTATATGAGCAAGGTATCCCAACAACAAATAGAGACCAAGACTTTTCCCAACATTGAGTCAGAGGAAAACCCTACCATCAGATGACACTGTACATCTTTCGGAGAAGCGGCATCGGCCTTCCCGGGCTGTCAATTCACTGCCACTCGAACGGCCGATACTTCAGATGCTTCTACAACGGCTTCAGTGAAGAGACTGTCAATTGGTATCCATATCAGTCAGTAGGGCCGATTTTCGAGCTTCCTGTCTGCTACGACTCGTCCACTCACACTTTTGACAGTGAACTCATGGATACCCTGATTAAGCCAGGGATTCTACCGGCTACTTTCTTCTCCGGAAAGGATTCTCCCACATATGAGTTCTATAATCCATCGGCCGCAGCAAGGCAACTGGGGTTTGGTCAACTGCGGATTGAGGTCTACTTTTCCAGGAAAGCAAAATTCAGAGATGAACTGACCAAGAGCCTTGACTACAATCGGCTGTGCGACTTAGTGCTAGACTCCAGCACTATCAACCTGAACAACTAGACGGTGGCTCCTCTTGCCGTTCAACAATTCAAACTGTGGTGGGCAGAATGGAAGCAATACATCTTCTGCATATCCCCATCAACATATTGCAACATTCTGGACCTAGAAAACATCGATGCAAGTGCAGCGGTATGTCCTTCCTCCCAGCCGATTTCAATACTGTCTCTTTCCATACTACTCTCTTACCGTTAACTTGTATTTATCTCTTCAGTCTGAAAGCCAAGTCCCTCCGATGCGGAGCCGAAGCGGCAGGCCGATAGAGAGCGATCGTCCATATATGCCATATCCACTCATCGGCTATCACGCTCCAACCATCAAGGACATCACTAGCGGCCGATGGAAATGAACACCGAAAAGACCAACCCTAAAGACGACAAGCCGTCGAGTGCGTGCCCGCATCGGACCGACTGACCAATTGGCGGTAGTATCGGCTGAAACCCCAATTCCTCCAGTCTTGCCGACTACCGAGATAGCCGATCCACAAACTGCCGCAGAAGTCGGATCGGCCGCAGCATCGCTGCTGGTGGAAGCTGTTCAGGTAACCCCGCAGACCTCACATGTCTTTAAGTACCCTATCAATATTAACTTCCTCCTTCTACTAGGCTGCACAAGCCGCTCCAGTGCAGTCCCCACAGCAATCGGCCACATCCCAAGTGGAAGCCGAAACTCCAGCGACCCTTCTCATCGAGGTAGATAATCTCTTAACTCAATTTCTCGACATTCAGAAGACTTAACTGATTCTGATGCAGGCCGATTTGGGTGTGTCGACTGTACCCCCACAACAAACATCGGCCGGAAGACCAACAGAGGTATGGCAAATATCTCATATCATCCTATTCAATTATCCATAGTATACTCATAGGATCTGTTTTCCATACCTTTTCAGGAAGCTGGTTCAAGCAGAGCATTAATAGGTGTTGAGTCTTCCTCTTCTAACGACCCAATCGTACCGGTTCCTGAGATGAGGGAGGCACTCCCATCGGCGCAAGCAAGAGAGATCCGCTTCAAAGAGGTAATAGACTTATCACCGGAATTGGCCGATTCCCTTTTATTGCTTGCTAATTCTTGTCTTTATTCTTCCGCAGGAACAAGACACTCCAAATAACAGCCTTTTCTCCTTCGCGGTTTCTTTGCCTGATGATGAAGAAGTCGCTTCACGCCAAGTTCCGTCGAGCTCTATTTCTGATGATGTCCGCGTCAAGCTCGAGAGAATGCGGATTCTCCTCCAAGATGATATCGGCCGATTGGTGGAAGATGCTTCGCCGATTCGGCGGCTTCTTAGTGACATCAAGGGCCGAATCCCGGAAGAAACAACAGAAAGCTTGGAACCTGCTGCATATATAGAATCTATACAAACCTCAGTTTTCAGGGCCCTGCGCCATATGGCCGATCGTGCCCAGCTAGCAAAGACCCGGGAGGAAGCCGATTCTTACAAGCACCGAGCCCAAGAGGTACACCAACGGATCAACTTCCTCAAGAGCTCTCGCCCGGATATCGTCGGCACGATAGATCGCCTCAAATGGAGGAGAGCAGAGCTAGCCAAAGAGATGGAGCAAGTAACTAAAGACATAGCTGCTGAAGAAAAGAAGCTTCAAGAGCTCCCATCCGTCATCACTGGGCTGAAACAAGAAAGACAGAACTTGGCCTGTGAAGCGATAAGACTTCATCGCCACATGCCAGAAGTTCCTGGATCGGCCGACGACGACCAAAGAGTATTAGACTCGGTCGATCAAATTAGGCAACGAGCTATCGCGGCCATAGATGCCCTCCTTGGGTTGTAAAGAATGTAGTAAACATTTAATGCTCCTTTAATGTTAATGCGCCGATTTGGTCTTGGACCACTTCTTTTGACAGCTTTGCATTTATGAATGCTTTTACTCTGATAGGACGTGTCCCACCATCTATTTACCTCCTTCTCTCTATAAGTATGAAATCCCACACCCTTTCCAGAGGCATATGCGCTACCCATCTTCTCCTCCTCCAATAATTGGATCTTTATCCTCCCAAACTGGACATCAAAATGTCTTCTTCGTCTTCTTCCTCCTCTGTCAACCAGGTACGAACCCTCTTCTCTTTCTCCCCTTGACATCCCAATCGCTCTAGTGCTGGGTAGCTTTTTATATCTCTTTAGCCAAAACGTCTCAGCCCCAGCTCTGAAGAACTTAAAGTTCACGTTCCTGCTGATGTCCAGAAGTATTGGGACCGTATAAACGCTCACTGCTCCAAGCGATTGCCAACTGAAAAGAGTACTCTACTCCCTTATCAAGTTGAGACTGAAGCCACCATGGAGAATCTGAAGGAAAAGAAGACCCGCCTTCTGATAGAACTGAGCCATCAAGTTGAGACTGAAGCCACCGTGGAGAATCTGAAGGAGAAGAAGACCCGCCTTCTGATAGAACTGGACCGGATCGAGAGAGAAATCAAGAGCAAACGTAATCAATAGATATATCGGTATTTTTATTCTAAGGGCGACTTGTACCATATCGGCAATGTACTCTGTTGTTTTCACCGAATAATGAATTGGTCAGACCGAATCACAATGTTTCCTCCTTAAGACGATGTCATTCTTACATTGGCTATGCAGACAAAAGCCGATAGGAGTCGGCCATGTTATCTTGATGTATCTTACTGCAAGTTATGCATCTACCCAAATGCTTGGATAGTACCTCTTCAGATATCTTCCATTTAAATCTCTTGGGAATTCTTCCCCTTCAATAGTTTCTAGAATATATGCATTTCCCAAAGCACACCGGCCGATTCTGTACGGCCCTTCCCAAGTGGGCGACCATTTACCGAATTTGGGATCCTTAGACCCTGTCGGCAACACCAACTTCCATACCAAGTCTCCTTGTCTTGATCAGCAGGCGCCATGAACTCCATCGGCAATATGAATACCATGTTGACATCGGCTGCCGATTCTCGACTGTCCGCTTTCTTGCTGTTGTTTTTCTTGGGGCGCCAGACCCGAGACTTGACGTTTCTCTTTTCCAGCGCCTGCCTCTGTTCTTCTTCTTGTTGCTCCCATTGGCGCAGGCGTTGGATCCTCCATTTCTGGGATTTGGATAATCCATCAGGACACCACCTGGGGTTTACTTGTTTGGCCGATGATTTGGCGTGCTCCCAATCTGGTTCCCTTCCTAGGGGGTTTTCATCTGACACCCTGTCATCAGCCATCTCTTCCAGCCGATCGTGTACGCTGATTCTGCCCCCCAGTCGATCCTATTGGTTGATCCTGCCTTTCGACCGGTGATACCGGTCAACTCTGCCCCCGAGCCGATCATGCACTGAAAGGTGCCGTTCTTCTTGTTCGTGCCGATTTCTGCTGATCGGCTCTGATTCTCTGTCTCTGGAGCGTGATCTCTTGAACGGACGATCGTTGCGGCTTAATCCGTTGCACTCAGGACAGTCATCGGCTGATGGCAATCGGAGATCGTTTTCCCAGCAATGGATGAAGAACGGACATTGCTAGTGATCCTCGTGCCGGCGTATCATCTCATCGTGGTATCTTGACCTTTCCTGCTGCCGCCGATATTTGCTGAGCAAGAATTGGGAAGTGATGGGTCTATGGGATCATCCCGATCCTTCGCCCTTGTATTCAACCCGCCTTTTCCCTTTGACTTCATCCACCATGACTTGCTTCCTGGGATCTATGGCGCCGCTTCTTCTTGCCGATTCCGACGTTCCGATGTTGGCCGGGAAAGGATGCTGGTCCATCTTCATCGGCTTTGCCGGTTTGGCCGGGGTTTCAAACTTGAGCCTTCCCAGCTCGATGGCTGACTGTATCTGCTGACGAAAGATCTTGCATTCATTCGTGTCATGAGACGTGGCGTTGTGCCACTTGCAGTACTTCATCTTCTTGAGCTGATCGGCCGAAGGAATGGTATGGTATGGTGGTAGCTTGATCTACCCTTCCTGAAGTAGCAAGTCAAAAATCTCATCGGCCTTTGTCATATCAAAGCCGAACGTCTCTGGTTCTTTCTTCCCGAAAGGGCACGATATTGGCTTCTTGCCTTTTACCCATTCTGCTAGGCCGATTTCCTCCTCTCCCTCTAATTCGGACCCTTCCAGATATGCCACCTTTTTCTGGAAATTCCTCCGCTGCTCAAACGGACGGACTTCCTGACCTGCCAATCGGTGAACAATCTGGCTTAGGCTTTCAAATTCTTGTGAGGCATACCTTTCCTTGATTTGTGGCAAGAGTCCTTGGAAAGTGATATCAGCCAACTGGGCATCGGTCAGAGCCAGACTATAGCATTTATTCCTGATTTCTCTAAACCTCTGTATATACCCAGTTACTGGTTCATCGCTCTTCTGCCTGAGGCCGGTCAAATCTGAGAGCTTCATCTCATGTACTCCTGCGTAGAAGTACTTATGGAACTGCTTCTCTAGATCGGCCCAAGTAACAATGGAGTTAGGTGGTAAAGTGGTGAACCACTGGAAGACCGATCCAGATAGAGACGATAAAAATAGACGCACCCTCAGAGCATCTTGCGTGGCGGCTTCCCCGCACTGGATGATGAATCTGTTGATGTGCTCCACGGTGGATGTGTCGTCCAGCCCTGAAAACTTGGTAAAATCAGGCACCTTTTACCGGTGGGGAAACGGCAACAAGTCATAGGCAGATGGATATGGCGTCTTGTATGTGTAAGTTTGTACTTTCGGCTTCAAGCCGAATTGATCCTCAATTACCTCCGCTATTCTTGCCGTCCAATCCACCTGCTGCTGATGAACAACCGTTTGAGGTGCCGGCATATGTTGGAGGACTGGCGGTGGTACGGCCTGGTGATGGATCGAAGCATGCGGCGAATTCTGTTGCGTCATGGCCGTCTGAGCAGTTGACAGTTGATGGCGAAGTGAATTCGCCGCCCCGTCGTACATCGTCATCGGCGCCGTGCTTCGGAGTGACTCTACAGCGCCTGCCCCCCTGCCGATTTCTGACGGGACTGGTTGATACTAAGGGACCGTCGGCCGGACGGCCGATTGGAACGGCGCCTGGATTGGATAGCTCCCATGTCCGGCTGATAGATCGGGAAAAGCCATCGTCGCCGATGCCCCCCAGGGTACTGAATTTGTGGGCAACGATTGCACAGAAGCAATCTGGACAGGCTGGAGCGATGCTTGCGATGGGAAACATGGTGCAACGTTGTACCTTGTGGACACTGGAGGCAACGAAGTGTTGTAGCCTTCGCGTTGCGTCGATGTCAGCTGAGGAGCCGATTGGGACGTGCCTGGTGAGCTTCTGGCTGGAAGTGCAATCGGCGGGGCATACGCTGGCCCCTGATATCCTTGAACTGCTCTGCTGGCCAGAGAGCTGATGACGGTGTTATACATAGTGTTGGTCATCACCGAGGATTGGTCGATGAACACCTGGTAGACGGACTGTTGGATCATATCGGACATCTTGCCCGAATCCTCAGCAATGGTGATATGGCGGGGAACTGGAAGAGGAGCTTTCTTGACTTCCTCCCCGCTTCTGGTACGACTGAACGACTGCAGATACATCCTCTTGTAATCTTCTAGATGTTTAGCCAATTCTTCTTTCTAGTCATCCTTGAGATCCGCTTCTGTGACCTCAATGATGTTGTTCTCGGAAACTTCTGCGTTCTTTGACATATTAGATCTTGAAGTTGTCGGTCCCACTGGGCGTGCCAAAAGTGTGTTGGCGCTAAAAATCGGCCAGGCCGATGGTCTTCAGCGTCGGACACACGACCCGGGAGAATCTGCTTAGCTCCTGTTCGGGTTATTGCCCTGGTGCGGTTCTCGTGGCGTGCCAGTCAATCTGATCTGCTCATTGACAAGGAAATAAAAGTATTAAATTCCAGGCACTCCGATCGGCTGGGGTTCCGATCTGTCCTGAAGAGCGCGTCGGCGAATCGGCCGATTTGCTGTGAAGATGACTGGCTATGGATCAGGACTTTTAACATTGCTTCTTGACCGAATCAGCATCGCTCCGTTGACTAACATCAGGCCACTTTTGACCTGGATCCTCTGTTGTGGTTCCAATCTGTTGGCGCAAGTTGCATTGCCAATCGGCCGATTCCCCAACTGTAACCTTAATCGGCCGATTCTTTACTGTAGCCTTTAGATCTGCCGCATCGGCCAATCTCTTCTCCTGACGCCGATTCAACACGTGTCAAAATCTGGCGTCAACAGTTGCCGTCGCTGACCTTCAGTCAGTAGGTGCCCCGTCGGACCACTTCCGTGATCGTGTATGGCCCCTCCCATGGCGGAGAGAGCTTGTGCTTGACCTTTGTTGACTGCACCCTCCGAAGCACCATGTCGCCGACTTCCAGAGTCCTACCCTGTATCTTTCTTTCATGGTACCTGCATAGAGTTTGTTGATAGCGAGCAAAGCGGAACAGGGCTATCTCCTGTGCTTAAAAGATCGACGACTTCCTTTTGAGCCTCTGTGACTCGATCCAGGTTAAACGCCTTAACCCTTGGAGCACCATAATCTAAGTCGGATGGTATCATAGCCTCTAATCCGTAACTTAAAAAGATTGGGGTGAAACCTGTGGAGCGATTCGGAGTTGTTCTCAGACTCCAGAGTACCGACGAGAGCTCGTCCACCCAACGGCCAGCGAACTTGTTGAGCTGGTCAAAGATGCACGGCCTGAGTCCTTGGAGGACCATGCCGTTCGTCCTTTCAACTTGGCCATTGGTGCGCGGGTGTTCGACTGATGCCTAGTCGATTCTCATACCGTATTCTTTTGTGAAATCCTGGAACTTTTTGCCTGTAAAATTGGTCCCGTTGTCGGTGATTATGGTATTAGGCACACCAAATCGATAGACGATATCCAGGAAGAATTTTACGGCTTCTTACGCGCTTGCTTTCACGATGGGTTTTGCCTCGATCCATTTGGTGAATTTGTCTACAACGACAAGCAGCCGAGTGAACCCTCCGGGAGCCTTTTTGAGGGGCCCGATCATGTTTAGTCCCCAAACTACAAATGGCCAAGTGATGGGAATGGTTTGGAGCGCTAGGGCCGGAAGGTGCGTCTGCCGAGCGTACAACTGACACCCTTTGCATGTGCCGACGATCTCCTCTGCGTCTCGCAATGCAGTAAGCCAGTAAAACCCTTGACGAAAGGCTTTGCCAACCAGAGAACGCGGGGCCGCGTGGTGCCCGCAGATGCCGGCGTGGATCTCCAGGAGAAGATCCTTGCCTTGTTGTGTCGGAATGCATTTCATGAACATCCCAACGGTTGATGGGCTACGTTTATACAACTCGCCATTGATCGTGATGAACATCTTGGCTCGCCGAGCGATCCTGGGAGCCGCAGATTGGTCTGGCATAAGGATGTTGTCAAGGAGGTAGGCCAAGAGAGGCGTCCTCCAATCGGAGTCAATTGTCACGGCCGCCGGTCGGGAGCGACGACTTCCATGATCCGTCGGTCGTAGTTGCTGGGTGCCGTGTTAGGAGGTGAGGATTCGGAAGGTCCCTGATCGGGGCCCCCGAGTGACTGATTGATAGGTTGAGTTGGGGGTTTGAGGCGTACTGAGGGCGTATGTAGGTCGTTGACGAACACATCGGTTGGCGCATCTTTTTGTTGTGCTGCCATCTTGGCGAGCGTGTCGGCGTCGGCGTTGTTCCTCCTTAGTAGGTGATGCAGCTCGATCCCTTGAAACTTGTCCTCCAGCTTGCGTACCTCCTGACAATAGGCATCCATGAGGGGGCTTTCACAGTTCGGCTCCTTCATAGTTTGATCCACGACCAGATTGGAATCGCTGTATACATAAAGCCGAGTCGCTCCAAGCTCGACAGCGCTGTGGAGCCCGTTGATGATTCCAAGCTAGGAAGTGGATGCGGCATTGTTCGAAGCAGGGAAGTGGATGCGGATTGCGTACCGGATTCGGTTACCCTCAGGCGAGACTAACACGACCCCGGCCCCCGCGCCTGGCCCTATGACCGACCCATCGAAGTAAAGGGTCCAGTATTCGTGGGTTATGTCAGGCGTGGGAGTTTGTACCTCAGTCCACTCGGCAACAAAGTTGGCGAGCGCTTGCGACCTGATCGCTGTAAGGGGAATATACTTGAGGTCGTAGCCCATGAGCTCGACCGCCCATTTGGATATTCGCCCGGTCGTGTCGCAGCTATGAATGACTTCTCCGAGTGGGAATGAAGTGACGACAGTGACCTCGTGGTCTGTGAAGTAGTGCCGGAGCTTCCTAGTGGCCATAAGCATGGCATAAAGAAGCTTCTACAGCTGAGTGTACCGAGACTTGGTCTCGGTAAGCACTTCACTCACAAAGTACACCGGTCGTTGAACCTTCATGATGTGGCCCGAATCTTTCCTCTTGACCACTAGCGCGGCACTGACCACATGAGTCGTGGCTGCGAGGTAGAGCAATAGGGGTTCCCTTCGCTCAGGAGCGACAAGAACAGGCGGAGTGGTCAGCAGCGCTTTCAGGCTGTCAAGCACCTGCTGAGCTTCTCGGTCAAATTGAAAGTGTTCGATTTTTTGAGAAGTTTGTAAAGGGGCATGCCTCGCTCCCCTAGTCGGGATATAAACTGACTTAGGGCGGCTAAGCACCCGGTGAGCCGCTGGACACCCTTGATGCTGCGGACTGAGCCCATCTTGGTGATGGCTATGATTTTTTCGGGGTTGGCCTCGATGCCACGCTCGGAAACGATGTAGCCAAGTAGTTTTCCCTTGGGGACCCTGAAGGTGCACATTTCCGGGTTTAGCTTGATGCTGAATTTACGGAGGTTAGCGAAAGTTGGATCAAGGGTGGCGATCAAATCATCCGCGCGGGGCGCTTTGACCACGATATCGTCTACGTAGACAGAAATCGTGGGTCTCGGGAGCTCGGTCTGCTCGAGCTCCCGAGGTGGATCGATCTGATCTACAAAACACTTTTTGCATGCAGCATTGATAGGTTGCGTAACATTAAGAACCAAACGGGGTGATGAAGGAGGTTGCGAGCTGGTCGAACTCCCTCATAGCAATCTGGTGATAGCCGGAGTAGGCATCTAGAAACAAGAGGACTTCACACCCAAAGGTGGAGTCGACTATCTGGTCTATGCGCGGCAGTGGGAATGGGTCCTTGGGGCACGCCTTATTCAGGCCAGTGTAGTCGACGCACATTCTCCATTTCCCATTCTTTTTCTTTACAAGAGCGGGATTCGCAAGCCAGTCGGAGTGGTAGACCTCCTTGATGAGACCGGCTGCGAGGAGCTTGGCGACTTCTTCACCGATGGCCCTGTGCCTTTCGTCGTCGAAGCGGTGCAAGCGTTGTCAGACAGGTCTCGATCCAGGCAAGATACGGAGCTCGTGCTTGGTGACCTCCTTCGGGACGCCAGGCATGTCAGACGGCTTCCATGCGAATACATCCCGATTGGAGCGTAGGAAGTCGACGAGCGCGTCTTCCTATTTTGCAGGGAGCTGGGCTCCGATTTGCACAACCTTAGCCAGGTCAGTCGGGTCGACTGTGACCGCCTTGGTGTCCTCTGTCGGACAAAAGGCACTGGCGGGACTCGGCTCATTGTAGTCGGGGGTGCACTCCAGCACCCTTGTTCGAACATGCTTGAACTCGAGTGAGTTGGTGATGGCGGTCGCAAGCTCGAAGTGGTCGCAGCTGCAGCTGAAGGATTGCTCGAATGAGCCGCTGACGGTAATGATGTCGTTCGGGCCTGGCATCTTCAACTTGAGGTAGGTGTAGTTGGGGATCGCCATGAACTTAGCATAGCATGGGCGGCCAAGCGCAGCATGGTAGGACCCCTCAAAGTCCACCACCTCGAAGATCAGCTTCTCGGTGCGGAAATTGGTGCGGTCCCCGAAGGTGACTGGCAGCTCAATGTTCCCCAGCGGGTAGGCCTTCATGCCGGGGACAATCCCAAAGCATGGGAAGACTGAAGGGCAGAGCTTGTCCCTCGAGATGCCCATGGCGTCAAGGGTCTCCATGTAGAGGATGTTGAGGCTGCTGCCTCCATCCATCAGCACCTTTGTCAGGCGCTTGGTGCCAACAATAGGATCCACGACAAGCGGATAGCTCCCTGGCCGTGGTACGCTCGGCGGGTGATCGTCTTGACTAAAAATGATCAGGGTGTCGGACCATCGGAGTCACCTGGGGACTACTGTCTCCGCTGAGAGGACCTCTCAGTGACGCAGCTTGAGCTGTCGCCGAGTACAGTCATCCTCAGTCCCTCCAAAAATTATGAGGCATCCCTGGGGGTCGGGGAACGCATTCTGAGGCCTGTCAGAACTCCGACTCCTTGGGCGCCTTCTTGTCGCGGTCGCCTCCCTCTCGTTTGTCGGCTGGATTGAGAATGCACCTCAGGAGCTCGCAATCTTTGAGCTTGTGCTTGACGGGGTAGCCATGGTTGGTGCACGGCTTCTCCAGCAGCTGCTCGAAGTGTTCATTGCCCCCTTTCCATTTGGCAGGGCGGTCGGCGACAGTGACAAGGTTGGGGTTCGGCCGGCGCCGATTTCCCCTCTTCTTGTTCCCCTGTTTTGAGGAGGTAGGGGCTTCATCTGGCTCCTTGGCCTTGGCTTTGCCGGTGCCCTGCATGCTGACAAAGGCGGCGCCTACGGCTTCCTCGCCGGAGGCGTGGTTTGTGGCTATGTCCAGGAGCTCGCGGGTAGTCCGCGGCTTTTGGCAGCCAAGCTTGTGGACGAGACACTTGCAAGTGGTCCCAGAGATGAACGCACCAATGACGTCGGCATCGACGACGTCGGGGAGGGCATTGCACTGCTGCGAAAACCGGTGGATGTAGTCCCTATGGGATTCGCTTGGCTTCTGCTTGCAGTCTTTCAAGTCCCAGGAGTTTCCAAGGTGGACGTAAGTTCCCTGGAAATTGCCCACGAAGACCTGTTTGAGATCGGCCCAATTGCGGATGATGTTGGGTGGCAAGAACTCGAGCCACGATCGGATGTGTTCCCCAACGCAGATGGGGAGGTACTGAATGATGAAGTTGTCGTCAGTCGCGCCTCCGGCTTGGCACGCAAGCCGGAAATCCTCGAGCCAGATAGCGGGGTTGGTTTCCCCGGTGTACCTGGCAACGTTTGCCGGTGGTCAGAAACGTTGTGGGAACGGTGCCTGCCGGATGTGCAACGCGAAAGCATGTGGGCCCGGTGCGTCGGGCCTCATGCTACGCAGCCGCTTGTCGTAGCGAGGGCGACGCTGGTGCCGCGGGTTCTTGTCCTCGCTCTCGACGTCTGACATGGCCTCATCGGGCATGTGGGCGGCCATCTGATCGACGTCGGCACCGTGGCATGCCCGCTGCCTGGCGTGAATGATGCTTCGTGCATCATAGTTAGAGCCTAGGCAGCCCTGGATCGGTGCCGGTTGTGGCGCGGGCGCTGGGTTGGCTTGAGGGGCGGTGACTGCACCTCGAGCCTGTGGGGCTTGAGGCCCTTGCGGCTGAAGCACCGACGGGTTGGGTTGTTGAGGGCCCGCACCTCCGGCAGGGTAGGAAACTGGTTGTCGCTGATGCATCGACGAGCTTTCCGCTTGCTGGAGGGCGGCACGCTCTACCAACGCCCTGATGTTGCGGTGGCTTTCTTGTTGCCGAGGGTCGGTGGGAGGGAGCAGGTTGTGGAGGAGTACGGCCGCAGCTGCGATTTTCTGTCCGGCTCGCTCGAGCTTCGGGAGCTCATCGCCTCCAGCGACAATGCTTCGTTGCACCTTTTGCGCAGGTACCCGGGCGGCGTTTACGGCGCCACGGGGGTTCGCGGGCGGTGGCTCATGCTACGGGTCGTCCTGCGGTTTCCCCAGCGCCTCAGCGTGGGCCTACGCGTTGACCAGAGCCTGTGCGCGAGGATCTACCTTGGTGTGGGTGTGTTCCGAGCTTTCCACGGACGGGTTCCCTCCGGGGAGGTCCGCCATGGCGCATCCCGGCCACATGGTGCACCCAGGCGTTGACGCGTCCCCGACGCTTGAGGCATCGTTGAGGGCATCATCTCCATATGGAAGGAGATCATAGAATGATGCAGGGCTATACCCGGTCATGCCCACGAACGCGGTCGCCACGGGGAGCAACGACATGATTTTTCCAAGCTCTCTGGCGTAGGCCGCCGCTACGTTCGGGAGGCCAAACGGTGACACGGCCCGTGGCGTCAGAGGTGGCGACAAGAGTGTTCCATCTGAAAGTTGACGGGCGACGTTGCTCAGAGAGTAAAGGACCAGGTCCACGTCGCTCGCAGAAGGGTTAGCAACGAGCAGGAGCTCGATGCGTTGGGCCAGTGCCTCGGGATCGAGTTCAGCCAGTGGGTTGATGATGAAGCTGGCCTCCTCGGATACCGCCGGAGCGATCACGTCCTCCCGGAGGTGGAGCGTGCCGAGATGGTCAGCGACCAAGTCCAAGCTTTCGAAGCGAAAGACCTGGAAGGGTGCGACGGGCGGTGGTGACCATGGCCCGACGCATGTGGGAATCGAGAGCACCGGCAAGCCGAAGTAGAGCGGAGCGCTCGTTCCATCGCCCTGGTGATGTTGATGGAGGAAGCCATCCGATCGCCGGAGCAAAGGACGCACAACGTCCTCCCCACGGATGGTGCCAAAATTGTCGATCCCGGAGTTGGGCGACAGGCAAACTACTCGACAGCGTGTGTGTCATGCGTCGTGATCGGAGGTGGCCTAGCACACAATAACTCCAGGGTTTATACTAGTTCAAGCGAGAACGCCTATGTCCAGTCGGGGGGTCAGTCGGATGTATTGCTCGAGCCCAGGTACTCGTGAGAGTTAAGGAGTACAACCTTTTCGAGTGCTAGACAGCTAGATCTCCTGTCTAACTTGAGTTCTGATCTCTTGTTATGAATCTAAAGGGACCCCTCTTTTATAGCTCAAGGGGTGCCCATATTACAGGGAATTCCTTGGAGGAGAAAGCTTCGGGAGAAATATCTTTGACTCCGGCAGTCGGGCGGCCCAAATCGTCAATAGGCCCGTACAGGTGCTCAGTCGGTGACCAAGTGGGATTTTTCTTCCCGGCAGGGACCTAAGCCAGTCGGGAATCTGAGAGGGGAGAGAGAGAGAGAGAGAGAGAGAGAGAGAGAGAGACGGTGCCTGTGATCCTTCGGCTGACCTTAAGTGGGGG
Source organism: Panicum miliaceum (assembly GCA_032594955.1). Classification (NCBI taxonomy): domain Eukaryota; kingdom Viridiplantae; phylum Streptophyta; class Magnoliopsida; order Poales; family Poaceae; genus Panicum; species Panicum miliaceum. The sequence goes on from CM064062.1 coordinate 41,562,844, forward strand.
CACTCGGACTGGGCGCCATGGGCCGTGGAGTCCGGAGACAGAAAAACCCCGTAGACGGGGCTCATGGGCCGGGGCGGCCAACAAACGTTGCATGGCTAAAGAGGTCGTGTGGGTACGGAAGTTGTCCAGGCCTTTGTCTGACAAGGCAGGCCCGCTGGTAACCCAGGTTCTAGGAACCCAACAATAATGCTATGAGAAGAACTGCATTATAAGTTTGTATTTTATTATCTACCAGAAGGACCTTTCTATGAAAAATATATTTGGAAAAGGCTGCAATGTAAAAATGCAAAGGTAAACAATCTCTCCCGTGACTGACTCCCCGACTTGTCGCGGCTTCTCCCCACTGCTAGAAAAATGAGCTTTCGTCCCTTCAGTTAGTACCGGTTAACTTTTGGTCTGGTACTAAAGTTGCTCCGGAGCTATTTTAGTACCGGATCCAAATTTAGAAGCCCCTGGCGCCCTTTTAATACCGGTCAACAACACCAGCCGGTACTTTTGGTCGTGAGAAGCTGCATCCCCTTGACCCCCTTGTCCACGGAGGCGGCATCCCCACCGACAGCATCAAATCGATGACGAGGAGGAGCTCATAGATGGCTTTAGCGCATTGACGTGCAGCTAGTACAGAGGAAGAGAGAAGATGGGGCTCGATGGGAAGCTTCTTCACTTCAATCTCAATGCACTGCTCGGTGTTGAGTTCTTGAGGCGAGGATGGCGTTGATCGACAGGCGACAGCACGGGTACTCTTCGTCGCGGCAGCGATTCAATGACGCTAGGCAAGGAAGTCTGGACGCTAGCCACCATATCTCCGCTGGCTAGAGCCAAATTGAGATAGAGACACGAGGGAGGATGGGCGGGCGTGGTCTGACGCTCGCGCCGGCGACCAGACGTGCGCTGCGTCCTAGAGGGGAAGGCGTCTGCGAGACAGTTAGCTCTGGAGATATCGACGACGACAAAAGGAGATGCAAGGAGGGTCGTGAAACTTTGTCTCGAGCCGTGGCAATGGCTGCAGAGGCGTTTGTACGTCCCAAGCCAATCCATGGTGTTGAGAGCAGAGCCTCCAAATTTTGGGCAACCAGCGACAATGATTCGGAGTCATCGGTGGAGGAGGAGATCGTTCTGGAGGAGGACGACATGTCCACACCAGAATTCATTGCAGAGGCTGCTGCTGCTGGTTTCTCGTTGAAGGAACTGAAACAGGCAGAGCAGGAATTGTCTTCATCGCAGGTATTCTCTGAACCAAACAATTCAAGATTACTTGCAGAGAAGATTGTTTCTGTGCTCGTCCAAAGGAAGTTGGAGAGCCGACCTCTCCTCCAAGAACGTTGGGGGATGCCATAGCTTCGGCAAAGAGGATCAATGGGACCAATTCAGTGCAGCGGAACAGGGTACAGGGGCGGTCAGTGAGGGATGGCCCTCATTGTTCTGCACCCAACAATGGGGCATCCATCAAACGGGGTCAATGGCATTCACCGATTCTGTTTTGCCTCTCGCCGGCGAATTCCGGCGAGGGTGATCGGCGGGCCGAGTTGACCCAGGGCATGGACGATGGCGTCAATCAAGTCTGTCAATCTCGGTCATCAATTGGCAGACCGCTATCAGCCCCACCGCGCTTGACGCTGGGACCTGCCGTATTGCAGCGGAAGACCAGCGATGCAGTGCGTTTGGATGGCAATCTGGGTCAGACGAAAATCACGGCAAAGCCTCCTGTGATGCATACGAAATTGATATCGATGGCACAGTATGCAGTAGGCTAGGAGAAAGTGCTGATCGGGCCTGGGATGTTGTATAGGCCCACCAAAGGCCTAGCTATTTTCTCCAGAACAGGAACAAAACAAGTTTGCCCTAGCGTTAGGATTCAGACGCCTCTTCCATCGTTCTCGTTGCGTCGCTCATACGCTGCGTTGCGCCACTCATACGCTAACGTGGTTCGCGACGGGCGATCGCGCATGGCTGGGAGAGGTGTTGCGCCAGGGATGAACAACTCGAGAGCGAAGGCGCCGGCAACAAGGGGCGACGGTGGCATCCAAACCAACTTCGGCGTTGCCCAGAACAACTTCAATAGCTATAATCAGGGTTTTAATCCTGGATTTGGTCCTGGGTTTAACCCAGGTTACAATGGCCATGGCAGACGGTGCTTTGGTGGCAGTCGTGGACGCCGAATCTACCGCGGTGGTGGTCGTGGACGTCGGGGACGAGGCTACGGTGACCAGGGGTACTACGGCTACAACCATGGAGGGTACGAAGGCGGCCTCAATGGTGGCCATGGCTGGCATGGCAGCGAGGGTGCTGCTGCAACCGGGGTTGGCCATTCCCATCAAGCATCTGCGCAGCAAGGGCAGCACAAGGAAGTCACTGTTGATGCCCCGGCAACAGCAAAAACTACACCGGCATCAACTGATTTGGCTGCTGGATCATCAGGTACTAGTGGGGGGGCTATGCAGGAGAGTGATAAGATGCAAATAGATGGTGAAATTGTAACCCAAGGGGCAATCAAGGGGAGCAGCAAGAACAAGCCACCATATTGTTTCAGATGCCTCACAAAGGGTCATATCATGACTGAGTGTACCACAACGCTTTGCTGTGTTGTTTGTGATGGTGATGATCACGTCACCAAAAGCATGTCCTTTATCGAAGGGAGTTAAGCCTACAACAATACCTTGTGGTTATGCGGTTGACGGATTGGGTTTCTATTATATTCCTTACACAGAGAAGCAAAAAACTAAAACGGAATCTAGAGATGATGTGGTGACGATCTCCGAGGGTTCTCTTACTGTGGCGCAAGTCACAGTTGGGTTGGAGCATCTTCTACCAGGCATAAAGTGGAATTGGGTGATGGAGGAAATTGGTGACAAATCGTTTGTGACCACTTTTCCTTCTGAAGCTGAACTCCAACGAATGGTACTTTGGGGCCCGGTGGTGGCAAGATGTGCCAATGCAAAAATGGAGATTAAAGAAAAGAAAGATACAGAGGTATGGAAATATGAAATTCCAAAAGTTTGGATACAGTTTCGAGGCATCCCCAAAGAGCTCAAGGAATTTCCTATCATATGGGCTATAGGGCTCCATTTTTGGGGCCACTAGCATGGTGGATATGAAGTTTACCAAGTGCTATGGGAGGCCAAGATTGAAGGTGGCTGTGATAAGCCCTGATCTCATTCCTGAGTATGTGGATATAGTGATTGGTGATTTTGTCTATGAACTTCAGCTGCGGGTGGAGGAGGCTGATGACATTAACCCTATGCCAATTAACATGGATGAGCAGCCAAAAGAAGATGGAGACAAAGATAAAGAGAAGAATTCAGGAGAGGCAAACAAAGAAAATAATGCAAAGAATACTGGAGATGCTCACCCAAAGGAAAAAGAATTAGAAAAAGAAGGGAATGCTACTGGTAAGGGTAGTGCACCAAGTGCCACGATGGCTGCTGCAGCTACTGCCCTTCCTAGCTGTGCAGATCCCCACAAAGATTGTCATACAGTGGTTTTGAAGCCTACTGGAATTGCAGACAACACTAGAGCATGGGTGGCCGAGTCGTTTTATGGGCAGACAACCCATGACAGTACTCCAAAAAATCATCCAGCAAGTAAGCAAGTTGAACATATTTCTTTGCTGGCTAATTCTTTGCATACTCCCTCTCCCACACCTATGCCTACTGTTACAGCAACTCCAACTCGAAAGAGTAAAAGAAACATGATGCTAGCAGACCAAGACTCAATTGAGAGAGCATCCCAGCTTAAAGCCCGCAAGAACCTGGAGGTCTCTAATAATCAAGGTACTGAGCATGTTAATTCCTTCCTTCATTTTTCAGATGATGCAGTAGTTAACAATATTAGTAAGGTGGGGATTTCTTTAGGCTCTTCGGTATCTAGAACCTGTTATTCTGTTAGAAACCTTAAGAACATTGAACATAGTAGGCTACAGGTTACTCCTCTTGTGAATAATTCTCTCAAAAATAAGCTAGTTTCTTCTCTAGATTATGAGGGGGACACAGATGATGAAAAGAATTTCCTTGCTTTGAACCAATTTTGTGGAGATGTAGTAGATGGTCGAAGTGAGGGGGAAGGCAGTGATCTATGTGATCTACAGGCTGTTCCCAGGAAGAAAAAAATAGTGCAAAACAGAAGAAAGGTAGCAAGAAAAGGTCACAACACAAAAAGATTAATCAATGAAAGGAATTTTTTGGAACTGTAACGGGTTAGGAGATCCAAAAAAAATACAAGTTTATTTCAGGCCTTGTCAGTGAGAAAAGCTTAGATTTTGTTGCCTTATCGGAAACTGGGAGGAGGGATTGCTCGCAAAATTTCCTCAAAAACAATTGGGGGGGGGTGGGGGGGAGGGGGGGGGAGGGGGGGGGAGGACTTTTTGTGGCATTGTAAAGCTCCTCATGGTAGATCTGGTGGCATGTTAGTGGGAGTTAATCTTCTAATGTTTGATATTGGGGAAATTGATGAAGGTGACTTTTTTGTAAAATTTAAAGTGAGAAACAAACAGGATGGCTTCCAATGGGTGCTTGTATCTGTGTATGGGGCAGCACAACAGCAGTACAAAGAGGCATTTCTAACAGAGCTTGTCCAGTTATGTACTAAAGAAACCTTACCTATTCTCATAGGTGGTGACTTTAATATTATACGTGGACCACGTGAGAAGAATAATGCCAACTATAGTGACAGGTGGCCATTCCTGTTTAATGCAATAATAGATGCCTTTAATCTAAGAGATGTTGGCGCTAAACATCGGCCAGGAATCGGCCGATGACCTTCAGCGTTGGACACACGACCCGGAAGAATCTGCTTAGCTCCTATTCGGGTTATTGCCCTGGTGCAGTTCGCGCGGCGTGCCAGTCAATCTGACCTGTTGATTGACAAGGAAATAAACGTATTAAATTCCGGGCGTCCTGATCGGCTGAGGTTCCGATCTGGCCCGAAAAGCGTATCGGCGAATCGGCCGATTTGCTATGAAGATGACCGGCTATGGATCAGCCGATAATCACGTAATAATTGCAAAGAAAACTGCTGGAGCAACTTAAACAATTATTACAGATACAACACTTGAAATAGATCTAATCGGTTGTATGACAATCAACGAGGAAAAGTGATGATAAAGCCGATAGTTTCGACCTCAAGCTGGATAACTGGTGATAATACTAGAATAAATGGTAAAATCTATAATTCTAGTAAATATCGATAACTGGTGAATAAATCCAAACGAAACCACGGCGATGCGCCCGAAGTTAAAGCTCAGATGTTATTCGATAAGCGGAACCTACCAATTAGCCAGAGATCGAGTCGATGCAGCCCTGCTAATCCGTTCGTGAAAGAAGAAAAAGTATTGGAGAAGTCGCCGACTTGAAAGTAAAGTGCGATGAAAAAGTAGATTGTTTTGTTGATTGATTGATGTATATATTACAAAGCCCTGATGACTCCTATTTATACCCTAGGACCAGGACTCCTGATCGATTACGATTTGTTACAAACTTGATTTAAATAGAAAACTACTACATCTATAATATTTTCATAAAGGAAACGGGCTCCCGCAGAATCTTCTGCCGCCATCTCCTAGTCCAATCAGGATTCTTTCCATTGCTTCTCGACCGAGTCGGCATCGTTCCGTTGACTAACATCAGGCCACTTTTGACCGGGATCCTCTGTTGTGATTCCAATGGTTTCAACCCCCCCCCCCCTATCTGTTGGCGCAAGTTGCATCGCCAATCGGCCGATTCCCAACTGTAGCCTCAATCGGCCGATTCCTCACTGTAGCCTTTAGATCTGCCGCATCGGCCTGTCTCTTCCTCTCCTGACGCCGATTCAACACGTGTCAAAATCTGGCGTCAACACATGCCCCCCAGTTTCGGAGTAAAACATAATTTTCACTTCGAAACTCTTTTCTTTAATCTTTCTTCCGAAACAAGCGCAGCAAAAATCTCCCTCCATTTCGCGGTCTTCTACATAATGATTGCAATCTTCTCAAATCGGGAGCTTGAGACAACTGTTCCCCCAGAATTCGTGTAAACGGCACGGCAAAAATCCCGCCGTTACCCTTTCTCTCTCGGATTGTCCTTAAGTACCGGCGTTCTCCGCCACTCCTTCTCCACAAGCCTAGTAATCTCCTCCCAGCAAATCACTGTTCATCTTCTCCCTGCGCCCTCTCGGTCTCCAACCGCATCCTCCGGCAATTTTTCTCTTGCCTGCAATCTGCTCCATCCTTCCAATGGCGGCGCCATCGGCAACTTCACCAACCACGGAGGTTCCGCCGGCAACTTCCTCGGCGACGGCGGTCCCATCGGCGGCTCCATTGGTGACCCCATCGGCGACGATGAGTTTCATCCCGGAGGTAATCATCTGAAACTTTCCTCTTTTACTTTTTACTGCTCAAGTACTTTCTAGATCCATTCTCAGTTTTCTCCTTTTTCCCTCTTTTTTAGGCATTTAGGCACCAGATTACTATTCCCCTTTCCGAAACCCCCGGTCTCATCTGCTTAGGTCCCATGGGGAATCCAGATCCAACCGATTTGATCAACCTAGAAACCCATAGAATTCCTTTCAAGCAATCACCCATGGATTTGGGTCAGTGGGCAGGTGCTTTTAGATCTTGGCCGAATGAAACCCCTGGCTGGAAAGAATGGTACCACAGATTAGCCAAGTCCAAGAGAGTTCAGTGGGATGAGTTAAAAATCGGCCAGTGCATCGATCTCTCTCTGTCCCAAATGGAGAAAAATGAACCCTTAGTAATAGCGGCCTCTTATTTCTGGTCCGACGCGCTCAACGCGTTTCTCTTTGGGCACGGACCTATGACTCCAACGCTGGCCGATGTTCTGATGTTGACCGGCCTTGATATCTCCTCCCCTGATACACCCTTTGATTATCTGATCAAACCAACCCATCGGCTAGAGACAAAAGGAATCGGCGGGTGGAAGAGGTATATCAGCAAAAATATGAGGATCGGGACGATTTCAGAGAGAGAACATACAGCGTTCTTAATGATGTGGCTAGAGAAGCACTTCTTCTGTGGCAGAGCAGTTGGTCCTTCATCCAATACACAAGCTCTGGCAGAAGCTCTATCAATAGGATCGGCCATCCCCCTTGGGAAGCATCTGTTAGGATCGGCCTACCATATGATGCACCAAATCGGCGTCAAATTATCAAAAGTGGAGCCGATTGGCAATCCTGGTGGTCCTTGGTGGTTCATCACCCTCTGGCTCAACTTATACATGAGCAAGGTCTCCCAGCAGCAAATAGAGACCAAAACCTTTCCCAATATCGAGTCAGAGGAAAACCCCACCATACGACGACGCTGTACCTCTTTTGGAGAAGCAGCATCGGCCTTCCCTGGTTGTCAATTCACTGCCACCCGAAAGGCCGAATACTTCAGATGTTTCTACAACGGCTTCAGTGAAGAGACTATCAGTTGGTATCCATATCAGACAACAGGGCCGATTTTCGAGCTTCCTGTCTGTTATGATTCATCATCCAATACTTTTGACGGTGATCTCATCGATATCCTGATCAAGCCAGGGATTTTACCGGCGAACTTCTTTTCTGGAAAAGATTTCCCCACCTATGAATTTAACAATCCATCGGTCGCAGCACGGCAATTTGGCTTTGGTCAACTGCCGATTCAAGTCTACTTTGCCGGTCGAGTAAAATTTCGAGATGAACTGACCAAGAGCCTCGACTACAATCGGCTGTGCAACTTAGTGCCAGAATCCAGTACCATCAACCTAAACAACTGGATAGTGGCCCCTTTTGCCGTCCAACAATTCAAACTGTGGTGGGCAGAATGGAAGCAGTACCTCTTCTGTTCGTCTCCATCAACATATTGTAACAGTTTGGACCCAGACAACATCGATTCAAGTGCAGCAGTATTACCTTTCTCCCAGCCGATTTCAATATCATCCCTTTCCATGCTACAATCTCACCGCTAACTTGTATTTCTCTTTTCAGTCTGAAAGTCAAATTCCTCCGATGCGGAGCCGAAGTGGTAGGCCGATAGAGAGCAATCGCCCATACACACCATTTCCACTTATCGGCTATCACGCTCCGACCATTAAAGACATCACCAGCGGCCGATGGAAGCAAACGCCGAAAAGGCCTACCTTAAAGAAGACAAGCCGCCGAGCACGTGCCCGCATAGGACGAACTGATCAATCGGCGGCGACATCGGCTAAAACCCCAACTGCGCCAGCTTTGCCGATTGCCGAGGAGGTCGATCTCCAGACTGTCACAGAAATTGGAGCGGCCGCTGCATCACTGCTGGTAGAAGCTGTTCAGGTAACCTCGCATGCTTCACATACCTTTAAGTATTCTATCAATATTAACCTCTTCCTTCTGCCAGGCTGCACAAATTGCTCCAGCGCAATCCCCGCAGCAATCGGCCACGTCCCGAGCGGAAGCCGAAACACCAGCGACCCTCCTCACCGAGTTAGAGAATCTCTTAACTCAATTTCTCGATATTCAAAAAACGAACCAATTTTGATGCAGACCAATCTGGGTGCATCGATTGTACCCCCCCCCCCCCAACAAACATCGGCCGGAAGACTCACAGAGGTATGGCAGGTATCTCATATCATCAGATTCAATTATTCGCAGTATACTCATAAAATCTGTTTCCCATACCTTTTCAGGAAGCTGGCCCGAGCAGGGCATTGATAGTCGTCGAGTCCTCCTCATCTGATGAGCCGATTGCACCGGTTCCTGAGACGAGGGTGGCACTCCCGCCAGCACAAGCAAGAGAAATCCGCTTCAAAGAGGTAAGAAACCTATCACCCAAATCGGCCGATTCCCCTTTACTGTCTACAAATCCTTGTCTTTATTCTTTCGTAGGAACAAGATACTCCTAATAATAGTCTTTTCTCTTTCGTGGTTCCCCTGTCCGACAATGAAGAAGTCGCTTCACACCAAGTCACATCGAGCTCAATTCCTGATGACGTCCGTGCCAAGCTCGAGAGTATGCGAACTCTCCTTCAAGACGATATCGGCCGATTAGTGGGAGATGCCTCATCGATTCGGCGACTTCTCAATGACATCAGAGGCCGAATTCCAGAGGAAGCGACAGAGACTCTGGATCCTGCTGCATACATAGAGTCGATACAGACTTCAGTGTTCAGGGCCCTGCGCCATGTGGCCGATCGTGCCAAGCTAGCAAAGACCCGGGAGGAAGCCGATTCTTACAAACACCAAGCCCAAGAAGTGCATCAACAGATCAACATCCTCGAGAACTCCGGCCCAGATATCGTCGGCACAATAGATCGCCTCAAACGGCGAAGGGAAGAGCTAGCCAAAGAAATGGAGCAGGTGACCAAGGATATAGCTGCTGAAGAAAAGAGACTCCAAGACCTTCCATCTGTCATCGCCGAGCTGAAGCAAGAAAGACACAACCTGGCCCGTGAAGCAATAAAACTTCATCGTCATATGCCAGAAATTCCCGGATCGGCCGATGACGACCAAAGAGTATTAGACTCGGCCGATCAGATTAGGCAAAGAGCGATTGCGACCATTGATGCCCTCCTTGGGTGAATTGTAAAGAATCCTGTAAACATTCAATGCCCTCTTAATGTTGACGTGCCGATTCGAACTTGGACCGTCTTCTTTTGCAGCTTTTCATTTATGAACGCTTTTACTCTGATGGGACGCATCCTACCATCTCTTTACCCCCTTCCTTCTATAAGTACGAGATCCCACATCGTTTCCAGAGGCATCTGCATTACCCATCTTCTTACCCTCCAATAATTCGATCTTTATCTTCCCAGGCTGGACATCAAGATGTCTTCTTCATCTTCCTCCTTCTCTGTCAACCAGGTACGAACCCTCTTCTATTTCCTCTCTTGACATCTCAATCGCTCTGATACTGAGTAGTTGTTTGCCCTTTTTTAGCCAAAACGCCTTAGTCCCAGTCTGGAACGAGCGATTGAAGTTATGCATTCAGACGAACCACTGTCGCAGGCGGACATAGATCTGATAAGAGCTCACTCTGAAGAACTCAAAGGTCATGTTCCTGCTGATATCCAGAAAATCTGGGACCATATAGACGCTCACTGCTCCAAGCGACCGCCAACTGAAAGGAGTCATCCACTCCCTCGCTCAGTTGTCCTTGAAGATGCCGCGGCAGGAGCATCCCAACCACCTCTCGACAGGAGCCATCCACTCCCTCATCAAGTCGAGGCTGAAGCCGCCATGGAGGATCTGGAGGAGAAGAGCATCCGCCTTCTGATAAAACTAGGCCAGATCGAGAGAGAGTTCAAGAAAAAGCGTGATCAGTAGATATATTGGTACTTTTTATTCTAAGGGCGACTTGTACCATGTCGGCCATGTACTTTGCTGTTTTCACCGAATAATGAATCGGTCAGACCAAATCAAAATGTTTCCTCCTTAAGGCGATGTCATTTTTACATCGGCTATATAGGTAAAAGTCGATAGGAGTCGGCCATGTTGTCTTGATGCATCTTACCGTAAGTTATGCACCTACCCATATGCTTGGATAGTACCTCTTCAGATATCTTCCGTTTAAGGCTCTTGGGAATTCTTCCCCTTCGATAGTTTCTAGTATATATGCATTTCCCGGAGCACATCGGCCGATTCTATACGGCCCTTCCCAAGTGGGCGACCATTACCGAATTTGGGATCCTTAGACCCTATCGGCAGCACCAACTTCCATACCAAATCTCCTTGGAAGAATTGTTTAACTTTGACCTTCTTGTCATACCACCTGGCCACCCTTTTCTTGTTTTCTTCGATGCTAATCAGGGCCCTCAATCGCTGACCCGCCGAATCATCGAGCTCTTCCTTCATAAGGAAGGAATAGTCATCGGTCGTCAACTGATCTTGAAGCGACATGCGCCTTGACCCCATCCTCAATTCCCAAGGCAAGACCGCCTCGTGACCATACACCAACTGATAAGGAGATATCTTAGTGGCCCCGTGGCAAGCCATCCTATAAGCCCATAGAGATTAAGCCAAAGACATGTGCCACTTCTTGGGTTGTTCTTCTATCTTCCTCTTGATCAACTTGATTATCCCTTGTTGGACGATTCGGCCTGGCCATTGGCTTGAGCATAGTAAGGAGAAGAATTCAACAATTTAATCCCCATATCGACGGCGAATTCTCCGAATTCCCCTGAGGTGAACATTGTTCCTTGATCAGTTGTGATAGTCTGAGGAATACCGAATCGATAAACAATGTGGTTCTTAACGAACTCGATCATATCGGCCGATGTCACTGTCCTTAACGGAACTGCCTCCACCCATTTAGTAAAATAATCAATGGCTACCAATATAAACTTATGCCCTCTGCTTGATGGAGGGTGAATATGTTCGATGAGATCTATTCCCCAACCTCTGAATGGCCACGGCTTGATTAACGGATTCATAGCCGAAGCAGGTGCGCGCTGCACATTACCAAACTTCTGATAGTCTTGGCAACATTTATAATATTTGAAATAATCTTCGAGAATCGTCGGCCAATAATACCCATTGTTTCTAATCATCCACTTCATCTTGTGAGCCGATTGATGGGCTCCGCATACACCTTCATGGAATTCCCCCATCAGGACCTTTGCTTCCTCCGTTCCCAGGCACTTGAGAAGAACCCCATCAATCGTCTGGTAAAACAAATCGTCTTCAAGTAACACATATTTTGTGGCCTGGAAACGCACTCGCCGATCTACCTTCTGGGACGGATCCTTTAAGTAATCGGCAATCTCCTTTCGCCAATCATCGGCCGCGAGCTCCAAAATCATAGCTCCTTGAATCGGCCGATATCCGGACGCGCGTTGGGCCAGCCTATTGGCCTCTTCATTGTAATTTCTGGGGATGTGCTCGATTATTGCAGACTTGAATTCCTTTAACAGCTGGAGGCAGTCTTCATAGTAAATCCTTAAGATATCATCTTTGCATTTAGATTTCCCCGTTAACTGATCTACGATGAGCATGGAATCCTCAAAAATTTCGACTGCATCAGCTTTGACATCCCTCAACAATTGGATGCCTTTTAGGACGGCTTGGTATTCCGCCTGGTTGTTGGTTGCGGATGCTTCTATCGGCAGAGAGAAATCATAGCTTGCTCCCCGAGGTGATACAAGAACGATACCGATTCCTGATCCGGCTCCACACGAAGAACCATCGAAATACAAAGTCCATGGCACCGGTTCAACGACAGCAATTTCCGGTCCACAATGTTGAGCCATGAAATCGGCCATGACCTGACCCTTGACAGCCTTAGCCGATTCGTACCTTAAGTCGAACTCTGACAGTGCCAGTATCCATTTTCCCATCCTTCCTTTCAAAATCGGCAGTGATAGCATATATTTCACCACATCATCTTTGCATACGACTATGCACTCTGCCGATAACAAATAGTGCCAGAGCTTGGTACACGAGAAGTATAAACACAGGCACAACCGTTCCACCGGGGAATATCTTGTTTCGTCGTCCAGGAGTCTTCTGCTGACATAATATACCACCCGTTCTTTCCCTTCGAACTCCTGTACCAACGCCGATCCAATAGCTTGTTCATCAGCCGATAAGTATAATTTGAACGGCTTACCGGGCTGTGGCGGGACTAACACTGGTGGTGAAATCAGATATTGCTTGATATTTTCTAACACTTTGCGTTGTCCTTCTCCCCACATGAATTCCTGATCAGGCTTCAACTTCAACAAAGGAGTGAAAGCTTGAATACGCCCGGACAAGTTGGATATGAATCTTCTAATAAAATTGACCTTGCCGATGAGGGATTGCAGCTCAGTTTTATTCTGTGGGGCTACAACTTTGTTGATGGCGTCTATGGTCTTCCGGTTAACCTCTATCCCGCGCTCATGGACCATGAATCCTAAGAATTGCCTGGCCGATACACCGAATGCACACTTGTTCGGGTTCATTTTCAACCCATGCTTCCTTGTGCACTCCAGTACTTCTTGTAAATCGGCCAGATGTTCCTGATGACCTTTCGACTTAACCACAATATCGTCGATGTAAATTTCCACCGACACACCAATGAGCTTGTGAAAGATATAATTCATGGCCCGCTGATATGTAGCACCGGCGTTCTTTAACCCAAAGGTCATTACAACCCACTCGAATAGACCGAGGTGACCCGGACATCTGAAAGCCGTCTTCGAAATATCTTCTTCGGCCATTAATATTTGATTGTACCCAGCATTACCATCCATGAAACTGATGACTTTATGTCCTGCAACAGCATCTATCAAGACATCGGCCGTCGGCATCGGATATCCGTCCATTGGTGTAGCCTGATTTAGGTTCCTGAAGTCGATACATACGCGCAATTTTCCGTTCTTCTTATATACGGGTACAATATTAGAAATCCATTTGGCGTAACGGCACTGCCGAATAAATCCTGCTTCAATCAATCTTGTGATCTTGGCCTTTATATCAGGTAGAATTTTAGGATTGCACCATCGCGCAGGTTGCTGATATGGCCGATATCCCGATTTTATAGGCAACCGGTGTTCAACAATGGGCCGGTCTAGACCAGGCATCTCATGGTATTCCCAAGCAAAGCAATCCTTAAATTCTTTTAATAAACTTGTCAATTTACACTTGTATCCGGGATCCAAGCTAGCACTAATATACGTCGGCCTTGGCTTGCTACCATCTCCTAAATCCACCATCTCCAATGAATCGGCCGACATAAATCCATGCCCAAGCTTTCCGTCTTCTCGGACGAACTGATCCATCTATTCTGAATCTTCAGAGCCGACTGCTTGGATCGGCTGTAGACCAAAATCGGACACTTTCAGAAAATCAGTGTCCCAAGTCCTGCCAGATATACACTTGACGTGTTCACAGCCCCATTATTGCGTGTCGGCCGCCGCAACACTGTAGGTGGAATCGGCGGTGACTATCTCTGTACTGTCGCTGACCCACTGCACAAGGCATTGGTGCATTGTAGATGGGACACAGCAATTCGCGTGTATCCAATCGCGACCGAGCAACATGTTGTAGGACCCCTTACCATTAATAATAAAGAAGGTAGTGGGAAGGGTCTTACTGCCAATGGTGAGGTCGACGCAGAGCGCTCCGCGGGTGGGAGACACGTTGCCTTCGAAGTCTTTGAGCATCATGTCCATTTTGGTAAGGTCTTCATCACTTTTGCCTAACTTCCGGAACATGGCATATGGCATGATGTTGACTGCGGCGCCTCCATCCACTAGTAGCCTGGAAACGGGTCGTCCCTTAACGTGCCTTTGAGAAATAGTGCCTTGAGATGTTGCCGTTTTTCGTCCTCTGGTTTCTCAAAGGTGGCTGTCATCGGCTCCAAAATCAACTGCGCCATCTGCTCCTCCATCCTTGTCACCTTATCTCGATCGGCAGGTGCCATGAACTCCATCGGCAATATGAACACCATGTTGACATCAGCTGCCGATTCTTGATTGTCAACCTCCTTTTTGTTATTTTTCTTGGGGCGCCAGACCTGAGACCTGTCATTTTTCTTATCCAGCACCTGCCTCTATTCCTCCTCTTGTTGTTCCTATTGGCGCAGGCGTTGGATCCTTCGTTTTTGGGATTTAGACAGACCATCAGGGCACCACCTGGGGTTTACTGGTTTTGCCGACGGTTTGGCGCGCTCCCAGTCTGGTTTCCTCCCTAGAGGGTTTTCATCTGACACCCTAGCATCAGCCATTTCTTCCAGCCGATCGTGTATGCTGGTTCTGCCCCCAGTCGCTCCTGCTGGTTGATCCTGCCTTTCGACCGGTGATACCGGTCAACTCTGCCCCCCAGCCGATCATGCACTGAAAGGCGCCGACCTTCTTGTTCGTGCCAGTTTCTGCTGATCGGCTCTGATCCTCTATCTCTGGAGCGCGATCTTTTGAACGGGCGACCATTGCGACTTGATCCGCTGCACTCAGGACAGTCATCGGCTGATGGCAATCTGAGGTCATTTTCCCAGCAATATATGAAGAACGGACATCGCCAATGATCCTCGTGTCAGCGTATCATCTCATCGTGGTATCTCGACCGTTCCTGCTGCTGCCGATATTTGCTGAGTAATAATTGGGAAGTGACGGGTCTACGCGATCATTCTGATCCTTCGCCCTCGTCTTCAGCCCGTCTTTTCCCTTTGACATCGTCCACCGTGACTTGCTTCTTGGGATCCACGGCGCCGCTTCTTCTAGCCGATTCCGATGTCAGTACCTTGGTTTGAAGCGAGTTTCTTCCCGTGTCAACCATGTTAGTCGGGAAAGGATGTTGATCAATCTTCATCGGCTTTGCCGGTTTTGCCGGGATTTCAAACTTGAGTCTTCCTTGCTCAATGGCCTACTGTATTTGCTGACGGAAGATCTTGCACTCATTTGTGTCATGAGATGTAGCATTGTGCCATTTGCAGTACTTCATCTTTTTGAGCTGATCGGCCGAAGGAATGGTATGGTATGGTGAGAGCTTGATCTGCCCTTCCTGGAGCAATGAGTCGAAAATTTTATCGGCCTTTGATGTGTCAAAGCCGAACGTTTCTGGTTCCTTCTTTCCAAAAGGACACGATATTGGCTTCTTCCCTTTAACCCATTCTGCTAGGCCGATTTCTTCCTCTTCCTCCGATTCAAACCGTTCCAGATATGCCACCTTTTTCTGGAAATTCCTCCACTGCTCAAACGGACGCACTTCCTGACCGGCCAATCGGTGAACGATCTGGCTTAAGCTTTCAAATTCTTGTGAGGCATACCTCTCCTTGATATGTGGCAAGAGGCCTTGGAAAGCGATATTGGCCAACTGGGCATCGGTCAGAGCCATGGTTTCTGATTTCTCTGAACATCTGTATGTATCCAGTTACTGGTTCGTCGCTCCTCTGCCTGAGGTTGGTCAGATCTGAGAGCTTCATCTCGTGTACTCCCACGTAGAAGTACTTATGGAATTGCTTTTCTAGGTCGGCCCAAGTGACGATGGAATTGGGTGGCAAAGTAGTGAACCACTGAAAGGCCGACCCAGACAGAGACGATGAGAACAGGCGCACCCTCAGAGCATCTTGTGTGGCGGCTTCCCCGCACTGGATGATAAATCTGTTAATGTGCTCCACGGTAGAGGTGTCGTCCAGCCCCGAAAACTTGGTAAAGTCAGGAACCTTGTACCGGTGGGGAAACGGCAGCCGGTCGTAGGCCGATGGGTATGGCGTCTTATATGTATAAGTCTGCACTTTCGGCTTCAACCCGAATTGGTCCTGAATTACCTCCGCTATTCTTGCCGTCCAATCCACTTGCTGCTGATGAACAGCTGTTCGGGGTGCCGGCATATGTTGGTGGATTGGCGGTGGTACGGCCGGGTGATGGATCGAATCATGCGGCGGATTCTGTTGCATTGTGGCCGTCTGAGCAGTTGACAGTTGATGGCAAAGCGAATCCACCGCCCCGTCATACAACATCATCGGCGCCGTGCTTTTGAGTGCTTCTACAGCGTCTGCCCCCCTGCCGATTTCTGACGTGGTTGGTTGATACTGAGGGACCGTCGGCCGAACGGCCGAATGGAATGGCGCCTGGATCGGATAGCTCCCATGTCCGGTTGATTGATCGGGAAAAGCTGCCGTTGCTGGTGCCCCCCAAGGCACTGAGTTTGAGGGCAGCGATTGCACAGAAGCAATCTGGACAGGCTGAAGCGGCGCTTGCGATTGAAAACATGGTGCACTATTATACCCTGGAGGCATTGGAGGCAACGAAGTGCTGTATCCTTCGTGTTGCGTCGACATCGGCTGAGGAGCCAAGTGGGACGTGCCTGGTAAGCTTCTGGCTGGAGGTACAATAGGTGGGGCATATGCTAGCCCCTGATATCTTTGAGCTGCTCCGCTGACTAGAGAGCTAATGACGGCGTTGTACACCGTGTTGGTCATTACTGAGGATTGGTCGATGAAAGCCTGATAGACGGACTGTTGAATCATATCGGACATCTTGCCCGAATCCTCAGCGATAGTAATGTGGCGGGGAAGAGGAAGAGGAGCTTTCTTGAAAGATTGCAGATACATCCTTTTGTAGTCCTCTAGATGTTTTGCCAGTTCTTCTTTCTGGTCGTCCTTGAGATCTGCTTCTGTGACCTCAATGATGTTGTTCTCAGAAACTTTGGTGTTTTTGACATATTGGATCTTGAGGTGGTCCCACCGGGCGTGCCAAAAGTGTGTTGGCGCTAAAAATCGGCCAGGAATCGGCTGATGACCTTCAGCGTCGGACACACGACCCGGGAGAATCTGCTTAGCACCTGTTCGGGTTATTGCCCTGGTGCGGTTCGCGCGGTGTGCCAATCAATCTGACCTGTTGATTGACAAGAAAATAAATGTATTAAATTCTGGGCGTCCTGATCGGATGAGGTTCCGATCTGGCCTGAAAAGCGTATCGGCGAATCGGCCGATTTGCTATGAAGATGACCGGCTATGGATCAGCCGATAATCACGTAATAATTGCAAAGAAAACTGCTGGAGCAACTTAAACAATTATTACAGATGCAACACTTGAAATAGATCTAATCGGCTGTATGACAATGAACGAGGAAAAGCGATGATAAAGCCGATAGTTTCGATCTCAAGCTGGATAACTGGTGATAATACTAGAACAAATGGTAAAACCTATAATTCTAGTAAATATCGATAACTGGTGAATAAATCCAAACGAAACCACGGCGATGCGCCCGAAGTTAAAGCTCAGATGTTATTCGATAAGCGGAACCTACCAATTGGCCGGAGATCGAGTCGATGCAGCCCTGCCAATCCATACGAACTCGTGAAAGAAGAAAAAGTATTGGCGAAGTCGCCGACTTGAAATTAAAGTGCGATGAAAAAGTAGATTGTTTTGTTGATTGATTGATGTATATATTACAAAGCCCTGATGACTCCTATTTATACCCTAGGACCAGGACTCCTGATCGATTACGATTTGTTACAAACTTGATTTAAATAGAAAACTACTATATCTATAATATTTTCATAAAGGAAACGGGCTCCCGCAGAATCTTCTGCCGCCATCTCCTAGTCCAAGGATTCTTTCCATTGCTTCTCGACCGAGTCGGCATCGTTCCTTTGACCAACATCAGGCCACTTTTGACCGGGATCCTCTGTTGTGATTCCAATGGTTTCACCCCCCCTATCTGTTGGCGCAAGATGCATCGCCAATCGGCCTATTCCCAACTGTAGTCTCAGTCGGCCGATTCCTCACTGTAGCCTTTAGATCTGCCGCATCGGCCAATCTCTTCCTCTCCTGACGCCGACTCAACACGTGTCAAAATCAGGCGTCAACAAGAGAATTGGAACTTTCAGGGCGACAATTTACATGGGTAAATAAGCTTCAAGTTCCAACATTCGAAAAGCTCGATAGGATCCTACCTTGCACCGAATGGGAGATGAAGTTTCCGCATACCACAGTTCAAGCACTAACTAGAGAGATCTCTGACCACACTCCGTTGTTTCTGAACACGGGTGAAGTGACGTCAGTTAATAACCAACCACCGTTCAAATTTGAACTAGGCTGGTTGTTGCGTGATGGCTTTTTTGATATGGTAAAAGAGATATGGCAAAGTGTGCAACATGGCAATACACCCTTAGAGAAGTGGCAGGCAAAAATCAAATGCCTGCGCCAATATTTGAGGGGGTGGGCCAAAAATATTAGCGTTGCATACAAAAAAGAAAAAAAGTCGCTCTTGAATAAATTGGACGAGTTAGATAAAAAGGCAGAAACAACACCTTTAGACGGCAATGAGCTAAATCTTAAATATGCCCTAAACAATAGATTAGCTGAGCTTTTAAGGGAAGAGGAACTAAAATGGTACCAGAGGGCTAAATTAAAAGACTTATTGGAGGGAGACGCGAACACAAAATATTTCCAGTTAGTGGCAAGTGGAAAGCATAGGAAGACTCGTATTTTCCAATTGGAACAGGAGGAAGGTCTTATATGCGGTGATATTGAACTTACAAAATATATCACCAAATATTATAAAAAGTTGTTCGGGCCACCGGACAACAACTTTGAGTCTATGGACGAGTCGTTCCGTGACGATATTCCTCAAGTTTCACCACAGGAAAATGAGCTTCTAGTTGCATCCTTTTCTGAAAGTGAGGTAAAAGTGGCTATTTTTCAAATGAAAAATAATACTACTCCCGGTCCAGATGGTTTCCCGCAAGAGTTCTATCAAGTCTTCTGGAACGTGTTAAAAGAAGACTTAGTGGCTCTGTTTGAGGAATTCCATAGGGGCTCACTGCCACTTCACTCACTCAACTTTGGAACAATTATCTTATTATCTAAAAGTACCGATGCAAAGCAAATTCAGCAATATAGACCAATCTGTTTGTTGAATGCTAGCTTCAAAATTTTCACCAAGGTAGCCACTAATAGGATTGTGAAGGTTGCCCAAAGAATCATTAAACCAACTCAGACAGCCTTTTTGCCTGGAAGAAACATTACGGAGGGTGCGGTCATACTCCATGAAACAATACATGAGCTTCACACAAAAAAACAAAATGGAGTGATTTTTAAGATAGACTTTGAAAAGGCATATGACAAATTTAAGTGGGATTTTTTACAGCAAACTCTTAGAATGAAAGGATTTGACCCAAAGAGGTGCGAGTGGGTTAAATTTTTTGTAGAAGGAGGTAATGTGGGGATAAAGGTAAATGATCAAGTTGGACCATACTTTCAAACTAAAAAGGGCCTTAGGCAGGGTGATCCACTATCTCCCATACTCTTTAACATCGTTGTGGATATGTTGGCAATCATTGTGGCTGGAGCCAAAGAGGATGGTCAAGTGAAGGGGGTTGTACCAAATTTAATTGATGGTGGCTTGTCTACCCTTCAATATGCAGATGATACAGTAATTTTTATGGACCATGATATTGAACAAGCAAAGAATTTAAAACTGCTTCTTTGTGCTTTTGAACAATTATCTGGTCTTAAAATTAATTTTCACAAAAGTGAAATATTCTGCTTTGGGGATGCAAGAGACCATGAATATCAATATTCGCAACTATTTGGTTGCAAATTAGGTTCTTATCTCTTTCGTCATTTGGGGATCCCCATGCATTATAGAAGGTTGTTAAACAAGGATTGGAAGGCAATTGAGGATAGAATAGAGAAAAGAATAAGTGGATGGAAAGGAAAACTCCTATCGGTAGGGGGCCGTTTGGTCCTAATAAATTCTGTTCTCTCTAGTCTACCTATGTTTATGCTCTCTTTTTTTGACGTCCCAAGGGAAATCCTCAAAAAAAATGAATACTATAGGTCAAGATTCTTCTAGCAGAATGATGGGCACAGAAAGAAATATAGATTGGTCAAGTGGAACATTCTCCGCCAACCAAAAGAACAAGGAGGATTAGGTATACAAGATTTAGACATTCAAAAAAAATACCTCCTAAGCAAGTGGCTTTATAAATTGTGTAATGAAGAGGGATTATGGCAAGAAATACATAGAAACAAATACCTGAAGAATAAAACTTTAAGTCAAACATGTAAAAAAGCGGGGGATTCACATTTTTGGTCAAGCCTAATGGGCGTAAAAGACCAATTCCTAAATCTAGGAAGGTTCAAGCTGGGTAGCGGTAACCAAATCAGATTTTGGGAAGACAAATGGTTAGGTAACCAGAAGCTGAAAGACCAGTTCCCTAATTTATTTAATATAGTACGAAAAAAACATGCAACTGTTGCAAAAGTACTTGGTTTGAACCCACTTAATGTCACCTTCAGAAGAACTTTAGTTGGGGATAAGTTAACCGAGTGGTATAGCCTTGTTGCAAGTCTTGTACATATTAATCTAAATGAGGGGATGGATTTATTTATGTGGAATCTACATAAAAGTGGGGCATTCACGGTTAATTCAATGTATAGGCACCTAGTCAATAACGGTTTGAAAGCTACGCAAGAAATTTGGCATACGAAGATTCCTCTCAAAATAAAAATATTTATGTGGTATCTTAAAAGGGGAGTGAAACTATCCAACACCTTTTTGTTAAATGTCATTATGAAAAATTTCTATGGCGTGCAATTCATTTTGTGTTAGGTATACCACCACCAGTCAATATAGAATATTTGTTTAATAACTGGTCTAAACAGGGAGGTCACAAGCACAATACTATGTTATTGATGGGAGCCGCAGCGATATGCTGGTTAATTTGGCTCACAAGGAATAATACTATGTTTAACAATTGTAGGCCAAAAATGTTTTTGCAGGTGCTTTTCAGGGGGACATATTGGCTCCGGATGTGGGCTCTGTTGCAGCACATTGATGACCGAAGGCAGCGGCTAGTCGAAGCATGCCTGCTTCTAGAGTCTTCAGCTATGCAGTTCTTCGCATCCCACGGATGGCCCTTCATTTTGCGTATTGGTCTATAATATTAAACAAAGTATGGTTTGAACTCTGAGTGTGTGCTTGTAATAATTGTGGACTGATGCCTCTCTCTGGAGGGGTTTGAAGCCGGAACTTTTTTCATTATCTAAAAAAAGTTTTATATCTATGTAGGCAAAGTTCCTTGGCGTATACGCCACGAGCTCGGCTGCGGCCATGATGTTCGAGTCCAGCTCGGTCTGGTGTATGACGGGATTAGTTGGAGTACCCATGGACGGACGGACGAACCGAAATCGCAAGAAGGCAGAACGCACGAAGAATTCCTTCCGTGCTTTAGAAATATATATATATATATAAAGTAAAGATTGATTCCTTAGTCCGTCAATCGCAATCCTAATCGAATAGGATAAATCGATCGAAATCCCAATCGAAACCATATAAATCAATTGGAACTCCAATCAGAACTGAACAATGCACACAGAGTGAAAGCTTATAAAATTGATGATCTGATATAGATTCGGATAAAACTTATATTATCCGTAGCAATGCAAGCGTATATATATATATATATATATATCCGTCTGTATTCAAGTTCGGATTCGTTTAGAAGGGTTAATATCCGTCCGTATCCGAATCCGAGTGTTCAGTATCCGACGCCGTATCCGAATCCGAATACTGAAACTGAATTTTTATGATGTTGATATCTATTTATATCTTATCCGAGATGAATAGTAACTATTTGTATTCACATTCTTAGATATCCGATCGTATTCGATCCGTTTTCATCCATATATATATATATATATATAATATTAAAGCAAGCAATGTTTCCTTGGTCCGTTAAACGAAATTCTAATCGGATCCGGACAAATCAATCGGAATTCCAATCGGAACCCAGAAAATCAGTGCCTCACGGTCACGGTATGGCCTGTACATGGAGCGAGAGAGCATAAAGTTGGTGATCTCATATAGATCTGGATAAAATTTATATTATCCATAGCAACGTACGGGCAGCTTTTTTTTATCTTTACCTTACCTGTATGTAAAGACCGGACTGTTTCCGCGGGTAAGTTGACTTTCGTCCGTCAAGACTCAGGCGTGAAGCGCCGACAGGTGGGCCCAGATGACCCACGCGTCCCCTCCGCAATAAGGCACACCGGCCTCACCAATCCGAGCCGCATCGTAATTGTTCCTAGAAATTATTGTAACCTCGGTCTGTTCGGTTGGGTCTCGGTCATGATCGAATCGACAGAGGAAGCACCAATCGAGAATCAGAAAATACACTTCTACTGATGTAATCCACTTTCCATCAAAATGAAAGAGAAAACAAGCGCCGGAGGTGAGATGTCAATACAATCAAATAGAAACGAACAACAATCACTGACGATACAATCGATCCAAATCGAATCAGGCTCGATGTACAACACAACAAGCACACGAATAAACTACAAACAGTTCGATCCAATCGATGCACATGCAGCTAAAAAAGAGGAGGCCTCGCCGCTGAACAGCACGAGGGTCAAAGCCTCGGTCGCACTTGACGATTTCGGAAGCCAGAGCCGCTCGAGCGGTTTGAGTCAAAGCGGCTGTCGAGTGGGAGAAGAGGCCGCGAGAGCAGGCGCCGTCGGCCTGCCACTGTCGGTGCAGGGTGCTGGTGGCCCTGCGCTGCCGACCCGCCGCTAGCTGCGTGCGCGCGGCCGACGATGGGGCTCATGCAAGGGCGGACGGCGTGGGCTGCAGGGCCCCGATGTTGGCCAACGGCCGCCAATGCGTGGAGCGATGGCCGTGCGTGTGCAGCCGTGCGGTGGTGTGGGGTGCCGGGTGCGACGGCCTGGCGGGGCGCGGATGCGGCGGCCGAATAGGATAGGATTTGGAGGAGCAAGGGTATGTTTGATTGAGCTGTGGTTTTGGAAAATCTGTTGTGAGTTGTGGGCTGTGGAAAAGCTGCTGGAAAAAAGCTGAAGGCCGTTTGGTTAGAGCTGCTGTGAAACTGTCGGTTGTAGAAGAAATACCTGTAATGCCCCTATTGCACTGTTGGGGCATGCTGTCGGGGCAGGCGGTCGGGCGCCGGTGCGGGGCAGGAGGGGCCGGGGCAGGCGGTCGGGCGTCGGTGCAGGCGGGCTGCCGTCGGGGCCGGTCCGGCGCTGAACGGCCGGCCGGAGGGGCGGCGGCGCCCCAACCCTAGGGAGGAGCAGAGCGGGGGAACAGGCGCGGTGGGGAGGGGAGAGCTCGAGCGCGCGGTGGGAAGAAAAGAAAAAAGGAAGCGGTACGCAACTAATCAGTGGTATGGCGGGTAATTTTCATGAAGTTGTGCCCCTCGCAGCTGGCAAAAGTAGGGGTCCGAGTGGCTGCGAGATTTGTATGCGTAGGAAGGTGCTTTTCTCCAAAGTCAAGCGTGGATGGATACCCCTTTGATTTGGCTTTTGACTTTTTTAAGAAGCCAAAGCAGGTTGAAAGTCCAACCAAAGGGGGTCTAACTCAGCTGGTTATATACCTAGGGTTAGTCGATGGGCGACGGGTGGGCTGATTTCTATTGGGTTGGGCTGGTTAGTATGGTTATTTCGGGCATATCAGTTATCCGACGCCCATATAAAAAAACCGCAATTATTTCCGTTACTTAGCATAAAAGACCGCACTAGCGTAAAAAATACTACTCGTACAGAGTACATATATTTTCTTCTTTGTTTTATATCCTCTTAAGGCCGCATTATCATGCAAGAAAATACTACTGGTTAAAAATATAAAAAAGACTTTAAGTTGAAACTCGTAATGATTTTATCTCGGTTTAAGAATCACAATTAATAAATTTTAGTCCATACTTACGGGATAGAGATCCGATTTTTTCACCCGTTGCAACACACGGATATATTTGCTAGTATTTCTAAAGTACGGAAGTAATTCTTTGTGTGTTCTGCCTTTTTAATTTTCGTCCGTCAAACTGTCCCTTCCGTATGCCGCGATTCAGGTAACATCGATCCGGGTTCGTCCCTGACGCAAACTCTGTTCGGAGAACCACAATCTCACGTATAAATCCACGCTGAGCCGGGTTTACATCGAGCGCCTCTTCGCAAGTCGCAACGCGCGACAAGCTTGATCCCCTGCCCCCTGGAGTGGATGTGGGCCAGCTGGCTCCATTGCGGCTCGTGCCGTCGAGACTGCCACCGCCCGGCTAGGAGGTGGACCTGGATGAGGTAGAGTTCTTTCGGGAGACGCACAGAGAGGCGTCGGAGTCTCGGAGAGGAGTTCTGTTCAGCTGCCAGCCCCACGTTTCCTCTGCTCTCGCCTCTCCGGTGTGCTGTTGTCGCCGCTTGTGCCCTAGCGTCATTGCCGCATTGCTCTGTACAGCATTGCCAATTCGGCACCCTGTGCTGCCCGCAGCCGACGCTGACCGCCGATCACCACTGGTGCCCGGCGTCCGGATGACGCTATCGGTCGGTGCGGCTGCCTTAAGTGCTTGCTACTACTATGCGGTCTGGGAAAACGAGAGTACGAGATAAGCTGGCAAGCTGCAAGAGGACGAACCAGGAGAGAGTGCTCGTATTAAGTTGCACGCAGTTTGAATTTTATTAGGAGTGAAATAGTCGAGCAAATTCTAATCAAGATTGAGAATTATTTTAGCCTTGCATTTCTTTTCTTCTATAGGCTGATGAAAATTTTGTGGACGATTCATAGAAATTCATGAAAGCTAAAACTGGAGCTGCTTGCGACCAAAACAGGCCCTCTCGGCAATCTTGGCTGAACCATGCACCTTAATTTCATTGGAATTGCTAATTCGTATTTTAACTTAGTGATTATATATACAGCCTAAGGATGAGAAGCAAGCTAAGGATCTCCAGAGACCGAAGGCACAAGATCAGGGAGCACTCTAGCTAATACTATCTTTCCTTGGTCTTTTGCTCCATCATATTCCAATCTAATTACAACGTATCCGCTAATGCATCTTTTTTATCAAATCTCAGAGACATTATCTAATGATGGTGGTAGTATTTTATCTTGTCGCCCCACTACGCTAGGTAGGGCAAAAAAAAACCTAGATATGCATATACTTTTCCAGTTGAATATTTTTTATAAATTAAAAAAAATATTTAATTGTTGGGTCTTCGGATCTTCGACCGTAACAACGCACGGGTATAATTGCTAATTTATTTATAAAGCACAGAAGAAATCATTCATAGTTTTCTGCCTCTATCTATTTTTCTTTGTCCGTGCCCGTGACCGAGCCACACAGGAACACACGGCAGCGTACTTCCGTCCCCGGTGCGGACTCGATCAACTTCCATTGCCGCAAGCCGGAATCACGAGTTCACGACACGCATGTAATAAATCCAAATTGCCGATAGATGACGATGCAAACATATGCATTTTTATGTGCCGCTTGACATGCACTATTCTTTATGTGCCGCTTGCCTGATGTGTATTCTTGATTGGATCTTCTTTCTTCTTATTAAGTTGCAGAATAATAGATCATGTGGTGGCATCTGAATTGAAATATATTTTAAAGGAAGCAACACAGATTTATATTAAATCAAACAATCTATCATAACATAATTTCCACATCTATCCTTGGACACTTGATTACTTGAATACTCAGATTTTAGAGTAATCTGTAGCAACACATATCACCCATACCAACGTACTGGCATACTCCCTCCATCCCACGATACTTAGCACGTTTGTGTTGATGGTGCGCAGATCAATGCAGCAGCAAAATTATATTATTACCCCTATGAAAATGGTCTGATAGAAACTGTCAGTAGTCACATTGTACTGATCTGTAAATACTCTTACAACAAACATGTGGCCAGAAATTTTAGAGCATAAAAAGAAAGACAAAATAATAGCACAACACGTGGCTACGAATGAGCAAAGGCAATAAACAAAGCTGTTTTGGTGGAAGAGGGAGACTATTGCACTAGTACTCTGGCGGCTCTGCGTCTGCCAATTCAAATTTTGAATTGGCGCCATTGCCCCACTATAAAAAGGCTTCAGATGCTTGACATTCTCCAAAATTATCCAACACCACGGCCTGCAATCCATTCCACCTTCAACCATGACCATAGATCTAAATATAGTACCAGATGAAGGAAGTGGAGAGCCCCTTGCGTAACCTGAATGAACAACCTGCTGATGATGGAGATGGCATACACCATCTTCAGGAAGGTGAAGTCCATCCACTCACCGAAGGTCTCCCACTATCTCTAAGAAGAGGAACACGCTGGTGCCCATGTAATAGATCTCAATGTTCCTACTTGTCAAAGAATTTCATCAAGATAATGTTGCTCTTAATACCATCACTGCAATTAAATATATTGTGCGTACACACAACTTTCAGCCCCCACATTACTGCAGTCGTAGCTGTTCATGAAGACCATCAACAAGATGGAGATATCAGCTTTCATGGTCCACATTATTTTGGCCTCGACTTAGAAGCTGTTTATCAGCAGCAAAAGATGCAACAAATGATCAGTAAGTCTCATATCAACAACTATTTGCACAGAATTAATTATATTGCCATCACAATCATCCATGACCTCCTGCTAGCTAAGTCAAACATTATTTGTAATTCCAATCAGCATGCAATTTATTTCTCATGAGTTTAAACAACATTTTGGTACTGCTGCCTAACCTGATTTTTCTGTTCTAGATATGATCGATGACATTCATGACTATGGTGTGTACGTTGATGCTGTGGACGTAGTCTTCAATGAGGAGGAGTTGGAGGACTCAGATGTTGACGAAGATGAACATGCAAACACAAATAATTACCATAAGTACAGATATTTTACAGACACCGAAAGGCAACAAATATATGAAGCATTGCTTGAGAGAAGTATTCGTGAAAAATTAAAAAAGAACACTACAAATATAGTAGCTGAGATGTTTAAGTCAATAAGTATCAAGTGCGTTGTGTTTGGCGAAGAGCTAAGAAGTGTCGTGCACAAGGCATATCAGTAGATGTTACATCACGGAGGAAGAATTGTGGACGCAAAAGGATACAAATTGATCTATCAGATATTCTTAGAGATATTCTTAGAGTTCCCTTGCATAGGAGGAGGACTATACGATCTCTAGCTAATGCTATCGGTGTCAAAAAGAGCACTTTGCAAGGAAACGAAGGGAATTTTTTAGAAGGGAAAGGGGAAGAGAGATGCTGTGCGCTCGCACCGTGGATGGAAGCCTGGGCAAGAAAGCTTTCAGAAGGGAAAGGAGCGGAGGGAGGAGCTTCTCCGCTCAGTGGGGAATTTTTGTTTTTGGGCCTCCGCTTGATGGGGATTGAAACGTATGGACGAGAGCACTCCGGCAGCCTTGCATTTTTTTATGTCAACGTGAACAGCGGTTCCAGCTAGCAGCAGCGAGAGCAGTCTAGCACTTCTATGCCATCTCGTCACTTTATTTTGGGATTTTTTTGAATTGCAAAGATGCAATTAAATTGGGACGGACGGAGTATTTGCTAGTGTACCTAAAACTGGGACAAAAGGTTTCCATATGTACCTGTTTTTTCTTTTTTTAGATTAAGGTCCTATTTTTTCTTGAAGAGCAAACAGAGAAGTATGCAGGATTTGCACAAATGCTGTAATCATTGTAACGTCCCTATAAGGTCAGCCGTCACACTTTCTCCAAATAATATAAAACATCCTGTATAATGGCAAATCACAAACACCTCAATTAGTAACTTACAAAATGGTGAAAAGGCGCAGCTTCAAACTTGGTCTCTTTGTCAACTTCAGTCGAATTGAGCACAGCCATGGAAGCAGCACCAGTTCTTATAGAGTATATTGGCCCATAGACTTCGGCCCATCTTGCAAAGGTCTGATGAGGTTTTTTTTCCTTTCAACCGATGAAGGTTTCCAATGATAGGTAAGCCATAAAAAGGCAAAAACCATATTAACAAGTAACCTAGTTTTATTCCTGAAGAAGACTGAAACTGAAATATTTCTATTTGAATGATGTAGTCAAAACTATGCCAATCAACTTTATTAACAGGAGAGTTACTGCACTCAACTAAGTGCAAAATATGCGAAGGAAAGTGGTGATAATGAAAACTTATGCTGCTGTCAGTTAGTGAATTGTTCCCTTCACTATCAACAGCACATTATTTGGACGGGCACCATGGGAGGGATTTGGTGGGATGCGGAAGAGTTGCCATCCGTTTTAGTTTCCATATCATTCTGTTAGCTCCGGGCAGATAGAGACGTTTTGAGACTTCTTCAACTTGTTGTCATGCTAAGGATCGGAGTGAGTCACCAAGTCAACCTTTCCTTGTCAATTTGAAACCACCTACGCCGTTGGCTAAGATTATCTCATCCCGTCAGACTGCTAACACTCCAAGAGTCAAGAACGTGCTTAAGAATAATATGCTTGACCACCACTGCAAGTATTTGGCATGTTCTGCATAAAGTATTGTGGTCTATATACATACATGTAACATGTTGACTTATATATATAGGGGACAGAAACAGACTCAATAGACATTTCCACAAGAAGTACTCTTAGCTTGTAGACTACTCAACATCCATTAATGCACTGGACCAACTCATCACATTCACTATTACTACACTGGAGCAATTTGTCACATTCATAACAGAAAAGGCAAAATAGGCATATTCGTCCCTCAACTATTATCTGAGAGTCAAATTCGTCCCTCAACGTTAAATTAGGTAAATTTAGTTCTCCAACTTCTATTTTTGGATCAATCTCGTCCCTCATCCTAGTTGGTCGTCCATATTAATGTGCCACATCATCCTATACGTGTTTTTCGCTGACTCGTCACTACCAAATATCATATATATGTTCTCCATCTTTTACAAGGTCATTCAAACTCCATCCACCTTATTCTCTCTCATCTCGCACTCAGCTTAATATTGAGTAAATTGGAAAGTATACCATGTTTTCAGAGAAAAAAGGGTTCGTGGTGGCCTCAACAATAGATGAAGGAGAGGGGATGCAAACAAGAGGTATATAGCATATTCTAGTATTAATGACTTGGCGGAAAACACATTTAGGATGATGTGGCATGCTAACATGGACAACCACCTTGGACGAGGGACAAGATTGATCTGAAAATAGAAGTTTGAGGACTAAATTGGTCCAATTCAAAGTTGAGGGACGAATCTAATCTTCAAGTGATAGTTGAGGGACAAAAATAGCTATTTTGCTAACAAAAAATTAGTATCAGAAGATAAGTGCAAAAAAAAAGGCTAACCATGGAGGGTGGAGTACGGACTACAGATGGAGATGGGCGCCAATTCTTCTTACGGGAAGAGGCAGTGGAGGGAGGTGAGTGACCAAAGTCGCGAGGCGTGGGATGCATAGAAAAGAGCGGCACACATGCCGCCGAGGCAGGAGCCGACGAGGACTCGGTCATGATGTCTCTCTCATCAGCGACGACCCGACCGGTCTCTCCAATGACGATGATTGATGTCTCTCATCACAGGTTAATAGTCAGAGATGGTGTTCAACGACGACGACGGTTTGGTAGTCGAAACACGTGATAGGAAAAGCTACACAACAGTTGCATCCCTTACTCTAGTCCAAGGTAAGACGATGGATTTATAATTGGACTTTTTTTCCTCTTCTGATACAAAGATACGCAGCTCTCCTACGTATTCAAGAAATAAAAGAAAAACTACACAATTTTATTTTCTGCATGCGGACCAAAGCTGAACCGCAGGAAGAAGAAACAGAGCCAGCCGTACGATCTCAATCCAACACCCTAGATTATTCATCGTTTCTCGCCTGAAAAGGAAACCCCCCAATGCAGATCTTAGTACAGCAATGCAACCTGGGTGCCGCTGCATGCTATTTATTCAGTTCCTCCCTCTCGGCGTGAGGTAGGCGCGCAGAGGGTCGAGCTTGTAGGCCGTGACGTGGACGGTGTCGACCTTGTCCTCGTCGCCTTCCTTGAGCCTCCAGGCGAACTCCTGCACGAACCTCGCGATGGACGTGCACGCGATGCTCGTCGCCTGCGTGATGCCGGCGCAGAGCCTCCTCCCCGCGCCGAACGCTATCGTCTTGTGCGTCCTCTCAGAGCTAAACCTGCCGCCGCCGTCCAGGAACCTCTCCGGCTCCCACTCCTCGGGCTCGTCCCAGTCCTTGTCGTTCATGTGGCACGCGTACACGTTGATGATCACCTCTGTGCCGGCTGGAACGTCGTAGCCTGCCAAGCTGGTGTCCTCATGGACAAATCTCGGGAACAGTAGCGGAACTGGAGAGTGCCTCCTCAATGTCTCCTGGAACACGGCGTTCAGGTAGGGCAGCCGTGGCAGGTGTTCCTCGGTGACCGTCTCGTTGCCACAGACCTCCCGGATTTCCTGGTACAGGCGATCCTGATGTTGTGCAGTAGATCACAGGAAGGAAATGGGGGTAATAACGACATCATGTCAGTATCTAGGGTTTATTTTTTTCCCCTCTGGAAATTGGAAAATAAGTTTCAAATTAATAAATAAAGTTCTTGCCTGTTTTTCTGGGTTCTTGGCTAGCTCATACATGGTCCACTCGGTTGCGACCATAGTAGTATCTGCAGCTTCTAGGACTGCCTCCCATATCAGCATTGTCAATTGCTCATCGGTCAGCTCTTTGTTTTCTGCTAACAGGTAGTCCAGATAGGACACCCTAGCCTGCATGCACTCTCTAGTGTTTAATTTAGTGATCGAAATTCAAGAATGAATGCATGACCCTTTCTGTCTTCTCTACAGGCATTATATTACTACTGTCCAAATACGATGACTAGCTAAGAAGTAAGAATTACCTCTCCGCGTGCAATTCTTTTCTTCTGCTGATTGACCAGGGCTCGCATCACCGTGGTTCGCCTCGCTTCTGTAGCAAGCACTCTTGTTTCGAAGCTCTTATTTGGAACCCAGCTGAGGTACGGGAAGAAGTCCCTCCAGTCGACCTCAAGAACACACCACATGAAGTCAAGCACGGTGGCCTGGTAGATCTCGTCCCTCGATATAACCTTCCCAAACTCTTCTACGTAGATCGAGCTCACGTCCTCACCCAAAGCCTGAATTTATTTGCAGCACACGTTCTCAGTATATGATAAGTTTGTTCACCGAGTGTTACCATGCATTATTACCAAGAAGAACTAATTAACACTGCAGGCAGACTTACCTGAGTCACAGATAGGCCGAATAGCCCGCTCGTGAAAACATCCCGAAAGTTCAGAGGAGCATTTGGGTCATCAGACACCATTGTGTGAAAAGTGCTCACCATGTTATCGATCGTGGCGTCCCTTGCGCCCCGAAATTGTTTCTGAAAATAAATTGCGCGCGCGATCGCATCAATTTTTTTTAAAAAAAATTCTCTGATTAGTATTTTGATGCACTAATGCTCAGAACTAGTTTATTTAAAACTGCATGGTTCTGGGATTGTTGTAAGCCATGCATACCATGGCAGACGAACCCAGCAAGCTCGTCACGATATGGCGCTTCCCATTTCTGTGGAAGTCACTGTCGTCGCTTCCGGCAACCATCTTCTTGTCACGGCTGAGAATGGACACGGCCTTAGCTAGCTTTCGAGTAGATATGGATGAGAATTTTTCAACCATAGCCTGTAACAAGCAAGAGACAGTGCATAATATGTGTTCTAATTAGTTTTTGGTCAAAAGCAGAGTTTTGCATCCTAGCCACAACCATTCACAGATATATTGAAGCGGATATATTATTATACATGGCCCAAAAAGAATTTATATGTGCTTCATGGTAGAATTTCAGACTACAGATTATTCATTTGAAGTTCAATTTTATTTATGGTGACAGAACAGGGATTCAACTTACCTCTTTGGCAACTTCAGTTGAATTGAGCACAAATGCAGAAGCAGCACCGGTTTTTATACTGTATATTGGCCCGTAGTCTTCGGCCCATCTTGTGAAGGCCTGCTGAGGTTTTTTCTCTTTCAACTGATGAAGGTTCCCAATAATAGGCAAACCAGGAACAGCTGCATGACCAGATCATATAGAGGCAACCAAGATTTAGTGTGTGTGTGAGAGAGAGAGATATTTCTTGAAGAGGATTCAACTCGAAATATTCTTATTTGGTGATGTGGTTGGTTGTAAGCCTGCAATACTCCTTCTGTTTTAAATTATAGATCATTTTGATATTTTTAGATGCATAGTTTTTATTATAGAAGTGTTCAGCAGGCTGGATTTCAGCTGGTTTAATAGTATTCTATGAGAGGGAAAATGCCAAAAGAAGCCGAAAGATAGTGTATATCTAGATGCATAGCAAAAACCATACATATAGAAATACCAAAACAACCTATAATTTTGAACGGAGAGAATAACATATAAGAAGTGTTTGCATAATTGTCAGTAAGCCTGTAAGATCAGTTAAGTAGGTTCTGTTAGTTTTGTGGAAACTCAGAGCTACGAAGAACTCAATCAAGATCGGATGATTTTTTTTTCAAAGAAAAAGACCCGTATGCAGTGGGCATCTACACGGGTACAGACTACAGTGCAGCAATGCGAGGAGCCGGACGCGGTCCCACGCAGCAAGCAGCGGTGAGGTCGGTGGATCACCTGGGGGCAAGTTGAGGCGGTTCTTGTGGCCGGCTCTCTCGGCGAGCGCGGCGACCAGCCCACCGACGGCCGCCACCGCCAGCACGGACTCCATCGCTCGGGTATAGTATCTGAACGTGCCGGCGTGTGGGGAGGAGCGCGCGCGGCGGAGCGGAGAGCGGAGCTGGGAGGCAGTGGGCAGTGGAAGTGTCAGCGCACGGCTACTCTTATACTGGTGAGCACGGTAGGACTAGTCCTACCGTCCACAACCTCCGTCCGCGAGTCGCAAGGCGTGAGAAGAAAAAAGGAAAAACACTGCTCCGGCGACACAAACCGCCGAGGTGAGGAGTGGACGACGACGAAGATTCTACCGCAACGTTTCCCAGGAACCACAGGTTTGGTCAGAACATGTGGCAGGAAAACTGCGCATGAATACCGGTAAAAAAGATGTATTTTTTCTTCCCACGCCTCTTAACTAATTACCAGGCAATCGACACTCATGGTTTGAATTCGAGGAGAGGGGTAAATAAGTCTAGCTTGCTACTATGTGGAGAAAAGAGGATGAAAAGAACATGAGAGGATGTGGATGTTTGGACCCGCTGAACGCTCTCTTCGTCCGTCTCAAAGATAAGTTACAAAATTTGTCCCGAAATATGTGTCACCGTGAGGTGACTATTAACATTAGTTTACAGCCAACCTCGCCCAATCAGGGACTGGATCAACAGACGCTGCAACTTAATTGCAATTAGTATGGCAGATTACTCAAGATACAAGGGGTGTTTTATGGGGGACTAACTCCAACAAATATGGACACCTGGTCCTTTTACCTCAGTCCTGATGATGCACAATGTTCAGTACCAGTAGCGTTTCAGACAACCAATTACTCTGCACCCATAGGAAACCAAAAACTAAATTTATAACTACATAGCATACATCACTAGTATATATATGCTGCAAGTTTGTGTCCACTTCTACATGATATACACTTCTTAGTATAAGTATCACAGAGAAAAACCACCACAGCATACAGAGTTTTCACCCAAAAGTTTCATACACAGGCAACAGCACATTACTGGACAAGTAGAGTAACCTGCCGAGAAATGATGCTCATTTCCTTCCTCTAGGTGTCAGGTACACATGCAACGGGTAAAGCCTGTTGGTTGTGAGCTGGATGGTGTCAGCCTTGTCCTCGTCACCTTCCTTGAGCCTCCAGGCGAACTCTTGCACGAACCTCGCAATGGCTGTGCACGAGATGTTCATCGCCTGCATGGTGCCAGCACAGGCCCTCCTTCCTGCCCCGAAGGCCATGGTCTTGTACATGTCGGCAGACTCAAACCCCCCATCCAGAAACCTCTCTGGCTTCCATTCCTCAGGCTCGTCCCAGTCGCTCTTGTTCATGTTGCATCCGTACAGGTTGATGATCATCTAGCATATTTGTGAATGTGTTAGAACTCAAATGTCAGCAGCCAACGCTACATATGCAACGAAACAATATGCAACAGTTAGCTTGCTGCCAACGTTGTGCTCGCCTCTGTGCCAGCTGGAACATCATAGCCAGCCAAGTTAGTATTCTCATGGACAAATCTTGGAGGCACTAGTGGAACTGGAGAATGCCTCCTCAGGGTCTCATGGAACACCGCATTCAAGTAAGGCAACTGTGGCAGGTGATCCTCGGCAACTTTCTCATTACCGCAGACCTCTTGGATTTCCTGGTAAAGGCGATCCTGATGTGCAAAAGATGTGTGATTAACAGTCATGACCAAGGAAGTATAAGGACTTGCAAGTCTTTCAGGAAGGTGAAAAACAAGTTTCAATATTTACCTGTTTTTCTGGGTGCTTTGCAACCTCATACATGGCCCACTCAGTAGTGACCAAAGTGGTATCAGCAGCTTCTATGACTGCTTCCCACACAAGCATTAGCAATTGTTCATCATTCAGTGTATTCTCTGCTAGCAGGAAGTCCAGATATGATCTCCTTGTCTGCAATTGGAGGATATCCTAGTCAGTTTATGGACTTACGAACTCAAGAATAACATTTCTATTTTCTCTCTGAACAAACTGTCAAAGTATGCCTTTCTGTTACCTCTCCACGTGAAATTCTTTTCTTTTGCTGATTGATCAAGGCTCGCATCACTGCTGTTCGCCTACCTTCTGTAGTCAGTACTCTTGTTTCAAAACTCCTATTTGGAACCCAGCTTAAGTATGGGAAGAAATCCCTCCAGTCAACTTCAATTGCACACATCATCATGTCAACTACTGTGGCCTGGTAGATTTCCTCCTTTGATATATCCTTCCCAAACTCTTCCACATAGACTGAACTCACATCCTCACCTAAAGCCTGAAATTGCAGTAGGCAATCTCAATTTTAGAAATATAATAATAAACGAACAGTTTTAACATTCTTATATGTACATAGAAGGCCAATATGAAGCTCTAACTGAGGTAGATGTGAACGCCACTAAAAATTATGAAGCAGCATAACTAACCACACTAAAGGTAGACTTACCTGAATCAGGGATAAGCAGAATAACTCATTCTTGAAAACTTCCCGAAAATTCAAAGGAGCATTTGGATCATCGTTCAACAATGTGTGGAAAGTGCTCAGCATGTTATCAACCATCATGTTTCTTGTGTCCCTGAATTGTTTCTGAAGTTTGTGCAATCATCACCTTATTAGACCACAGTCAATAAAATTGTGGTCGACACTCAAGAACACTTCTCAGAATCGTATGATGTTAAATTGTTACCTATACCTGGCCAGAAGTACCCAGCATGCTTGTCATGACATAACGCTTGACCATTTTGTGGAAGTCACCATAGTCACTTGTAGCAACCATAGTTTTGTCACGAGTGAGCACTGACAATGCTTTAGACAGCTTTCGAGTAGATATGGATGAGTATTTTGCAACCATTGCCTACAAAGATAGAATCATAATAATTGTATTAGTAAAATTTGACCAAATGTGAGAGATCTCTGCAACTCATAATCATTGAGAAGAAAGAATGTTAATAGAATACCTAAAAAAACTAAGTTGTGTTTCAGTTTAACAGTGTTAATCCAGAGTTCAAAATTAAATAGTGCTTTAACTTTTATCCTGATAATTCTTTTAAGCAAAAGGGATCACTAAAGACGAACTTATATCCATCACAAGAAACAATGTAGCAAGAATAATATCAGATCAGCTTTTAAAATATGGTTTTAGGATGCAAAAAGAACTCTTATAAAATATTTGCTTTAAGATCACCATCAGAAAGTCAAATTGAAAAGAACAACGCTAGAAGGGCAAGAATTGAAAACGTAGAGTGTCTGATGCAACGATCATAGTAACACCACAAAAGGTCCATTTGCCACGAATTCCCTGAATCTCAGGAAAATAATGTATCACAATAACTCACAAAGATGTGTGTAACAGAACTAAAAAGGTGAAAACACACAACTTCCAACTAACCTCCTTGGCTACTTGAGATGAATTGAGCACAACTACAGAAGAAGCACCAGTCTTTATAGAGTAAATTGGCCCATAAATTTCAGCCCATTCTGTAAAGGTTTGGTGGGGTTTCTTTTCTTTCAACTGAAGAAGATTGCCAATAATTGGTAAACCAGGAACAGCTGCATGAAAAGAAATAGAATATCTTGAGAGTTTAGTCCTTTTGCTCTGACATTGACTGAAAATTTGAAATACACCTGTTTCGTCATGAAGCTGTAGTAGATGATAAGAGCATAGGTTCAGTAAATGCTAAACCTGGTAAACTAAGGCTTGGTCATTCTTGAGTTGCTACGTGGCACAAAGCACATGATTGCCCAAATCTAGTTTTCCCATACAATATCAAGTCACAAGAATAAATTATTTGTGTATTCATGAAGATTCCTGGACTTTGGTAGCGTTATTCAGTTATCTTATACTGCAAGGAAATACTATGGTAAGACGTAAAAATATTTACATAGTTCTATTTAAAAACTTCACATTGAGGTTTTCCAAAATGCTTAAATTCCAGCTTCTGGACAGTTGATAAATTGAAATAGAAACCTGCAAAACCAGGGAACATAACAAATGAACTTGTCTAAAGTTGTTTCATGAGCAACCATTTCAAAAAGGTACTAAAGTTTCAGGATGCTCCTTTTCAGCATTGCACGATAAGAATTTCATAACAATCACTCTTTTAACCAAGAGCAAAAACAAGGCTACAGTAAGTGCTGTGATCCCATTTTATCTCTTTATAAGATAAAAAAAATATTTTTCAAGTAACATAAATGCATAGGAATAAAATATCAGAAGTCCCTGTCACAATGCACATGGAAACCTCAAGAATGCTGACTGCTTGCGTAACTGTCAGTAAGAAAAATAGATCAGTAGAATTGCTGCTTCAGTTGGTGGAAGGTCTGAGCTATGAACAGCTCTACAAGATTATAATCGTTCTTTACCTATTCGTGATCATGTAGCAAATCCATTCATTCCAGTGAACATATTGTCTCTGCTACTAACTACATAATGTTTGCTCTTTATTGTACATGCAGCTTTCTTTGTGAGACCGACAGTGCATTAATTGAAGCACAAGGTAGCAAGGGGTGAGAAGGTACTGAAATGTAAGAATGAGGTTGGGACTGGTCATTTTCAGCAGTTTATCCTTTTTTAAAAAAATATTAAAAATCAATTTTTCAAGCAACATATTTGCAGGAACAAATATTAGAAGTCCATATGACAGTCCAAATGGAAATCTTTTTTTTTCTTAAAGATCTGTATGGAAATCGCAAGGCTGCCGACTGCTTGCATAACTGTCAAGAAGAAACATACATCGCTTGACTTGTTGCTGTCAGTTGGTGGAAGGTCAGAGCTATAAACAGCCAAGCAAGATCATAATTGATGATTTGTTCTGCCATAAAGTAGCAACGGCCGAACAAGATCATAGCTGATGTTTATCTGTCCTGCCATAAAGTAGCAAATTCAGTGAATGTATTCCACCACTAATACGCACTGTTTGCTCCTTATCATTCGTGCAGCTTTCTTGGTGAGAGCTCAGAAAACACTTTCCTTGCTAAAATACAAACCCGGTTGTTCAGTGCCATGCATCGGGACCATGGGGTGCTTGGTGGGCAGGGCGGTGGAGTTGGAGCTATCCCTATTCCATACCATCTCTTGTCACAAACGTCTGGAGGCTCTCTCTTTGGTTGCCAACTCTCGTGTTCATGCTTGAGTGAGTCATGAGTGAGGTTTTCCTGTAAAACGCGACACCACCTGCAATTTCTTAGATTATCTCTAATTGTCAGACAAAGAATCTGCCGGAACACGAGGTCGGGACGAACGGCAAGTACTTTGTCCAGATATAGATTGCACTAATGGACAGAATTAGGCATAGTTTAGTATCGCTCTGCCTTAAACTATCCTCAGGCACGCGCAAAATGCTGATTCGGTCGTGGCCCAGTTGCACTGTACACGACATCAAAATCCACACTTTTCTTTTCTAGTAGCATTGGACATCAAAATCGCACAAAGAAAGTGGGCGCGATTGTGCGAGACGCCGAAGGAATTTTTTCTCGAATCGTCCGTCACCCGGAGGATGAGCGGCGCCGAGAAGGAACCGGGCGGATCAGGGAGCAGGACGCGATCGGGGGACCCGGAGCATTAACAAGAACATAGTGGTGCCTTTTGATCTAAAAAACAAGAACAGAGAGCGGGGAATCACCGTCGGCTGACTAACCTGGGGGCGCGTTGGAGCGGTTGTTCCTGGCGCCGGCCCTGCCGGCGAGCGCGGCGGCCGCCAACAGCCCACCGACGGCCGCCGCCGCGCCGCCTGCGGGAAGCGCCGCCACCAGGGACTCCATGCGTGGGGGACCGGATGTGGAGTGGGGAGTGGGGCGGAGTGGGGAGTGGGGGACTGAAGTTGAGACGACTGCGCAGTGCGACGGGCGCGCTTTATACGGAAAATGGCAGGGGATTACTACGGCGGCGGGAGCGAGGGAGACGTGGCCGCGTGGGAAGGAAGGGAAAAGTTTTTTCTTTTTTGAAAGAAGGGAAAAGTTTGGAGAGGACAGAGCAGACGCGCGATCGGTGCGACAACCGGATCGGACTTGTGATTGCAGGGCCGGCGGACCTCCAAGAACTGGCGACATGCCTGGCTCGCAGCTCACTACTTCACTCATTGCCGTCTCACTACTTTACTGTCAACCCTGCACAAGCTCCGTTCCCGCGCTAGATTATTTTAATTTTTTTAATTTATTTATAACTTTTTACTATGTATCTGGACATATATTGTAACCAGGTGCATAGTAAATACTATAAAGCTAAAAAGATCAATATTTTAAATTGGAGGAAGTTGTAAAAATATTGCTTACCATACCAAAAGAAAGTAATATAATAGCCAAAAACTACGAGTCTTCGTGCTAAGTGGATGCCTCGAGCCTGTGTGAGTCAGCAAGTTTCATCACAAAAGACATAATCGATTGAGCAATGCGCATTCTACCCATCTTTATTTAACTTTGTAAATTTTCTATTGCACTATCCATATCCAGGAACTATTTGATCACTTTTTTTAGGAGAAAGAGTGCTTTTTTATTACTCAGAAACAAATTATACTCATGAGTAATAATTGGCTCTACACAAACCGGCGCTGTGAACCACCAAACCGCGGAGTGTGCTGTTCGCCAACTGTGTAAGCTCATGCCGCACGATTTCACTCTCTTCTCACGTGAGCACTCGTTCACTCTGGGAGCATACTTCCCGCTTCCCTCGTCTCTTCGAGCACGAACTTCAGCCGTGATCTTTGGAAATTGCCTTCTCGGAGCAGACCCATCACGCAGCTGCAGTCAGAGTCCAAAATCACTTGAACAGATATAAATGGCACGGTTGATCGAGAACATACAATCATGTTCTTCTATGACATTATAGTTTTCGCAAAGTTTTGAAATTAAAACCAACGATTTTAGCACAAAATTTCCTGAAGCTTCGGCTTAAACTTCTTAACATGATTGTATGTTCTCGATCAAACCGTGTCATTTATAGGGGGTGATTGGTTGCCTGGTTTTACCCTAATCTCCCAGGATACGACCCGAGCATGATTGGTTGGCTGGAGCAGCGCCACAACTTAGCCCTCTGGTGCAAAATGCGCGTCCCAGCCTGGCTCGGCGGATGCAACAAAAATGCGCATTTCGCATGGCCAGGAGCGGATCCAGTGGTGGGGCGGGAGGGGCTCTAGCCCCTCCTACCGCCGCCGGATCCATGGAGCCCGCTCTAAATTTTTCCTATAATTTTTTGTTATAGATGCACTGTAAAAAGAGGCTGAATTTATTTAGAGGTGGAAGAAAGCCCCTCCTAACAATTATGATGTATCCGCCACTACGCATGGGCTTGGCTGAGTGGTGCAAGGCGCGCCGAACAAGCAACCAATCAGTACCTAGCAACATATTGGTTAATGGTTAAATAAAATCAGACAACCAATCAACTTTTCGCATGCGCTGAGCTAGGCCCGCGATGGCTAGGCTCCTGCATACGAGCCAGGCTCAGCTCATACGAGAACCAATCACGCCCATAAAACATGGCAGGTATTCCTCATAGCTCATGAAGACAATACTAAAAAGCTGGTAGATCGAGACTAAATAATTGAGAGTTGGTATGCCATGCGGCAGTTCACGACGAGCATCGGCACCTTGGACTTGGACGACCAAGAAGATACCTATAGGAGGGTAGACAAATTAAAATTATATTATGTCCATGGCCAGCAAGTTGTGCGTGCGCATGCAGATGCCAAGAGGCCGGTCAGGGAGATGGGTATCTTTGATCTCCTTTGTCAGCTACAGCTTTGTTGTTGGTAAATAGCCTC
The DNA here is from genome assembly GCA_032594955.1 of Panicum miliaceum. NCBI lineage: Eukaryota > Viridiplantae > Streptophyta > Magnoliopsida > Poales > Poaceae > Panicum > Panicum miliaceum. Next base: position 41,603,409 of record CM064062.1, read on the forward strand.
ATCAGCTGCACATTTATTTGTCAGCTTCGCGGGACGTCATCTTTCGCGTCGCTCCGTGACAAATGGCCTCGGTGCTGAGATACCCGGTTATCATCCGCGCCGGATTCATACGCACGGGCTTACGTAAATTTAAGCCACTGAGAGTATTATTGTACGGCTAACCGGAGCATGAATACCATTTTAGTTCTCTATAAATAATTTATTTTGCATTAGTAAAATACGGTTTGTGCTGGTGCCTACCATTTACGGTGCTAGCGGTTGGTTTTGGCCACCGCCAGCACGAATGGGCAGGTGGTCGGGCGCTTACGGACCGTCAATACTGATCCGTTTGTGCTGGCGGATCACTTAAGCAACCGCCAACACTAATGGGTTAGTGCTTCAAATATAAACGTATCAAAGTTCATTAAGCATTACGAAAACATGTCTGAATTCAAGCACAAAGCATTACAAACTAGACGCTCATACACCACATATGGTTTAAATTCACCAAACATAAAGTCTGACAATACAAGTCTCACATGTCACATACACAAATAGTCCATATTCTACATCTCACAATTAGAAAAAAAAACAACAAACCTAAAACATTGGTACAATCTAGTTAGATAAGTATAACCCTAACTAAGATTCCAGAAGCAACGAGGTATGCCAACACACCTACAATTATACCGAAAACAACTCCGAGAATACCAATTCCATTCTTCTTCTTACCACCTCCTTTCTTCGAATCAGCCACCTCCTGCTTCAAGTTAGCAACATTTCAAGATATTTCTGCATTTTTTATCTTCATTTAACACATCTCCATCCTCATATCACACAATTGCATCTTCAGGTCTTGAAAATTCATGCTCAGAGTACTGGTAGCTTACTCAACAAGACGTTGCTAAACCAGTCATGGTGCCGCTGCTGAAGTTTGAGCATCAACTGTACTGCGTGGACCAACTACACTAGATCCACCAAGATTAAGTAAATGTAAATGATTGTCTACCGGCCACTTTAGGTAGACGTTTTCTGACCACCAGTAGGACGGACAGGATCTCGAATCATCGTACCAATTACCTACATATCTAACATTAATTAACTAAAATCTAATTGCAATATTGAAATACGCTAAGCAAGCCAGCTAAAACAAATATGCTTAATGAGCTAAGCAAAAACGAGAATCAAACTAGCAAAATATGATCTTAATGCGTTAAATACTCACTTTGAAATGGTTGGGGCAGTTCTAGAAGATATCGCCCGTCTTGCTCCTAAGACAAAGGATCGATCTTGGTGCAACATGACTGGTTCGGGCAGTTAGGGAGGGGGAGAGGCACGAACTGGGAGCTACTCGGCGCCGAGGATGGGTTGCCGATGGTGCTCGCCATACGGTAGATCTCACCTTCAAACTCAAGCGATGTCGATGAACTAGAAGTGGAAGAGAAGGTCGATAGCTTCGCGTCGTCGGCGTTCATGGCGGCAGAGTGGTGAGGAAGGGCGCCGGGGGAGGCGCGGTGGGGAAGGGCAACAGAGCATCAATTAAAGGAGCCTTGAAGGCACAGTGGCGGGCGGCGGAGCGGTGAGGAATGGGCGGCGGGGTAGCAAAGGGGCGGTGGAGGCGCGGTGATGGGCGGCGGAGGTGCGGTGGGGAAGCGGTGGCAGCGGAGCAGCGAAGGCAGCGGCACGGTCGGGAGCAGCTTATTGTATGTAGCAAGCTTAAAGAGGAGTGTCCTTATCCGTTTGGACAGGGGGCACTTGTTTTAATTACAATTCCACCATTTGTGCTGGTGGGTTACTTAAGCAACCGCCAACACAAAAGTAGTCTGCCAGTTTGTGCTGGCGGGCGCCTTAAGTACCCTCCAACATAAATCCTTTTTGGTAATTATGGTAGAAAATCGATTAATCTCTAGAAAATAGTAAATAATTTTAAAAATTATTGAATCTCCTAATACAAGATTTATATCCTTTATATTACTTGTTAAAATAGGTGGAAGTGCATATCACTTAAAAGACGTTAGATTGAGTGTAAATTTCAAAGTTTGCATTAAGGTTTATGAAACTTCATGAGAGATGTATCAATTTGGTAAACATGTATGCACTAACTTTTTCTAAATGAGCTTAGTTTTTTTTATATATGGTCGTTGTCTTATTAAAGTACCTCATGCAAAGTTTTAGCCTTTTCAGAAAATACAAGATTTATTATTATTATTTCCATTGGACTCGTAAATACAAACTTGATTTATCTAAACATTTAGTTCAAAATAGAAATCACTTTTGTGTATACTAACTATATTGTAGCTAGGCAACCAAAATATAAATTTTCTAAAAACTTTATTACTAAAGTATGAGACATATGTAGTTGTAATATGTATTTCAATCAATTATCCCGAAAAATAATTTAGTCTCAATAAAATATAAGATCAAAGTGGAAAATTACAAATTACGAATCCTTCCTTACAACATATATATGAATTGATGCACTTTATAAAATGGTTTTAGTCATAAAACACTAGCTAATCTGCACATTTCATCTTGTAAACTAGTATTTTTAAAAATCCAAAAAATTGTTAGCTTGGCTGTCTTCTTAAGAGGCCCGCCAGCACAAATTGTGCAAGAGCAAAACAAATTAAGAAATTTAATTGCGTAAAATGGGATTCAAGCCCTCGTCGGCAGCTTCTCTAAACCAAGCCGTAATCACTGCGTCATTCATGTAGTGACTAGGTTAGTGCCCGTGCGTTGCTACGGGTGTAAAAGATCAAATGCAGATGTGTAGATCTCAACTCAAGAAAACTCATCAAGTATCCAATAATAGTATGATATGATCATGCTGTCAACCCTCATCATCTTATAGATGGAAAAGAGATGTTTCCAAAGAAAACAAAGAACTGTGTAGTTTTTTAGTTTTTTTAGAATAATGGTATGTATGTCATTCCTAATGAGTTGCAAAATGAACTTCCAAAATATACGAAGAGTGCACACCGACGCAAATACCTTTACAACTTCATTGTTTTTAACATGGAGTTTTGAGACAGTTGCAGGCATATACAAAGGGATAAGATATTTGCAAGATACATTTGATGTAGCAGTTTTATTAAGCGGCATTCACCTAATCACATCTGATGATGCATCGTATCACCTTGTTAATGCCGGTATTGAACATCCAAAAAAACTCACACTAATCAGTCAAGTAAAGACAGTTGAAATCTCCTGCACCAAAAAATACAGTTCCATTAAAACAAGTGCATGCTTGCCTTTGTGATACTATGCAGAAAAAATGGCAGGAAATAATCAAAAAAATAATTGCTTGGGAGTACTAAGCAATAAGGAAAAAATGGCAGCAAAAGTACTCACAAATACTTGGATGGAACGCATGACTTGAACTCATTGACAAATACCAATCAGGCTATTGATATCTTCCCCACAATCGTGAACAAACAACTTGATGTCTGTACCTAGCTAGTTAAAATACTTTTGACCACATGTGAAGAATGAAGGTTATATTAGCAACTAAAAATTTTGTAACAGCATAATGCTTCATAATGAATAGAAAAAAAATTGATAATGTTATAGCTCCTTCCATAAATGTCCTGCAGCTACACATTTAATCACAACATCATAAGGAATAAAATAGCATGATAGAAACAAATGAATAATGAATACTAAAGGCACCGCAGCTATCTCAGTATTGTTGCACATCCATTAGATAAAACTCAACAGAACTCTATATCTTAGTTTTGAAACAAAATGGACTACTCCTCATTTTGTCAATCAGATACATGTGCACTGGTAATGAACTGAAATTTCTAATAAAGGGAAATGTCATAGGACAAATGCCTAAAATATTTCAAAATGCCGATTGCATTGCCTATAAAGCTTGTTTTTGCTTCCTACATAGAAGAACATAAATCGCCATGAAATCATTCTCTTAATGATATTTCAACATCAGTACCAAAATGGCTGAACGAATGGATTAAATACCTTCTTGTGCTACTTCCTGTACATACCTGTCCATGTAAGCTTTGCAAGCTTTAGGCAGTTGTGGAAGTAACGCTTGCATTTTGAGTTATTTAAAAGGAAAACCTGCCAAATGCGGAAAACAATAGACCTGTAAGATAAATTTTCATGTTTTGGTACTAATGACCACTAACATCAGAAAGAGAGTATCCAGGATCAGTATGAATAACCTAATACCCTTCCCTGGATATATCTCATAGCCACAAAAACTGCGGAGTTCAGTCCTGCAAACAAAGAAAAGATAGTCCTGAGTCAAAATAGAATAATGCAAAATTAACGTACATCTGGTAACTAACAAAAACTTAGGCTACTATGCCACTGGTTACTGAGATTATACAGGTGTTCAACTAACAAAACCCATGAACACACATTGCAACAAATTAATAAAATGAACTAACTTACTTAAGAACCATCTTGTCAGTCTTAATCTTAGGAATCTTTCAGAAGCTCCTGCCCAGTTCAAGCAAACAGAAATATTGGTCAGTATCTGACCTGCTTGTAGTCAGCTTCTGTAGCATGGTTCTCCTTCACCAGAATCCCAACTGAGAGCACCAGTGTGGAGGGGATAATCAAACAAGGCCAAGAGAACAACTTTTGAACAACATGAAGAAGACATGATTCGATAACGTAGTCAGAGGCAAGTATGAGAAACAACCAAAGGCAATCATTTACCAGAAAGGAGCTAAGCAAGAGACGGGTGCGTGATGCTAGTTGTTCTGAGCAACCAAGGCGTCCACTGTCTAGTCTGCATTCACGGTGCCCGCGCACTGCGCTGTTCCGGATAGCAACTCTGGGATGATCCCCAATCTGCGGTACATGGGAAGCATAAGCATATATGACACGCCAATCATGCTTTCATTATTGCAAGACATAGGTGCAGAACGTGCTGGCTCGACAGATCTGATCGAACAAGGAAATACAGATGTTTAACCTTTGAGAACGAAGTACAGACAGTTGTGGTAGCTGACGACCGGGATCACATCAATAAGCAGGCTCCGAGGGGCTTGACGACCGACGACGCGTCCGTGACGCAAATCTACCCGCCGCCACGGTCTCCTCCTGCATTGCAATGCCGCTATGAGCACATTCCCAACAAGCGCGAGTGAGGAGTCATCGCCAACCTGGAGAAAATTGGTTGGACAAAAACACAAGCACCTGTGCATTGGATGAATCAGGTGCGGATGGAAAAATCGACCAGACATCTCATCGAATTGAAGTACTGGATGGTGCAGATGGCCTTGGCGCCCCCGGGCACATCCAAATACGCCGCGCCGGCTTCCTCTGCTGTCACTTCTTTGCTGCGCGGGCGACTCCGATCTGTGGCATTCGAGGACGACTCAGAAGCTGGCTTGGGACATGACGACGGGCAATGCCGGGGTCAGATCGGAGGGCGGGCGGCGCTGAGGAGAGCAGGATGCACGTGGGCATGAGCGATGATGGTGGCGGAGGGAGGTGCCCGGGTGGCGCAGGAGTTACGACGCCATAAGCAAGGTGGTGGATGAGGCAGGCCCGGGCAGTTGTGCCTGGAGCGCGGGGGCGGAGGAGGCCAGAGAGCGAGTGGTGGAGGACGTGTGGAGGCGGAGGCGGGCGACAAGCGATGGACCGCTGGCTGAACCAGGGGATGTAGGCTGAAGCGGGAGGGAGATAAGAGATGCCGCATGGCCGCACGCGTGCGGAGAGGCGACGAGTGTGGAGGAGGCCGGCGGTGCTGCTCGAGTCAAGAGACGGCGAAGCGCGGTGGAGGCGAGCGGCGCCGTGTGAGTCGACAGATGGCGAAGCGTGGGGGAGGCAGGAAGCAGAGCCGGCGTGCGAGGCCGGCCGCAACGTCGAGGGAGTCGCTGACTCGGGAGAGGCGTGGTGCCTTCTTGAGGGAGACGGTGGCGACGGTGACGAATCGGCATGGATCGACGGGCCCTCAGCGATGGACGGCGGCCCTAAAGGAAGGCCCGGCCGATCCGATCGGCGCCGTGCTCTCCAACCCGTCGGCCCGGCGCGTCGAGGAGCTCCACATCAAGGTCGACCACCGGAGGAGTAGTCCATCCCTCAGCTTCGGCTCCCTGCCGTCCCAGTCCCTCCACGTGGTCGCCTCACCAACTTCACGAGAGTGCGTGGGGGAGGGCGGCGGCGGCAGCAGCGGCAGCGAGCAGGGGAGGAGGGCAGGGCGACGACGGCGTGTGCGCGCAAAGGGAGAGAGAGGGTGACAGCGGCGAGGGGGTGGGTGAGTGGGGGAGGGCAACAGCATCGCGTGCGTGGGGAGGAGGGCAGGGCGACGGCGGCGCGCGCGCGATGGGAGAGAGAGGGTGACGGCGGCGAGGGGGGTGGGTGGGTGCGGGGAGGGCGACGGCAGCGTGTGCGTGGGAGGAGGGCAGGGCGACGGCGGCGCGCGCGCGAAGGGAGAGAGAGGATGACGGCGGGGGGAGGGCGACTGCGGCGGCAGCGAGCAGGGGAGGAGGGCTGAGCGGCGGCGGCGGCGAGCGCGTGGGGGAGGGACGGGAGCAACGGCGGCCGCGGGGGCGGAAGACGAATGGATCGAGGGGCGGTCGCGGGGGCATCGGCTTCTGCGGGGCCGCCGGCGCTCGCGTCTCGCGGGGAAACTGGTGTCGCGTGCGTGCGTGCGAGGCAGACTCGCGGGGCGGCGGCAGACGCGCGGAGGCGGGTGGACTCGCGGAGGGGAGGCAAATTTGTTGCACCAAGAAATTGTCTCACTTTTAGTCCTTTTAGTTGTACGTAGAGATTGTAGAGATAGAGAAGAGATGGTAGGAACGGTACTCCGTGCAATTTTAATTGTTATTGCCTCAAAAGTTTTGCTGGCGGATGCATATGTCGCTCGGCAGCACAAATACCATAATATATTGGCGGAGAAGGGGCAAAAATTTTGAAGTTCCGGTGCGCAATCGAAAGGCCGTCGTCAGCATGCCTGTTTTTTCTCCATCCACCGCGTCCCTTGCAGAAGCCGCCGCCGCAGCCCACCCGGGGCAGCGGGACTGCATACTTGGCATACATATTCCTATTATAGGGAATGACGCATGAGCCATACCTTATTCTCATTGTAACTAGTTGTATAGAACTAAAACTAGTCGGATAAAATGAAACTACCCGAGTAGTACTCGGGTCGGACTCCTCAACCCATTCCCGGATAGGACTTCCATGTAACCCTGTCCCCCCAAAGGCCCAGAGTATATAAGGGCGGACAGGGACCCCTCCAAAACATCTCATAACCTCTAAGGCAATACAAACCTCACATGACGTAGGGTATTACCCTCTCAGCGGCCCGAACCTGTTTAAACCTTTATGTTCCTTGTACCTTCGAGTTTCTGATCTCGGCGACAACCTACCTACAACCTACCACCTCGGGGGTATCTCTCGATGGGCTTGGCGGTAAAACACCAGATAGCTGGCGCGCCAGGTAGGGGTGTTCATCGAGCATCCACCGACGAACTCGATGGCATCGTTCAACTTCACCATCGTTGTGCCCGACAAGGGCACAACCTTCGTCTTTGGATCTTAGATCTACATCGCCAACGGCTCTAGCGGCTTCGACATCCACTTAGCCGACGCCAAGGAGCCCGAGGCGTCAAGCTGCTTGAGCGGACTCGACGAGTTCATCGACAATCTCGATGAGATGCTTTCGTATATCACCAGGGAGATCGAAGAGAACTCCGTTCCCGACGCATTTTCGACTTGTGTCCCGACACGACTTTCCAGTCCGGATTCAACCCGATCTGAGAAAGACCGTACCCGATTCCCAATCGGACTACGCAATGCGGCCTCTACCCACATGGAGGACCTACGGTCTAAGTCCCTCTCCGACCTGGAGAAGGATTTGGATCTCCTACTCGAGTTCGGAGACGAGGATGCCACCGCTGGCCGGAAGGCTCCCGTTTTCGACAACTACTCAGATTCAGATGATGACCCTGACTCTTCTGTGATCAGCCATCTGGGCCTGAGCGTAGCGACTACTTCGCAGGGCAGATTCGTGTACTGGACGGGCTTAGAGCCCTCTGAGTTACTCGATTGCGACGCCTGCCTACTAGCCACACTCCAAGAACTGCCTTTTCAAAAAGGCAGCCCGCTTTCTCCCATCCGGGAGGAAGCCTCCAGGTCATCTACATCGACTGTCCCCGTCTCCCACGACTACTTCAGCGACTACTCGCTAGAGCGTGAGGTCCTCATGGCTTCCCTCCTTGACATCGAGGATGACGAGCCAGGCATCGAGTACGATGAAGAACTCGAAGACGGAATCTCCGCCAATGAAGATACCGCTGACGCTCCTCAAGATGAAAACGAAGAGCAGAAGCGGCGACGACAGTTGAGAAAGGCCAGGAGGGCCAAGCGTAGGCGCAACGCCCAAGCTCGTGCCCGCAACCAGCATTGGATGAGAGATCTGACTAAAGAATTCGCAGCCGTGGCTGACAAGAGTTTGTCAGCCCCATGGGCAGCATGGCCCAAGCTGCCATGCTCCTCCAGCAGCTCCCCCAAACACAGAATACGCAGAGGATCATGCAATTCACCCAGCTGGCCATGGTCCAGCTGGATTGCATGGCTCCAATGCCCTCCCTCCACACCACTCGATCAAGATTGGAATGTCCCGGTAGTACCGTCCCTGCCGCTAGTCGCACTCCAGGAGGATGTCCTCTGCCCCAAAATAATCGGCAGAATGACCACGAAGTGCAACTGTCGAACCAATAGGTTCAAAACTCCAGGCCTGCTGGACAACCCACGGGAGGCCAAGGCCACCAGGGGAATCAGCAGATCCCACCTCCTAGAGACTTGCAAAGGCTCAATAGCAATTGCGATGCACACACCATCATTAATAGTCAACTACGCGAGCACACTTAGGATGACACTCGCGACATCGAGGACAGTGAACGCTTCCCAGCCTTCACTGAGAACATCTCCAATCGCGAGATCCCAATGGATTTCAAGCCCACGGCCATCCCAAAGTTCGACAGGAAACAAGATCCGTGACAATGGCTATGCTGCTACTCCGTTGCCATCGAGGTTTCGGGCGGCTCTAACTCCACTAAAGCCCTCTACTTCCTGATGGCCCAGGAGACGGCACCACTCACATGGCTCGAGAGCCTCAAGCCAAACTCCATCGACTCATGGGAGGCTCTGAAGAAAGTCTTCATCAACAACTTCCGGGGATCAATGATCCAACCAGGTACTCAGCATGACTTGTCGCAGGTCAAACAGGAGGAGAACGAGACCCTGAGGTCGTACACTCGTCGCTTCTTCGACACCCACGCCACCATCGCCAAGATCGCCGGTGAGGATGTCATCCGCTGCTTCAGGAACGGCCTCGCCACCAAGCAAACATACTGCGAGTTCGGAAGAAATCTTCTGACTACAGTGGAAGCTCAACCTGACTAAGTGCATCTTTGGCATTCCTCGGGGAAAACTCCTTGGTTTCATCGTTAGTCAATGAGGAATTGAGGCTAACCCTGAAAAGATCACCACCATCACCAGTATGGGGGCTCCACAGAAGATCAAAGACGTGCAGAAGCTAACTGGTTGCATGGCGGCACAAAATAGATTCATCTCTCGACTTGGGGAACGGGGCCTACCTTTCTTCAAGCTCCTCAAAAGGAAGGATAAATTTGCCTGGACCGAGGAAGCGACGTTGGCATTGGAGGACCTTAAGCGTCACCTTCAATAGCCCCCCATCCTCACACCTCAAAATTCAGGCGAGAACCTGCTACTATACATCGCAGCGACTACTCACGTAGTCAGCACAGCTATAGTGGTGGAACGGGACGAGGAGGGCCATGCATTTGGTGTGCAGCGGCTAGTGTATTTCGTTAGTGAAGTCCTTTCTTAATCTAAGGTTCGCTACCCATCAATTCAGAAACTTCTCTATGCTATACTCATGACCTCATGAAAACTTCACCACTATTTCGACGAGTACAAGATCTCGGTTATCACCGATTTCCCATTGACAGATATACTCCACAATCGGGATGCCACTGGACACATATCCAAGTGGGCAGTGGAACTGGGGGCACTCAACATCGAGTTCAAATCACGCACGACCATCAAGTCACAAGCTCTAGTCGAATTCCTGGCTGAGTGACAAGAAAATCAAGTACCAGCTCCAGCCAACCTGCTAGAGCATTGAGTTATGTACATTAATGGATCTCTCAAGCTCGAGCGCGGTGGCGCGGGGGTACTCTTCATCAATCCAACTAGGGAACAACTTAAATATGTGTTCCAGATACTATTTAAAGTCTCCAACAACGAAGATGAGTATGAGGTACTATTGCACGGGCTACGCCTGACTGTCTTTCTTGGCATCAAGCGACTACTTGTTTTCGGCGACTCCCTGCTGGTGGTTTAACAAGTCAACAAAGAATGGGACACCAACAAGAAGACCATGGACGCCTACGTTGCAGAAATTCACAAAATTTAGAACAAGTTCTCGGACCTGGAGATTCGCCCGTGCTCCGTGACAACAATGTTGGGGTCGACGTACTCTCAAAGCTAGGCTCTAAACAAGCCAATGTCCTAGTAGGAGTGTCCGTTCATGAGCTCCACCATCCCTCTATCCCGCATCATCGACCAAGGCCCCACGGAGCCTAGTCGAGAGGTCCTCATGATCGAGGTGGACTGGCGGGCGCAGTTCATCGACTTCATCAAGGACCAAAAGCTACCCCCGGCGTTAACCCAAAAAGCGCCGAGGCTACCCGACTAGTCAGGCGGAGCAAGGGTTACTTCCTGGTTGGGGACAAGTTGTACAAACGTGGATCAGTATCAGGGGTCCTCATGAAATGCATGACTACTGAAGAAGGACGAGAAATCCTGGAAGAAATCCATGATGGGGCATGTGGAAACCATGCGGCTTCTCGCACACTAGTTGGGAAGGCTTTCAGGTCTGGGTTCTATTGGCATACAGCTTTGGCAGACGCTGAAGACATCGTTCGCCGATGCACCAACTGTCAATTCTTCGGCAAGCAGGCTCATGTTTCGTCCCACAAGTTGATCACCATACCACCTTCTTGGTCGTTCGCTTGTTGGGGTCTCGACATGATTGAACCATTGACAACAGCGCCAGGAAGTTTTACTCATGTGTTGGTGGCAATCGACAAGTTCACCATGTGGATCAAGTACAAGCCAATCACAACACTAACCGCAGGCAGAGTAGTCATTTTCATCTGTGACATACTCCACCGCTTTGGTTTCCCTCACACAATCATCACTGTTTGTGAAAGAAGTGGCATTGAGGTCAAGTATGTTTCGGTGGCTCACCTGCGTGCAAATGGCCAGGTGGAACACGCTAACGGCTTGATTCTCGATGGACTCAAGAAGAGGCTTTATGATGAGAATAGCAAAAAGCGAGGCAAGTGGATACACGAGTTACCCATAGTCGTCTGGGGGCTTCGCACTCAACCAAGCAAAGCCACAGGACAGTCACCTTTCTTTCTCGTCTAGGGTCGGAAGCTATCCTCCCAGCAGACATCATGTGGCAATCACCCAGACTAGAGATGTATGAGGAAGGAGAAGCTGACGAGGCAAGTCATTTAGAACTCAACTCAGCCAAAGAAGTCAGATGCAATGCCTTGCTTCGACCAGCTCGATACTTACAAGGCGTTCGACGGTACCATGACCGCAACGTTCAAGAAAGATCTTTTAACATCAGTGATTTGGTCCTACGTTGCATCCAAGATGAGGCAGGGCTTCACAAGCTCAACTCAAGATGGGAAGGGCCCTTCATCATCACGAAGGTTACAAGACTAGGGTTGTATCGACTACAATACCCTGATGGCCAAGAAGTTCAGAATTCTTGGAATATCGAGCACCTACGTCGTTTCTATGCTTAAGAAACTTGTACAAAACCTGTCAGCTGCAGCGCAGCACAGTTTAATAATACATGGTTGTCTTTGGTTCCCCAAACGACTATTGTCTTATTTCCTCTAGCTACATTGAACAAACTTGGGGGTTGTCTCCACGAGTTGTACCAATACGCTAATTAACCATAATCTTAAAAAGCACGAGTACTTTCTGTTACGATTACCCACTAATAGCCTTTCAGGCTACACTCTCACACGCGTCAAGGGACTTTTCCGACTACCTACCTACATAGCTTGGCAAAAGCTATGGGCTCAAGGTCTTTAGCGATAAAGTCGAGGAGGCCCCCACGCCTACAGTATAGAGGTTCTCATGAACGCAACTCTATAATAATGTCTCTTTCTACGAAGAAATCTAGTACCTATGCGTACTTGTTTTGGTATACCCTCTGAAGCGTTGCTTTCAGGGTAACTTCACAGTAGTACTAACGTACTCATTGCTTAAACGATTACGTTTTTACATGCTAGTCTATGAGTCGGCATGCAAACAACAATCGACTAAGCAGGAATATATTACAATCCAATCGTTGTTTTTCACAAAACACATGCAAGTTCAACTTGGGTTGGCTTAAGAAATGGAGGGAGGCAGAGGACTGCACCTCACCTTGCGTATGGTCTGTTGAAAATATAAACAATCGCAGTATTAAATTCCGAACAGATTTAAATATGACGAGAACAAACCCTACCATGCAATTCTCTAGCATACAAAGCAGTACGAATAGCATAACCATGATCTCTGAAAAAACTGGAGTAAATTACAGCGTACGTACTAAGTAGGAGTAGGAGCCGTCGGGAAGCGGAACGGCACGATCGGGACGAAGACGGTTCTGCGGACGGAATGCAGCAGACGACGTAGTAGACGACGGTACGCCGTAGCTCCTGACTTGGACGATGGATGAGCCGTGGTGAAGATCTTGTGCAGTCGCGCAGAACGCTTCCCAAAAACCTTATTCGTCCTCTCCCGATGCAGGATCCCAGAAGCGAAGGGTTTCGGAGACCTGCTCTCCCGTTCACCGGTGCATGCCGGCGCTCGAGATGGAGAAGACTACGACTGGTGGAGGCCGATGGTCATATATATAGGGAAACCAAACCGACCTCGCGTCGCGTTAGCGATCTAAACCGATTAGGTTTAGGGTTTAAGTTTCCATATCCTGCAGACTTAGAGCCCAGGTCACAAAAAATAAAAATTGCAAAAGTAAGCCGCGCCCCCGCAAGGCGAGGGGCCAAATTTCGGCGGACCATTCACGCCCCGCCGTGCCCCGCGAGGCGTGCGCATGCGCGCGTGTGGTGTTTCTCTTCTCTCCCTCATCACATAGCTTGGAGGGGTGGAGATAACCTTCATATTTATGTTGGCCATTCTACTCCTCCACTAGCAAGATGGGCTAAACTTGCACCACTTTCTCTTGCACACATGGGCATTTGAGATTTATTAGAATTTCTGAATTTGCAAATGACTCAGGTCCACTGAAATTCCAGCACGGTCCGCACGGATGACGTCTGTCATCAATGGAGGGGGTCTGCCCGTACTGGTCGACGACGCAACTCTAGCCGACGAGGGTTGGGGCGTGGCTTCCTTTGTTGACGATGGATGTTCGTCCGTTGAGGGAAAGGACATGGCAGCGAAATTCTGGCGCGCTTGATGGTGAGGACGAGTTGGGGCTGCAGCGGTCCGGAGCCAGCGGCCGGCGGCGAGAAGCAGACAGGGCCGACGCTTATGGTCTGCGGCTGATGATGACGCTTCTCAACTTAGCGGTCGATGAAGACAGGCTTGTGAGCTTGGTTTGTTGCTCTGGAAGATGAACAGGCATTGGACGGAACCTTGCTATGGAAGATGAACAGGCAGAGTTCTTTATCTATCGGGGTTTGTTGCTTTAGAAGATGAACATGCACTGGACGGGAGCTTGCTGCGGAAGTTAAACAGACAGTTTTTACTATCGGCCTTGTTTTTATAGAGCAAATTGGGCATGGGAATTTAGTAACAGAGATCATGCGACCGAGATGAACAGAGCTGTCTCAGGAAGTCGCTGGAAAACACCGGCTGCTTCGACATGAGATTGACGGCACTGTGGAGAATTACAGATGACGTGGCCTTATGAATGCACAGGATGTGTCCGCTGATTTCGTCTTGTAGAGATTGCAGGTATGACATACAGTCGCGGCGGGCAGGCTTTTGGTCGCGTGCATGACATACAGTCGCGGCGGCGTGAACAAGTTACCAAATCATCGTCCATTGTTATTCTTAATCAAAGATGTTTTTTTTCTATTGAGTACCAGCTATTATTCCTAGTATATTCTCCTGCCTGTTCATCTATACTATAAAATTAAATTACTTTTAAAATTTTTCTCATCTAAATTGAGCCCACCATGCCCCTCACGTTGGATCCGCTTAAAAATGATGATGTTTCTGACAAAAATCAATTATTTTTGACACCTCTCGGTCAGCTTACCCACCCGCCGTACCCACATCTCCCAAAATCCCCGCTGGAGGCTCCGTCGCCGAATCGACGGCGCGCGGGCCAGCAGCGGCGATCTACGAGCATGAGCCGTGAGCGCGCAGAGCGCGGCAAGCGGCGAGAGCGAGCCTTCTCCGAATCGACGGCGCGCGGGCCGGCGGCGCCGTGGCCAGCAACAGCAGCAGCGCCAAGAGGTGTCGGCGTGGGGGAGGCAGCTGCGCAGGCCAGCGGGGTTGCCGGTGGCGGGCAGGCCAACAAACAGCGGCGGAGGAGCAGCCCAGGCACGTGAGCTTGGTGGTCTCGTGGAAGCAAGCCATGGCAGGGGGAGGCGCTCAAGCGCTCAGGGAGCAGGACGCTCGACGGCCCGCGGGTGGCGGCGACGCGGACTGCACGCACCTGCTGCTGGGTAGGCGCGTGGGGTGACCTGCTTAGGCGGGGGAGCAGCTGCCATGCCTGGAGAAGGCCGCATGCAGTCTGTACCAGGGTGAGCAGATTGGGGGTAGAAAATTACTGAAAACTTTCCCAGGAATCTCAAAAATTACTGAAATATTCGACTTCTTTCAGTAATTGAGCTACTCCACCTCCTGATCTAACTTCTCTCCGTGAGCTTTGTTGTGATTGAGTTCAGTAGTTTATAGCATATTTTTTGGTTCAGTAATTAGCCTATTCAAACTTTATTACTGAATATAAAATTGCACTAGCTTAGTAGTTTTTTTATTTTTAGTCACTGATCTCTATTCAATCTCATGTAGATCACTATTCTGGTATTTTATTGCTTGATCCAGTAGCTCAGTAATGTTAAATTGATTAAGCTCTTTCAAACATCTATATTTTTCAGTAGTTCAGCAGTATACATGTAGTTTAGCAGATTAGCGGTTACACTTTTTTCTAATCTGAATAAGGTAAATCAAAGAAGGAAGGGGTGTTCATACTTATTATAGTTTTCCATTTCATTTTTAAAATTTATATGGTTGTTGTGAAATCGACACAATATACTTTGAAAATGATAATTTATTCATTCTTTGTGGAATTTTTACTATGTCAAAATGTCGCACGTGCCAGTTTCAAAAAAATCTGAGTAGATTTAATTTGGTTTTTAGATTTAACTCGATTTTTAATGGTTCAGTTTGCTTTAAGACTCATGCTGCTACGTTTCATTTGTGCCTCATTTTAATCATTGGCCGAATTCGTTGTTTTGTTTTGTATAGCTCAGTTTTAGTTATGGATGAAATTCATATTTTTTCCTCACTTTCATTTATGGGCTGAACTTGTGGGCCGAATTGGCGAGAGAAAGTCACCCTTCCAGTTCCCGCCGCGCTATCTGCCGCTCAGCACACCGACGGTCTTCACAGCCATCTGACGCATCCAACTTTTGTGATCTCCTTGTAGGTATGGTTGCGAGGACGTGCTATACAACTCTTGTTTTATTCGGTTAATCTCCGCTACAGGAGATTGGAAGAGATTTAGGGGATTTTGACTTGTGGGGATTTATTAATCCCTCCCAACCTCTATAATTCCTTTCAACTCCCTTCAACCGCTGTTCGAGTAATCGCAGGTTCGGGAGGACTTGCGTGGTGTGAGGAGGGGGTAGAGGCGAGGGGGAGGGCGGAGCTGGAGCACAGACGTATTGGGCCGCCAGCTTCAGTCCACGACCACACATTTTTTTTAATTCATTTGTTCCTTAATTTCCGTTGATTTTTCATTCATTTTCTAATTGTAGGTGTACCCTTTTACAGTCCAATTTTGGTTGACACGCTTGCTGATGTGTCAAAGCGTCATTATTAAAATTAAAGGGTTGAAAACAACTCACAAAATAGGTGAGTTTTAACTTAGTTACCCCATTAAAAACCCATTATCTATAAAATTAAAAGTTCATACAAACTTCTGAGACATTTGAAAAGGCCGAGAACAATTAGAAACATAAAAACCACCAGATTTGGAACTTGAAAGCCTAGAAAAAAGAAAAAAAGAAATTAGCAAAAGACAAACAAGTATAGGCGCACGCCTTGTAATAATATTCCGATCAAGCCTTAGTTATAAAGCTAAAATGAAAGCACCTCCAGAAGTTCAGAGAAGGATCCGAACATATGAATGCATGCTGATGTTCACGAGCTGAATTTTCTAAGGAGCCGCGTTTCCCAGAATGGAATACGACGCCTGTCCCTGTTAGATTATATATTCTCCAGCTAAATTACCTTCCTGTCGCTACCCAGCAGATACTTCTACGAGCCTTCAACTACAAAAAGATATTGCTAGATTCTTCAATATATGTCTCTGAATAATCCACGTTCAAACTATAGCAGGGATATTACTAGCTACATTAGGAGCAATGGAAAAGTACAACCTTACAATCTTGTAAACTTTGCTATGGACACTGCACAACTCATTTTACCCATTCGCAAGTTTTAAGCTAGTCAAATCTACATTCTTACTCGATGAAAAATTTTACTGAACCATGCAGAGCACATAGTTTTCCTCTGATGCAAAGTGAAATGACAAGGGAATTTTGGGATAATCAATCTGCTACGAACGTTCTTACCTGGTTCGTAGGAGCGAGACAGTACATGTTGGGGAAACAAAGGTACCTGGATATTCACAGTAGTGTAAACAAGACTAAATTCTGACTTCCTGCCACCTTTCTGTGAAAGAGAGATCAGAGGATCATTGACATTCTTCACAGTTTCAGACTTTTATACTGAATGAATGACTCTCAGAAGAAACTAAGTGCTGCAATTTTAGTGGGCTTAGCCCATTTGCAAATTCAGAAATTCCAATAAATCTCAAAGTCCCATGTGTGCAAGAGGAAGTGGTGAAAGTTTAGTCCCACCTTGCTAGTGGAGGAGTGAGATTGGGATGGCCAACATAAATATGGAGGTTGTCTCCACCCCTCCAAGCTATGTGATGGGGGAGAGAAAACACCACACGCGCGCGCACGCCATGTCTCGCTGGGCGAAGGGCGCGGGCACACGATGATGCGTGAATGGTCCGCCGAAATCCTGCCCCTTGCCTTGCGGGGGCGCAGCTTCCTTTTGCAGTTTTTATTTTTGGTGACTTGGGCTCTAAGTTTGTGAGATATGGAAACCTAAACCCTAAACCTAATCGGTTTAGATCGCTAACGCGACGCGAGGTCGGTTTGGCTTCCCTATATATACGACCATCGGCCTCCACCAGAATCATATATCAAAATCTAGGGTTTTGGTTTAGATCGCTAACGCGATGCGAGGTCGGTTTGACTTCCCTATATATATGACCATCGGTTCCACCAGAATCATATATCAAAACCTAGGGTTTTCACCTCTTCTCGCTGTTGCGCCGCCACCGTAGCCTTCTCCATCCCGAGCGCCGGCGTGCGCCGGCCAATGGGAGAGCAGGTCTCCGGAACCCTTCGCCTTTGGGATCCAGCATCGGGAGAGGGCGAATAAGGTTTTTGGGAAGCGCTACGCGCGACTGCTCAAGATTGTCACGACGGCTCATCCATCGTCCAAGTTAGGAGTTGCGGCGTGCCGTCGTCTACTACCTCATCTGCCGCACTCCGTCCGCAGAACCGTCTTCGTCCCGACTGCGTTGTTCTGCTTCCCGACGGCTCCTGCTCCTCCTTAGTACGCACGCTGTAATTTACTCCAGTTCTTAATTATATTTTCAGAGATCATGGTTATGCTGTTTGTACTGCTTTGTATGCTAGAGAATTGCATGCTAGGATTTGTTCTCGTCATGTTTAAATCTGTTCGGAATTTAATACTGCGATTGCTTACATTCTCAACGATCCAAAAACCTTATTATAGGCAATCTGTTGATTTTACTATGGCTGGATTTGCTGATGCATTGAAGCTAGAAAAATTTGCTGGTGTGCACTTTAAGAGATGGCAAGTCAAGGTACGTCTCTGGCTGACTGTAATGCATGCATTGGAAGCGAGAACTGGCATACCAGAAGGTAAAATTTCTCCTGAGGAGAGGAAGAAGTTCGCGGATGCCAATAATCTCTTCGTGGGCTGCGCTATCAGTGTTCTTACTGACCGTCTGGTTGATGTGTACATGCACATAACAGATGCGAAAGAGCTGTGAGATGCATTGGTTGCAAAGTATGATGCGACCGATGCGGGCAGTGAACTGTAAACCATGGAAAGATTTCATGACTATAGGATGGTGAATAACCGTTCTGTGGTAGAGCAGGCTCATGAGATATAGGTCCTTGTGAAGAAACTTGAACTACTAAAGTGTCCTTTACCCGACAAGTTTGTGGCTGGGTGCATGATTGCAAAGTTATCCTCTTTATGGAGGAACTTCGCCACTACTCTGAAACACAAGAGATAGGAAATATCAGTTGAAAACCTGATAGCATCTCTTGATGTGGAGGAGAAGGCTCGGGCTAAGGATGCTTCTGAAAAAAGAGGTGAGGCTCACTCCAGCGCCAACATGATGCAGAAGAACAAAGGAAAGAGCAAAGGGAAGGTTGTCACTAAGCCTAACAAGACAACTACCTTCAAGAAGAAGAAGACTACAAATGCCAAAGGGGCTTGCTTCATGTGCGGTGATGAGGGACACTTCGCAAGGGACTGTCCAAACCGTGCATATCGCAAGGAGAAGGCTAGCAAAGACAATGATGTCAACATGGTGACCGTGAGTAACACTGGAGACGGGTATGGTAATTTACCAATTATTTTTTCAGTATTTCAATCTACTAGTTGGTGGCTTGATACGGGTGCTAATGTTCATGTGTGTGCTGACATCTCGATATATTCTTCTTACCAGGTCGCTCGGGGTTCTTCCGTCCTAATGGGGAATGGGTCACATGCTTCTGTTCATGGTGTTGGCACGGTAAATCTGAAGTTTACTTCGGAAAAGGTCGTGCAGCTGAAGAACGTGCATCATGTCCCTTCTGTGTAGGGATGGTTTTAAGGTAGTGTTAGAGTCCAATAAATTAGTTGTGTCTAAGCATGGACAATTCGTTGGTAAAGGCTATGATAGCGGAGGTTTATTCCGCTTTTCCCTTTCAGATTTTTGTGATAAGTCGGTGAACCATATTTGCGGTAGCGTTAATGATGATGCGCGTGTTTGGCATTCTCGTTTATGTCACGTTAATTTTGGTTTAATGTCTTGGCTTTCCAGCATGTGTTTAATTCCGAATTTCACCATTGCCAAAGGTTCTAAGTGCCATAGTTTTATGCAATCGAAGCAACCTCGAAAACCTCCAAGTCGGTTAAGGAGAGAAATTTGGCACCTCTAGAACTCATACATTCTGATATCTGCGAGATGAATGGTGTGTTGACAAAAGGTGGAAAGAAATATTTCATGACGTTGATTGATGATGCAACTAGATTATGCTATGTTTATTTGTTGCAAACTAAGGATGAAGCGTTAGATTACTTTAAAATCTATAAAGCTGAAGTTGAAACTCAACTAAAGAGAAACATCAAACGTCTAAGGTCTGATTGTGGTGGCGAGTATTTTTCCAAGGTCTTTGATGAATTTTGTGAGGAACATGGTGTTATTCATGCGAGGACGCCTCCCTATTCACCCAGATCAAACGGGGTTTCTGAGAGAAAAAACTACACGCTGACTGATTTGGTTAATGCCATGTTGGACACTGCTGGTTTATCTAAGGCATGGTGGGGGAGGCCCTGTTGACATCGTGTCATGTCCTGAATAGAGTTCCAATCAAGAATAAAGATCAGACACCGTATGAGATGTGGATTGGAAGAAAACCATCGCTTTCTTATCTGCACACTTGGGGATGCTTGGCAAAAGTCAATGTGCCCATTCCAAAAAAAAACGCAAGTTGGTGCCTAAAACAGTGGATTGTGTCTTTCTGGGTATGCTCAGCGGAGCATTGCTTTTAGATTTTTGGTAGTTAAATTCGAGGTACCTGATATGCATGTTGGTACTATTATGGAATCAAGTGATGCAATATTTTTTAAGAATATATTTCCTATGAAAGATATGCGTAGCATTTCTAGATTTTCTAATGAGATAACTCCTGAATCTATTGCACCTATTGAGTCTTCTGAACAACCTGTTGAGAATGAGAAAATCCTTGAGAAGGATGATAGTGAAGCTCCTAGAAGGAGTAAGAGATAGAGGGTTGCAAAATCTTTTGGTGATAATTTTACTGTGTACCTTGTGGATGATACTCCCATGCCCATTGCAGAGGCATATGCATCTCCTGATGCAGATGATTGGAAAGAAGTTGTTCATAACGAGATGGACTCATTTGTTGCTAGACTGACCACTATTCGAGCACTACTTTTCTTGGCTGCCTCATATGGTCTTATCGTTTATCAGGTGGACCTAAAGATAGCTTTCCTAAATGGAGAGTTGGATGAGGAGATTTACATGGATCATCCAAATGGATTTGTAGCAAAAGGTCAAGAAAGCAAGGTGTGCAAGTTGTTAAAATCCTTGTATGAAGTTCGACAGAACCTTGACTTCTGCGGGCTTTGTCATTAACGAGGCGTATAGATGTGTGTACTATCGCTATGGTGGTGGTCAGGGGGTTATGTTATGTCTGTATGTGGATGACATACTAATTTTTGGGACAAATATTGATGTGATCAATGATGTCAAGTCTTTATTGTCAAAGAGCTTTGATATGAAAGATCTGGGAGAAGCTGATGTGATTCTCAACATCAAGATTGTCAAGGGTGAGAATGGGATTACTCTTTCACAATCCCATTATGTGGAGAAGATCTTGAGCAGATTCGGCTACTAGGAAAGCAAGCCATCTCCAACACCTTATGATACTAGTGTGATACTACGCAAGAACAAGAAAATCGCTAAGGATCAATTGAGTTACTCTTAGATTATTGGTTCACTCATGTACTTAGCTAGTGCAATGAGGTTCGACATATCTTTTGCTATGAGCAAATTGAGTAGGTTCATGTCAAACCCGGGTTCAGATCTTTGGCATGCACTTGATCGGGTTATGCGCTATCTGATAGGTACTATGAGCTATGGAATTCACTATTCTGGGCACCCCGCTGTGCTAGAGGGATATAGTGATTCGAACCGAATTTCTGATGCAGATGAGCTATATGCCACGAGTGTGTACGTGTTTACCCTTGGAGGTGGTGTGATATCATGGAGGTCTTGCAAACAGACCATTTTGACGAGGTCAACCATGGAAACAGAACTTACTGCTCTAGATACAGCCACTGTTGAGGCAGAGTGGCTGCGTGAGCTCTTGATGGACTTGCTGATGGTTGAAAAACCAGTGCTGGCTATCCTTATGAACTGTGACAATCAAACAGTGATAGTAAAAGTCAACAATGCTAAGGATAATGCGAAGTCATCAAGACATTTCAAGAAACGACTGAAGTCTATCAGGAAGTTTAGAAACTCCGAAGTAATAAGCGTGAATTATATTTCAACTGAGAAAAACCTGTCAGATCCCTTTACAAAAGGGCTTTCACGGAATGTGATTGAAAATGCATCGAGGGAGATGGGTATGATACCCATATAAGTTGCCATAGTAGTAACCCAACCTATGTGATCGGAGATCCCATGAATTAGGACCTGGGAAGAACAAGCTGTTGGTTGACTGAGGAGAGTAAATTTTTAACCCTCTCTAAGTGAAGATGCAATACTCTCAAATGTTGTAAGGCATGTTGGCTAAACACCTTAGTGTGTTTCTATTGGCTTTCATAAGCAAAGATGCTGTCGTACAAAGTATTCTTGAAAGAACACGCCTATATGAGCCCGTCTGTTAAACGTCGCAGTCTATAAGACCTGGTGATCTCTAGCAAGCTCATGAAGAGACCAGGGAGTACGACGTATATGCTCCACCCGCGGGGTAGGCTACTGGCAGTCATGTACTGGTTATGACTTTGAGTGAAACTTACTCACAGAAAAATAGCAATTCAAGGCATAGTCCATTGTCAAGTTGTGAGTGAGCGTAGCTTGAAGCTCTAGACGGAAGTTCAACTTAACGGTC
Source organism: Panicum miliaceum (assembly GCA_032594955.1). Lineage (NCBI taxonomy): Eukaryota > Viridiplantae > Streptophyta > Magnoliopsida > Poales > Poaceae > Panicum > Panicum miliaceum. The sequence continues at coordinate 41,625,626 of CM064062.1, forward strand.
TCTGCCGAAATGCAAATATATCAAACAGTAGTAAGAAAAAGGCAAAATTCTAAAAGGGCATTTGAGATCTGGTGGGGGATTGCTGGAATTTTAGTGGGCTTGGCCCATTTGCTAATTCAGAAATTCCAATAAATCTCAAAAGCTCATGTGTGCAAGAGGAAGTGGTGCAAGTTTAGTCCCACCTTGCTAGTGGAGGAGTGGGATGGCCAATATAAATATGGAGGTTGTCTCCACCCCTCCAAGCTATGTGATGGGGGAGAGAAGAGAAACACCATACGCACGCGCACGCCACGCCTCGCCGGGCGAAGGGTGCGGGCGCCCGACGCACGCGTGAATGATTCGCCGAAATCCGGCCCCTTGCCTTGCGGGGGCGCGGCTTCCTTTTGCAGTTTTTATTTTTGGTAACTTGGGCTCTAAGTCTGCGAGATATGGAAACCTAAACCCTAAACTTGGTCTAGATCTCTAACGCGACGCGGGGTCGGTTTGGCTTCCCTATATATATAACCATCGGCCTCCACCAGAATCATATATCAAAACCTAGGGTTTTTGCCTCTTCTCGCTGCTGCGCCACCACCGTAGCCTTCTCCATCCCGAGCACCGGCGTGCACCGGCGAATGGGAGAGCATGTCTCCGGAACCTTTCGCCTTTGGGATCATGCACTGGGAGAGGGCGAATCAGGTTTTTGGAGGCGCTGCGCGCGACTGGTCAAGATTGTCACGACGGCTCGTCCATCGTCCAAGTTAGGAGCTGCGGCGTGCCGTCGTCTACTACGTCGTCTGCTGCACTCCGTCCGCAGAACCATCTTCGTTCCGACTACGTCGTTCCGCTTCCCGATGGCTCCTGCTCCTACTTAGTACGTACGCTGTGATTTATTCCAGTTCTTAATTATGTTTTCAGAGATCATGGTTATGCTGTTCGTACTGCTTTGTATGCTAGAGAACTGCATGCTAGGATTTATTCTCGTTATGTTTAAATCTGTTCGGAATTTAATACTGCGATTGCTTATATTGTCAACAAAGATAGAAATGAAATATGGCATCGGTTGTATACTCGATCACAACTAGTCCAAGCAAAGACCGAAACAAAGTCCAAAAGGGGTCCTCTTCAACAATGGAAATTCTAGACAAGAAAATCTTGACGTCTGTCATTACGTGTATGGAATGAATCTGTGTCCCTGATTTGGTTTGTGGTCTTCTGCATTAGTTGCGCCCTATTGAACACTATTGTTTAAGAAAAAAACTTGGAGATTTAGACCTGAATCCGTACATTATTTATGAATCTGTGCCCCTGATTTGGTTTTTGCTCTTCTGCATTATTTGCGCCCTATTGAACACTATTGCTTAAGAAAAAACTTGGAGATCTAGACCTGAATCCGTACATTATTTGCGGGAACATGAGTTGAACATAGCAAGTTGACACGCTGTCGTCAGTGTGGTGTGTATGCACAGCAGCCAGCAGGTCATCCTTTTTTTTGGGCATTGGATCACTGCATGGGTGGATTATTTTAACATTTCAGGTTTTATCTATCAGTGCCAGTGGCGTGAGCTCATTTTCCGGTGGATGCTTTTTATTTAATATACATTATTACATTTCACTTTACTGAACACAAGTTAATCCTATCCATCCAATCAGTAATGTTGCTTATGCTACGAGAGCATCATACTGTGACATTCCTTGCGGGTACCGAGGATCTTATCTACAACAGCAACCAGCCAACCACCATGCTGCACAAGGAGCATCATACTGTGACATTCCAAACTTTGCCTATCAGAGTTTATATTATACAAACCATCACGAAAGACCTTGTAGTTATTGGTACTCTAATTTATAAATGGCGCATGGCACTGGGTTGATCTTGTATATTTGACTTTTTCAAGAATCTATGAGATCCTCCAAATAAAACTACTCATAGTATGAAAGATTCCTTGTCATCCTAGTACCATTTGAACTGAGTAAATTAAGACACGTTGTCGTAGACCAATTAAATCCCATTTTAACAACGGATTATACTACAAATTGTTGTCAGTATCATCGTTCTCCTTGGATCTGACCAGCAGAGAAAACGTTTGGCCAGGTTACAGGTGCTTTATGGTTTTGGAGCCTAGCGTTGCCCATGGCCTAATAAGCAATTAACAAGTAACAACACTGGATTATCTTGAGTACGCATGTAAATGCAGCTTCCACGAACGTCAAGACAAATGCAAACTATGAACCATCTTGCCATTTTCGAGCCTAGACTCAGGCAAGAAAGAAGCGCATTGCCCACCGGAATCAAACAGCGGAAGAACAAATCAATCGTTTGAATGCTAGCTAGACAACAGGACCGGTTCTGTACTTTTCAACGAGTTCAACCAATTCCTGGGTCACAGCGCAATCTAGCTACTACTCCACGAAAGTGACATCATCAACAACCATTAGCCACTACCATTTCTTGTGCTTTTACTACTACTATTTTCTAGTGTATTATAACCAGTTCATGCGAGTGCGTGCTTTCTGTAGTTTTTACTTATATATGGGGGCACTAATGTTTGTGCAGCGGGTACCGGTGTTCATATGTAGGGGCGTGTGCGTGACCTTGTAATCGCAATATAAATAAGTTATAATGGACGGGCTATTATTTGCTGATTGAGATGTAGTCTTAAAGGCATGATTAGCTGAACTGTGTCTGGATCATATATACCTAGATCCACATGATGATGTGATGAATAAACACCAGTTGGTTCCTAGTTGGCACTTGGGATACTGACATGCAGGTAGTTTTTCAATTTATCGAAATCATACACCCAAAGTTCAATTTCCTTTTTTGAAAAATAATATTGTTTAGTTGGTAAGAAGAGTGAGAAAATATACATTATGTGGACTGTATGTGGAGTGAACCAAATTACGGCAAAGGACCATTTCAACTCATGACATACTAATTTCTTAAGAAATAATGTACACATTCGAGAGACTAAACATGCAGACCTTGAAATTTGTTGTCTCACGTTGTATGGTCACATCCTCTACCACCGAAAAAATAGAGTTATTTTAAGAATATAAATTTGCCATCTCACATTGCATGGTCACATCCTCTACCACCGAAAATATAGAGTTATTTTAAGAATATAAATAACTTACATATAGGCATCTCAAACCAGTAGTGTGAATAAACTAAAAAGATGATCTATACGGATTCTCAAAAAAAATGAGCTACTCTTTTTCACATTTATCTTCTTTTTCCTCCTGAAGCAAATTTTCTCGTTTTCTTGTCCTTTTTGTACTTTTCAAACGAACCCTCTCTGTCACCTACTCCGCCGGTCCGCCCCTCTTCCTCCGTTCTCCCGCCATTGTAGCAGACATGCGCTGAGCTCAGGTACATATACAGAGGCTCCGGCCATGGCGCCGTGGCCTCCAAAGATGAGAGGGACGCCCGCGCCGCTCCGCCCATGGACGCCATCTTCGCGCTCGCCGCGGGGCCCCGGGCTCGCGTCCTGGAGCGCGCAGCGACACGCATCCCCGGCTGCCTCTACATCTGCCTCTGGGCGCCGGTGATCGCCGGCCAGCTCATCCCGTCCAGGTACGTGCACCATCTCCGGCCATGGCGTTCCATCCCTTGATCGAGCTCTTTAATTCGACCCGATCGACGGCGTGTGTGTTCGAATGGGCAGCCATTTGCGCTGCGTGGACGCGTGGATCGGCGGCGGCGGTCGCGCACGGGAGGTGTTCGAGGCGTACCGGCGAGCGTTCTGCGCCGCCGTGAGCGGGTAAGGGCGCACCGCGACTCCATTTTCGGTCCATGGAGCTCTCGAGCTGCTCGATCTGTCTCTGACGGCCTGCGGTCGGTCGAGTTCGAATCGCGTGCAGCTGCGTGCCGGGGTGGGCTTACAAGGACGGCCGCGCGTACATGGAGCTGCCGGAGCCGGACCTGACGGCGTCGGCGTCGCTGCAGGTGCAGGAGCAGCTTTACCATGTTAGTACCAGTAGACGCGCCACCTCATCCTCCTGCGAAATGTTTGAATTTACTACTAACCTGACGCTGATATTGCTGACATTTCTACGCTACTGTTCTTGTTGCAACCAACCAGGAAGCCGGCACGAAGGTACGTTTCCCGATTGTTGGTGATGAGCTATGCATTGCATAAATGGAGATGGCTGATCGATCGGATCGACGTGGTGGGTGCAGACGGCGGTGTTCATGGGCTGCGAGCGCGGCGAGATCGAGGTGGGTCTGTCGGACACCTCGGCGGCGGCGGCGGTTGCGGGCCACGTGCAGCAGTCGCTCATGGAGGAGCTCATGCAGCTGGCGCCGGCGGTGCCTTCGTCGTCGTCGTCCTCCCTGCCGTCCCTCTCCATCGGGAGCCCCGAGTACTCGTCGCTCATCCGCTCGATGGCCGCCGCCGCCGAGCCGTCCTCGCAAGAACGGCAGCCGCATCCGCTGCCGCTGCACCCGGCGGCGGTGCAGATGCCCGGCTTGCTCCCGCCGGTATACGGCCCGCCGCCGTTCCTGGGGTCCGAGGCCGAGGACGCGGCCATAGCAGAGGCAATGCTCGCGGTCATCTCCTCCTCCGCGCCGCTGCCGCCGCCGGCATCCCCCGACGTGCCTCCGGGGCCGTCCCCTCCGTGGCTCGTCCGCCACCGCGCTCAGCGGTGGTCGCCGCGGCGTCGGGCGGGGGCGTTCAGGGCGTACAGCGCCGCGCTCTCGCCGAGGGCGCGGCCGCGGCCAGGCGCGCCGGGGCAGAGGATGGTCAAGACGGCCATCGCGCTCATGCTGAGCGTGCACGTGGCAATGCGCGACCGGGAGCTCGCCGCCGCGCAGCCGCCCCCGGCGCCGCAGCAGCAGCACACCAGCAGCCAGCTGCACCACATGATCTCGGAGCGGCGCCGCCGCGAGCGGCTCAACGAGAGCTTCCAGACTCTCAGAGCGCTTCTCCCTCCCGGATCAAAGGTACAAGTAACCCAACCAAAGATCATCAACATCTCTCATCACAAACATTTTGCAACATCGGAAAATTTCAACGCGTGCGATCGTGATCGATTATTTGAAGAAGGACAAGGCCACGGTCCTCGCAAACACGACGGAGTACATGCACAAGCTCATCGCCGACGTGTCGGACCTCGAGAAGAAGAACCGGCAGCTGGAGGCGCAGCTTGGCCTGCCCCTCGAGACCCAGCGAGCCGGGAGCGACGACGACTCGTCGGAGAGGGTGCGAATCGACGTGACCACCGGCGCGTCGAGGTCCGCCGGTGGTCAAGCTCAGGTGGTGAGCATTAGGGTGACGGTGCGCGCGGATTGCGACCTGTCGGAAGTAGTGATCGCCATGCTCGCCGGCATCAAGAGGACGGGGCGCTTCACGGTGGTGACCGTCGATGCGCGGCAACGGAGCAACGGCCATGCGCAAGTCAGCATCACATTGCGAGTCGCGGTATGGACTATGCTACCCCTTTAAAATTATATAAGTTTTTTTTAAAATAAATATATATGTTTTTTAAAAAAATAAATAGGTTTATGAATTAGGTCGTGTCAGAATCTCAATTGCATGAACGGGTTTTATGACATGGATTGATTTGACTGATTTACGGTTTATAGTCAATACGACATAATATGATTTTTGCATTCTAATTATTATAGTTTTACGATTTTGCGATGTTATTAAAAGACTTCCGACCCAGTTCAGCTATTATGATGACTTCAATTTAATATTGGATATATGTACGAGGACCACACGACATGGCACGACAAGCCATACATGTACAATAGTAAGGTCAATATTCTATTTTGATCGAGAGTCCACCATCGTGGCAGCATGTCTCTACCATTGAAATCGCCCTTCATAAGAAGGGATGGAAAATTGATGTCCTTGACCTAGCTTGGAAAAATCTTTGAAATGCCCGTGAAAAAACTGGCACAAATACATAAAGTATAGCTTCGTGGAAGAAAAAAAACAAAAGACCTTCAAAGAACTTGACTAGTCCTTCCATGATATGTCGTGATGAAAGCCGTGGACCGTACTGGTCGAATTGGTAGTTATCCTTGGTCTCTTTGAATTGGTTCTAGAAGACATGACTCCATCACTAGTATTGACCAATTAAGCCCATAAGCATAGTTGAATATACCACTTTTTTTTGCTTTAAATCATATTGTACTTGAACTTGAATTGCGCGCATGTTGGTTCCAACTAATAATAAAGTTTCAATGGCGATTAGAGCGACTCGGACAACTATGTCAGACACCGCCACAACGGCGAATATGAGATTTCGAAAGATTCAATGGCACGTAGAGAATTATGCCCAAACCAATCCCCGGACCCTCGTGATGCGTGCATGATATCATCTTTTCAAGATACCTCTAAACCTAAGTGCACTTTCTTAATCAGTTGTATTTGACGCTGTCATACGCTGACAGTGACCGCTAATTACTCGTGATCAACAAGAGCTTTGAAAAGTCTATCTATGTAGTGGCTAGAGATGAACATGGTCAGAGTACTTGCTGGTGAAGCCTAGTTAATTAACGATGGGTACCCACCCACTTGTCAAATCTAACGCTGCAGGCTGGTGACCACGACGAGCCCGACGAGACGTCCCTCAAGGAAGCTGTGGCGAAGGCTGTAGAGGATGCGGTGGCAAGGCCGCCATCGCCATCGCCGCCGCCGCCGCCGCCGCAGTGGTCGCCGTAGGCCGCGCCGGAGCTTTTTTTTTCCTAGCTGAGCTAGCACATCAGTTTTGACCGGATCAGGGGAGAGGGGAAGCACTAGGATTTGGTGGCAGTGGTCTGTCTGTAGTCTGTTTGATTTTCTTCAGTCGTTTTCCCTGTCTTGTGCATCTTTAGGTAAGATTGATTTTGATTAGACTCTCCTTCGTTTCCGGTTTGTTAGGTCAGGAGTCAGGGGAGAGGTAAGTACAGACCGGGAGTGATTAGCCATCTTCGTCATTACTCATTAGGATGATGTTAGTTTTGGTTGTCTGTGGTGAAGTAAATTTTGCCTTTGGAAATGTGCCCTCATGTGGTTTACTGTTACTCCCTCCGTTTCTCACGATATAAAGCGCGCACGTAATTTAAGGTTTCAAATTTTAAAAACTTTGACCTACAATTAATTTTGTATAATAAAAATTTTGTCTTACAACAATGATATTATTGTATTCATATTTAAAAGTAGTTTCATATGACTATAATTTTGTTGCCGCAAACATTATATTATAAGAGATATTAAAAGTCAAATATTATTATTAAAGACTGTGTCAAGTTTGACCACGCCTTATATCCTGAGATGGAGGAAGTAAACATGCTCTAGGACTCGGGCGCCCAGAAATCTATCATAAAATCTTTGTTCCTCTAGGGTGTGTTTGGTTCCCTGCATTCGGCGTAGCCTGGCTCGTGGGGTACAACATCAGTGTGATTGGTTAGCTGGATGAACTTTTGAGCCTAGCTCATGTGATGCAAAAGGCCTCTCCGCCCTATCTCGTCAGATGCAAGAAAATTGAGTGTTTCTGCAAAGCTAGGCTCGCACGGTGTGGGAGATGTTGGGGTTGCACCCCGAATAGGCAAGAGATGAGATAGAGTGAGAGGAAGAGCAAGCCAGTAAATAAATGGGCAAAAAGTTTCCTCCTCCAAAGCCCTAGGGCTTTATTTACAGGGAAGAGGTCAAATATTATAAGAAGGTCCCTAGAATTTACAAGGAGTCCTTAGAACTTACAAACGGATCCTTGGATCCCTGGGTGCTGCAATAGAGAAAGCTCTTAGATCCCTTACTTAGCCTCTTTTACACAAAGGGATCCCTAGCCTTAGGTGATGGCCTAAAGCGCACCCCAATAGAGAAAGCACGTTGGTAAGCATGTACTGAGATAGAAAGTCAATTAGCTGAGCACTGGCCGAGCAACCAAACGGAATCTCCCTTGAGCATGGCTAAGGCTGTCCGCACTGGGTACTGGGAGGGAGCTGCTATCGCTCCCTCTAGTACCGATTTTGCTGCACTGGGGTCTGCTACCCCGTCCGCTACGCCCGCGCGTCCTCCAAATCGAGCGGAGTAGCGGGCGTCCGCTACGCCCGCGCCAGCCCCACCTTGCCTCCGCCCACGCCGGCCGCTCGCCGTCGTGCCAGCAAGGGAGGAGGAGGGAGGAGGGCCGCACTGGCGAGGGAGGAGGATAGACGCACCGGCGAGGGAGGGGGAGGGAGGAGGCCTGTGAACAGGTATCCCCCTCCCACTGACCAGTGGGCCCCGCTAGTCAGGGAGAGGGAGTGGACGGGTTGGAGAAGGGAGGAGATAGGAGAAAAAAAGAAGAGAAAAGGAAAAGTGAGGAGAGAGGAGATGGTAGTTGGAGATGGTTGAATAAAATATATGGGTTGGTATAGAGTATGAGATATAGAGGATGACGGGTGCGGGAGAAATTGGTATAAAGGAGAGAATCTTGATGATCGGGACAAAATATTCTTTTTAGAGGATGAAAATAGAGTATGACGAGTGCGGACATCCTAAGAGCATCTCCAAGAGCCTTTCTAAAATCTACTCTCTAAATCATCATTTATAGAGTTATTTGAATAAAAATTATTTTCTATATCTTTGTACTCTCCAACAGTTTTTCTATATCTTGTGCGTAGTCTAAAGAGCAATTCTCGCTCTCCATCTTTGGCTAGCGAGAAATCTAGAGTAGAGAAAGTCTATATTTAGATATCCAATCGAAGAGGCGGTTAGAGGATAATTTTAACCAAAATCTCTACTTTTAAAGATATAAAGAGTCTTTTGTAGATGCTGTAGATGCTTTAAGGCCGTCTCCAACAGCTAGCGAAATTGCTAGCTGGCATCACATTTCATCTGGCGTGGAGGATAGAGAAGAGAAAAAATGCACCTCGCTAGCGAGTCTCGAGTCGATTAGCTCGCATGTTTTGCAACTTCATTTATGCAAAGCTAATATCTAAGGCCTCCTTTATCAGGACAGAGTAAAAATAAGGATGTAGTTATGTATTTATTGCGAGAACATGGTGAAGTGATGACATAATTTAGACCAACCATCGACTCTAAAGGTGATAATTACTTGATGCGTTGATACACGTGCAATGATTATGTTGGTATATGATGAAGCCACAAAAACAAGTGTTTGTGTCAGTCATCTCCCATTTGTCACGTCTAATAATCCATGGTAGAAAATTAACATCATATCTGACACATTTGTACATTGCTTACCGAAACGCTAAATAGGCGGCGCTACCTATCATTTATCCAATGGTCGAGAAAAATAGCCGTTTAAACGGGGTAAACGACCGATTAAATAGGACCGGCTAACCACTTTGTAGCATTTGAACGGCGGTTCAGACCGACATTGTGTTCTCAAAACATGAGTAGCTGGTGAATTGCCGGCCTAATATTTCCATTTCACTGTTCGGCGGCAGCGCCGCACATGCGACGTCCTACCGTCTCCGCGCAATCCATCTTTCCTCCCTCGTTTAATGAAGTCGTGGTGGATGGGAAGCTGCCACTGGCATCCACATCGTCCAAAGTCTCCGTGGAAGTCTTTCCAGTTCCAGCCACCACAGTTACTTTCACCGGAAAACCAAGAGGCCAAGACTGTGAAAACCACTGTGGAAAGTGACGGTCAGCATCGACCATGGTGACCAATGGAGCCAGGCGTCGCCTCTGCCCCCTCTTAAGCAGCAGTTCCAGGCACTAACCAGGTGTCTTCAACGAAGACGTCCTCCGCCGCCTCCGTCACCGGCGACGACGACCTTGACGCTGCCAATGCGAGGCAGTGGTTCAAATCTATCGACGGTGAACCGGCGACCGCTGATGTTTTCCATTTCACCTCCTATTGCCGGCATCCACTCGCTCCACAGTTCGTTGGAAGCAGACAGCGCCGCGGTGCAAGAAAAAGGACAGCAGAAGCTGCAGACCACGCACGGCATCAGAACTTCAGAAGGGGTACGGTTGCTGGTAACAATCAGCTTAGCAGCACCTGCTTTTACTGCAGAAAGGGACCGGGATTTGGGGGAGAACAGTCCTCTCTCCTTATCAGCTGCCAATCAACCTTCAAGAAATGCTCATGCAGTCATGTACATTGGCGATGTTCAGAAATAAACCCCCTGTGCCGTGCTGTCATACAAATGTTATCCATCGCCACAGAAGTTCGTCCGATCCAGATCACATATGCATTCTAGTCATCGACAAACTAACAAAGAATGGATGGAGCACTAGCTCCTAACTGTCCAGGAAAATAAAGCTTCAAACTAAATGTCATTGGGGACACGAGCATTTTCAGTTCCAAGCTCATACCTGAAAAAGGCTAAAACAGCTATCCTCGTTCCCAATTCAACATATTTTTCTCATCAGCTTAAACTTTCTGGTAGAAGTGGTCGGTGAATGCAACTCAATATAAATGTTTCGAGTTCGGGCACATTAAATAAAATAATTGCAGCCGAGCCAAATTTCAATAAATTTACAGATCTCAGGACTGGTGATCATTAATATAGCACATTTCGCCTACGAAGAGCTCTCAGGACGGGCACAATTATATAAATCTACAGCTCTCAGGACTGCTTCTATTGAGCGTGATAAACAATAGAGCATAAACAGTTTTCGCTACAAAAGATGCACCTGCTTCTATTGAACAGTTACCAATCTATGATTTTCGTCCGTGGTCTCAACCAACTAGCTTAGAATGGAAGAACACAACGTCCATTACTGGGACGGTTTCATAGAGTACAGACTACACTGTCCAACGGGACTTATGCCAACAGCAGTGGGCTCAGCTTGATGGATTTGTAGCTTGGCCCTCTCATACTTCCGCTGTGCAATTTGCCGCTAGCACAACTGAAAAGTACCAATGTACCATGCATAATTCTATATACAGTTTTTTAAAGAGATGTGTCAAACTTTATTGTGTCATGCCTAGATATTGCTACTTTGCTAGATCAATTTTGCTAATGTCAAGCAAGCTCCAAAACAAGTCAAACATAATCAAAGTAAGGCACTTGTCTTTAGATCAATCTCGGCATAAGTGTGATGACTGACACATCGTGTACTGGCACTTGTTCTTAGCTGACACGCTAATCCATCATGAACATTAATGTTACTATTGCCTGAACAATTCATTCTCAAACTTTCCAAGGATGTGGATTTCTTCCATCCAACTCTCCTCTTCAGAAACAAAGGTAGGAGTGACTCTAGATGCAGAAACAATTGCTAAGTATAGGTAACCACCTCTTATCTGTGCCAACTCTGCTGCCAAACTGATAGTAGTCTGCTTTTCTGAAATGCTTTATACGCATTGATTACTGACTTCACATAGTCAAGATTTAAGAAGGCCCCGTGTTATGTACAAACCTTTTCTATGGCATATATGTCATCCATCACAATAAAAGTACTATACACTTTTCTTCACAATGACATACATCAGGGAGATGTGTGCTTTACAATAAACACTCGTCACAAGTTCTTGCTCAACCCAGCTGGTTGCCTAGTTCTATCAATTTTTTATTTGAGAGATTGATGATCGAGTCGGCGATTACTCGAGCACTTGACTTCATGTAGCCTCCTGATAACAGCGCAAAATGGGTATCGTGCACAGGAGTATGGCATTAGCAGATTTGCAACTAGTAGGAGTAACTACAAAAATGAGGCAGAAGTTTGTCACCTGATGTCAGCATGAGGAGTGGAATGTTTTGATCTTTCGCGAATCTAAACACCTTCTCATCTCTGGTAACCACGCCCTCAGGACTTATCTGCAAAACATATCAAATTCAGCACCTTTACACCAATTTATGCATGGTAAGGAAGCAAAGTAAGATTGTTTGTGTTGCAACGTTTCCAGTATTTCTGCTTGCAAGAATGATAAATCTAGGCCGCTAGGCATAGCACAAATTCCAGCTTATTAGCTAACTAATGAAATCGTGGATATGATTTCTGCATATCTTTTGGAAGAAACAGGAGGGGCTCGCCCTACTGTCTATCCGTTCAAGAAAGCAAAGATTACAACAAAGAGTGTATCCATTCATAATTTTTCCTGCTATTGCAGAATTACATTGGAGGTTGCTTTGGTGGCTTGTGCTTGTGAGGATAAGAGTTTATAGGAGAAAAGTACCTCCAATTTTCCCAATGGATCACCATCCAGGATGTCCGTTCCAGCATTGTAAACAATCAATTGGGGCTGAAATCTACTTTTGGATACCTGCAAACAATATGTTCCAAGAGGAACTGTGAATAACAAGTTTGTTAAAAACAAGCATAATATAAACAATAATGAATTATTCTAGGTTCAACAAGGCTAGAAAAATATGGAGAAAGCGAAATGTAGTTCCAATATCACTACATTGGCATTACAGAGAAGAGTGCATCCCAGATGTAGTGTGCATGATAATTTCTTACTCCCTCCGTTCCAAATTGTAAGTCATTTTGGCAAATCTAGATACATAACTTTTGCTATGCACTTAGATAAACACTATGTCTAGATACATAGCAAAAAGTATGTATCTAGATTTGTCAAAACGACCTACAATTTGGAATGGAGGGAGTAGGAGGTAATATAAGATACTATTTATGATCACTCAACCTATGTAGAAGGAACCAGATTTTTCACTGTTTCAAATCTCTTGCTTAGTTGAATATATATATATGCAACAAATATATAGCATCATCGATAGATGCACTTAATAAAAATCACAAGTTAAAATGATACAACAAAAATCACTCTATGCTCACTTCGAAATTTGGGATTTATACCATGCAAAGCCAATTTTGCAGGTATGTAAATGTACCTCAAGGGCGTTGTCAAGTTGCTCCAAGTATTCATCTGTTTTTGTCCCGCTCTGTAATGCACAATCACTAAATGAGAAATTCAACTCAAAGTTGAAGTACATGGCAGGTTGCATGATGAAACTTACAACTAATTCAACTTTTTGATCGATGTATTGCTTAGCAGCGAAATCCTGAAATAGACCAAAGTAAGTTTACAAAGAAACAAAAAATCTGGAATATATCCGGTATTAAACAAGATGGAATGATGATAAATACAAAGTAATGTGCTGTCTATAAAACATTAATGTGGAGAGTTGCCAATGGTAGTATGACACAATCGGAATTCATTGCAGTATAACAGCTGGATGGAACTGCTGTTTTTCAATTTCGAATTGTGAACAATTACATCATCTAAATGGATGAACAATATGGTTTGTTCCAAATGATGATCATGCATTTAGGGTTTCACACTAAAACTTGTGTTCAAGAAGTGACAAGAAAGTTACATAAGTAACCTCTACATCATTGTATTTCATAATGGTAATATACAAGACCACCACCAATAATAAAAGAAAATAATAGTTTGATATACTACAGGTGTCTAAGGAGTGCTCAAGATGAAGACTCTTACAAAGGGGAAAATTCCAGCATTGTACATGTCCAAAATGTAAACCCTTCCTGTGAGTGATAAGTGATAAGCTGGTATCATACTGACAAATATAATGAGCCGAAAATCTACAGATAATTAAAAGTATGTACCATCATTAGCAAAATCTTTTTCGTGCCCATTTCCTTGGTGAGCATCCAGGTCTATGATCAATACACTGCAGATGTTTGAAAGAGAAGTTCAGTTTGTCCTGTATAGCTAAGTTCACACCCTTGCATTTGACTGCAAGCAAATATAAATTGCATAACCACCAACTGCCTGGAGGATGCCTTCAAGCATTGCACTATTCTAGGATGAAAGATGGATTAACATAGTGGAACGGATTACTATTTTAGACATTCACGTGGTCCCCACCAAAACACAACTTTTATTACTAATTTTACTACCATGGATTGACGAACCATTACCAAAGTTGTATGACTGAAACGACCATTGGAAAATTCTACGTATACCATATGTAGATGTTCAAATTGATTATCAAAGTTCTAATATGCTGACCGCATGTAACCCAAAATATCACTCTTGCGTTACTGGAGGGACTATATGCACAATGTGTTAATGTGCAGTCAAGCATGGCCTCAGTGGTGTTGGTCCTTTAAGTTGGTTGTGGAGTTTAGCGGGTCTCTCTCTTTTTCTTGCTGTGCTAAGTTACATGCCACATAGTGTGTAGTGGCCCTGTAACTTTGCGCTTTGAGGACCCTCTCGATGCAGCATCACTGTTACCTTTGCTAATCTTAGTGAAACACGTACTAAGGCACATACTCGAAAATGCGCAGTCAAGCATACAATAAGGGACTCACAGTCTGACAAACTACGGAAGACATAGTTGATATAGCTACAATTCTACCTGTAAAGGGTTATTACCTTGAAATGTTTAGACGGACAAAAGCAAACTGGATGCAGAGAGAGATGTCAGCGTACGCACAAAATCCACCCCCTTCCTCTGCCGAACAATGGTGGAATCCTCCACCAACATTAATGGACCATCCTCTCTCGAGTGCAAGTTTGGCTGACAAAATTGACCCACCCACCTGTGGAGAGAGGACAACAATTTATCATGCTTCCCTGATACTCTAAATTAGGATCTGGGCTTTACAAATAATCTAGAAGAAAGCACAAATTCACAATACATCACCTGCTTCCTGAATGGGTATAGCAGCTTTTTATGCACAATCCAGTTAGGGACGAGCGAGACAAGAGGGACCTAAGATATCAAACATCCGTCAGTCACTAGCTGATGGCAATACATAATTCGCCACCATTCCACTTCTTATGAAAAATCACTACCTCTACAATGGAGGCAACTCTGTAGCTGCTTTTGAGGCTATTCAGATACGCCTCCGTGTGCACCTGGTTAAGCAAAGCCGTGCAAGGGGCTCAGAAGTGAGAACAAATGCGCTGTGAAGTCTGAATCAGGTGAGAAACAGATTTCTGATTAACTACCACTAGCAAATCCTCTTTGCAGGCTTCCAATGGCTCCACGAGCTTTTTCTTCTCCAGGTGGCCTTCCCTGGTAAGGTATCTGCAGATGCGGCCCCATTTGGCGGACTCAAACGGGTGCCTGCACAGGAGGTTGCACGCACGCACTGTCAATCATAAAGCACATCTGAATGCCGATGCGTGTTTCGGCGTAGGTGGCGGGGAGGCGGGAAGGCGGCTCACAGCTTCTCGAGCCCAAGGAAGGAGATGTCGTACAACGGCGAGTAGACCACCGGCGCCTGCGAGGAAACAATGCGATTGAGATACGGGAAGGCGGCCCGCCGCGCGATTCCTGGAAGGTGAGGATGAGAAAAAGGGTGCCCGCGACCGACCTTGGAGGAGGGCACGTCGAGGTAGAGCTTGCTGGAGAGGATGCGTTTCTGGCGCAGGGGCTCCCCGGGAGGGGCCGGCGGCGGCCCCGGCGAGGAGGAGGAGGAGGCCATCCGCCGCCAGTGGGAGAGGGAGGCGGGGAAGGAGAGGGGCCCGTGTGTGTTGGGCGAGGAGCCGAATTGTCGTGGCGCGCGCGTGACGCGGGAGGGAGGAACAGCGGTTGCGGTGACGGGAGTCCCGTCGAGAGGATTCGGTGCTGACGTCACTGCACCATTTGAGCGGAGGTCCGGTCTTCCCCGATTAACCGTGCAATATTTTTCACCCAAGCCCCTCTCTAATTTGTGTACTAAATGTTCTCTTTGCCTTTAAAATACCACTCCGGATATATATTTTTTTTTTCAAGCATTTCACGTTGAAATAGTGTATTATTTCTAATATCTACCGTTTCCTTAATTTTCAACTATATGTGTTCAGATTTCATCACCTCTCATGTAATATTTATCCTTTTTTCTTCTAATATGTTCTCATTTCTCTTTTACTCATCTTGATTTGTCAAACAACCGTGAACAAAAGAGTGTAGCGGTGCGGAGGAACTAGTAATGATGATAACGTAGTAATTTCAGTCTTATACAATTTTATCAATTTTTTGAAATAAATATACAATTTTAACATTAATATGATGTATAACACTTAGCATGGTGGGAAAAGAAATAACCAATTAAAAGATACTCACTCATGGTGGTAATGTGGGAGTAAGCTTAGGCAGCATGGACTGTTATTGAACCTAATGCTCGATAACTAATATGGGACACTTACTAATATAGAAAAAAAAATAAGAGTTTACAGCGATAGATGTAGAAGAAATATAAAGTATAAGAGAGAAAGATACTTCATTTTAAATTATTAGCTATTTTAATTTTTTTAAATTTATAGGCTTTGCAACCGGACATTTCAGGGCGAAAGTCCGACCAACAGATAATAACGAATAAAAGGAGGACAAAAATGCTATTTACACGGAACTAACGGCGTCTAACTGCAATACGCTCACCGTTTGTCCACCGCCGCCGACGAGAAGGGGCCCTCCCCGGCCGCTGTTCCTCCGCCTCCATGGCGAACCCGAGGCCCCGAATCCGCGCCGTCCCCCTCCGCCCGCTGCTCCTCTTCCTCCTCGTCCCGCTCATCTACTCCGGTACGAACCCCTCCTCTCATCTCCACCAAATTCCCGTCCCAATGGGGACCGCTTCGCTGACGATCCGATCCGTGCCAGTGTCCAGGCTGCACCCGTGGTCTCCGGAGAAGGGCGTGTGCTTGCCACCTCCCACCGCGCCGAAGCGGCCTGACCACCTCGTGCTCGGCCCCGCCGCCGGACAGGGCCGCCACGACCGCCTCCAGTGCCACGGTTATTTCCCTCTCTCTTCGGCAAGCTCCATTTATGCTCAATGTAGCTGTCCCTGTAGAAGCAATTCAGATAGTAGTTTCTAGCCGTATAGGCGGAGGATTGCTTTGAAAATTGAGCAGCAGGCAGACCAATATCAGTGTGGCAGAGCTGGGATTTTGTGATGGGCGTATAGATTTAACATTGGACTGTTCATACAAAAATGTGAAAAGTACATCATAGAAAAGTAAAATTATTATGAATCATTGGCATTTAACTCAGTGAGTCATCATGCACTGGGACAAGTTATTGCACCATCTTTACTATTTTTTTATGAAAAATATTGTTTCTTGAAGTAAGAATGAGAGTGTATTACACAATAACATTTATGATTTATCGTTTCAAGGAAAAGATATGATGATGCAATGGTATGTTCTTGTCTTAATGTGGCTCTGGCACTGTAAAAATAGATTGTGTTGAGCTGGATTTATAGCCTAATAAACTGGAAACTTTGTTTAGTTATGACAGGCATAAAGCAAAACCTGGATAACAACACTGTTTCTACAAAATTAGACCACAGCAGTAAAGCAACATCTCTGATGCATTGTTTTGAACACCATGTTTCGGATAAATCTAGAATGTTGCTGTTTTCATTAGATCTCTGACAGTAGTAAAGAAAAATTAATAGTTGTATATGATTATATGATGTTCTTTATCGTCATTTTATGGTGGTAGGATGTCTTTTGGCTATCTCCAATCAGTACTCCATTTTATATGACTGATGATGTATTTCCTTTGCTCAGGACTTAAAGCTCTGAATAATATTGGCACATCAAGTGATGGGAACTATTCTGGAGAACATATTTCTTTTGTTACTGTATTCACAACCTACGGTTCTGTTCCAGATGGAGATGGCAAAGTTCCATCTGACACTGTAACTGTCGGAAACCATTCTTATAGCAAGATTGAAAGGTCCATGGCCATTCTGAACACTTTCACCAATTTCATAAAGGTAACTCTTCCTTTTCTTTTAAGTTTGTGTGGATTGTGATTACTGATAGCCACAGCCAGTAGTTTAACACTATCATTATGATGGAGCGAATCATTTCTTTCTTGTGAATAATAAGATTGCAAGATGCCCCATGTATTAGACTACAATTGGATTTGTACTCCCATCCGTGTTTTTTGTGATAGCCTATAACCAGCGTTTCAACTAAGTCCTGAGTCTTGTGTTATAGCATGCTGTGATTGATTGATGGCAAACACTTCCATATATTAAAGTTACTAACAAGTTAGTACTTTCATCCTCTTGTTGTGATTGTTTCCTTTTTGTGTGGCAGGAAAAAAATGAAATTAATTTAACCAGCAGTTATACAGCAAAACAAATCTCTCCTTTGCATCTAATTTGGAACTTATAATGTATACAGTGCCACATTATTTCCAACAACAATAGTAATGTTGGTTGTTTAAAACCTGATCCTATCTGTAGAACCCTGCAGGTATCAATGCCAAGAAGCAATGTGATCATATTGACTGATCCTGATTCAAAATTTTCAGTAAATCAAGGGAGTGCTACACTATTGCCTATTGAAGGAAATTATTCTCGGGGAAATTTGATGCTTCAAAGAATCAAGTCCTACATTGTAAGTCTGTTTGCTTCATTTGAATAAATACCTTAGGTTTTCTGCATATGCTTTCTCAAAGGTACTTATGTTATCCACATATTATACTGTCTTCTCATCATCTTCATGCATTATTTACTGATAGAGTTGTATGCTTATATATCTTGTCCTCATATTCAGGCATTTCTGGAGCAAAAGCTTGCGGAATTTGATAGGGTGGAAGGGTTCAATCATTTTGTTTTAACTGATTCTGATATAGCAGTGGTTGACGATCTTGGACATATATTCAAAAAATATCCTCATTGTCATCTGGCTCTTACCTTTCGTAACAACAAAGGTCAACCTTTGAACTCTGGGTTTGTTGCGATAAGGGGCACGAGGGATGGCATCACTAAGTAAGTTGACAGTTATCCAATAGATTGTATCCTAAAAAGCTCGCAAACTCAATTGACCTCTCCTTTTTTTTCAGAGCAGTGGAATTCTTCAAACAAGTCCTTGAAGCTTACAGCTTAAAATATATGAAGGCTTCTCGAATGCTTGGCGATCAATTAGCATTGGCATGGGTTGTGAATTCTCATCTACCATCGGCTTTAAGAAAATTTTCTAAGCATGAAGCATTTACAGGTGAAGTTAATGGAGCATCTGTTCTCTTCTTGCCTTGTGCTGCTTATAACTGGACTCCGCCTGAGGGTGCTGGACAGTTTCATGGTATGCCCTTGGATGTTAAGGTACAACATTTTTCTTACTTGTTAGGACCTTATTTTTTATCAATGCTGTTCCCTTTCTCTTCATGGAATTTATTTTTGGTTAAACATTAATAGAAAAGAGAGTTTCTTCAGGCTCTTTGTTGCTCGTGATACTAGGACAAGCATGAAAGATAGGAAACTTGGTTTCATCGTTTCTTTCCCATGAACCTATGGCATTATAGTTTGATAAATTTCTTGATACTGTAATAATACTGTACTTTTTCTGTTAAGCATGCTCTCCTATTAATAACCACTTTGTCAGTTCTGCACATGCGAAATCTTGGGTGGGTCTCTCAGGATTAGGTGATTAGTCTAATCTAATAAATTTGAAACTTGTGTATTCTTGTATATGTTCTCTTAACTGTGACACCCAGACTAATTCTTGGAACTCATTTTCAGGTTGTCCATTTCAAAGGTTCAAGGAAACGTTTGATGCTTGAGGCATGGAATTTCTACAACTCGACCTCTAAGTTATCTGATATGATGTGCCTAATCTTGAGAAGTGGCCGGACAAAATATGACTTCTAACTTTTGGTTCAAATTTAGCACGTGAATTAACACACATGGTACTCTCTCTCTCTCTCTCTCTCTCTCTCTCTCTCTCTCTCTACAAAGCTGACTGCTGCACTTTGTCCTTCAGTGTGAAGTGTTTTGCTGACAAGTTTCTCTTTTCCTTACAGTTGATCCTAGTATCCTACTCAAAGGCGGTGTTGTATGTTCCTCAACTAGTACGTGCAGTCCACACAACCATACACAAATCGTTGAGCATGATGACACGATAAAAGTGATTCTCAAGTCACTGCAAGAATTCATGTTGGGGTAATCATTCTGAATGTAACGACAATATGTATCTACTTGTAGGGGATGTAAAATTGGTGTTAAACTCTTGATAGCTCCTTAGGACCCATACCAGCAGAATCGTACACTAAAGCTGTAGCAGGGTGACCATGTAGGAGTCACCTTTGTTATTTGGTGCATTCCTGTCTGTAGAACATGTACCATATGGTTCCCCATCACTATACACCATATCTTACTAGGTGATTTTCACAATCGGAAGTTACTAGATAAATTTGGGGCTGTTCCTGTGCTACTGGTAAAATTGGTGCTTCTATGCTACTCATTGCTCTTGCCCAAATTCAGGTCAGTAGTCCTATGTTTTCACACCAATCATTACATGAAATGATCATAACATAGATCTAACCTGGGAAAGTTCTGCGAATACTAAATGATGCAAATGCGAGGCAGAACGCAAAATAGCCCAAAATTCTTAACAAAGCACAAATTTCAACCAGTTCACAAGAGTATATCAGGTAAACATAGACAAGTAACATGCAAACTCTTCCATAGACAGCCAATCCAACGCCTAAACAATTAAATCTCCAGGCAGCTGCAACCTCACTTGAAGCATTTAGCGTCAAGCAGGGCCTCACCCTCAAAGGGCTCCTGGTCCTCAATCATGGCACTGACCCGCTCCGTCTGGGCCTCGTCGGAGATGTCCACCTTGGTCCACTCGTAGAGCTCCATGTCATAGACCTCATCCATGACAAACTTGGGGACCTCCTGGCCACGGAAGAGCCAGAGCCCCTTCAACTTGAATGGGGCCTCAGAGCCAACCACAAGCATCTTGCCAAAGGCGTACTTGCGGCACAGGTCCATCCGCTGCAGGAACCCACCAACCTTGTTCATGGTCACAAAGGAGACGGTGTTCTCATCATTGTACTTGTAGTCACAGAACCACAGAGAGTAGCCCTCTGGATCATACATGTCCCAGAAACCTGTAAAACAGCATTGTAAGTTTTGGTCAAAATCCCCAAAAGATGGAAGAATGAGTCTAGCACATTCATCTAATTAGATTACTGTAACTGCTGTTGCAACCTAAATATTAACACAGTACTGCTTATCAAAGCTTACCTGATACACAACTATTGTTACCACTGTGTGAGTTAGTTTGGATTGGTGTAAATCTTTACAGCTAGTTGACCTGAGTTATATGTATAATACCATCCATTATAATGTCTAGAACAACATTCGTTATCATACAAGGCCACACCCAAATTTTAGACAGGAAGAAGCACCCAATGCAGAAGGGACTCCCAAGTTTGTGTCAATGCAACACTGATAGACCGCATACGAGACTCCTTCACCAGCCATCACATTTAATGATTTTAATGATTGGAAGTCAAGAACTAATATATTGTTGGTATTAAGGTGGAGAAGATACCTTTGATGGCAACCTCCCGGAAGTTGGTCTTTGTGTTTGAGTATAGCCTCTTCCAGTCATCAAGGATCATCTTGCTTGGTGGCAGCAAGTCAAGAGGATTCTTAGGCTTCGGCTTTGGTGCCTCCTCTTCTGCCGGTGCCTCAACCGCCTTTGGCTTCGGGGCCTCCTTTGGGGCTTCTTTCTTCACATCCTTTGCCTTTGGCTCCTTAGTGGCAGCAGCCTTTTTCTGAACAGGAGGCACTGACTCTGCCTGCTTGACATCACCCATGATCTTCTTGAAGTTAGGCTGGTTAACCATGGTCCAGAAATACCTCTCGACATGAGGGAACTCAGATGTGAAGCTCTTTGTCAAGATCCGTGCAAATCCATGGTAGAGGTTGCATGTCAATACAATGTCAGCTAGAGTGACAGAATGACCAACAAGGAATGTCTTTGAGGCAAGATGTGTGTTCAGAGAACCAAGCGCTCTCTTCAACGAGGCAATAGCTGTTTCCTCTGCCTGCACAAGACAAAAGGTTAGACTAAAAAGCTATTTCATGATCAAGAATAAAAGATCCATGTTACCCATTCTACAACTTACCGTCTGAACATAAGGCATGTAACCAAGCCTTGGGTACAAGTACCGTGCAACACCAGGATCAACTTCTGTGGCAGCAAAGTCCATCCATTGCTCAACATGGGCCTGGAAAAGCCATTGATGAGTTCAGAGGTTATACGTGCTAAAACTTATGTAGCTAAGTTATTCAAGAAATTACTCACTTGTTCAATACGAGAAGACCCAAAAAGAGGGTTGCCATCATTCAAGCGAGCAACTTAAAGAAAAACAGAGGCATGATTATCATCAGCAGAAAGCCGAAGAAAGAATTAGAATGAAATTTTTGGAACTATAGATATACCATAGCGTGCAATAGCATTGCTCTCAAAAACAGCACCTTCAGGAGTCTCCAGAACAGGCACCTGAAAGAAATTGTTAGTTCCTGAAACAATCTACAAAACCATTTTACGATCAAGTTTTTTTTGAAAGGATTTTAAGATATAGTTGGTGTATGGTGTACCTTCCCAAGGGGGTTCATCTTAAGAAACTCAGGGGTCTTGTTGGTGACACCCATCTCAAAATTCTTGGTCAACTCAACCTTGACACCACTGTACTCTGCAGCAATAAGTGCCTTGAAGGCATTCTTGTTTCCAGGTCCAGAATGCAATACCTATGCAACAAGAAATACATTAGACATTGTATTACAAATTGAAACTCGGGACTTGTGTTTGTGATTGGTGATAGAACACGTGCAAGCCAAGCAATGACATCTACAACATTACCTATAAGTGAGAGATCGTAATCCACATAACACATGTGCTTCGTGAAAATACACAACCAAACACAGGCACACAGCAATGTATGAGATTGTAATCTGAAGCTGCCAATGAAATCTCAGATTTCCAACAAGGCACATGAGCATTTTTCATACAGATAAAGCCAAACAAGATGGTTTTAACAATGCAACCAAGTAAAGGCATGCGCAGAGAGAGAAAACAACAATAGCAAACAGTACTAGATATGAATCTTCTAATGGCTTCTAACTTATCAAAATAAAATTCAACAGTCATTTTTCACCTCCCAACTTAAATTCATCTTCAATACTTATTTCTAGATGCACTGCATCGTGACACCCCCACCCTAAAACCCTGCTTTTCCTTCTACAGTCACTAAAATAGCACTGCTATAGGTAACTTTCACTCAAGCACAAGTAAGGATCAGAAGGATAAAATAAATTTGGGTTGGGATGACAGCCCCTAAATGAATTCAATGGCTCAAGTACTACTCGAAGTTGTACATATATGGTTGTCCGCGCAGCAAATCCCTCCACGGAAACACCGTGACCACACTGGGCAAAAGGCCTCCTATAAATGCACACCCAGTCATCCTACCAGTAAGTCAGCAACTCCGAGTAGCATCACTTGCACTGTGAATCACCCCCATCAAATCAAACGATGTACAAGACCCCAAGACTTCCCCGGTGTAAACAAGGGATGCCAACAAGTGATCTATTGCCTCCACGATGCTTTTCTAAAGGCCAAAGTTTATGGTGCTGCTTGAAGTTGAAACAAACCAGGAGCTCGGTGATGAAAACTAAGGACACGCCTGGCCGAAACAGAGTCGAGTCGAGGATCTAAACAGCCTACCACACCCCTGTCGATTCCACGTTTCCACACCCCAGTGACTTGCGAATCGCATCCGACAAATCGACACCCCGCGTCGCGTATCAGATCAAGCTAACCACAAGGCGGGACTCCTCAAACATCAAGACCCCATCAGCCGGACAGCCGCGGCTGCCAGCAGATCCTCACGACAAGTCCGATGCGCGATAAACTACATAGCCACAGAAACAGCAGGGACAAAACCCAAAGGAGGATGGAGGAGGAGCAGGAACTCACGAACGCCATGTCGACCGATCGGCAGCACGGATCGCAGGAGCAGGCCGCCGGAGGAAGAGCGAGAGGGGTTTACGGAGAGAGAGGGCGGAGGATTTATGTGATTGCGGCGCAGTGGAGGGGAAGGGGAGAAGGAAACCAGTGTCTAGGGTTGCGGCGGCGGGCGTCCGGATGGCGAGGATCGGACGGACGGGATTGACCGGGGGACGAGCTGGATGCGTTGGGGGATGGGGGACTTGGTGGCTTAACACTCCTCGTACTATCTTGCAATTTGGATAAGGTTCTCGCTGCACTCTCTTTCGGCCTAACGAGGGGGCTTAACGCAAAATGATTAAAGATATATACGGTTTCACATCTACCAACCTTTTCAGCTTCCGTGGCGGGTGAGTTAAGTAATCGACCGAATACAAAGCATGGTTTGAAGACGGTTTCAGCTAAAATTAGAAAGCTTGGAAGTTGGAATTAAACTTGACTTAGCAACGATTTAGCCTCAAGGCTCAGGCTTGGATTTGGATGCTGCACGTCTCCACACCATCTTCGAGTTAAAGACATCTCAAAGTTCTACGATGCAATTGCCTAAAAGAACTTTGAAAGCTTCTTGATCAAATGAGCGTTGCTTGGTTACCTAGTTGCTTGTTTGCAGCTAATTTTTTTTCTTGAATAGTGGCGTGCACAATGATCTTAAATTATTCATGGAAACTAGCCAAACATAGAGCTTAAAAATGGGCATAACCATTTCCGCAAAACAAGGAATAACCATAATGCAAATAGGCTCTGGCAATGGCACCAGGAATGAAATCTGAAGTGGATATCATGTTTCGCTTGGAAGCAGCATCTCCACAATTACCGAACAAACAAGTACTCCATCTGTTCTAAATTATAGGTTGTTTTAGAAATATAGATATATAATCTTTACTATATATCTAGACATAGTGTTTATTTAGATGCATAGCAAAAATTATGTATATTAGATTTGCTAAAATGACCTAAAATTTGGAATGGAGAGAGGAATTTCCATTTTTTTTAAAAAAGCAGTTATGATGGACCATAACCTCATGGCCTTCGGATTTTTCGGCTCAAACCCGGTCTGTCTTTTCGGCTCAAACATGTCAATGGAAACGTATCATACAGAATGTAATGAGAATGTAACATTCAGTATAATTTTATTTTTTTAGAGGTTGTTTTGTATCCAGTTGTCCTTTTATATCAGCAACTTTTTTACTTGATAATATCAGACATGAGACACTCTTCTAGGCATCTTTCTCCAAAAAGAAGCCCATGCAGGAAGTCACCTTTTGTTCTTGGTGCATTCCTCTCTGCAGAACCTGTACCATATGTTTCCCACCATCACTGTGCACCATATCTTGCCGTTAAAGGTGATTTTTTCACAATTGGATATTACTAGTAAAAATTGATGTTGTTCCAGTGCTACTGGTAAACTTCAGATACATTATGATGCACATTGCTCTTGCGCAATTTGAGGAGGTCATCGAAAGGACTAGTAGTCCCAAGTTTCCACAGCAATGATTGGGTGAAATGCACACATGAAACAACTCTTAACCCGGGGAGATTTTCACTAACAAATGAATCAACTAAAGATGTCCTACAAAGTTTCAATCTGAGGAGCTCAAACACAAGCAAAAATGCTCCTCAAAAACAAAGCAAAACGAAGCATGCTCCTACTGCCTCGCAACTTTGTAAAAAAACAAGGGACTACTATGACACTACATTTCAATCACATACCCGAACCGGATCAGATTACTGACATGAAAGAATGAAAATGCACGACAGAACACAGGATAGACCAAAATTCTCAACTAAGCACAAACTTCAATCAGTTCACGAGGGTGTAGGTAAACATAGACAGGTAACAAGCAAACTCTTCCATAGACATCCAATCCAAAGCCTAAGCAGTTCAATCTCCAGGTAAGTGGAACCTCACTTGAAGCATTTCGCATCAAGCAGGGCCTCACCCTCGAAGGGCTCCTGGTCCTCGATCATGGCACTGACACGCTCCCTCTGGGCCTCATCAGAGATGTCCACCTTGGTCCACTCGTAGAGCTCCATGTCATAGACCTCATCCATGACAAACTTGGGGACCTCCTGGCCACGGAAGAGCCAGAGCCCCTTCAACTTGAATGGGGCCTCAGAGCCAACCACAAGCATCTTGCCAAAGGCGTACTTGCGGCACAGGTCCATCCGCTGCAGGAACCCACCAACCTTGTTCATGGTCACAAAGGAGACGGTGTTCTCATCATTGTACTTGTAGTCACAGAACCACAGAGAGTAGCCCTCTGGATCATACATGTCCCAGAAACCTGTAAAACAGCATTGTAAGTTTTGGTCAAAATCCCCAAAAGATGGAAGAATGAGTCTAGCACATTCATCTAATTAGATTACTGTAACTGCTGTTGCAACCTAAATATTAACACAGTACTGCTTATCAAAGCTTACCTGATACACAACTATTGTTACCACTGTGTGAGTTAGTTTGGATTGGTGTAAATCTTTACAGCTAGTTGACCTGAGTTATATGTATAATACCATCCATTATAATGTCTAGAACAACATTCGTTATCATACAAGGCCACACCCAAATTTTAGACAGGAAGAAGCACCCAATGCAGAAGGGACTCCCAAGTTTGTGTCAATGCAACACTGATAGACCGCATACGAGACTCCTTCACCAGCCATCACATTTAATGATTTTAATGATTGGAAGTCAAGAACTAATATATTGTTGGTATTAAGGTGGAGAAGATACCTTTGATGGCAACCTCCCGGAAGTTGGTCTTTGTGTTTGAGTATAGCCTCTTCCAGTCATCAAGGATCATCTTGCTTGGTGGCAGCAAGTCAAGAGGATTCTTAGGCTTCGGCTTTGGTGCCTCCTCTTCTGCCGGTGCCTCAACCGCCTTTGGCTTCGGGGCCTCCTTTGGGGCTTCTTTCTTCACATCCTTTGCCTTTGGCTCCTTAGTGGCAGCAGCCTTTTTCTGAACAGGAGGCACTGACTCTGCCTGCTTGACATCACCCATGATCTTCTTGAAGTTAGGCTGGTTAACCATGGTCCAGAAATACCTCTCGACATGAGGGAACTCAGATGTGAAGCTCTTTGTCAAGATCCGTGCAAATCCATGGTAGAGGTTGCATGTCAATACAATGTCAGCTAGAGTGACAGAATGACCAACAAGGAATGTCTTTGAGGCAAGATGTGTGTTCAGAGAACCAAGCGCTCTCTTCAACGAGGCAATAGCTGTTTCCTCTGCCTGCACAAGACAAAAGGTTAGACTAAAAAGCTATTTCATGATCAAGAATAAAAGATCCATGTTACCCATTCTACAACTTACCGTCTGAACATAAGGCATGTAACCAAGCCTTGGGTACAAGTACCGTGCAACACCAGGATCAACTTCTGTGGCAGCAAAGTCCATCCATTGCTCAACATGGGCCTGGAAAAGCCATTGATGAGTTCAGAGGTTATACGTGCTAAAACTTATGTAGCTAAGTTATTCAAGAAATTACTCACTTGTTCAATACGAGAAGACCCAAAAAGAGGGTTGCCATCATTCAAGCGAGCAACTTAAAGAAAAACAGAGGCATGATTATCATCAGCAGAAAGCCGAAGAAAGAATTAGAATGAAATTTTTGGAACTATAGATATACCATAGCGTGCAATAGCATTGCTCTCAAAAACAGCACCTTCAGGAGTCTCCAGAACAGGCACCTGAAAGAAATTGTTAGTTCCTGAAACAATCTACAAAACCATTTTACGATCAAGTTTTTTTTGAAAGGATTTTAAGATATAGTTGGTGTATGGTGTACCTTCCCAAGGGGGTTCATCTTAAGAAACTCAGGGGTCTTGTTGGTGACACCCATCTCAAAATTCTTGGTCAACTCAACCTTGACACCACTGTACTCTGCAGCAATAAGTGCCTTGAAGGCATTCTTGTTTCCAGGTCCAGAATGCAATACCTATGCAACAAGAAATACATTAGACATATTGTATTACAAGTTGAAAGTCCACCTCTTTGGATGGTGATTTAATAGTACACAAGCAATTGAAGCAAATGACATCTAGGCCATTATCTAAATAAAAGAACCAGAACAGTACTAATAGGGAAAACCGGAAAAATACATAAGAAAACACATCAATGTCCTTGATTGACTGTTCGTAATTTGAAGTGGTCAAAAATTTATGTTTCCCAACAAGAAACAGGACTAGTTTCCATAAAGATTAAGCCAAGATGATAGGTTTAGCAATGTAACTAAGTAATGGCATGCGCAAGGTCCAGGGAAAAAGCAAGAATTGAAAAGGGTACTAGATATGAATTGCCTAACGACTGCTAAATAATCAAAATAAAACCACAACATAGCCATGTTTCACCTCCCAACTACAATTCCTCTTCTATACTCAGTGCCACTTCATATGATAACCACCATAAAACACATTGATTTTCCTTTCACAGTTACCAAACGAGTAGTGCTAGATTTACAGCGATTTTCTTGCAAGGTACAACTAGGGATCAAAAGATTATAATCACTTGGGTTGGGATGATAGCTCTTAAATGAATCCAATGGCTCAAATACATGATTGACTTGAGTTGTGCGAAAATGGTAGTCCACATAGCAATTACCTCGCCAAATATACCATGATCACAACGGACCAAAGATCAAAGGCATTCTACTAATGGACACCCAGCCATTCTACTTGTAAGCCAGCAACTCCGAATGCATCAATTGCACTGTGCATCACCCGATCAAACTATCTATAATACTTATAAATGCACACCCATCCATTCTACTAGAAAGACAGCAACTCTGAGTGCATCACCCAATCAAACTATGTACAAGCCTTAGAAGTGCATCACCCAGCCATTCTACTTGTAATTGCTAGCAAATCTGAATGCATCGCTTGCACTGTGCATCACCCCACCAAACTATGTATCAGACCCCCTCGATGTAAACAAATGATGTCACCGCACACAAGGCTTTCTGAAGGCCAAAGTGTTTAGTGATGTTGGAAATTTATTCGAACCAGGAGCTCGGTGGTGTTTTACTAAACACCCGCCTTACGGAAAGCAGGTCAAGGATCTAAGCAGCCTAACAACACTCCGTTCGCGTATACGGTTTCGACACCCACGCGACTCGCCAATCGCATCCAACAGAGATGACGAATCGACAGCCGGCGTCGCGCATAAGATCAAGCTAACTTCGTAAAATGAATCCTACACCAAAACCCTATCAGCCCAACAGCCATGGCCACCGACAGATCCCCACAGCTATTCCGATGCGCGATGAACCACGTAGCCACTAGCCGCTAGGAAGCAGAGCACGAACAAAACCCAGGGGAGAAATGAGGCGAAGGAACTCACGAGCGCCATGTCGGCTGCTCCCGCTGGTCCGCGCCCGATCGGAGCGGCAGATCTGCAGTACAGATCGCTGGAGCAGAGGCTGTCCGAGGAAGAGAGGAAGAGGGGTTAACGGAGGGAGAGGGCGGCGGATTTATGTGATGGCGGCGCAGTGGAGGAGGAGGTCGGTATATCTAGGGTTGCGGGTGCGGCGGCGGGCGTCCGAATGGCGAGGATCGGACGGACGGGATTGATCGTGGGATGAACTGGATGCGCGGGGACTGGATGATTCTTTTTGTGGTTAGCTCCTTATGCAATCTTGGAATGTAAATTAGGTCCTTGCTACGCTTTCTTTGTTGCGGGGCTAACGAGTAACGAGGGGCCTTAGCACAAAACAGTAAACATTTCTACCCTTTCAAGTTAACTAACCTTTTTAGCTGAAATTCCGTGACGGTTAAGTAATAGATCAAATAGAATGACGGTTTATCTTGGTTTCAGCTAAAATCAGAAACTTGGGAACTAATCTTAGCAAGAATTGAACCTCAAGTTCGGACTTTTCTTTCCAAGCTTGAGGTAAGGGGAAAAAAATTGAACGTCGCAGGTCTACGTGCTGCTTTAAGAGCATCTTTTGGAGAGTAGCTATTTTTAATTCTTTATTTAACTCTCAATTTGACACTTTAAACAAATTTCTCTCCATATGGAAAGGTTTACTCCAATAGACTCTCTATTTTTCACTCTCAAAATCCCAATAACTCCTTCAAATCTTCCCCTCCACGCACACTGACGCGTGAGACCCACGCGTCATCCTCCTTATCCTCCCAGGTGGCCTCACAATCGTCTCTGCTCCCATCCGCCCTGGCCCGGCAGCCCCTCACGCGGGCCCTCTCCCCCCTCCCCCGGCGACGGCGGCTGGCCCTCCCTCCCCTTCCCGTTCTGCGGCGGCAAGCCGCCGGTCCTACCTGCATGCCAGCAGCCGTGCGAAGCCCGGCCATGACGCCATGTCCTGCATCCCAGCGTCCCCGGCGGCGACCACGGACATGCCATCCCCATCCCCGTCCCCGGCGGCCGCTCATCCTCGACCACATGCCTGGTGGCCGCTCGTCCCTCTCCAAGCCCCCATCCTGCTGCTCCATGCCACCAGGTGGACGAGCAGCAGCTGGTAGAGCTCGATTTGAAGCGCCGGGGGTTGATTCACGGCCGGTAGAGCTCGATTCGCGGTGCCGGAGGTCGATTCGCGATCGGTGGAGCTCGATTCGCGGCCGGTGGAGGTCGATTCGCGCCGGTACATGGCGGCGGCGGCTGGCGGCGGCGTGGGCGCGCGGGGAGAAGGTTTGGCTCGAGGCCGGGCGGGCGGGAGTGCGGGAGGGATCACAAGAGGGTGGATGGCGAGCCTAGGCGCTCGGCAAAGTTACCGAGCGGGGAGGGGGCGATGGCGAGCGGAATAGAAAGGCGAGCAGGAAGGCGAGTCCGTTGGAATGCTATTTTATCGGTGTTCTTCTTTTTTTTACCGAGCTCAAGAGATTTACAGTCTCTTTGAAAATTTTACAATATGGAAGATGTGGATCGCATGAATATTGCTTGAATTTTTACTAGATATGTGTCCGTACGTTGCTACGGACAAAAAAGCGCATAACCAAGCTAAAGTAGAAACTTAAACTGGTTTACAATGAACACACCTTCATACGGGCAAGTTTGGCAATAATGTATAGCATACAACCATGTTTTAATATTTAGAATTTCAAACAACACATTCAACTTCAAATCGAAATTATAAAACCATTCTATCAAATTGCATCTCACTTCCAAAATTGAGTGTCTAAACTTAGAATGTGTAACTCAGATGGTTGCATTGATAGTTCCTACAATGCATCTCATTGCCTCCTGTGAATGCATCTCATTGCCTCCTATCGTGGATGTGGCCATCTTGCATTTTTGGCACTGTTTTGCATTCTTCGTAATTTACTTCAGGCTGCATAGTTCTTCAAGAATTATCCGCTGATCTCCTTGTACCTGGCCAAATTTTGGCGCTTTTGTATAAAAATAAAGCTAAGATTCCCAACAATATCTTGAAACATAGACTAACTGAGAAAATAACATAACCAAACGGCCCCTAAATTAACCTTTCTCCAGGAAGCATAAATTAAAGCATCAGTATCATCAGTATGTAATCTCCACAGAAATATATTACTATTTCGCTCACTACCATCTATTAATTGTTAGAAGACCAAATGTTCCTATCACCTCCACAAACAGATACTATTCCCATTGTGGTGCACTGTTAGTTGCCTTTTAATTAAAATCTCCTACGTGCAGGACATCTCCACAGAATAGTCATAAAATTGTTCTAATGGAACTGTGCACCACAATACGTTTTAGAACATTAATCAGTAATCTCCACCAATGAATCGACTAATCGCCACAAAATTGACCATCTTACAACCCCAAGCTACACCAGATTGAACATCCTCGAACCATTATTCCTAAGAACCAGGTACATCAAAAGAAATCTCATGAGTTTGGAAGGATGATCTCACCTTCCGGACTGCAGGACCAGAGGACATATAATTCCTATAGAAATAGGTACTGTCAGACCCGGGGCAGCGGGACTGTACATTTGACGTATATATTCTTGTAGTAGGGGATGACGCATGGGTCATACCTTATCCTCATTGTAACTAGTCGTATAGAGCTAGGACTAGTCGGATTGTAACTAGCCGTATAGAGCTAAGACTAGTCGGACGTAAGGAAACTACCCAACAACGTACTCGGGTAGGACTCCTCGGACCATCCCCGACTAGGACTTCCATGTAACCCTATCCTCCAGACTATATAAGAGCGGGTAGGGACCCCTCCAAAGCAATTTCGTAACCTCTAAGGCAATACAAACCACACATGATGTAGGGTATTACGCTCTCGGCTACCCGAACCTGTCTAAACTTTGTGTTCCTTGCACCTTCGAGTTCCTGATCTCGGCGACACCCTACCTAAAACCTACAACCTACCACCTCGGGGGTATCTCTCGGTGGGCTTGGCGGTAAAACACCGACAGCTGGCGCGCTAGGTAGGGGTGTTCATCGAGCATCCACCGCAGAACTTGATGGCATCGTTCAACTTCACCAGCACCGTGCCCGACAAGGGCACAACTTTCATCTTCGGCTTCTGGATCTGCGTCGCCAATGGCTCAGGCGGTTTCGACAGCCACCTAGCCAGCACCATGGAGCCCAAAGCAACGAGCTGTTCAAGCAGACTCGACGAGTTCATCGACAGCCTCGATAAGATGCATTTGCCTCTCACCTCCAGGACCAAGAAGAATTCCGTCTCCGATGCGTTTTTGACTTGTGTCCTGACACGACTGTCAGCGTCGTGAGGACGGGGGTCCCTACCCCGCCCGACAAACCAGAAGATACAACGGGCCAGCAGGCCCATCACGAGCATCAAGGCCCAGCCCGGCACGGCAGCCTCCGAGGATGCCAAGCTGGGGCGCGGATGGCCCCGCCGGTCAGGGCGGTTCCTTAGCCTATAAGGAATTACCCCCGGCCGGGGATTTTTACCACGCCCGCACGACGCAGGCGTGGGGTCCACCATGGCGCAGCTTCCCCGTAAAGCAACATGATTACGGAAAGGCGTGTGATTAGACAGTGCTCTGACCGGTGCGAGGGGAGCCCCTCCCCCCAGCCACGTCCTGTCAACCCGGTAGAGGATGGTGCAGGTGGGGCCCACCGCCTGGGCCCCCATCATGTCGGTCGAACCACCAGGAAGGCCCCGGGGTCAAGAGAAGACCCCGGGACAGCCTGAGGACGCACCTCGAGGATCTTGCGAGCCCCACGGACACCTCGGGTGTCGGCCTGAGCACCCCGGGGTGCCCTGGGAAGACCCGGGGAACCGACCGGGTGGGGCCCACAGGATAAAATGGCGTCAGAAGGGCGGCGCCACTTGCAGGGAGGCACCCCTAGTGCGGCGCCTCGTTCACACCCAAGGACGGTGAATCTAAGTCGGTAAAACCCCTCCCTGGGCCCAGGGAAGGGGCTATAAATAGGATATCAGGGTAACATCTAAAAAAAGGAGAAAAGTTCCACAAACACATCTGCTATAAGCTCACTCGAGCAGTGAACAAGAACAACACACACAGGACGTAGGGTCTTACGCTTCCGAGTGGCCCGAACCTATCTAAATCCTTTGTCCCACGATTGAAACCTCATTTAGTGTTACACCCCTGGCCGAATCTCTAAATGGGGGTTCCCACGAATCCCTGCTGGTGGTCCTCACCCACCGTCAACGACTCTTCGGCTCGGATCCAATCCGATCTAGGGGAAAGCGTACCCGATTCTGTTTCGGACTACGCAATGCGGCTTTCACCTACGGGGAGGCCCTATAGATCCAAGTCCCTCTCCGACTTGGAGGAGGACTTGGATCTCCTACTCAAGCTCGGGGATGAGGATGCCACCGCCAGCCGGGAGGCTCCCATTTTCGATGCCTACTTGGATTCAGATGATGACCCCGACTCCTCGGCGGTTAGTCATCTAGGTTTGAGCATTACGACTACCACGCAGGGCAGATTCGTGTACTGGAAGGGCATGGAGCCATCCGAACTACTCGATAATGATGCCCGCCTGGTAGTCACCATCCAGAAACTGTCCTTCCAACAAGGCAGACCACTTTCCCCCTTCGAGAAGGAAGGGTCCGGCTCCACGGCTTCAACCGTACTCGTCACCACCAACTACTCAGGCGACTACTCGCCAGAGCGCGAGGTCTATATGGCTTCAATCCGCGACGTCGACAACATGGATCGAGTTCGACAATGAACTTGAGAACGATGTCTCAGGTGACGAGAACACTGCCGACGGTCCTCAAGATGAAGATAAAGAGCAGAAGCGATGTCGCCGCCTGAGAAACTCCAGGCGGAACAGCGTAGGCGCAACGCTCAGGAGCGCGCTCGCAATCCGCACTGGCAAAGAAACCTACGAGGGGAGTTCGAGGCAGCGGCTGATGAAGAATTTGTCACCTCCATGGGTAACATCTACGAAGCCTCCCTGCTCCTGCAACAAATCCCACAAACGGACGCAACCAAGCGGATCATGCGACTTGTTAAACAAGCCGCAGTCCAGCTCGACAAGATGGACCCGCTGAAGTGTGTCCAACGCACACGTTCCAGGTCGGAACGTCACGACAGCTCTGTGCCCCAGGCTAGTCGTACCGCTGGGGGTCACCCGAACCCCCGCAACAATCGACAAGCCGAACAGAAGGTGCATCAGCAGCAGGCCCCAAGGCCTAGAGGCGGAGGACAACCCGCGGGAGGCCAAGGCCACCAGGGTAACCAGCTACCTCCACCCTCCGGCGACTTGAGGCAGCACATCAACAGCAACCGCGATGCGCGCACCGTCATCTCCAATCGGCAACGCGAGCGGCTTGAGATGCTGCTCACGAAGACAGTGATCGCTTCCCAGCTTTAACTGAAAACATCACCAGTCGCGAGATCCCAAGGGACTTCAAGCCCACAAACGTCCCAAAGTACGACGGGAAACAAGATCCGCGGCAGTGGCTACGATGCTACTCCGTGGCCATTGAAGTGTGTGGGGGCTCTAACTCAACTAAAGCCCTCAACTTCCCGATGGCTCTGGAAACCGCGCAACTTACATGGCTGGAAACTCTACGGCCAAACTCCATCGACTCCTGGGAAGCCCTGAAGCAGGTCTTCATCTACAATTTCCAGGGCTCCATGATCCCGGCAGGTACTCGCCACGACTTGTCGCAGGTCAAACAGAAGGAAAGCGAGACCCTAAGGTCGTACTCGCACCGCTTCTTCGACACTCGCGCCACCATCGCCAACATCGCTGACGAGGAGGTCATCCGCTGCTTCCGCAATGGTCTGGACATGAAGCAAACGTACAAGGAGTTTGAGAGAAACCTCCCGACTACCATACTCGAGCTCCGCAACATGATGCAGCGATGGGCGGATCAAGAAGATGAGGAGAACGAACGCTTCCCCAAGCGCAAGACTGACAAGGGCAATAACAACAACCGCTCTGACAAGGGCCATTACAATAACTCGGGTGCCGCCCGCAAGCGGAAGCCCAAAGACCAAGTGGCCAACGTCGAGCGCAACCCTCGCAACAAGAAGTCGGGCAACCTTCAAGATCAGTACAAGAAGATCCTTCACAAGCAATGCCCGATGCACCCGAAGGTCAAGCACACAATGTTCCAGTGCACCGTGCTCCGCAAAAGTCTCAACGCCCCGCCACCTTCTAACGACGAGGAGAAAGACAAGGACAAGGGGGACGAGGGCAACGATAAGACAGGGCCTCCGGGTTTCCAACTCCCGACTAATATCATCAACGTCATCTTCGGAGGTGACGACGGTATCCTCACCAAGCGCGCAGAAGCTATTTTGGCGCGAAATCCTGTCAGTTGAGCCAGCCGTGTCGCGTCCTCTGAGACACAACGAGGTCCCGACCTCTTTCTCCAGAGAGGATCAGTGGACTAGCTTCTCCGAGCCAGGAAAACTTCCGCTCGTACTAGACCCAGTAGTCATGGGCTCTACCCTGACCCGAGTACTCATCGACGGGGGAAGCGGGTTAAACCTGCTCTACCCGAGTACTCTAGAGAAGATGAGGCTGGACATCAGCAAGATGCTCACCCCCAGCAAGGCTCTGTTCTACAGGATTGTCCCGGGTAACGCGGCTACACCGATCGGCTCGGTTACACTGCCAGTTACTT
Organism: Panicum miliaceum; assembly: GCA_032594955.1. Taxonomy (NCBI): domain Eukaryota; kingdom Viridiplantae; phylum Streptophyta; class Magnoliopsida; order Poales; family Poaceae; genus Panicum; species Panicum miliaceum. The sequence continues at coordinate 41,661,253 of CM064062.1, forward strand.
TCAGGACATCAGACAATATCCGTACGGAGTACACGTTCGAAGTCGCGAACTTCAAATCTTCGTACCATGCCATCCTTGGCAGGCCAGCCCTGGCCAAGTTCATGGTGGTACCCCATTACATCTACCTGTTTCATAAAATGCCAGGTAACAACGGTGTACTCTTTTTCCGTGGCGACGTCGAAAAGTCCTACGACTGCGACCAAGAGGCGATCAAGTATGCTGCATCAGCGCGTGTGCCAAAGCATTCAGCCAAAGTACTTGCGGCCGCGCAACAACTCTCCGAGACCGAGCTAGAGGTGGCGAACAAGAGGCCAAGCCAGTCGAGGGTGAAGCCAAACTCTGACGTCGGTATCAAGACCATCCAGCTCCAGGAGGGTGACTCGTCCAAGACCACCCTGATCGGCGGACACCTGGACAATAAATAGGAACTCGCACTCGTCAACTTCCTTAGGGCTAACCGAGACATTTTTGCGTGGAAACCAGCGGATATGCCAGGTCTGCCCAAGGAGTTGATCGAGCATGCTTTGAAAGTCGATCCCAAGGCCACTCCGAGGAAGCAACAACTACGTCGTTTCTCTCCAGAAAAGAGGCATGCCATGAAAAAGGAGCTAGCTAAACTACTCGCGGCTGGTTTCATCAAAGAGGTGTACCACCTAGAGTGGCTAGCCAACCTCGTACTTGTTCTTAAAAAGAATAATAATGAATGGAGGATGTGTGTCGATTATACCGATCTCAATAGGCACCGCCCGAAAGACCCTTTTGCGCTCCCCCGTATCGATCAGGTTATCGACTCCACCGCCGGCTGCGTCCTACTCTCCTTCCTTGATTGCTACTCGGGTTATCACCAGATTTCCCTCAAGGAAGAAGACCAGATCAAGACTGCATTTATCAGCCCATTTGGTGCCTACGCATACACAACTATGTCGTTCGGGCTAAAGAATGCTAGTGCAACTTACCAGCGGGCCATACAGCTATGCCTCGCTGATCAGCTACATCGCAATGTTGAAGCCTACGTGGATGACGTGGTCGTAAAGACCCAAAATCCCAACGAGTTCATATCCGATCTCGAGGAAACCTTCAATAGTCTGCAAAAATTTCAGCAGAAGCTCAACCCAACTAAGTGCATCTTCGGCGTACCTCAGGGGAAACTCCTTGGTTTCATCGTCAGTTACCGAGGAATTGAGGTTAACCCTGAAAAGATAACTGCCATCACAAGCATGGGGGCTCCACAGAAGATCAAAGACGTGTAGAAGCTCACTGGATGCATGGTGGCATTAAACAGATTCATCTCCCGACTTGGAGAACGGGGTCTACCCTTCTTCAAGCTCCTCAAACGTCAGGATAACTTTGTTTGGACCGAGGAAGCGGCGCAAGCATTGGAGGACCTCAAGGCTCACCTTTAATCGCCCCCCATCCTTACGACTCCAAACCCAAGCGAGAACCTGCTACTTTATATTGCTGCGACTACTCACGTACTCAGCACGGCTATCGTGGTGGAGCGAAATGAGGAAGGTCATGCATTTGGCGTGCAGCGTCCAGTTTATTTCGTTAGCGAAGTCCTTTCTGAGGTGAAGGTTCGTTACCCCTCGATTCAGAAACATCTCTACGCCATACTCATCACCTCCAGAAAGCTTCGCCACTATTTTGACAAGTACAAGATCTCAGTTGTCACTGACTTTCTATTGGCGGATATACTCCACAATCGGGACGCCACTGGATGTATCTCTAAGTGGGCAGTGGAACTGGGGCTCTTAAAATCGACTTCAAGCCATGCACCGCTATCAAGTCGCATGCTCTAGTTGATTTTTTGGCAGAGTGGCAAGAAAACCAAGTACCAACCCCAACTAACCAGCCAGAGCGTTGGTCATGTACTTCGACGGATCCCTCAAGCTCGAAGGTGGTGGCGCAGGAGTACTATTCATCAGTCCAACTGGCGAGCAACTTAAATACGTATTTCAGATACTATTTAAGGTCTCCAACAATGAAGCCGAGTATGAGGCACTCCTACACGGGATACACCTGGCTGTCTCCCTCGGCATCAAGCGACTACTCATTTTCGGTGATTCTTTGTTGATGGTTCAACAGTGCAAGGAGTGGGACACCAACAAGGAAACCATGGACGCATATGTCACAAAAATCCGCAAACTCGAGAACAAGTTCTTAGGCCTAGAGATTCGTCATGTGCTCCACGACAACAACATTGGGGCCGATGTACTCTCGAAGCTGGGCTCTGAATGAGCCAAAGTTCTGGCTGGAGTCTTTGTCCATGAGCTCCACCATCCCTCTATTCCCAGAATAGAGCCTTGCATCATCGACCAGGACCCCACGGAGCCTAGTCGAGAGGTCTTGATGATTGATGTAGACTGGCGTTCTCAGTTCATTGATTTGATCAAGGATAAGAAGCTTCCCCCCAACGTCGACCCTAAGAGTGCCGAGGCTATCTGACTAGTCAGGCGAAGCAATGGCTACGTTCTGGTCGACGATAAGCTCTACAAGCGTGGATCAGCATTAGGGGTACTCATGAAGTGCGTGACTACTTCAGAAGGGCGGGAAATCCTGGAGGAAACCCATGAGAGTGCGTGTGGGAATCATGCAGCCTCCCGTACATTAGTCAGGAAGGCTTTCAGATCCGGGTTCTATTGGCCTACGGCTTTGGCAGATGCCGAAGATATCGTTCGTCGACGTACCAACTGCCAATTCTTCGGTAAACAAGCTCATCTCCCTGCCCACAAGCTGATCACCATACCTCCTTCTTGGCCGTTCACTTGTTGGGGCCTCGACATGATTGGTCCACTAACAACAGCGCTAGGAAGTTTTACTCACGTGTTGGTGGCAATCAACAAGTTTACAAAGTGGATCGAGTATAAGCCAATCACAACACTAACGGCGGACAGAGTTGTCACTTTCATCTGTGACATCCTCCACCGCTTTGGTTTCCCTCATACAATCATCACTGATCTGGGATCCAATTTCACATCACACGAGTTCTGCTATGAACGAAGCGACATTGAGGTCAAGTACGTTTCAGTGGCTGACCCAAGGGCCAATGGCCAGGTGGAGCGCACTAACGGCTTGATACTCGATGGACTAAAGAAAAGACTTTATGATGAGAACAACAAAAGGGAGGCAAGTGGATAAACGAGTTACCCACAGTCGTCTGGGGGCTTCATACTCAACCGAGTAAAGCCACAGGACAGTCACCTTTCTTTCTCGTGTATGGGTCTGACGCAATTCTTCCAGCCCATATCATGTGGGAATCACCCAGACTGGAGATGTATGAGGAAGGAGAGGCTGACGAGGCAAGACATCTGGGACTTGACTGTGCTGAAGAAGTCAGATGCAACGCCTTGCTTCGGTCAGCCCGATATTTACAAGGCGTTCGACGGTACCATGACCGCAACATCCAGCAAAGATCCTTCAACGTTGGAGACTTAGTCCTGCGCCGCATCCAAGATGAGTCTGGGCTCCATAAGCTCAACTCTAGATGGGAAGGACTCTTCATCATCACAAAGGTCACAAGGACAGGGTCATATCGACTACAGTACTCTTACGGCCAAGATGTTCCAAACTCTTGGAACATTGAACACCTACGCCGTTTCTATGCCTAAGAAACTTTGTACAAAATGTGTCAGCTCCAGTGCAACACAGTTTTATAATACATGGTTGTTTTTGGTTCCCCAAACGACTACTGTCTATTGTTTCCTTAGCAACATTGAGTCTACTCGGGGGCTATTGCCACGAGTTATTTCAATACGCTAATGTACTCTAATCCTCGGAAAACACTCGGGGGCTACGCCACGAGTACTTTCCGTCACGATTAACCAACCAAAAGCCTCACAGGCTACCTTCTTGAACGCATTAAGTGTTTCTTCCGACTACCTCCCTATACAGCTTAGTTAAGCTATGGGGCAAAGTCTTACTGGGTAAAGTCGAAGAGGTTCTCACACCTACAAACAGAGGTGCCGGTGTTTTACCGCCAAGCCCACCGAGGGATACCCCTGAGGTTGTAGGTTGTAGGTAGGGTGTCGCCGAGATCAGGAACTCGAAGGTGTAAGTAACACAAAGTTTAGACAGATTTGGGCCGCCGAGAGCGTAATGCCCTACGTCTTGGGTGGTTTGTATTGCCTTAGAGGTTATGAGATTTCTTTGGAGGGGTCCCTCCGCCCTTATATAGTCTGGGGGGACAGGGTTACATGGAAGTCCTAGTTGGGGATGGTCCGAGGAGTCCTACCCTAGTACGTTCTCGGGTAGTTTCCTTACGTCCGACTAGTCCTAGCCCTATACGACTAGTTACAATGAGGATAAGGTATGGACCATGCGCCATCCCTTACTACAAGAATATGTACACCAAGTGTGCAGTCCCGCTGCCCCGGGTCTGACAAGCCCACGAGCTCTTCGTAGCCGAGTACTACAGGCTTCCGAGTACTTCTAGAAGGAGTCTTCAGGTACCTATTGAGTCCCCTTAAGAAGGTGTCTTCCGAGTACTGTGAGGTGCTCAAGCCCCGAGTAGTCTTCAAGTCTTCTTTTATATGGGGTGTGATGAACTCGCACTCCATATGGAGTAGCCCCCGAGCTTTAAGTTGAATCGAAGAATCAGGCTGAGTGTCAAATTAGTCTTGAATCTTCCGCCTGTATCTTACAAGAATTTTTAAAAAATAAGCTGTTGATGACATGTATCCCGCAGCCCCCGAGCCTTTAATCCAAATTCCATGGTTTGGAAAAGAGGATCTAAAGAGTCGTGGCATGGAATGTGTGTTTTTGAATTCAATTTGATGATTTTTAGGGTTAATTGTCTCTGGAAGTTGAAAGGTCCGAATTCTCGGGAGCCTATCCCTGAGAAAATGGCTAGTTTCCATTATTCGTTGCACAGAACCCGTAAAAACCGCTCAAAATCGAAACGTTATTCTGAGAATGTCTCGTTGACTTCCAACGGGAAAATGGGAAGCCGCGTGTTATAAATAACCCCGCGTTACCCCTTAGGGTTTTCACCCGCCTCTGTTTTCACTGCAGTAAAAATAGATCTGAAATCAAGAACCCTAGCAGCCGCCGCCACGCCCAAATCGACCACCGATCCACCAAAATCTCAAGCCAGAAATAACCGAAATCCTTGCTCCCCATCCTCCTCCACCTCTGTGTGAGTTCCCGTGGCATGCGCATGAATCTTTTTGTGAAATTTCATCCCACAATGCCGAAGAAATCCACCGCTGGTTGGGGAAAGAAGAGATGAAATGAGGCGGGAGATGAGACGTCGCCGCCGGCCAAAGTCGCGAAGACTGCGGTGGAAGGCGAGTGGAGGGCCTCTACGATCCAGGAGAGGGATCTACTCCGGCTTGTCGCCAAGCAGGTGCTCCAGGAGGAGAGTGTTGTGCAATGGCGGACCGCGGGCTCCGACTTGTCGCCATAGGAGAACACGGGTGAGACCGTGATGTTCGCCCCTTTTGCCGACCGCGACCTTGCCTTGCCTTCTTCCGATTTCTTTCATGGTTTGCTTGGTTTTTACAAAATCAAGCATTACCACCTTCCTCCGAACTCTATTTTGCACATTTCTCTCTTTGTGCATCTTTGCGAGGCTTTCTTAGAAATTCACCCGCATTTTAATTTGTTCCGCCATCTCTTCGGCCTAAAACCCCAACCAGACGAAGACAATCCCGCGCTAGTCAGGGGTGCCGGGGTACAGCTGCACGACAAGGCACTGTACCTCGAGTACACAATCCCGAGTAGCCTGTCCGAGTGGCATGCTTAGTGGTTCTACATCGGGAACCAGAAGCCTAGCCTCCCCGGACGGGATATCTCCCCGCCCCAACGTCAAGAATGTTGGCCAAAGAAGCTGACAGAGGAAGAGAGCCGCGACATCCCCGAGCTGATGGCGCAGATCAAGGCCCTGAAGGACAAGGGCATTATTGGGGAGTCTGTTGCGTACTCGTTTATCGAGCAGCACATCCAGCCCCTCCAGCAATGCTGCCACCTTTGTTTCGAGTACCAAGGGATCCGCGACCCAGCTCAGATGGCGAAGGATGTGCCATCCATTGAGGAGATCAAGCGCCGGCTTACCCGCCTGTTTATAGGGGTAAACTCGGAGCCATACATCCCAAGGCTCTTCAGTGCGAGCAACCTACTGGACTCGGTAAGCATTTTCTCGAGTACCTTCGTGATGTAGTCAATTTGTCTTGCAATGTGCTGATAGTCTTTTGTTGAATATAGGGTGACTTGGAGCGGTTCAGGTCTGATCCACCTTAACCGATCTTCGAGGAGCCAGCCCAGGATCCGCTTGCCAAGAAGGCCGCAGATGATGCTCAGCCGCCCCGCCGCGCCCACAACGAGTAGCGACGCGCAAGCGGAGGACCGCTGCAGCTGTGAACACAACAACTGTGACAACCCTGGTAATTAAAATTTCGAAATCAATGTCATTAGCCTAACTCTATGTTTTAAACCAACTAATGAGAGGGTGGAAAGAATTTAAAACGGGTTCAGTTGGAATTCAAATTTAATTTGGGCACATTTGGACACATTTGAAACTTTTAAAATAACTTTAAAACCATAAGCCAAATGAAATTTTGCCTGAAACCAAAGTTGTAGAACTTTTTATTTTGAGCAACTTTCGTGTTCAAAAGTTTTTGAAATTCAAATCAGAAAGAGGAGAAAACGCCCTGTTTGCACCCAGCCCCCTGAACTTTTTCGAATTTTTGCACTTCGGTCCCTCGTTTCTCCCCCTCTGCTCAGCCGCGCCGCGCGCGCTCGCCCGCCCGCCGCGCGCCAGGTGGCCGGCGTCGCCTGACCGGCGCGAAGCGCCAGGCCAGTGGCCGCCGCACCACCCCGCCACGGCCGGCTTTGCCCCGCCCCGACGCCGCGCGGCCAGTCCTCGCCCGCGCGTGCTGCCGCGCCCAGGCCGCCGCCCGCCCGGCCAGTCTCCGCGCTCCGCCGTGCCGCCCCGGCCCCCGCGCCCCACCAGTCGTCGCGCCCGCTCTCCGCCCGAGCCGCTGCCGCTGCTGCTTCCCCCACTCCGCGCCCGGCACTATCTCCCCGCGCTCGCGCCGTATCTCGGCCGCCCAGTCGCCGCGCCCGCTCGCCGCACGCCGCGCCGGCGTTCTGCCGCCGCCCGCCGCGCCCAGTGCACGCCGCTGCCGTGCCCCGCCCCGCGCGTCGCCCAGGCATCTCCACGCCCCCTCCTGACCCTATAAAAGCCCCGCCCCGACCGCCCGCGCGAGCCCCCGGCCACCAGAACGCCTCGCCGCGCCATCGCCGCCGCCGAGCACCACCCGCCCGTGGGCAGCCCTCCACAGCCGCCCACTGCCCAAACGGAGCCCCCAGCCACCACTACATCACCCCACCGCAGCTCACCGACCCACCCAACGCCACCCAGAGCCACCGGAGCGCCGCCGCCCGCGCTGCCGCCGCCGCCGCCGCCCCTGCTCGCCGTGGACAGCACGACCCCGACCCCCTCCGTCCAAGCCGAGCCCATGAGTAGCTTCCCCACGCACCAGTGAAGCTCACCGACCGGACCACGCCGCCCCAAGCCCGCCGGAGCACCGCCGTCGACGCGAGCCGTGCCGCCGCCGCCTCTGCTCCAACGCCGGCGAGCCCTTCCCGGCCGTCCCCCACCTGAACAACACCCCCACAAGGTAGCCCTCGCACCCCTGAACCTTCCCCGACCCTCGCCCCTCGCCGCCGGCGAGCCCCCTCGCCGGAATTTCGGCCGGCCGCCGTACCCGAGCCGCCGAGGACCCAATTGCAAGGATTTAAATCTTTAGTAGGGTCTGAGCGCAAGATTCAAGGACCTAGTTGTAAAAGAAAATTTCAAACCTAGTTTCAAATTCAGTGAACTTGTAAAATTCGTATAAAATCGTAGAAAATTTAGAAAAATGCAAACTCAACTGTTCTGGAATCCTCAGAACAAACTCTACCACTTTTGTTACAAAAGTTTTCTCAGAATCTCAAAATATTTTGCTCTACATTAAATAGAAGCTTTAATGGACATATTTTATACCCACTGTTCTAGAACAATGCTGACCCTGAAATTTGGGCAGTGAATTAGTTGCTGGATGATTAGGACTGTGTAAAAAGATCAGGCCCAAATTCCATCTCTAGATTTACTGTTTGTTAAACTTAGTTTTATATCATGTGTAAGAAGAATGTTTTATCCCTGCAGTTAGGTGGTGAGTCACCCATTGAAATTTTTCCTATGCTAATGTATTGGTAACTAGAAGCCAGAGAAAAATTAGGAGACTTTTTATCTCACAGTAACCTATTTATTTGAATTATGTGCTAATAACATACATTAAATCAAGAAAATAGTATCTTAGCTTGGAAAATCCCCAAATAATTATTGGGAGTTACACTAGGGTAGGGGTTGCTGTGTAAAAAGTTTCATGGACAAAAACCCTGTGTAGGGTCCTGTAAAAATGAATCTTTAAAAAGCCTAGGTATAGAATGTCATATTTTCTATGCTCTAAATACTGCATGATAAATCCTACAAACATTACAGTAGCTTCTGCATGCTCAAGTGAGAGATCTGTAAAAATCTCAGCCACAATTGTTGCACCAATTGATCTGTACAAAAAGAACAAGTATCTAACAGCAACAATGTAATATATTTTTCAGAATTAATCTGTTACATAAAATTGGCTGAAAATTTTACAGTAAGCACATTTTTCCTTGATGTGCCTAAATCCAAAATTTCATAACCAGAAACTATCCCTTGTAGTAATGACTCTCAAATCGTAATCAAGTGCTATTTCCACGACTTAAACTTGTGCACTCATGTAGAATCGACGACTCTCGCCGACGGAACCTACGAGCTGGTGCCCGCGTCCGAGAGTGAGCAGCGTGAAGCTCAAGCAAATCTAACTGAAGCTCTTGAAGACCCGAGCCCAAGTTCGGAAGATCCCCAAGCGAACTGCGAAGGCAAGCCCCGGAGCATAACCCATTCTTTCCGAAATTATGCAACTCATTACTCCTTGCTTGTGCATTAAGTTTATAGGAGTTGGATGAAAACTTAGTTGCATGATGTCAGGAACCCTTGCTTGAAAACTAGATGTAAGGTTCGATAGAATGCTGTGCTATAGGACTCCGGTAAAAGTCGAGTGATTTCCTGTCACTCGCGAGAAAATAGGAGTTGAATGACTACTACACGCTGCAATCATAAGGACACGGACGGGTTATGTAACGATGGTTACGATTGAGGCCCGTCTGTCTAGTGAAAAATGCTAAGGCCGCAGGGTGTGGTAGTGATGGTTAAGTCTTTGAACGTACTAAACACATGCCGAGATTATGGGAATCGGTAAGCTTAAGTACCTGATTGGCCCGGCAAGGGGACGGCATCCTACCCTTTGAACTTCGGTCCCATGTGCATATGGCGAGTGCAGAGAGTGGTCACGACCCGGCGCCGAACCGTGGCGTGGAGCTCTTGTACTCTCGGAGGGTAGCCCCGATCCACGACCCGGAAAGAAAGGGGAAAAGTTGCACGTGTGACTCTAGGGAGTAACCACGTGACGTGTGTTTGGGTTTCCCTTGCAAGGTTAAGAAATTCGATTCGAATCGTCCGTTTCTCACGGCTATTGAGACTGCTTAACCATTTTTACCCACAGAGTAAGAAGAGGAACAATGATGATGAATGAACTGGTTGGATGGAAAATTTAATGCTTCACCATGTATGCTTTAGATAGCTGCTTACCTAGACTGGCTAACGAAACTAGAATCTTGAGCTAAAAGTTGAAAGTAAGGACCCACTTGTAGATGCTTTTCGGCAAAACAAACCCCTGAGCCAAAAAGCCTTGCATGTCTAGAGTCGGTGGAGTAGTTCCCACTACACGGGTAAGTCTTGCTGAGTATTAGTATACTCAGTCTTGCTTGTGACTCGTTTTCAGGTGAGCCCTTTGAAGACATGATTGCTAGCTTGACTTGGCCCTGCACTCTTCCCCCTGGTTGGTCGGTGGAATGGGATGCGCCCCCGTCCAACGGAGATAAGGCCGAGTGATGTCTCGTACGGGCTTCATCGAGACATCCTGTATCGTCGAGTAGTTTCCGTTGTTTATTTCCGCTGCAATTTAACTCTGAAGAACTTATTTATGTCAATTGAAGTACTTGTTTTCTGAACTCAGAACTAGATTTGTCATATTTACTTATGCTAATGATGTAACATTTGCTGGAATGTGGTATTCTCTGGGCTCATCGTCGCATGAGCATTTGTATGTACGGCGCTCGATCCGATCACCGTGGTTGTATCGGGAGGTTATACCCGACAGACCAGTGGATTACTCCGTTTGAAGTGTAAGGATAACCAAGGATGCCTTAATGGTGATGGTTAATACACTTGAGCCGGATTAATTCAGGTGGTTCTGCCACAGCTGGTATCAGAGCCGTAGCTGGTGCCACAGCTGGCAACAGCGGACACCAGAGCCGAAATACATACGCCAGAGAATGCAACAAGCCTTAAAAACTTGTTTTCATAAAACTTGACTAGAAGGTTGTGTTGCGAAATGCGTTGGTACGTTAAGGATGGTGCCTAGTTCGTAAAGCCCTAAGGGATTATGGGAAAGTTACTAGGTGGCTATCTAACTTCTATATATATTATCAACTGACTTCCAGCACATTACTTTCTGTCAAAACTTACTTTCATGTACAACCGACCTTAAATTCTGTAACGACGCACTCATCGCTAAGGTAAGAAGGTAAGGATCCTCAGCCAACTGAGAGAGCTTGGCCTTCCTGTCGGTGATGCGAACCGAACGCTGCCCTCAAGCAGTGGCTTACTTGAGGTGCTGCCAATATGCCAACTGTTAGTTGAACATATTGGGAGTAGAAGGTTTGGCGCAGGGTATGGCGATCGCTGTTCATACCCCCGTCTCATGACGGTACCCCCGTGAATACGCTATCTCGATAGCGTATGTTAATGTCGTCTGTACGGCGGAAATTGTACAGATATCGTTTCTATAAGTAAACGGTAATGAATACGGACGCTTTCATGAGTGCTGGCATGAAAGGTTCATGATATATATATGCTTGTCGATTTTCTGCAGGTACACTAAACGCGATTACGATAAGTTAAGGGACGAGTAGAAAGACTCGACTAGCTATTATAGGAGGGCCGTATTGTGTAAGCCACCGAAACTATCATCGTAAGACCAAAGCGAATTGGCAATTGTTTTATTTGTGAGGACGAATAGGACGTGCATACATCGTAAACATGTGTATCTGAAATCAAAAATGCGATGTATGAGAGTGGTAAGGTTCTTGCGTATCTAAACCATGGTTTGCATAAGGGCTATCTAGCGAAACTGTCCGAAATCTGCCGTCACCAAAAAGAACGATTTATTGACCCAAGAAAATGACCTTTTCTGGAGAAGTTCATGTTGAAAGAATTGTTCCAAATGTTGTGTTCTATCTCCTGTTCAAAAATGAAAAATTCTGAACTTATGGATAATAAGAAATAACAGAAACCTTGAAATGTCAGAATTCTGTCGGGAATAAGCACTTCTGCCCCTTAAATTTTTAGGCCCCCTTCCTGCGGTTTTCTGCAAAAGAGCACAACACGAAACTTGTTCCAAATTTACCCAGGAAGCTGCTGTTAAAATCTGGTAAATTTTGGCGAGGTAGATTTTCCCTGGTGTACGAAACTCTAGCCCTCTGTTCACTGAAAATTCTGGGTAGACAGCAAGGTAAAACCTGGAAAGAAAGACCATCTTAGAGACCTATCTAGCTCTGGAGTTGACTAGCAAAGTTGTTCACAAATACCTTAGGAGTGATCTGGTGAAATTTGAGAATTTTTGGATGAGAACTGTGGGAGTTATGATTATTTTTGCACACTATACAGAATCTGTCCTTGTGCTGCTCACAGTTTTCGCTATCTCACTCCATTTGATCTTTTGTTCAGATGGCCGAGCCTGTTGATATGATGGTGGATGAGGATGGACGCGTACACTCGCAGTGTCTCCACTGGGAGGGCTTTCTCTCTATTTTGTGGGATGTTCTGCGTACCGCGGGCTATCTAATTCCCCCACGTTACGCCGGACTGGAGTTTGCAGAAAATGGAGTTACCCAGTGCCGTGTCAACGTGACTATCTTTCCGCACCCGCTACACCCGGAGCGGCCCGCCTTGGAGCTTGAGGCTGTTGGTCGCCGTTTGGCCGATACTTGGGAGCTTGCAGCCATGAGGGCGCTCACCACATTTTGTGCGCAGCGTCCCGAGGTTGTCACACTCACTCCCATTGGATTGTTTCCTGCTGCCCAGGACAACGACCCCTTTTGGCTCAACAGGGTGCAGCACGCACAGTATTTGGTAGACTTCCATGCCCAGGAGACTATCCATACCTCCGTGCGGTGCATGAGTGCACTCTACCGGCTTCAGACTCTCCAGAGTCAGGCACTCGAGCAGCTCACCGATCTTGCTCAGGCCTACCATATGATGGCAGATACCAGGGATGAGCAGATAAAGGAGCTCAGCCAGGATCTTGAGGACAGAGATGCTCAGATTGGCCAACTTGAGGGCCAAATCAAGGAGCAGGACACTCTCATGGGTGAGAGAGATACCACGATAGCACAGTTGGAGGAGCAGCTCCATGATCTGAACCTTGAGTTGGAGGATGCTAATGAGCACATTCAGTGGCATCATGATCAGAATGACCATCCCCATGAGGACGACATGGAGGAGGATGAGGAGGAGCCACAGGAGATTGATGGTATCTCAGGTATGGATTTCGAGGGTGAGGTACCACAGGCACCTCAGGTGGGAGCCCACTCTCCTGCTCACAGCGAGTCGTCCGTCAACGACTTGGATGATTTCTAGAGGACGACCTAGGAGGACTTTTGCACATACTCCTCGATAGGGTAGCCTAACTTTTGGCAAGTGTTGTAATAGGCTAACTAGGAGTTGAGTAACTCTTTTGTGTTGGGTACACCTGAACCATGTGGATACCCTCAGCATGTAAGGAACGGCGATAAACTTGGTGATTTCGTTGTAAGTTGGTAAACGATGGAATCCACAATCGCTGAGACTTGTCGGAATTTTTACCCATGTCTCCTTGCATTTCTTGGCTGAGTGTTGAATACCAGACTTGTGCTAAATTTTGTGATCTAGGTTCTCACAAAAATTCAGCATCATTGGACCTCGCTAGTTTAAGATATAGGCGAAACCGTACCGGTCAATCTGCTGAAAAACAGCTAAGACAGTAAGGCAAAGGACGAGCTTTTCGACCACCTTAGCCATAGTTCTAGCACCGAAGTAAATACCAAAGTGGTGCAGTCCTAAATTCTTTGACTACTACAAATGTTTGAGATGTTTTGGATGGACCCACAGCAGGCTATGATTTTTCTCGTAGCAAACAGAGATTCTGTCCATACTTCTGGCTCAGACTTCGGAAGTCTATGACTACACCAATTAATTATGAATCAAGGAAGTAATATGGATCGCGATGCTAATGGTAACCTTTCACGTTTCAGATGGTTGGATCAACACGTGGCAACCCCGAGGGTTTTGGTGCCGGTGGCAGCCGCTCGCGACAATCGCCACCACCCCCGCCCAGTTTGGTGGAAGTGATGGCCGCTCAAACCGAGCTGCTACGTCAGATTGTGCAAGGGCAACACCAGCAGAGGGGTGGGCACAATGCTCACCAACCACAGGCTGCAGGATACACGGATTTCCTGGGGACCCAGCCTCCCTTGTTCCATAAGACCGAGGAACCCCTGGACGCAGATGCATGGATTCGCACCATAGAATCCAAGTTCACACTACTTGTGGCCCCATGCTCAGAGGCCAACAAGGCTCGTTTTGCCGCGCAACAGCTTCGCGGTACCGCTCGACTGTGGTGGGACCACTATTTTGCGATGCTCCCGGCTGACCATGTGGTCGACTGGAATGAATTCAAGACCGCGTTCCGGGCACATCATATCCCCGAGGGTCTCATGGAGAGAAAGTTGAATGAGTTCCTGGCACTCACCCAAGGCACCCGCACCGTGTTGCAGTACGCCCAGGCGTTCAACAACCTATGCCAGTATGCGGGCTATCACGCTGATACGGATGCCAAGAAGCGTGATCGTTTCCGCCGAGGTCTGGATACCAAGCTCAAGGAACGTCTGAACCTAGCCAGGGCGGACACCTACAACGAGTTGGTCAATATGGCCATTACCCAGGAGGACTGTATCATGGCACACCGGGCAGAGAAGAAGAGAAAGGCACCCGCAGGGCCATCAAGTGCCCAACCACCAAGGTATCGCATCGTGCAAAATGCCGCACCTACAGCTCCACCAAGGGCCCCGCAGCCAGGTAGATGGATTGCCAGACCCCCACAGCAGCCAGGCATGGTACGACCCCCGATGCCTCCACAGAATGGTCCGAGGCCCATTCTTCAGCAGTCTCTTCGACCTAGCCCCGCAAATCGCTGTTTCAAATGCGGGAGTTCCAGCCACTTCGCACGCGAATGCCCTCAGCCTGGACAGCCCAACCAAGGTCAAGGATCCAACCCGAACGCCAAGAACAGGGGCAAGAGACAGACCCTGCAAGTCAAGCAAGGACGGATTAACTTCACCACGCTTGCAGAGCTTCCAGAAGGCGCCCCAGTGATGTCGGGTACATTCTCTATCCATAACAAGCCTGCCGTTATATTGTTTGATTCTGGTGCATCGCATAGTTTTATAAGTGCAAAATTCGGTGCAAAAGTAGGCTTGGATGTTTGTCACACAAAAGGGTCATATATGATATCAACACCGGGTGGTAAAATTGCTTCAAACCAAATGGTCAGACAAGTACCAGTCAAATTGGGTAGTAAAACCATTGACACGGACCTTGTCCTTTTACCCCTTGACGGCATGGACATTATTTTGGGAATGAACTGGATGGCTATGCATGGAGTCACACTGGACCTTTCTTCCCGAGCCGTTGAGATAAATTCACCTAGTCACGGAGCCACTACCCTTTACCTACCATTCATAGATTGCACGAATTCCTGTGCTTATAAGATGGAAGGACTTAAGCTAGATGAGATTCTCGTGGTGAACGAGTATGCCGATGTTTTCCCGGATGACTTACCAGGAATGCCCCCGGATGGGGATATTGAGTTCGTTATTGAACTACAACCAGGCACTGCACCTATATCCAAAAGACCGTATAGGATGCCCCCTAAAGAATTGGCCGAGCTGAAACTTCAACTCCAAGAACTACTGGACAAAGGTTTTATTCGCCCTAGCGCGTCACCTTGGGGATGTCCAGCCCTATTCGTAAAGAAGAAGGATGACAGTTTGAGATTATGTGTGGACTACCGACCTCTCAATGCGGTAACAGTTAAAAATAAATACCCACTTCCTCGCATCGATGTGCTCTTCGATCAATTAGCTGGAGCCAGAGTCTTCTCAAAGATTGATCTTCGTTCGGGATATCATCAGATCAAGATTCGCCCGTGCGATATTCCTAAGACTGCCTTCTCCACACGATATGGACTATATGAATTCTTGGTCATGTCCTTTGGACTCACCAATGCCCCTGCCTACTTCATGTATCTCATGAATTCGGTATTCATGCCCGAACTTGACAAATTCGTCGTAGTGTTCATCGACGACATTCTTATCTATTCAAAGGATGAGGAAGAGCATGCCAAGCACCTTCGCATTGTTCTTCAGCGACTCAGAGACCATCAGCTCTATGCTAAGTTTTCTAAGTGTGAATTCTGGTTGGATACTGTAAAGTTCTTAGGTCACACGATCTCCAGCGAAGGCATAGCTGTTGACCCCAGCAAGGTACAAGAGGTGATGGATTGGAAACCCCCTACCTCTGTTCATCAGATTCGCAGTTTTCTCGGCTTAGCCGGTTACTACCGTCGCTTCATCCCGGATTTCTCTCGAATTGCTAAGCCCATGACGGAACTATTGAAGAAGGAAGTAAAGTTTGTATGGAATGAGAAGTGTGAGGAAGCCTTCCACACTCTCAGAGAGCATCTGACTACTGCACCTGTGTTAGCTCAACCCGATAATACCAAGTCATTCGATGTGTATTGTGACGCATCAGGTACTGGTCTAGGATGTGTGCTTATGCAAGAGAATCGAGTGATTGCATATGCCTCACGAGCCCTTCGGCCCCACGAACAGAATTATCCCACGCATGACCTTGAGCTCGCAGCCGTCATTCACGCTCTGAAGATATGGAGGCACTATCTCATGGGTACACAGTGCAATATCTACACGGATCATAAGAGTCTCAAGTGCATCTTCACACAAGCCGATCTGAATATGAGACAACGAAGATGGCTAGAATTAATCAAAGATTATGACCTTGAAGTGCACTATCACCCCGGTAAGGCTAATGTAGTCGCGGATGCACTAAGCCGCAAGCCCCATTGCCATTGCTTATCCATGGAGTCCTACCATGAGACATTATGTGCAGACATGAGGAAGCTTAACTTGGAAATGGTTTCCCAAGGCACTCTAAATCACATCTCAGTTGAGCCCACTCTTCACGACCAAATCGTCATGGCACAACTACATGATGAAGGAATCAAGATCATCAAACAAAAACTCTCTCTAGGTGAGGAGAAGTATAAGTGTTTCTGCCAGGACCATAAGGGAGTTCTATGGTTCGAAAGTCGTATAGTCGTTCCGAAGAATCGTGAACTCCGCAAGCAAATTCTTGATGAGGCACACCTCTCCAAATTCTCTATCCACCCCGGCAGTAGCAAAATGTATCAGGACCTAAGGCAAAACTTCTGGTGGACTAGAATGAAAAGGGAAATTGCTACGTATGTCTCGGAATGTGACACGTGCCAGAGAGTAAAAGCTAGCCACTTAAAGGTAGCCGGTACACTTCAACCGTTACCTATACCATCATGGAAATGGGAAGACATAAGTATGGACTTCATCGTTGGACTACCAAACACGTCCCAGAAACATGATACCATATGGGTTATCGTTGATAGACTCACGAAGACGGCACATTTTCTTCCGGTGCACACCACCTATTCTACCAAGAAATATGCCGATATTTACCTCGATCGTATTGTTTGCCTGCATGGAATACCTAAGACAATCATTTCCGATCGTGGTCCCCAGTTTGTAGCACGCTTTTGGGAACAACTGCAAACGTCTCTTGGCACTAAGCTGATTCGCAGCTCAGCATACCATCCGCAGACCGATGGACAAACGGAGAGAGTAAACCAAATTCTTGAGGACATGCTGAGAGCTTGTGTCATTCATTATGACAAGAATTGGGACAAATGCCTACCCCTGGCAGAGTTCTCGTACAACAACAGCTACCAAACGAGTTTAAAAATGGCACCATTTGAGGCCCTGTACGGACGAAGGTGTCGAACCCCTTTGAGCTGGTCACAAACCGGAGAACGTAAAATAATTGGACCCGACCTGGTAATCGAGGCAGAGGAGAAAGTGAAAGTAATACAAGCAAATCTTAAAGCCGCACAAGCCCGACAAAAGAGCTATTCTGACAAAAGGAGAAAGCCTCTAAAGTTCGAAGTTGGCGATCATGTCTATCTTCGAGTTTCACCAACCAAAGGAGTGCGAAGATTTGGGATCAAAGGCAAACTAGCTCCCCGTTATATTGGTCCTTACGAAATCATGGAGAGCCGCGGACCCGTAGCCTACAAATTACGACTGCCCCCTCAGCTCACGGCCACCCATGATGTCTTCCACGTATCTCAACTCAAGAAGTGTATTCGAGTCCCTACCGAGATTGTGGAACAACAAGAAATATCGTTGGAACCCGATCTCTCGTATGTCGAACACCCAATTAAGATTCTGGATCAAAAAGAAAGAGAGACCAGGAGGAAAGTGATTAGAATGTATAAAATACAATGGAATCGCCACACGGAAGAGGAAGCCACCTGGGAAACGGAAAGCTACCTGAACCAACATTTCCCTGGGTTTCTTGCCTCAACCACTGGTATGTGCACCCACGCCGACACTAAGAATTACCGAATCTCGGGGCGAGATTCTTGTTAAGGGGGGAAGGCTGTGACAACCCTGGTAATTAAAATTTCGAAATCAATGTCATTAGCCTAACTCTATGTTTTAAACCAACTAATGAGAGGGTGGAAAGAATTTAAAACGGGTTCAGTTGGAATTCAAATTTAATTTGGGCACATTTGGACACATTTGAAACTTTTAAAATAACTTTAAAACCATAAGCCAAATGAAATTTTGCCTGAAACCAAAGTTGTAGAACTTTTTATTTTGAGCAACTTTCATGTTCAAAAGTTTTTGAAATTCAAATCAGAAAGAGGAGAAAACGCCCTGTTTGCACCCAGCCCCCTGAACTTTTTCGAATTTTTGCACTTCGGTCCCTCGTTTCTCCCCCTCTGCTCAGCCGCGCCGCGCGCGCTCGCCCGCCCGCCGCGCGCCAGGTGGCCGGCGTCGCCTGACCGGCGCGAAGCGCCAGGCCAGTGGCCGCCGCACCACCCCGCCACGGCCGGCTTTGCCCCGCCCCGACGCCGCGCGGCCAGTCCCCGCCCGCGCGTGCTGCCGCGCCCAGGCCGCCGCCCGCCCGGCCAGTCTCCGCGCTCCGCCGTGCCGCCCCGGCCCCCACGCCCCACCAGTCGTCGCGCCCGCTCTCCGCCCGAGCCGCTGCCGCTGCTGCTTCCCCCACTCCGCGCCCGGCACTATCTCCCCGCGCTCGCGCCGTATCTCGGCCGCCCAGTCGCCGCGCCCGCTCGCCGCACGCCGCGCCGGCGTTCTGCCGCCGCCCGCCGCGCCCAGTGCACGCCGCTGCCGTGCCCCGCCCCGCGCGTCGCCCAGGCATCTCCACGCCCCCTCCTGACCCTATAAAAGCCCCGCCCCGACCGCCCGCGCGAGCCCCCGGCCACCAGAACGCCTCGCCGCGCCATCGCCGCCGCCGAGCACCACCCGCCCGTGGGCAGCCCTCCACAGCCGCCCACTGCCCAAACGGAGCCCCCAGCCACCACTACATCACCCCACCGCAGCTCACCGACCCACCCAACGCCACCCAGAGCCACCGGAGCGCCGCCGCCCGCGCTGCCGCCGCCGCCGCCGCCCCTGCTCGCCGTGGACAGCACGACCCCGACCCCCTCCGTCCAAGCCGAGCCCATGAGTAGCTTCCCCACGCACCAGTGAAGCTCACCGACCGGACCACGCTGCCCCAAGCCCGCCGGAGCACCGCCGTCGACGCGAGCCGTGCCGCCGCCGCCTCTGCTCCAACGCCGGCGAGCCCTTCCCGGCCGTCCCCCACCTGAACAACACCCCCACAAGGTAGCCCTCGCACCCCTGAACCTTCCCCGACCCTCGCCCCTCGCCGCCGGCGAGCCCCCTCGCCGGAATTTCGGCCGGCCGCCGTACCCGAGCCGCCGAGGACCCAATTGCAAGGATTTAAATCTTTAGTAGGGTCTGAGCGCAAGATTCAAGGACCTAGTTGTAAAAGAAAATTTCAAACCTAGTTTCAAATTCAGTAAACTTGTAAAATTCGTATAAAATCGTAGAAAATTTAGAAAAATGCAAACTCAACTGTTCTGGAATCCTCAGAACAAACTCTACCACTTTTGTTACAAAAGTTTTCTCAGAATCTCAAAATATTTTGCTCTACATTAAATAGAAGCTTTAATGAACATATTTTATACCCACTGTTCTAGAACAATGCTGACCCTGAAATTTGGGCAGTGAATTAGTTGCTGGATGATTAGGACTGTGTAAAAAGATCAGGCCCAAATTCCATCTCTAGATTTACTGTTTGTTAAACTTAGTTTTATATCATGTGTAAGAAGAATGTTTTATCCCTGCAGTTAGGTGGTGAGTCACCCATTGAAATTTTTCCTATGCTAATGTATTGGTAACTAGAATCCAGAGAAAAATTAGGAGACTTTTTATCTCACAGTAACCTATTTATTTGAATTATGTGCTAATAACATACATTAAATCAAGAAAATAGTATCTTAGCTTGGAAAATCCCCAAATTATTACTGGGAGTTACACTAGGGTAGAGGTTGCTGTGTAAAAAGGTTCATGGACAAAAACCCTGTGTAGGGTCCTGTAAAAATGAATCTTTAAAAAGCCTAGGTATAGAATTTCATATTTTCTATGCTCTAAATACTGCATGATAAATCCTACAAAATTACAGTAGCTTCTGCATGCTCAAGTGAGAGCTCTGTAAAAATCTTAGCCACAATTGTTGCACCAATTGATCTGTACAAAAATAACAAGTATCTAACAGCAACAATGTAATATATTTTTCAGAATTAATCTGTTACATAAAATTGGCTGAAAATTTTACAGTAAGCACATTTTTCCTTGATGTGCCTAAATCCAAAATTTCATAACCAGAAACTATCCCTTGTAGTAATGACTCCCAAATCGTAATCAAGTGCTATTTCCACGACTTAAACTTGTGCACTCATGTAGAATCGACGACTCTCGCCGACGGAACCTACGAGCTGGTGCCCGCGTCCGAGAGTGAGCAGCGTGAAGCTCAAGCAAATCTAACTGAAGCTTTTGAAGACCCGAGCCCAAGTTCGGAAGATCCCCAAGCGAACTGCGAAGGCAAGCCCCGGAGCATAACCCATTCTTTCCGAAATTATGCAACTCATTACTCCTTGCTTGTGCATTAAGTTTATAGGAGTTGGATGAAAACTTAGTTGCATGATGTCAGGAACCCTTGCTTGAAAACTAGATGTAAGGTTCGATAGAATGTTGTGCTATAGGACTCCGGTAAAAGTCGAGTGATTTCCTGTCACTCGCGAGAAAATAGGAGTTGAATGACTACTACACGCTGCAATCATAAGGACACGGACGGGTTATGTAACGATGGTTACGATTGAGGCCCGTCTGTCTAGTGAAAAATGCTAAGGCCGCAGGGTGTGGTAGTGATGGTTAAGTCTTTGAACGTACTAAACACATGCCGAGATTATGGGAATCGGTAAGCTTAAGTACCTGATTGGCCCGGCAAGGGGACGGCATCCTACCCTTTGAACTTCGGTCCCATGTGCATATGGCGAGTGCAGAGAGTGGTCACGACCCGGCGCCGAACCGTGGCGTGGAGCTCTTGTACTCTCGGAGGGTAGCCCCGATCCACGACCCGGAAAGAAAGGGGAAAAGTTGCACGTGTGACTCTAGGGAGTAACCACGTGACGTGTGTTTGGGTTTCCCTTGCAAGGTTAAGAAATTCGATTCGAATCGTCCGTTTCTCACGGCTATTGAGACTGCTTAACCATTTTTACCCACAGAGTAAGAAGAGGAACAATGATGATGAATGAACTGGTTGGATGGAAAATTTAATGCTTCACCATGTATGCTTTAGATAGCTGCTTACCTAGACTGGCTAACGAAACTAGAATCTTGAGCTAAAAGTTGAAAGTAAGGACCCACTTGTAGATGCTTTTCGGCAAAACAAACCCCTGAGCCAAAAAGCCTTGCATGTCTAGAGTCGGTGGAGTAGTTCCCACTACACGGGTAAGTCTTGCTGAGTATTAGTATACTCAGTCTTGCTTGTGACTCGTTTTCAGGTGAGCCCTTTGAAGACATGATTGCTAGCTTGACTTGGCCCTGCACTCTTCCCCCTGGTTGGTCGGTGGAATGGGATGCGCCCCCGTCCAACGGAGATAAGGCCGAGTGATGTCTCGTACGGGCTTCATCGAGACATCCTGTATCGTCGAGTA
This sequence comes from Panicum miliaceum, assembly GCA_032594955.1. Taxonomy (NCBI): domain Eukaryota; kingdom Viridiplantae; phylum Streptophyta; class Magnoliopsida; order Poales; family Poaceae; genus Panicum; species Panicum miliaceum. The sequence continues at coordinate 41,682,846 of CM064062.1, forward strand.
GTTTCCGTTGTTTATTTCCGCTGCAATTTAACTCTGAAGAACTTATTTATGTCAATTGAAGTACTTGTTTTCTGAACTCAGAACTAGATTTGTCATATTTACTTATGCTAATGATGTAACATTTGCTGGAATGTGGTATTCTCTGGGCTCATCGTCGCATGAGCATTTGTATGTACGGCGCTCGATCCGATCACCGTGGTTGTATCGGGAGGTTATACCCGACAGACCAGTGGATTACTCCGTTTGAAGTGTAAGGATAACCAAGGATGCCTTAATGGTGATGGTTAATACACTTGAGCCGGATTAATTCAGGTGGTTCTGCCACAACAACCAGTCGCCAGGAAGCGTAAGTAGTCTTGACTCCTTAGCTTCTTGATCTTGTCGTATATCCACGAGTTCTTAGTTATTGTACTTCTGTAGTGGGTCTGAGGAGAACCCCGAGCCCCCGAGGCAAAGGGTAGTCGGAGAGACTGGGGAGAGGAGTCCGGCGTCGGGGCAGTCAACACTTGCGACTATCAAGCCGGCCTCCCCCCATTCCAGGAATAAGACCGCGCCACGAGGGCTTGTGGTACCTACGGTACTCCCCCTCAGGAAGCCCGCAAGGTTGGTAACCAGAAGTATGTTGCTGTAGATTTTGTGTTAGTGTTGAGTACTAACATAGTTGTGCAGAAAGTCAGATACTCCCAAGCTGGTGACCTCTAGCACCGCCCAGGCCGGTGCGAGTACAGACTCGTTGCCGAAAGAGCCTGCGGCCGTGACTATCGCTGAGCTTCCAATCGTCGAGGATGTGCCGGTGGCAACCGAAGGAAAAGATCTCGAGCCTCCAGCAAACCTGGAGGTGGTGCCAGAGATGGAAGCCCCCGGGACTATTCCGGGGCCGACCATAGAAGAAGGTACCCCGGACCAGCAGGAGGCCTAGAGACTTCTCGGGCATAGCAAGAACAGGAGATCCCGGAGGACTCCCGAGTACCAGAGCAACAGGTGGTTGAGGGAGGAGAAGTCCCCCGGCCAAACGCCGAGCTTCTCTTGAATCCACTGCTGGAGCCGGAGAGGGTGTCGCTCATGCTCGAGCTGAGCCGCCGCTTCACCGAGTATACCAAGGTATGTGGTCAAGTACTCCTCTAGGCTTGATATCCTGTTGTAGAGGGATACTGACCTGTTGAATGCCTTAATGTAGATCCTCAACAATCGCTCCCGTGAGAAATCAGCTCTACTGACCCAGATCGGCGATGTGCTGTTGCGGACCCATAAAGCAGAGGATGACTTGGAGGCCGAAAAGGCAAAGAATACCAAGCTCCAGGAGGAACTTGCAGCCTTGCGGGTTTCCCATGGAGACACGATGATCGATCAGCAGCGGAAGAACGATATGGATGTCCGGAAAGTCAAAGATTTGACTGTCCAGAAGAGAGTAAGTAGTGTGTTCCTCACCCCCGAGTAGTGGTTGTGTGTCCTTATGCCTTCTGAGTTGTATATGTGTACTTTTCCCAGAGTATGCTCGTATTGAAAGAGCTTTAACTGATTGGAAGTGTGACATATACGAACTTACAGAGGAGAAGGAGAAGTTGAAGAAGGCTCTGGAAGAGCTACAACTCAAGTAATCGGATCTGGATGAGGAACATAAGATTGTGATTCGCCAGCTGAAGGATGCTGACAAGCAGCTTGTGCAGAACATGCAGATTATCCAGTAGCTGAATCGAGACAAGTAACGTAAGGAGAACGAGCTGGATCAACTCGGGACTACCGCGCACCAGCTGTGCGAGTTCGTCGACCCGACGCCGGATGACCGTTCGCTAGTGCAGCGCCTTGTTGATGCTCCCACGAGCATCGCAGGGTACGCATCCGGCACCGCCAAGGTCGTGCTAACTCATGCACTGGCAGTGGTGAAGTCTTACTTCCCGGGTATGGATGTTCGCCCGTTTGCGGAAGGCGTCTCCGGAGAGTGCACCAAAGAGCAATTCAATGAGTACCGTGGCGAGGTACAAGTCGTCGCTCATCAAATAGTTGATGACATTCTGCTATTCTGAGCTTTTAGAACTGTGTTTGTTTTATAAGAAAACAACAGTTGCCCTTGTAATATATTAATGCTTGTTTGATTGTTGTTTGCTACGCTCGAATCGTGGAGTAGCACATTGAAACATAATCGTATAAGCTTTTGAGTACGTTAGTTTTTGTGTGGAGTTACCCTAAAAGTAACGCTTCAGTTGGTAAACTGTATACTAGATTGTACTTTTATACAGAGTTATGTTCATAGAACCTCTATTAATAGGCGTGAGAACCTCTTCAACTTTACCCTATAAGACCTTGCCCCATAGCTTGACTAAGCTGTGAAGGGAGGTAGTCGGAAAGAACGCTTAACACGCTCAAAGAGCTAGCCTGAGAGGCTCTTGCTTAATTGTGACAGAAAGGTACTCGTGGCGCAACCCCCGAGTGTTTTCCGCAGATTAGAGTAAGGTAGCGTATTGACATAACTCATGGCGACAGCCCCCGGGTTTACTCAATGCTGCTAAGGGAAAAAATAATGACACAGTAGTCGTTTGGGGAACTGAAACAACTATGTATTATTATACTGTGTTGCGCTGCAGCCGACGGATTTTGTACAAGTTTCTTAGGCATAGAAGCGGCGTAGGTGCTCGATGTTCCGAAAATTTGGAACTTCCTGGCCATCATAGTACTGTAGTCGATACGACCCTGGCCTTGTGACCTTCGTGACGATGAAGGGTCCTTCCCATCTAGAGTTGAGCTTATGGAGCCCAGTCTCGTCTTGGATGTGGCGTAGGACCAAATCTCCAACGTTGAAGGATCTTGCTTGGACATTGCGGTCATGGTACTGGCGGACGCCTTGTAGATACCAAGATGATTGAAGCAAAGCATTGCATCTGACCTCTTCAGCACACTCGAGTTCTAGATGTCTTGCCTCGTCAGCTTCTCCTTCCTCATACATCTCCAGTCTAGGTGATTCCCACATAATATCTGGAAGGATTGCTTCTGACCCACAGACGAGAAAGAAAGGTGACTGTCCTGTGGCTTTACTTGGTTGAGTACGAAGCCCCCAGACGACTGTGGGTAACTCGTGAATCCACTTGCCTCCCTTTTTGCTAGTCTCGTTGTAGAGTCTTTTCTTGAGTCCATTGAATATCAAGCCGTTGGCGCGCTCCACCTGGCCATTGGCCCTCGGGTGAGCGACCGAAACGTACTTGACCTCAATGCCGCTTCATTGACAGCAGAACTCGTGTGATGTGAAATTGGATCCCAGATCAGTGATGATTGTATGAGGGAAACCAAAGCGGTGGAGGATGTCACAGATGAAAGTGACAACTCTATCCGCCATGAGAGTTGTGATTGGCTTGTACTCGATCCACTTTGTGAACTTGTCGATTGCGACCAACACATGAATGAAACTTCCTGGCGCTGTTGTCAATGGGCCGATCATGTTGAGGCCCCAGCAAGCAAACGACCAAGAAGGTGGTATGGTGATCAATTTGTGAGCAGGGACATGAGCCTGTTTACCGAAGAATTGGCAGTTCATGCATCGGCAAATTATGTCTTTGGCGTCTGCCAAAGCCGTAGGCCAATAGAACCCGAACCTGAAAGTTTTCTCGACTAGTGTACGTTAGGCTGCATGATTGCCACATGCGCCCTCATGAATTTCTTCCAGGATTTCTTGCCCTTCTACGGTAATCACGCACTTCATGAGAATCCTTGACGCTGATCCACGCTTGTAGAGCTTATCTCCCACCAGAATGTAACCCTTGCTTCGCCTGACTAGTCGGATAGCCTCGGCGCTCTTAGGGTCAACGTTGTGGGGTAGTTTTTTTTCCTCGATCAAGTCGATGAACTGGGAACGCCAGTCCACATCGATGATCAGGACCTCTCGACTAGGCTCCGTGGGGCCTTGGTCGATCGTGCCTGGCTCTATTCTTGGAATAGAGGAATGGTGGAGTTCGTGAACGAGAACTCCAGTCGGAACTTTAGCTCGTTCAGAGCCTAGCTTTGAGAGTACGTTTGCCCCAACATTATTGTCGCGAAGCACATGATGAATCTCGAGCCCTGAAAACTTGTTCTCAAGTGTGCGGATTAATGCGACGTAGGCGTCCATGGTCTCCTTATTGGTATCCCACTCTTTGTTGCATTGTTGGACCACCAGTAAGGACTCGCTTGATGCTAAGGGAGATAGCCAGGCGTAGCCCGTGCAGTAGTGCCTCGTACTCAGCTTTGTTGTTGAAAACTTTAAATAGTATCTGAAATACATATTTAAGTTGCTCACCACTCGGACTGATAAATAGTACTCCTGCACCACTGCCTTCGAGTTTGAGGGATCCATCAAAGTACATGACCCAATGCTCTGGCTGGTTAGCTGGAGTTGGTACTTAATTTTCTTGCCACTCTTCACAAAAATCGACTAGAGCTTGCAACTTGATGGCGGTACGTGGCTTGAAGTTGATGTTAAGAGCTCCGAGTTCCATTGCCCACTTGGAGAAACGTCTAGTGGCATCCTGATTGTGTAGTATATCCGCCAATGGAAAATCAATGACAACTGAGATCTTGTACTCGTCGAAGTAGTGATGAAGCTTTCCGTAGGTGATGAGTATAGCGTACAGAAATTTCTGAATCGAAGGATAATGAACCTTTGACTCAGAAAGAACTTCACTGATGAAATACACTGGCCGCTGCAGGCCAAATGCATGACCCTCCTCGTTCCGCTCCACCACAATAGTCGTGCTGACAACATGAGTAGTCGCAGCGATGAAAAGTAGTAGGTTCTCGCCTGGGTTCGGAGCCGTGAGGATGGGGGGGGGGGGGGGAGTGGAGGTGATCCTTGAGATCCTCCAATGCCTGCGCCGCTTCCTTGGTCCAAATAAAGTTATCCTGTCGCTTGAGGAGCTTGAAGAAGGGTAGACCCCGTTCTCCAAGTCGAGAGATGAATCTAATTAATGCCGCCATGCAGCCGGTGAGCTGCTGCATGTCTTTGATCTTCTGTGGAGCCCCCATGCTTGTGATGGTGGTTATCTTTTCAGGGTTAGCCTCAATTCCTTGGTGACTAACGATGAAATCAAGGAGTTTCCCTTGAGGTATGCCGAAGACGAACTTAGTCGGGTTGAGCTTCCACTGAAATTTGCGCAGACTGTTGAACGTTTCCTCGAGATCAGAGATGAACTCGTCAGAATTTCGGGTATTGATGACCACATCATCCATGTAGGCCTCAACGTTGCGATGTAACTGACCAGTGAGGCATAGCTGGATGGCCCGCTGGTAAGTCGCACCCGCGTTTTTTAGCTCGAATGACATAGTCGTGCATGCGTAGACACCAAATGGGGTAATGAAAGCAGTCTTGATTTGGTCTTCTTTCTTGAGGGAAATTTGGTGATGTTGGCGCTAAAATCGGCCAGATAGGAATCGGCCGATGATCTTCTGCGTCGGACACACGACCCGGGAGAATCTGCTTAGCTCCTATTCGGGTTATCGCCCTGGCACGGTTCGCGCGGCGTGCCAGTCAATCTGACCTGTTGATTGACAAGGAAATAAAGTATTAAATTCCAGGCGCTCCGATCGGCTGGAGTTCCGATCTGTCTTGAGGAGCGCGTCGGCGGCGAATTGGCCGATTTGCTGTAGAGATGATCGGCTATGGATCAGCCGATAATCGTGTAGTAATTGTAAAGAAAACTGCTGGAGCGATCTAAATAATTACTACAGAGGCAACACTTGAAATAGATCTAATCGGCTATAAGATGATAAATCGAAGAAAAACGATGACGAAGCCGATTACTCTGATCTCAAGCTGGATAACTAGTGATAATACTAGAACAACAGGTAAAACTTGCAATTCTAGTAAATATTGATAACTGGTGAATAAATCCAAATGAAACCACAGCGATGCGCCCGTAGTTAAAGCTCGGATATTACTCGATAAGCGGAACCTACCAATCGGCCGGAGATCAAGTTGATGCAGCCTTGCCAATCCGTACGAACTCGTGAAAGAAGAAAAGTATTGGCGAAGTTGCCGACTTGAAAGTAAATTGCTGAAAAAGTAGAAGTATTGTTGTTGATTGATGTGTTTCTTGTGCAAGACCCTCACGACTCCTATTTATACCCTAAAACTAGGACTCCTGGTCGATCACGACTTGTTACAACCTTATTTAAAAAACAGGAAAACTACTATATCTATAATAACTTTTAAATGAAACGGATTCCTGCAGAATCTTCCGCCACCGTCCCCTAATCCAATCAGGATTCTTTTCAATTGCTCCTTGACCGACTTAGCGTTGCCCTGTTGACCAACTTTTGACCAGGACCCTCCGAAATAGTCCCATCCTGTTGGTGCAAGCTGTATCACCAATCGGCCGATTTTCAACTGTTACCTCAATCGGCCGATTCCTTACTGTAGCCTTTAGATCTGCCGCATCGGCCGACCTTCTTTTCCCGACGTCGATTTAACACGTGTCAAAATCTGGCGTCAACACATGCCCCCCCAGTTTCGGAGTAAAACATAACTTTTTCTTCGAAACTCTTTCTTTAACCCTTTCCTCCGAAACGGGCGCAGTAAAAATCTCCTTCCGTTCCGTGGCACAATGATTGCAATTTCCTTGGACCGAGCGCGCGAAACGACTGCTCCCCTGGAATTCGTGTAGACAGCACGGTAAGAATACCATCTTTGCCCTTGCTCTCCCGATTTTTCTTAAGTATTGGCCCTCTCCGCCTACTCTTCCCCACAAATCTAGCATTCTCTTCCAGCGAACCATTGTTCGTCTTCCTCCAAGTTCTCTTTGATCTCCAAGCGCTTCCCCCCTTCCGGCGATCTCATCCGCGACCTGCTCCAACCCTCCAATGGCGTCACCATCGGCGACCGCTCCATCCACGGAAGCTCTATCGGCAACCCCTTCAGCAGCGGCGGCCCAATCGGCGGCTCCCCTGGCAGTCCCATCGGCGATGATGATTTCCATCCCAGAGGTAAATGCTTGAAATTTTTCCCCTTTTGCTTTTCTGCTGCTTTAGTACTTTCCGGATTTTTTCTCAGTTTCTTCCCCTTTTCTCCTTTTTTAGGCACTTAGGCACCGAATCACCATCCCCCTCTCAGAATCCCCTGATCTTATCTGCTTAGGCCCTATGGGAAACCCTGATCCAACTGACCTGATCAGTTTAGAGACTCACAGAATCCCATTCAAGCAATCGCCCATGGACCTAGATCAGTGGGTAGGTACCTTTAGATCCTGGCCAAATGAAACCCACGGCTGGAGAGAATGGTACCAGAGAATGGCCAGATCTAGGAAGGTTCAGTGGGAGGAACAAAAAATCGGCCAGTGCATAGACCTATCTTTATCTCAGATGGAAAGAAATGAACCTCTGGTCATGGCAGCTTCTTATTTTTGGTCTGATGCACTCAATGCATTCCTTTTCGGACATGGACCCATGACCCCGACTCTGGCCGATGTTCTGTTGTTGACCGGCCTCGATGTCTCCTCCGCTGATACCCCTTTCAACTATCTGTTCAAGCCATCACATCGGCTAGAGACCAAAGGAATCGGCGGGTGGAAAGGGTATTAGCAAAAATATGAAGACCGGGACAGTTTCAAAGAGGGAGCATACTGCTTTTCTGATGATGTGGCTAGAAAAGCACTTTTTCTATGGCAGAGCAGTTGGACCCTCTTCAAACACCCAAGCTTTAGTGGAGGCTTTGTCACAAGGATCGGCCATCCCCCTTGGAAAATATCTGCTAGGATCGGCCTATTACCTGATGCACCAAATCGGTACCAAGCTGTCAAAGGGGGAGCCGATTGGGAACCCTGGCGGTCCCTGGTGGTTCATCACCCTCTGGCTCAATTTACACATGAGCAAGGTCTCTCAGCAATGGATAGAGACCAAAACTTTCCCTAACATTGAGTCAGAGGAGAATCCATCCGTCCGACGAGGCTGCAGATCTTTTGGAGAAGCGGCATCGGCCTTCCCCGGCTGCCAGTTTACTACTACCCGCACAGCTGAGTACTTCAGATGCTTTTATAATGGCCTTAGTGAAGAGACCGTCAGCTGGCATCCATATCAAGCAGTGGAGCCGATTTTCGAATTACCCATAAGCTACGACTTCTCCACCCATACTTTTGACAGGGAACTTATGGATGTCTTGATCAAGCCAGGGATTCTGCTAGCCAATTTCTTCTCAGGAAAGGACTCTCCCACCTATGAGTTCTACAATCCATCGGCCGCAGCAAGACAACTGGGTTTTGGCCAACTGCCGATTCGAGTCTACTTCGCCGGTCAAGCGAAATTCAGAGATGGGTTGACTTCAAGTCTTACCTACAGTCGGCTGTGCGATCTAGTACCAGATTCCAGTACTATTGATCTGAATAATTGGTCAGTTGCCCCTTTTGCCATCCAGCAATTTAAATTATGGTAGGCAGAATGGAAGCAATACCTTTTCTGCAAATCCCCATCGATTTATTGCAACATTCTGGATCCAGAAAATATTGACCCAAATGCAGTGGTATGCCCTTTCTCCCAGCCGATTCCAATACTATTTCTTTCCATATTTTCATCTTGTTATTAACTCACATTCATCTTCTCAGTCTGAAAGCCAGGCCCCTCCGATATGGAGCCGAAGCGGCAGGCCGATAGATAGTCACCATCAATACACGCCATATCCACTTATCGGCTTCCATGCTCCATCTCTACTGGCCGATCGAAACGAGCACCGAAAAGGCCAACCTCGAAGATAACCAGCCGTCGAGTGCGAGCCCGCATCGGATCGGCCGATCAGACGGCGATAGCATCGGCTGAGACTCCCCGTATCGGATCGGCCGACCAGATGGCAGTGGCATCGGCCGAGACTCCCCGTATCGGATCGGCCGACCAGATGGTGGTGGCATCGGTCGAGACTCCAATCCCTTTACCTTTGCCGGTTGTCGAGATAGCCGATCCTCAAGTCACCGCCGAAGTCGGGGCAGCTGAAGCATCGCTATTAGTAGAAGCTGTTCAGGTAATCTTACTTATCTCATATATTCTTCAAATCTTCCACTGACATTAACTCTCTTCCTCTGCCAGGCTGCACAAGCTATTCCACCGCAGTCTCCGTAGCAATCGGCTACGTCCCAAGTGGAAGCCAAAACTCCAGCAGCTCCTCTCGTCGAGGTAAATGATCTCTTACCTTGATCTCTTAATTTTCAGAGAACTTAACCGATCCTGATGCAGGCCGATTTGGGTATGCTGACTATAACCCCACAACAAACATCGGCCAGAAGATCAACAAAGGCATGACAGATTTCTCACACCATCTTATTTCAATTTCCCATAGCATACTCACAGGATCTTCTTTTATGTCTTTTTCAGGAAGCTGGTCCAAGCGGAGCACTGATAATCGTTGAATCCTCTTCTTCCGACGAGCCAACTGCACCAGCCCCTGAGACAAGGGAGACGCTTCCACCAGCGCAGGCAAGAGAAATTCGTTTTAAGGAGGTAACAAACTTACCATTAGGATCGGCTGATTCCCTTTTACTGCTTGCCTACCCTTTTCTTTATTTCTTCACAGGAGCAAGACACCCCTAACAACAGCATCTTCTCCTTTGCCGTCTCCTTGCCTGATGACGAGGAAATTGCTTCACACCCAATTTCGTCGAGCTCTACCTCCGATGATGCCTGCGCCAAGCTCGAAAGCATGCATGCTCTCCTTCAAGACGACATCGGCCGATTGGTAGAAGATGCTTCGCCGATTCGACGACTTTTCAACGAGATCAAGGGTCGAATCCCGGAAGAAGTATCAGAAAACTTGGCGCATGCTGCCTATATAGAGCATATGCATATTCCGGTTTCCAGGGAGCTGCGCCACATGGCCGATCGTGCCCAGATGGCAAAAACTCAGGAAGAGGTCGATTCATACAAGCACCGGACTCAGGAGGTACACCACAAGATCAACTTCCTTGAAAGCTATCGTCCGGACATCGTCGGCGCGATAGATCGGCTCAAACGGAGAAGAGCAGAGCTGGCCAAGGAGATGGAGCAGATAACCAAAGAGATAGCCACTGAAGAAAAGAAACTTCAAGAACTCCCATCCATCATCAGTGAGCTGAAGCAAGAGAGACAGCACTTGGCCCGTGAAACGATAAGGCTTCGTCGCCGTGTGTCAGAAGTTCCAGGATCGGCCGATGATGACCAGAGAGTACTAGACTCGGCCGATCAAATTAGACGACAAGCTATTGTAGCCATAGATGCTTTTCTTGGGTTGTAAAGAATACTGTAAACATTTATTGCTCCTTCAATGTTACTGCGCCGATTTGGTCTTGAATTGTTTCTTTAGTCAGCTTTGCATTTATGTATGCGTTTACTCCGATAGGACGTGTCTCACCATCCATCTACCTCTCTTTCCTTCATAAGTAGACCCTTTACCATCTCCAGAGGCATACGCATTACTTATCTTCTCTTTCCCTCTTTACTGTCCCAAACTGAACGGCAAGATGTCTTCTTCGTCCTCTTCATCTTCTTCCTCTGTCAACCAGGTATGAACTCTCCTCTGCCTTTCCCCTAAGCATCTCAATCGCTCTGATGTTGGGTAACCCCTTTTATCTCTGTTTAGCCAAAACGTCTCAACTCTGGTCTAGAACGAGCGATTGAAATCATGCATTCAGAAGAACCACTATCACAGGTAGACAAAGATCTGATAAGAGCTCATGCTGAGGAACTCAGAGATCATGTCCCCGCTGTTGTCCAAGAATTCTAGGACCTTATAGATGCTCACTTTTTGGTCCGTAAGTGACCATCTTCTGAAAAAAATCCTCCACTTCCTTGTAAAGTTAAGACTGAAGTTGCCATGGAGGATCTGGAGGAGAAGAAGACCCGCCTCCTGATAGAACTTTGCAACCAAGCTAAAATTGGAACCACTGCAGAGGACCCGAAGGAGAAAAGGCTCAGCATTATGATAGAACTGGGTCGCATTGAGAGAGAAATCCAGCGTAGGCGTAATCAGTAGACGTATCGGTATTTTTATTCCAAGGGCGACTTGTACCATGTCAGCCATGTACTCTGTCATTTTCATCCAATAATGAACTAGTCAAAAATGAATCCCAATGTTTTTCTTCATCAGATGTGTAGACAAAAACCGATGAAAAATCGGCCAGATTATCTTGATATATTTTACTGCAAGTTATGCATCTACCCAAATGCTTGGATAGTACTCTTCAGATATTGTCCGTTTAAAGCTCTTGGGAATTCCTCCCCTTCAACTGTCTCCAGAATATATGCAATCCCAGGGGCACATCGGCCGATTCTGTACGGCCCTTCCCAAGTGGGTGACCATTTACCGAATTTAGGATCTTTGGATCCTATCGGCAGCACCAACTTCCACACCAAATCTCCCTGAGAGAATTGTTTAACTTTGACCCTTTTGTCATACCATCTGGCCACCCTTTTCTTGTTTTCTTCTATACTAATCAGGGCTCTTAACCGTAAACCTTCCGAATCATCAAGTTCGTCCTTCATGAGAGAGGAATAGTCATCGGCCGTTAACTGATCTTGAAACGATATACGTCTTGACCCCGTCCTTATCTCCCAAGGCAAGACTGCCTCATGACCATAAACCAACTGATAAGGGGATATCTTAGTGGTTCCATGACAAGCCATCCAATAAGCCCATAAAGATTCAGCCAAAGACATATGCCACTTTTTGGGTTGCTCTTCTATCTTCCTCTTGATTAGTTTGATTATCCCTTTATTGGACGATTCTGCTTGGCCATTGGCTTGAGCATAATATGGAGAAGAATTTAATAATTTAATCCCCATATCGGCGGCAAACTCTCCGAATTCTCCAGAAGTAAACATTGTTCCTTGGTCAGTTGTGATGGTTTGCGGAATACCAAATCGATAGATAATATGGCTTTTAACAAATTCAATCATATCGGCCGATGTCACGTTCCTTAAAGGAACTGCCTCCACCCACTTAGTAAAATAATCTGTGGCTACCAATATGAACTTATGCCCTTTGCTTGATGGAGGATGAATCTGTCCGATGAGATCTATTCCCCAACCTCTGAACGGCCACGGCTTAATTATTGGATTCATAGACAATGCTGGCGCGCGCTGTACATTGCCAAACTTCTGACAGTCTTGGCATCCTTTGTACTACTTGAAACAATCTTCAAGAATAGTTGGCCAATAATACCCATTGTTCCGGATCATCCATTTCATTTTGTGAGCCGATTGATGGGCTCCGCACACGCCCTCATTTATTTCTCCCATCAGAACCTTTGCCTCTTCTGTTCCCAGGCACTTGAGAAGAACCCCATCAATCGTCCGATAAAATAAATCATCCTCAAGCAACACATATTTTGTAGCTTGAAAACGTGTTCGCCGATCCACTTTTTGGGATGGATCTTTCAAGTAATCGGCGATTTCCTTTCGCCAGTCATCGGCCGCGAGCTCTAGCATCATCGCTCCCTGAATCGGCCGATACTCGGAGGCATGTTGGGCTAGCCTGTTGGCCTCTTCATTATAATTTCTGGGGATATGCTCAATTACCGTAGACTTGAACTCTTTTAAAAGCTGAAGGCAACCTTCATAATAAATCCTCAAGATATCATCCTTGCACTCAGATCGCCCCGTTAATTGATCCACAATGAGCATGGAATCTCCAAAAAATTCGACTGCATCAGCTTTGACTTCCTTTAATAATTGTATGCCTTTCAGAACGGCTCGATATTCCGCCTGATTATTAGTTGCGGAAGCTTCTATCGGCAGAGAGAAATTATAACTTGCCCCCCGAGGCGACACAAGAACAATGCCGATTCCTGATCCGACCCCACATGAAGAACCATCAAAATACAGAGTCCATGGAACTGGTTCAACGACGGCAATTTCTGGTCCACAATGCTGAGCTACGAAATCGGCCATTACTTGACCTTTGATAGCTTTGGCCGATTTGTACCTTAAGTCGAATTCTGAACGAGCCAGGATCCATTTCCCAATCCGTCCTTTCAAAATCGGCAATGATAGCATATACTTCACCACATCATCCTTGCATACAACTATGCATTAAGCCGATAGCAGATAGTGCCTGAGCTTGGTACACGAGAAGTACAAACACAAGCACAGCCGCTCCACCGGGAAATATCTTGTTTCGGCGTCTAGGAGTCTTCTGCTGACGTAATATACCACTCGTTCTTTCCCTTCAAACTCCTGTACCAACGCCGATCCAATAGCCTGTTCATCAGCCGATAAATATAATTTGAACGGCTTACCAGGCTGTGGTGGAACCAACACCTGAGGTGAAACTAGATATTGCTTGATATCTTTCAGTGCTTTGCGTTGTTCTTCTCCCCATATGAATTCCTGGTCAGGCTTTAATTTCAACAGAGGAGTAAAAGCCTGAATACGTCCTGACAGGTTGGATATGAATCTTCTGATAAAATTGACCTTGCCGATGAGGGACTGTAGCTCAGTTTTATTTTGTGGGGCCACAACTTTGTTGATGGCGTCTATAGTCTTGCGGTTGACTTCTATCCCGCGCTCATGAACCATGAACCCTAAGAATTGCCCAGCCGATACACCAAATGCACACTTGTTTGGGTTCATCTTCAACCCATGCTTCCTTGTGCACTCCAGTACTTCTTGTAAATCGGCCAGATGTTCTTGGTGACTTTTTGACTTGACCATGACATCATCTATATAAATTTCCACCGATGTACCAATGAGCTTGTGGAAGATGTAATTCATGGCCCGCTAATACATAGCACCGGCGTTCTTCAACCCAAAAGTCATAACAACCCATTCGAATAAACCAAGATGACCTGGACACCTGAAAGCCGTTTTCGAGATATCTTCTTCGGCCATTAATATCTGATTGTACCCTGCATTCCCATCCATGAAACTTATGACTTTGTGTCCTGCGGCAGCATCTATCAAGATGTCGGCCGTTGGCATCGGATATCCATCCATTGGCGTAGCCTGATTTAAGTTCCTAAAATCGATGCACACGCGCAACTTTCCATTCTTTTTGTATACGGGCACAATATTAGAAATCCATTCGGCGTAGCGGCACTGCCAAATAAATCCTGCCTCAATTAACTTTGTAATTTCGGCCTTTATATCAGGTAGAATCTTGGGGTTGCACCGTCGTGCAGGTTGCTGATATGGCCGATATCCTGATTTTATAGGTAACCGGTGTTCAACAATGGACCGGTCTAGACCTGGCATCTCATGATATTCCCAAGCAAAGCAATCCTTGAATTCTTTTAATAAATTTATCAGTTTACACTTATACTCAGATCCAAATTAGCACTAATATACGTCGGCCTTGATTTGCTGCTATCTCCCAAATCTACCATCTTCAATAAATCGGCCGACGTAAATCCATGCCCAAGCTTCCCGTCTTGTCGGACGAGCTGATCCATCTATTCTGAATCTTCAGAGCCGACTGCTTGGATCGGCTGTAGACCGAAATCGGACACTTTCAGGAAGTCAGTGTCCCAAGTCCTGCCAGATATACATTTGACGTGCTCACAGCTCCACTGTTGCGTGTCGGCCGCTGCAACGCTGTAGGCGGAATCGGCAGTGACTATCTCTTTGCTGTCGCCAACCCATTGCACGAGGCATTGATGCATTGTCGATGGGACACAACAGTTTGCATGTATCCAATCGCGTCCAAGCAGCATGTTGTAGGATCCGTTGCCATTAATAACGAAAAAAGTGGTAGGAAGGGTCTTACTGCCGATGGTGAGGTCGACGCAGAGCGCTCCACGGGCTGGAGACACGTTGCCTTCGAAATCCTTCAGCATCATGTCCGTCTTGGTGAGGTCTTCATCGCCCTTGCCTAGCTTGCGGAACATGGCATACGACATGATGTTAACTGCGGCACCTCCATCTACTAGTAATCTGGTCACGGGTCGTCCGTTAACATAGCCTTTGAGAAACAGCGCTTTAAGATGTTGCCATTTTTCTTCTTCTGGTTTCTCAAAAGTAGCCGTTATCGGCTCTAACACCAGTTGTGCCATTTGTTCTTCCATTCTTGTTGCTTTGTCTCGATCGTCAGGCGCCATGAATTCCATCGGTAGTATGAACACCATATTGATTTCGGCTGCCGATTCTTGATTGTTTGCTTCCTGATCGTTTTTCTTTGGGCGCCACACCCGAGACTTAACATTTCTTTTCTCTGGTATCTGCCTCTGCTCTTCTTCTTGATGCTCCCACTAGCGTAGGCGTTGGATCCTCCGTTTCTGGGATCTGGATAGGCCATCGGGACACCATCTAGGATTTACTGGTTTGGCCGATGATCTGGCGTGTTCCCAATCTGGTTCTCTTCCTAGGGGATTTTCACCTGACACCCCATTATCAGCCATCTCTTCCAGCCGATCGTGCACGCTGGTTCTGCCCCCCTAGTCCATCTTGTTGGTTGATCCTACCTTTTGACTGGTGGTACTGGTCAACTCTGCCCCCCAGCCGATCATGCACTGAAACGCGCTGTTCATCTCATCTGCGCCGATTTCTGCTAATCGGCTCTGATCCTCTGTCCCTAGAGTGTGGCCTCGGGCGATCGTTACAACTCAATCCATTACACTCCGGACAGTTATCGACAGACGGCAATCTGATATCGTTCTCCCAGCAATGGATGAAGAACGGACATTGCCAGTGATCTTCGTGCCGGCGTATCATCTCGTCGTGGTATCTTGATTGTTCTTGCTGCCGCCGATATTTGCTGAGCAAGGACTGGGAGGTGACGGGTTTGCGTGGTCGTTCTGGCCCCCGTCTGTTCCTTTTGATTTCTTCCGTCATGATCTGCCTCCTGGGATCGACGGCGCCGCCCCTTCTTGCCGATTCTGATGTCAGCACCTTGGTTTGGTGTGAATTTCCTTCAGTGTCAACCATGTTGGCCGGGAAGGGATGCTCATCTATCTTCATCGGCTTTGCCGATTTAGCTGGGGTTTCAAATTTAAGCCTCCCCTGTTCGATGGCCGATTGTATCTGCTGACGGAAGACCTTGCATTCATTCGTATCATGAGATGTGGCGTTGTGCCACTTGCAGTATTTCATCTTCTTGAGTTGATCGGCCGAAGGGATAGTGTGATGTTGAGATAGCTTAATCTGTCCCTCCTGGAGCAATAAATCGAAAATTTTATCGGCTTTTGATGTGTCAAAGCCGAATATCTCTGGCTCTTTCTTTCCGAAAGGGCATGATATCGGTTTTTTCCCTTTCACCCATTCTGCCAGGCCGATTTCCTCCTCCCCATCGGATTCAGACCCTTCTAGGTATGCTACTTTCTTCTGAAAATTCCTCCGCTGTTCAAACGGACGGACTTCCTGTCCTGCCGATCGGTGAACGATCTGACTTAGGCTTTCGAACTCTTGCGAAGCATACCTTTCCTTGATTTGTGGCAGGAGGCCTTGGAAAGCGATATCGGCCAGCTGTGCATCGGTCAAAGCCAGATTGTAGCATTTATTCCTGACTTCTCTGAACCTCTGTATATATCCAGTTACTGGTTCATCGCTCCTTTGCCTGAGGCTGGTCAGATCTGAGAGCTTCATCTCATGTACTCCTGCGTAGAAGTATTTGTGGAACTGTTTCTCCAGATCGGCCCAAGTAACAATAGAATTTGGCGGCAAAGTGGTAAACCACTGGAAGGCCGATCCGGAGAGAGACGATGAAAATAGCCGCACCCTCAGAGCATCTTGCGTGGTGGCTTCTCCGCACTGGATGATGAATCTGTTGACGTGTTCAACAGTGGATGTGTCGTCTAGCCCCAAAAACTTGGTGAAATCGGGTACCTTGTAGCGGTCTGGGAACGACAGCAAGTCATAGGCCGATGGGTATGGCGTCTTGTATGTGTAGGTCTGCACTTTCGGCTTCAGCCCAAACTGGTCCTAAATCACCTCTGCTATTCTTGCCGTCCAGTCCACCTGCTGCTGATGAACGACCGTTCGCGGTGCCGGCACATGTTGAAGGGCTGATGGTGGCACAGCTGGGTGATGAATCGAAGCATGCGGCGAATTTTGCTGATCAGCTGACAGTTGATGGCGAAGTGAATCCGCCGCCCCGTTGTACGTCATCATCGGCGCCTTGTTTCTGAGAGATTCTTCAGTGCCTGCCCCCCTGCCGATTTCTGATAAGGTTGGCTGATACTGAGAGACCGTCGGCCGGACAGCCGATTGGTGCGGCGCCTGGATTGGATAGCTCCTATATCCGATTGTTGGCTCAGGAAAAACCGTTGTCGTCGATGTCCCCCAGGGTACTGAGCTTGTGGGAAGCGATTGCACAGAAGCAATCTGGACAGGTTGAAACGGTGTCTGTGATGGGAAACATGGTGCACCGCTGTACCTTGGAGACGCTGGAGGCAACGGAGTGTTGTACCCCTCGCGTTGCGTTAATATCGGCTGAGAAGCCGATTGGGACGCGCCTGGTAAGCTCCTGGCTGGCAGCGTAATTGGTGGGGTATACACTGGCCCTTGATAGCCTTGAACCGCTCCGCTGGCCACAGAGCTGATGACGGCGTTGTACACCGTGTTGGTCATCACAGAGGACTGATCGATGAACGCCTGGTAGACGGACTGTTGAATCATATCAGACATCTTGCCCGAGTCCTCAACAATGGTGATGTGGCGAGGAACTGGGATAGGAGCTTTCTTGACAGCTTCACCGCTTCTGGTACGACCGAACGACTGCAGATACATCTTCTTGTATTCTTCCAGATGTTTGGCTAATTCTTCCCTCTGGTCGTCCTTGAGATCCGCTTCTGTGACCTCGATGATGTTGCTATCGGAGATTTCTGCGTTCTTCGACATGTCAGATCTTGAATGGTCCCACCGGGCGTGCCAAAAGTGTGTTGGCGCTAAAATCGGCCAGACAGGAATCGGCCGATGATCTTCAGCGTCGGACACACGACCCGGGAGAATCTGCTTAGCTCCTGTTCGGGTTATCGCCCTGGTACGGTTCGCGCGGCGTGCCAGTCAATCTGACCTGTTGATTGACAAGGAAATAAAGTATTAAATTCCAGGCGCTCCGATCGGCTGGAGTTCCGATCTGTCTTGAGGAGCGCGTCGGCGGCGAATCGACCGATTTGCTGTAGAGATGATCGGCTATGGATCAGCCGATAATCGTGTAGTAATTGTAAAGAAAACTGCTGGAGCGATCTAAACAATTACTACAGAGGCAACACTTGAAATAGATCTAATCGGCTGTAAGATGATAAATCGAAGAAAAACGATGACGAAGCCGATTACTCTGATCTCAAGCTGGATAACTGGTGATAATACTAGAACAACATGTAAAACTTGCAATTCTGATAAATATCAATAACTGTTGAATAAATCCAAATGAAACCACAGCGATGAGCCCGTAGTTAAAGCTCGGATATTACTCGATAAGCGGAACCTACCAATCGGACGGAGATCAAGTTGATGCAGCCCTGCCAATCCGTACGAACTCGTGAAAGAAGAAAAGTATTGGCGAAGTCGCCGACTTGAAAGTAAATTGCTGAAAAAGTAGAAGTATTGTTGTTGATTGATGTATTTCTTGTGCAAGACCCTGACGACTCCTATTTATACCCTAAAACTAGGACTCCTGGTCGATCACGACTTGTTACAACCTTATTTAAAAAATAGGAAAACTACTATATCTATAATAACTTTTAAAGGAAATGGATTCCTGCAGAATCTTCCGCCGCCGTCCCCTAATCCAATCAGGATTCTTTTCAATTGCTCCTTGACCGACTTAGCGTTGCCCTGTTGACCAACTTTTGACCAAGACCCTCCGAAATAGTCCCATCCTGTTGGCGCAAGCTGTATCACCAATCGGCCGATTTTCAACTGTTACCTCAATCGGCCGATTCCTTACTGTAGCCTTTAGATCTGCCGCATCGGCCGACCTTCTTTTCCCGACGCCGATTTAACACGTGTCAAAATCTGGCGTCAACAGGTGATAACCCAAGAGCAATCAAGGAAGGAGAGCAGGACGCAACCGGCGGTGGAGTCGATAACCTTATCGATACGGGAAAGCGCGAAAGGGTCTTTCGGGAAGTGCCTATTACGATCGGTATAATCAACACACATCCTCCATTCATTGTTATTTTTTTTAAGAACAAGTATAGGATTGGCCAGCCACTCTAGGCGGTACACCTCTTTGATTAAACCAGCCGCGAGTAGTTTAGCTAGCTCTTTTTTGATGGCCTGCCTCTTTTCTGGGGAGAAACAACGTAGTCGTTGCTTCCAAAGAGTGGACTTGGGATCAAGTTTTAGGGCATGCTCGATCAACTCCTTGGGCACACCTGGCGTATCCACTGGTCTCCAAGCGAAAATGTCTCTGTTAGCCCTAAGGATGTTGACGAGCGTGAGTTCATATTTGCTGTCCAGGCGCCCGCCGATCAGGGCGGTCATGGATGAGTCACCCTCCTGGAGCTGGATGGTCTTGATGCCGACGCCGGGATTTGGGTTTACCCTCGACTGGCTTGGCCTCTTATTCGCCACCTCCAGGTCAGTCTCAGAGAGTTGTTGTGCGTCCGCGATTACTTCGAAAGAAGGCTCTAGCACGAGCGCTGATGCAGCGTACTTGATCGCCTCCTGGTTGTAGTCGTAGGACTTCTCGACGTCGCCGTGGAGGGAGAGTACACCTTTGTTACCTGGCACTTTAAGAACCAGGTAGGTGTAATGGGGTACCACCATGAATTTGGCCAGGGCGGGTCTGCCCAGGATGGCGTAGTATGAAGATTCGAAGTTCGCGACTTCGAATTTTATGTACTCCGTACGGAAGTTGCCAGCTGTCCCATAAGTAACTGGCAGTGTGACCGAGACGATCGGTGTAGCCGCGTTACCTGGAACAATCCCGTAGAACGGAGCCTTGCTGGGAGTGAGCATCTTGCCGATGTCCAGCCTCATTTTATTTAGAGTACTCGGGAAGAGCAAGTTTAATCTGCTTCCCCGGTCGATGAGTACTCGGGTCAGGGTAGAGCCCACGACTACCGGGTCCAGAACGAGCGGAAGTTTTCCCGGCTCGGAGAAGCTGGTCCACTGATCCTCTCTAGAGAAAGAGATCGGGACCTCACTATGTCTGCGAGGACGCGACACTACTAGCTCGATTGACATGATCTCACGCTGAAACAGCTTCTGCGCGCGCTTGGTGAGGATGTCGTCTTCGCCTCCGAAGATGACGTTGACGGTATTAGTCGGGTGCTGGAAACCCGGAGGTCCTGACTTGTCGTTGCCTTCATCCCCCTTATCCTTGTCTTTCTCCTCGTCATCAGGAGGAGGAGGTGGTGCGTTGAGGCTTTTGCGGAGAATGGTGCACTGGAACATTGTGTGCTTGGCCTTCGGGTGCATTGGGCATTGCTTGTGGATGATCTTTTCATACTGATCCTGGAGCTTGCCCGACTTCTTGCTGCGAGGGTTACGCTCGATGTTGATCACTTGGTCTTCGGGTTTTCGCTTGCGAGCGTCACCCGAGTTGTTATACTGGTCTTAGTCGGAGTGGTTGTTGTTATTGCCCTTGTCGCCCTTGCACTTGGGGAAGCGTTCGTTCTCCTCGTCTTCTTGGTCCGCCCATCACTGCATCATGTCGCGTAGCTCGAGTACGGTAGTCGGCAGGTTCTCCCAAACCCCCTGTACGTTTGCTTCATGGCCAGTCCCGTTGTGGAAGCAGCGGATGACCTCCTCGTCGGCGATGTTGGCGTTGGTTGCACAGGTGTCGAAGAAGCGGCGCGTGTACGACCTCAGGGTCTCGTTCTCCTCCTGCTCGACCCGCGACAAGTCATGATGATTACCTGCCGGGATCATGGAGCCCTAGAAGTTGTCAACGAAGACCTGCTTCAGGGTCTCCCAGGAGTGGATGGAGTTTGGCTGGAGGGTTTCCAGCCACGTAAGTGGTGCGGTTTCCAGGGCCATCGGGAAGTAGAGGGCTTTAGTCGAATTAGAGCCCCCGCACACTTCAATGGCCATGGAGTAGCATCGCAGCCACTGTCGCGGATCCTGCATCCCATCATACTTTGGATGTTTGTTGGCTTGAAATCCCGAGGGATCTCGCGGCCGGTGATGTTTTCAGTGAAACCTGGAAAGCGATCACTGTCATCACGAGCAGTGTTCTCAAACCATTCGCGTTGTCGATTGGTAATGAAGGTGCGCACATCGCGGTTGCTATTGATGTGCTGCCTTCAGTCGCCGGGTGGTGGGGGTGCTTGGTTACCCTTGTGGCCTTGGCCTCCCGCGGGTTGCCTCCCTCCTCGGGGTCTAGGGCCTTGCTGCTGTACCTCCTGCTCGGCTTGTCGATTGTTGCGGGGGTTGGGATGACCTCCGGCAGTACGACTGTCCTGGGGTATGGAGCTGCCAAGGCGTTCCGATCTGGAACGTGTGTGCTGGAGGGATTTTAGCGGGTCCAACTTATCGAGTTGAACCGCGGCTTGTTTGACAAGTCGCATGATCCGCTGGGTTGCATCCGTTTGTGGGATTTGCTGCGGGAGTAGAGACATGTCGTAGATGTTATCCATGGGGGTGACAAATTCTTCATCGACCATTGCATCAAAGTCTCCATGTAGGTTTCTTCGGCAATGCGGGTTGCGAGCGTGTTCCTGAGCATTGCGCCTACGCTTAGCCCTTCTGGCATTCTTCCACTTTTGTGTACGCTTTTGCTCATTAGTCTCATCCTGGGGAACATCGGCGGTGTCTTGGTTGGCGGAGATTTCGTCCTCGAGTTCATTGTCGAACTTGATGCCCGGCTCGTCGTCTCCGAGGTCGTGGACTGAAGCCATGTAGATCTCGCGTTCAGGCGAGTAGTCGCCTGAATAGTCTGTAGTAACAAATACGGTTGAAGCCGTGGAGCCGGATCTTTCCTCCTGGATGGTGGAAAGAGGTCTGCCTTGTTGGAAAGGCGGTTGCTGGATGGTGGCTACCAGGCGAGCGTCATCATCGAGTAGTTCGGAGGGCTCGAAGCCCTTCCAGTACACGAATCTGCCTTGCGCAATAGTCATGATTCCCAAACCTAGATGACTGACCGCATAAGAGTCGGGCTCGTCATCTGAATCTGAGTAGGCGTCAAAAACAGGAGCCCCCTAGCTAGCGGTGGCATCCTCGTCTCCGAGCGTGAGTAGGAGATCCAAATCCGCTTCCAAGTTGGAGAGGGACTGAGATCGTAGAGCTTCTTCGTATGTGGAGGCCGCGTTGCGTAGTCCGAAGCAGAATTGGATATGCTCTTCCCCAGATCAGACCGGATCCGAGCCGGAGAGTTATGTCGGGACACGAGTCAAAAACGCGTTAGAAACGGAATTCTCCTCGATCTCCGAGGTGAGATACGGCTGCTTCTCGTCAAGGCTGTCGATGAACTCGTCGAGTCCGCTTGAACCGCTCAATGCTTCGGGCTCCATGGTGCTGGCTAGGTGGCTGTCGAAGCCGCCCGAGCCGTTGGCGACGCAGATCCAGGTGCCAAAGATGAAAATTGTGCCCTTGTCGAGCACGACACTGGTGAAGTTGAATGATGCCATCAAGTTCTTCGGTGGATGCTCGATGAACACCCCTACCTGGTGCGCCAGCTGTCGGTGTTTTACCGCCAAGCCCACCGAGGGATACCCCCGAGGTGGTAGGTTGTAGGTAGGGTGTCGCCAAGATTAGGAACTCGAAGGTGCAAGAAACACAAAATTTAGACAGGTTTGGGCCACGAAGAGCGTAATACCCTACGTCCTGTGCGGTTTGTATTGCCTTAGAGGTCATGCGTATGTACGTTATGCTTTGGAGGGGTCCCTGCCCGCCGTTATATAGTCTAGGGGAACAGGGTTATATGGAAGTTCTAGTCGGGGACGGTCTGAGGAGTCCTAGCCGAGTACGTTGTTGGGTAGTTTCCTTACGTCCGACTAGTCCTAGCCCTATACGACTAGTTACAATGACGATAAGGTATGGCCCATGCGCCATCACTTACTATAAGAATATGTACACCAAGTGTGCATTCCCGCTG
This sequence comes from Panicum miliaceum, assembly GCA_032594955.1. Lineage (NCBI taxonomy): Eukaryota > Viridiplantae > Streptophyta > Magnoliopsida > Poales > Poaceae > Panicum > Panicum miliaceum. The sequence goes on from CM064062.1 coordinate 41,705,737, forward strand.
CCCCGAGTTATTTCAATATGCTAATGTACTCTAATCCTCGGAAAACACTCGGGGGCTACACCACGAGTACTTTCCGTCACGATTAACCAACCAAAAGCCTCCCAGGCTACATTCTTGAACGCATTAAGCATTTCTTCCGACTACCTCCCTATACAGCTTAGTTAAGCTATGAGGCAAGGTCTTACAGGGCAAAGTCGAAGAGGTTCTCACACCTACAAACAGAGGTTCTACGAACACAACTTTGTAAAAAGTATCGTCTAGTATCCGGCTTACCAGCTGAAACGTTCCTTTCAGGGTAATGCTACACTAGAGCTAACGTACTAAACTCTTCAACTGATTACGTTTCAACATACTACTCTATGAGTCGGTATAGCAAACAAACAATCAGACGAGGCACCAATATATTACATAAATAATTGTTGTTTTCTTACAAAACAGACATAGTTTTAAAGATCAAAAGAGTGGAAGGTCATCAACAATATGATGAGCAACATATTGTACCTCGTTGCGGTACTCAGCGAACTGCTCCTCGGTGCACTCTCCGAAGATGCCTTCTGCAAATGGGCGAACATCCATGCCTGGGAAGTATGACTTCACCACTACAAGTGCATGAGTTAGCACGACCTTGGCGGTGCCGGATGCGTACCCTGCGATGCTCGTGGGAGCATCAACAAGGCGCTGCACTAACGAGCGGCCATCCAGTGTCAGGTCGACAAACTCGCACAACTGGTACGTGGCGGTCCCGAGTTGATCCAACTCCTTCTGCTGACGCTCCTTGTCACGGTTCAACGACTTGATCATTTGCATGTTCTACACAAGGTGCTTGTTAGCATCTTTCAACTGGTGGGTCACAATCTTGCTCCCCATCCAGGTCCGAGTACTTGAGCTGGAGCTCTTCCAGAGCTTTCTTTAACTGCTCCTTCTCGTCTGTAAGTTCGTATATGTCACACTTCCAATCAGTTAAAGCTTTTTCAATACGAGCATACTCTGGGCAAAAGTACACATATGCAACTTAGGAGAAAGACAATCAGACAACACTACTCAAGCATAAGGAATGGATTACTTACTTTCCTTCTGGGTAGTCAGGTCCTTGACCTTCTGAACAGCTAGATCATGCTTGCGCCCCTGGTCGATCATCGCATCCTGATGGGCGATCCTCAAGGCCGTGAGTTCTTCCTAGAGCCTGGTGTTCCTAGATTTCTCAGCCTCCAGGTCGTCCTCCACCTTGTGGGTCCACGGCAGCACGTCGCCGATTGGCCTAGCAGCGCTGATTTCTCTCGAGAGCGTGCAATGAGGCTCTACATAAAGCATTCAACAAGTCAGTAACCCTCTACAACAGGATATCTAGCCTAGAGGACTACTCGACTCCATACCTTGGTATATTCTGTAAAGTGGCGGCGTAGCTCAAGCATGAGCGAGGCCCTCTCCGGCTCCAGCAGCGGGTCCTCGAAGAGCTCGGCATTTGGCCAGGGGACTTCTCCTCCCTCGACCTCTCGCTGCTCTAGTACTCGGGAGTCCTCTAGGACATCCTGTTGCTGCTGTGCCCGAGAACTATCCGGGGCATACTGCTGGCCCAGGGTTCTCGTGACCGCCTGCTGGACAGTCCGAGCATCTTCCTCTGGGCCGGCCCGGGAGTAGTCCCGGGGGCTTGGGTCTCCGGCTCCACCTTGGGATTTGCCGGGGGCTCGAGATTTCCTCCTTCGACAGCCGCGGCACATCCTCGACGATCGGAGGCACGACGGTACTCTTGGCCGCAGGCTCTTTCGGCAGCGTGTTTTCACCCGTCCTAGCCTGGGCGGAGCTGGAGGACGCCGGCTTGGGAGTCTCCGACTTCCTGCAAAGCTGTGTTAGTACTCGAAGCTAACACAAAATGCGACAACAAATCAATTCTGGTTACTAACCTGGCGGACTTCCTGAGGGGGAATATCGTGGGTACCACCAGCCCTCGTGGCGCGGTGTTATTTCCGGAATGGGGGGAGGCCGGCTTGATAGTCGAGGTGGTGATTGCCCCACTGTCAGACTCTTCTCCTCGTTCTCTCCAACTACCTCTTGCCTCGGGGGCTCGGGGTTCTCCTCAGTCCCACTACAGGATTAAAGCAACTAAGTACTCGTTGATATATGGGAACATCCAGCAGCTAAGGAGTCAATACTACTTACGCTGTTTGGCGACTGGTTGTTGTGTCTACAGCTGCAGCGGCCCTCCTCTTGCGCATCGCCGCTCGTTGCGGGTGCAGCGGGTCAGCTGCAGCGTCTTCTGTGGCCTTCTCGGCAGGCGGGTCTTGGGTTGTCTCTTCAAAAATTGGCTCAGGCGGGTCATACCTGAACCGTTCCAAGTTGGCCTACATTCAAGAAAATTTTATCAATAAGTAGCAAATCAAGACGACTACACCAAAAAGGTACTCGAGTAAACTACTTACCGGGCCTTGTGAGTTGCTCGCGCCGAAGAGCCTTGTGATGTAGGGCTCTGAGGTTACCCCGTGAACAGGCAGGTAACCCGGCGCATGATCTCCTCAACGGACGGCACATCCCTAGCCATCCGTGACAGGTCCTGAAGCCCTTGGTACTTGAAACCAAGGTGTACGTGTTGCTGGAGGGGCTGGATGCACCGCTCGATAAACGAGTACGCCATAGACTCCCTAGTAACACCCTTGTCATTTAGGGCCTTGATCTGCTTCATCAACTCAGGGATGTCGCGGCATTCCTCCTCCATCAGCTTCTTCAGCCAGTGCTCCTGATGCCGGGGCGGGGATTGTCCCGTCCAGGGAGGCTGGGCTGGTGGTTCCCGATGTAGAACCATTGTGCGTGCTACCCGAACAGGCTACTCGGGGTCATGTACTCGAGGTACAGCGCCTTGTCGCGTAGCTATACCCCGGCACCCCCGACTAGTGCGGGATTGTCCTCGTCTGGTTGGGGTTTCAGGCGGAAGAGACGGAGAAACAAATTAAAATGCGGGTGAATTCTTAGGAATACCCGCAAAGATGCACAAAAAGAGAAATGTGCAAAATAGTGTTTGGGGGAAGGTGGTAATGCTTGATTTTGTAAAAACTAAGCAGACCACAAAAGAAATCGGAAGAAGGCAGAGTGAGGCCGCAATCGGCAAAAGGGGTGAACATCACGGTCTCACCCGTGTTCTCCCATAGCGTTGAGTCGGATCTCGCGGTCCGCCACTGCACGACTCCTTCCTCCTACAGCACCCGCTCGGCGATGAGCCGGAGTAGATCCCTCTCCCAGATGGTGGAGGACCTCCACTCGCCTTCGCCACGGTCTTGGTGACCTTGGTCGTCGGCGGCGACTCATCTCCGCCCTTATTCCCCTTCTTTTTCCCCCGACTGGCGGCGGACTTCCTCGACATTGTGGGACGAAATGTCACACAGAGCTTCGTGCGCATGACCTGGGAACTCACGTGGGTGTGGATGGAGACGGGAAGTGAAAATTTCGGCTACTTTTGGCTCGGGATTTTGGCGGCGGAGTGGTCGATTTCGGCGCGGCAGCGGTGGTTAGGGTTCCTGGTTGCAGATCTATTTTCACTGCGGTGAGAATGGATGCGGGTGAAAACCCTAAGGGGTAACATGGGGTTATTTATAACCAGCGGCTTCCCATTTTTCCGTTGGAAGTCGAAGATATTTTCTCGGGATAACGATTCAATTTTGAGCGGTTTTTATGGGTTCTGTGTAACGGATTTTAGAAACTAGCCGTTTTCTCAGGGATAGGCTTCCGAGAATTCGGACCTTTCCACTTCCAGAGCAAATTCACCCTAAAAATCATCAATTTGAATTAAAAAATACACATTCCATGCCACAACTCTTTAGATCCTTTTTTCCAAACCATGGAATTTGGGTTAAAGGCTCAGGGGCTGCGGGATACGTGTCATCAACGGCTTATTTCTCAAAAATTCTTGGAAGATACAGACAGACGATTCAAGACTAATTTGACCCTCAGCCTGATTCTTCGATTCAACCTAAGGCTCGGGGGCTACTCCATATGGAGTGCGAGTTCATCGCACCCCATATAAAAGAAGACTTGAAAACTACTTGGGGCTTGAGCATCTCACAGCCTTGATGCAGCCAAGGAAGTACTCGGAAGACATCTTCTCAACGGGACTCAGCAGGGACCTAAAGACATCTCCCAGAAGTACTCGGAAGCCTGCAGTACTCGGCTATGAAGAGCTCGGGGGCTTGTCAGACCTGGGGCAGCGGGACTGCACACTTGGCATACATATTCTTGTAGCAGGGGATGATGCATGGGCCATACCTTATCCTCATTGTAACTAGTCGTATAGAGGTAGGACTAGTCGAGCGTAAGGAAACTACCCGACAACGTACTCGGGTAGGACTCCTAGGACCGTCCCCAACTAGGACTTCCATGTAACCCTGTCCCCCCAGACTATATAAGGGCGGAGGGACCCCTCCAAAGCAATCTCATAACCTCTAAGGCAATACAAACCACACAAGACGTAGGGCATTACGCTCTCGGCGGCCCGAATCTGTCTAAACTTTGTGTTCCTTACACCTTCGAGTTTCTGATCTCGGCGACACACTACCTACAACCTACCACCTCCGGAGTATCCCTCGGTAGGCTTGGCGGTAAAACACCAACAGGTACATCAAAAGAAATCACATCAGCCTAGCATAACCAACCTGCAGGAAAGGCCCATGTACTAAGCTACATAAATCATTGTGTGAAACAGAGTGAAAGCCTATAAACACTAACAAAATTAAACAAAATCTCACAAAGCCTATAAACACTAATAAAATTTAAAAAAATCTCACGACGGGATTATATATAAAATTGGCTGTAAAAGTGGTAATGCTAGGCATTGATACACACCCTGCCTGGAGCGAAGCATTAGTGCCACACTGCAACCTAGACATTGGGCAATCAGCCATACACACCGTGGCTGCAATCAATACTTGTCTAATACCCAGGAAATCAAAAGAGCGTTGTAATTTTTCATTCTTGTGATTCATGGTTGTCATGAGAACATGAAAAGGCAGGGAAGTTAACATAGACACAACAGAGAGAAAGCATATCAAAGTTACTCCAGTCAGCTACTCATGCTCGTAAGGGCGAGGAGCCGAGGAATCTTGTCTCTCTATGTCGTCAGGACTGTTGATCCAAGCCCTTCATTAATTCTGTTAGCACAGTGCCCTAAAAAGGAAGGAAACGATCAATAAAAGATAACTGGTTGCACATAACATGTTTCTCCTTCAAAATAAATCACCAAGAAGCTATCATCTTCAAGTACATGTAAGAGTATTCCTAGAACCAATTCGAGGCCTGAACTCTTATTTATATTTTATATAATACAACAATAAAACCAATACTATGCACCATCGGAAGTCAAAAACCACATGAATTAATCTATTTGGAGGGCAAAGAAGGAAGGAATAGAGTTGGCAGCCATGACCAAAGACCTCAGCACAAACACCATGTGAATGCAGATAGGAAAAACACTGAGCCATATATCAACATTGCATACTCAGGAAGTAGTAAATAGTGATGTCCATTTCAATGCTAAGAGGCCTAAACGATGACTACAGCTATGAGCAGAATATCAAAAGATGCGGAGGCCTAAAAAGATTCAGACTTTTAAAGGCATAACAACGACACGTAATCATGGGATATATCTCCATAGATATGTACCATAGGTACGTAACAACAACAATAGAGGGATTGGATTGGATAATCTTACATATACAGATGGATCTCAATAGAGGGGATTCAAGTTGCTAGATCAATTCTGCTGTCCCTCTCCGTCGTCGTCACCGACAACGCTAGCCCTCAATGAATGATCTCCTTTGGCTCTCTCGATAGGCAGGCACAGCCGTGAGCCAATCGTGGTTAATTCCAGCTAACTCCACCTGCATCCATCGCCCATGTTAAAATAATCCAAGAAATTGCGATGAGCTCATTGTGTTTAGAGTAGCAAGATGTTTAGGATTTTCTCACCTCAACGCAATCACCTGTTCCTGGTGCGCGCGTCAGGTCGCCGGTCTCATGTGCTGAACCGCAATCAGACTTCAGAGATCCCAATCCTCAAAAGTTTTCCAAGGATTAGAAGTACTATTTCTTGGTCAAATATCAAAGATGACTATTATGTGAAAAATCAAAATAAGTGGTTCATAAATTTGAAAAGCCACACGGTTTGTACATAAAAAATTAAAGAAAAAGATATGCACACGATTTTACAACGACAAAGCCACAGAAGGAATTGTGTTGATTTACTCTATTAAATAAAGATGAAATTCTGCATTTAACTTTTTCCTGTATTACATACTCATGAGGCATTTTGTCATACAGAGCATATAAATAAGCAAATATATTTTACTGCTTTCAAATCTACAAGTATCACAATGTCAGTCCAGGGAAGCAAACATGAAATTGTATTTACACTAACAATATACTATTGGATAGGGGTGTAAGGCTGTCCGTCCGCACTCGTCATACTCTAAATTCATCCTCTAAAAGAAATATTTCGTCCTAGTCATCGAGATTCTCTACTCTACATCCAGTCTTCCCGCACACATTCCTACTCTATGTACATCCTCTATCCCAACTACCCAGGCGTGAGGCCCACACGTCAGCCTCCCTCTCTCTTTCTTCTCCTCCTTTCTTTTTCCTTCCGCCTCCCGGCTCTCTCTCTCCACGCCATCCTCCCGACCTCGCTCCCTCCGCCTCCCTCGTGGGCGCCGGCCCACCTTCCTTGCCCCCTTCTCCCCTTCGTGCTCCCCCATGGTGGCTCAGAGCTGCTGCGTGGCGGCCGGCGAGGGTCCGGGGAAGAGCACCCGCGCGGCGACCGGCAGCACGCGGAGCAAGGGCTGCTCCCGGGCCTCCTCCTTGAGCCTCGCCGCCGCCGCCCCTGGATCTCGCGGGCGGGCACCAGCCGTGGCCCCCGCTCCCTCGCGCCGGCTCCTCCTCCCGTGGCGGCGGCGGTGAGCAGGCCGCGGCGGCCGCGGCCCCTGCTCGCTCCGCCGTCCTGCTCCTCGGGGTGGCCCTTCCTCCCCGGATCCGCGCGGAGCCATGCTCGGTCTCGAGTGTGGGCGCGGAGGCCATGGCGGCGGCGGAGCTCCGCCGGTCTCCCCTGGATCTGGCGGATGGGGACCTTGATGGCGGCGCATCGAGCTGGGATGCGGCGGAGCTCGCGGCGGTGGCGCAGACAACAGCGCGCGGCGACGGAGTGGAGCGGCCACGGCGCGCGGGTGGTTGCGGCCACGGCGCGCGAAGGTCGTCGGCGTGCGGGCCCGGCGCCACGCGTGCTGGGTAACGGAAGCCTGTGCTCCGCTGGGAGTAGCGGAAGGGAGAGCCAACGCTAAATTACCATAGCCCTTTACAGGTCCCGGCGCAGCTCTTTTTCTGCTATCCTCGTCCTCCAGGACGGGGTAGCGGACGGCTTACTGCACCCAGTGCGGACAGCCTAAGAAGCTATTGCAGTGTGACTAATTAGCCGGTAAGCCAATGGAGAAGAGGAAATTTAGAGGGGCTGTGCCTCACCTGGTGTAGTAGGCATGCAAGGGGATCGCTCAGCAGCTCGTTGTAGATGCAGACACAAGGCATCAGCGATCATGGCTGCGGCGTTGGGGCTCCTAGCAGCCAGGGGCACAGCTCCGGGTGTTTGGTGTCTTGGGCACAGCTCCGGGTGTTTGGTGTTTTACCGCTAAGTCCACCGAGGGATATCCCTGAGGTGGTAGGATATAGGTAGAGTGTCGCCGAGATCAGGAACTTGAAGAGGAACACAAAGTTTAGACAGGTTCGGACCGCCGAGAGCGTAATACCCTACGTCCTGTGTTCCTGTGTGGTTTGTATTGCCTTAGAGGTTATGAGATTGCTTTGGAGGGGTCCCTGCCCGTCCTTGTATAGTCTGAGGGGACAGGGTTATATGGAAGTCCTAGTCGGTGACGTTCCGAGGAGTCCTACCCGAGTATGTTGTCAGGTAGTTATTATTGCCTGACTAGTCCTAGCTCTATACGACTAGTTACAATGAGGATAAGGTATGGCCCATGCATCATCCCCTACTACAAAATATGTACGCCAAGTGTGCAGTTCCGCTGCCCCGGGTCTGACAAGTCCCCGAGCTCTTCGTAGCCTAGTACTGCAGGCTTCCGAGTACTTCTGGAAGATGTCTTTTGATGTACCTCGATGTTTTACCGCGAAGCCCACCGAGGGATACTCCAGAGGTGATAGGTTGTAGGTAGGGTGTCGCCGAGAGAAGGAACTCGAAGGTGTAAGGAACACAAAGTTTAGACAGGTTCAGGCCGCCAAGAGCGTAATACCCTACATCTTGTGTGGTTTGTATTGATTGTGTGGTTTGTATTGCCTTAGAGGTTATGTGATTGCTTTGGAGGGGTCCCTGCCCTCCCTTATATAGTCTGGGGGACAGGGTTATATGGAAGTCCTAGTCGGGGACGGTCCAAGAAATTCTACCCAAGTACGTTGTCGGGTAGTTTCCTTACATACGACTAGTTACAATGAGGAGATAAGGTATGGCCCATGCGACATCCCCTACTACAAGAATATATATACCAAGTGTGCAGTCCCGCTGCCCCGGGTCTGAAACCGGGAGGTAGGGAAAATGCGGCTTCTGGAGGCAGCAACTTGGATCTGCTGGGCAGCGACTACAACCTGTATCGGTGGGGTGGTGGATTGAACCGGACCCTTGCAGGTCCAGCGTCAATGACCCGTCGTCGGGGTGGATAGGGCGCCGGGATGGGGGCATCAACAGGACGACAGCCGCGACCACCGCGTCGGGGACGACGTCCCGGCGGGCGCCAGAGGGGGTCCTGGCGTGGTGGCAGGAACAACGAGCATGTGGGTGGGGAGCCGGCGTCGCGGCGGCGGCGCGCCTGGCCCTTCTCGCCGACGGCCCCTGTAGCTACAGCGGTCAAAGCTGATGGTGGCGTGACGGCGCAAACACTCACCGGCCGTCGCCGCATCACGTGGCCGTCGCCCGCACCGGCAGTCCCCAACGGATCCCTTCCCATGCCGGTCGTCCTCGCCGCCGGATCCCGCGCCCGCCGGATCTGAGAGAGAGAGAGAGAGAGAGAGAGAGAGAGAGAGACGCCCCATCATCCTCCGGATCAGCTCCTTCGGGAAGCAGGCGTGGGCTCGGGGAGCGCGGGGGGGCGAAGGGATGGTGGCGAGGGATAGGGCTCCGGCGATCGCGGTAGGATGTCGACGGCGACAGATCGGTGTATGCGCGGTCACGGGCGGCGAGGGCGCCGGGGATCGCGGGGCGGTCGCGGGCATCGGGGACCGCGGGGGCGCCGACGCTCGCGTCTCACGGGGAAGGGGGCGCGGGGAAACTGGTGTCGCTTGTGTGCGCGCGAGGCGGACTTGCGGCGGCAGACACGTGGGCAGACTCGCGGGCAGGGGGTTTCATTTATTACAGGAAATTTTTGTCCCACTTTTAGTCTTTTTAGTTGTAGAGATTTGCTTATTTGCAACTATATATGTTTCTCTAAAATAATGGCGTGTATCTTGATATTAGATTATTCGTCGAAACTAGACAAACGAAATAACTGAAAGAGGGGCACAAATAGACTTCATGAACAGAGGCATCAATCATGGAGCCTGAAGCAGTGAAGCGGATATTTCGTATCGCCCAGCAGCAGCAGCAGCACTGGCACCAGCCGAGAGAATATTTTTTTTTTAACTCCCAGCCGAGAGAACATATGCCGTTGCTCGAATATGTTTCTCAAAGAAAAAAGAAAAGGAATAAAGCAGTTCCGATGGGTTTTCGGCCCATAACCTCATGACCTTTACACTTTTCGGCCCAGATCTGGCCCATCTTTTTCTCAAGTCCAGTTTCTGCTACGCGGCTCTCGACTCCCCGCGCCGTTCGTGCGCACCCCCGCCCGCGAAGTCCCCTGCCAATGGCGAGCGGCGCAAGCCAACGGCAACAAGCGGAGTACATCGCGAGCTCGCGGCCGCGGCGGCGCCGTCTCCTCCGCCGCCCAGAAGGCCGCTGCAGGTGAACACCCCTGCTCCCCTCCCGTCCTCCCTCGCTCTCACCGCCGGCGGATTTTGGGGGCGATCGTGATTTCCGCTTGCGCTGTGTTCGACGAAATGCGATTGTAGCCTGTTTGGCGTTCTTCCTGGGATTTATGGTGCCATGCGTTTAGAAGGTTGTAGTCTCGGGGCTTGCTCGCTCTTATTTAGTAGTACAAGCACCGGTGGTACAGATCTGCTCGCGTTTCGTAATTGGCTAACCGTGTAGCGCTGCACAAAACGATACTGCCACTTTGTGTTTGGTTTTACTAGTTTATCCAGGCCACGGAGCTTTCTGTTCATACAGGACTGTGAGTTTAGGGAACGCGCGCTTCCTCTGTTCCAGATATGCATAGTAATTACGAGTTGATTCAGTATTCTGCTACAAAACCCCAGGTGTTCCTTTTCAGAAGAAAATGAAAACTAGTGAAACCTATGGAACTCCGTGCTTTGCAAATGTTCTGGGGTATTTGAAACTATTTAACATGAGTTGAGTCTCTGTGATTGAGAGGACTGTCAAGCATACTTTCTTTTTTCATGGAGGTGAGGGGTCAATGTCCATGGAAATTTGATTGGTAGTGGAGAGTCGTTTCTGCTGAGATTACGTAGCATAAGTATGGGACCACTACTCTGATACTCTGATAGATGTAACAGATGTACTCATCCTCAACAGTCTTTTTTTTGTTAAATTTTCATAATTAATCTTCGCCCTATTTCAACAAATTCTTGTCCAATTCTTCCCCACCACAAATGGCAAGTAACACATATACACTACAATAGCATGGAAAAGCATGTAGACTACACGTCTACGCATGGGGGAGAAGGTCAATGAACTTGAATGTTCCCATTGGTCTTACTCTGCTTCTTGACAATTAACCCAAGAACGAAGGGAATAGGAAGAAGGAACAAAAGATATGGCAATGATGAACACATTCTTTTTCTTCTTTTGGAAAAAAGAAAAGGTTATATGACTGCTTGTGCTACAAATAAAGTTATTCACTGCAATTCTATTGGACATCATTAGTAGGGATTGATTTGTTGACAACTTGCCATCCAGTCTATCAGTTAGGTCCTTCATATTATTAAAATTGGTCAATGCATTTTCACGATTATAGACAGTGCTTTAAAAAGTATAAGACAGGTCAGGTCAAAACCCTTTTGTTCAAGTAACTTTTTTCGCCATCTAATTCTTATGTTGCATGTTGGTAAATAGTTGCATAGATCTAATGTTAGGTGCAGCTGATAGAAGTCAGTCTCTGTTTTGTTTTCATATAAAATGGCATACACCGGTACAAATCATACTTTTCATATCTCAAATAAACAGAAGTATGAAACTAGCAGTCCACCCCAACTTGCTTCGAACTAAAAAGCTCTTGATTTTGTTGTAAGTATGAAATCAACCTATCACTTAGCTCACATTGGCGATATGTAGTCTGACAATTTTACAAAAGGACAGCCTGTTCGGCTGCCGTCGCTGCAGCTCAACTATGACATGCTACATCGGGACCCACTTTCGGTGGCACATTACTCTAATTCGTGAACTCTGTTTCTATTAATGTCAAATTTATGATGTATGGCGATCTATCATATAGACTCTATTTAGAGATGTTTTCCTTCTAGAGGAAATGACTAATTCACTTTATTCCCTGATATGCAAATCTGGCACGGAAGTTATTTCATAATTTCTCTTTTTTATTGGCGGTACGCACGATGGGAAAACATTTAGCCCTGAAATAAGTGGCTGTGGTTCATCCCTTCATCCTACCCGTAGGTTAACCTTATCCTTAATCATCCTCTCTTGGCTTATTCTGTCTTCTGTTGATCCTCTGATAGCAAATGGTTGCTGTGGTTGGGGTTGTGGGCGTGTGCCCTCCACAACCACCTACTATATTGCAGCCTGGTCACATCCCCATCATCTGACTAGTCAATGACTCATTTTAATTTTAGCATTATACTTATTGGATAAATTACATTTTCTACATGTGCTTTAATTTTCATTTTTCTATAGTGTGCAATAGTTGCCTTTTATTATTTTTATATGAAATAATTCCTGTCAATAGTGGGCAGGACCTTGATAACTAACCAGATATGACCTAATCTGTCACTACCGCTTACGATTTTCTGACAGCTGAGTGTTCAGCGGAACCTTTTCAAATATCTTGGACTATCTTTTCCCTGATTACTTGAATGGGATCAAGAATTTAGAAAAAGGAAAGATATTTTATATTAGAACCTGAAGTTCATATTGACATGATTCCCATCAAAGTTATTGTTAATTAGCTGGACTATCCATGCACATATAAGTCTAATAGTTCCTTTGTCCCACTTGAGTGCTGACAACCAACACAGCTATTGTGCAACGATCTGAAAGAAGCTTAATTTGCTATATGTAATGATCCGAGAAATTTGGATTTTTTTGCCATCGTAATCGTGTGGCTTCCGTAACATTGGTTCCGCAAAATTGCCATTAACTTCATTGACACCTTGATTAGGCCGTGCGCGGGTGCATCGCATGCACGTCCTCGTTGCTCGCCAGCCGCCGCTCTCGCGGCCACGACCGCGGCCTCCGTAAGGTGCGGCCAATGTCTCGTCTCGTCGCTGCCGGGCAATGTCTCGTCTCGTCAGTGCCCGCCCTACTTCATGGCCATCCACCAGTACCTTTCCCCGGTGGCGTTACGCTGCCGGTTCCAAGGAAGTGACGCGCGCACCTCTGTCGCCCATGGCCTGCCGGCGTCGCGAAGGGTTTGGAGCTGCTGATCCATTTGTGACTTCAGGTCCAACCAGAGGTATGGATCAGATAAGATTGGAAAGAGGCAGGGCGGATTGGTCAGTTCCCGTGCTCGTTAATGGGAAATGAAATGAAAGTGAATAAAATGTCAAGGTAATCAAGGTGTCAACGAAGTTAGTGGCAATTTTGCAAAGCCAACATTAGGGATGTCAAGTTTGCGAAGCCACACGACTGGGATGGTAAAAATCCAAATTTCTCGTAATGATCCTGTGCTTCACCATACAACCATCGCCCTTTAATTTGATTGAGGCACCTGTATACGCACTGCAATTTGTTTTCTTTTTGGATCACCAGCCATACATTTGCTGTTACCCCCACACGGAGGGTCCCTGTAGAGATGGCAGCGCAGTGTCCTTTTGCTTAACGCCATGATCCCTTTGGATTTGTGCATTGCCTTTTGAAAGTTACGTATTTGTTGGGCGCAAGTCGATGATTGAGCCTCGCCTTACCACCTTACAACTTGTGACAGCCAGTGAGTTACTCTCTCTCTCTCTCTCTCTAGGAGTGATCCAAAGGCCACATACGTATGCAGCCTAACCATCATACAATCTAGCAGCTGCCTTTTCTGTTAAAAACGTTATCCGGCTGTAGGAATGGTACGATAAGAACCGTGACGGCGCCGAGCCGACTGTTTTGTGCTCTTGCGTACCTGAACCGTCCTAATATAGCCTGGTTAGGGTTTCACTGATATTTTGTTGATCTTTTTTCTTTTCTTTTACCGAGCACTACTAGCCTTGCGATTAGGTTCTCTGCTTCTTGTACACAAATTCTGCGCATAAGTATTCTCTTATTGAATGAACTGTGATCATATAAACATACTGGATTTCCAGTGATTTCGAGTGGCACTGTACCATTCATGGTAACCTGCAAAGGCCATGCCCTCTTCAAAGAACAAGGAAGAAACAAACTCTAGCCAGAAGAAAACAGTTAGTTCCGAAACCTGTGCCGCCGGGAACATGTGTCTCTGGTGACTGTATGGCTTGGCTATGCCATGCTGAAATGCTTGGCCCTGCACTGTTTGGTACATGCTACATAGCTTCAGTCTCCTCTCACTTCAAACACTGTCGTCTGCTTGATGCTGAAACATGATTACATTGATCTGGAACTGGCTGCCGACTGCCGAACCACTGGAGAATCTACCCCAGTAATACTCACCCTCTGTCTGATGACAAACCTGCAGATTTCTGCGGCGCGGCGTCTCGACCTGCTTGCCAGGATCTTAGAGCCGGATCGGATCCAGCCCCGATCCCGATGGGCGCGGAGGAAGAAGGAAACACCGTACCCATCCATCGTTGAAGAAGATCTCACCAGCACGTACGTAAGTGGGTCATCAGCACACGATCTTACCGGATTGCTTTCACCCCCCGCATCCCTGCCGAGATCCCCGTCGCTTTTCCGCGGGCGCGAGCGCATCGACCGGTCGCTATGCTCCGACCAGGGCTCGTCCATCCGGCCGGAAAAGGACGGGCATGCCTTGCCGCGCCGTGCGGTGGGCGCGGCCTGGCCGCCCCTTGCGCGCGGATCCGGGCCAATCAGTGGCTTGTTCGGGCGCGCGCCTGCCCCCATCGGGGGCCAGATCACGAGGGAGAGCGCCGAGGAACAAGTCGCCCAGAGCGTTGGCCGGACGCGGTCGGGCGCGTATGGGCTCCGCCGCGCCGGAAGAGCCGTCGCTCTCGGTCCCGGTTTCACCGTGCCCGCCGCGCGCGCTGGCCTGCTGCTGCCTGCTGGTCGTAACAGAGGATAGATGCTGGATGGGTCAGGAGTCAGGACTCAGGACCAGGAGCGAAGGCAAAGGCAGATCAAAGCGGGAGCTGCTGGTGAGGTAGTAGCATGGGCGGGCGGGCGGGGTTGCCTTGCCTGATTTGGTAATCCGCGTGGGGGAAGTAGTGTTTCTACTTTCCCTGCGCTGGTGCTGGTGCACGCACACGCCATCATGGTCGTTTGGAGGCACACGGGATTCTGGCTTTCAATGTAGAGATTCCGAGAGGGCGTGATAGCTAAATATTTCGGGATCAAATAATTTAATTTATAAGAATTACTTCTCCGTCCACGTAAGGCATTTTGATTCGTTCTAAGTCGATCAACTTTATAAAAAAATATGATGATATTTTAAATGTCAAATGAGAATAATTAGATTATTTATGAAATATATTTTCAGAATTTGCTTATTTGATCTGTTAGGTACTAAGGCTTCGTACGATTTCATATAATCCCATGTCATATAAGTACATTTGAGTTGGTGAATGAAACAAGGCCCCCCAATGTGAGGTTTCATTTCACGATATCATAGACTAGCCATACCATTTAATTGTGAGGCATGTGATTGGGCACAATTGCTTCAAATGAAACTATGTAGCTCCCAATGCAAATTTCAACAAGTTTCAGTCTTAGAAATGGTGTATACACTGTTCATCCTGATAAAACTTCTTTCCTCTTTTTTTTCATAATTACCTTGCCATGCCATCACAAATACTAACGTGTCACTGTATTTAATGCGCATGAAACCTTTATGAAACTTGCACTGGGATTAGCCTAATGTTCTTTTTTATAAATTTGGTCAAATTAGACTACTTTGACTTAGAACAAAACAAAATGCCTTTACATTTTTTGATGGGGGAATATATACACTGAGCGCGATCATGCTACAATGGGAAAGGTTGTCTTCTTAGTAAGTTAAAACGGTTGAATGTGGAAGCTACACGAAACACCTACGAGTTGGAGCACTCAATTTTTTAAGCATCTTCAGCAGTTTCCCAATAAACATCTCCTAATAAAATAGTATTGGGATGTCCTAATACCACTTTTATAGATTATTGGGAGATATGCTTTTACACTTCTCCAATAACCTCATCTTAATACAACTAACGTATTAGGAGAGCCAAAATTCTCTTTTTATTTAAGGAGAGTATATCTTCTTTCTAATATTGTCAGTGCAGGAGGCTCTCATGTTCTTCAACTTCCATGAGATTCTTAGAAGATCGGTTAGAGTTTTGGGTTAAGGGGTTTTAGGCTGCAGATAGGCTCCCAAAATTCCATGGGTTGGATGGTAGGTCGGCAGTGAGGGCAAATGCTTTGTGGAGGTAAGGCGGCAGGTATTGCCAGGCGTAGGAGATGGAGACATCATGGGTCCATAGATTGGTATAGCGACATAAGGTGGCGAGTAGGGCTGGATCCTGAGCTCAAAACTCATGAGCTACCTCGGCTCGGCTGTAACTCACTCAATTCGGCTCTCGGTTCGTGGATTATTTAACGAGTTGAGCAGCTAATTTTACTCGTTTTGTTAATGAGCTGGCTGGCTTGAGCCAACTCATGAGCCAATCGAGTTAGAAAGTATGGTTAGATGGGCATAAAATCCATTCTGCAAGTTGCAGTGGATCTGAGATCAAAAGGACAAGAGTGCAGTCTTAGTTGTTTTTTTGCTAAGATATGCATGCTGCTACTACAATACTTATAGCCGAGCTAAAACTTTAGTCTCTATGGCTTCCTAAATTTACTGAGTTGGTATTTACATCTGACTCGCGATCTTAATGAGCTGGCTCGAGCTATTAACGAGTTGAGCCGAGCTAGCAATTTTGCTCATTGGTTAGCCAAGCTGGCTCGTTATGCTAACGAGCCAGAACGAGCCGAGCCAGCCCTAGTGGCGATAGAGAAAATCGCCAGAGGGAGAGACAGAGTAAGACAAGGTCTGCGCGCATGTGAGAAAGAAGGATAAAGATTCGATCGGCTGTGGTGTCCACAAAACAAATACACTCCGAATACGCACGGAATACCGAGAGCTTGGGCTGAGATCCGAACCCCGACGCAAAATCTGAACGGTGACGATAATATCCACCGAGCGCATGTATATGGCGGCAAGGCATTTTTGCTTGTTTTTGCCCTAAGCCGAGGGCACGGCACAGTTGCGATGATTGGCACTGCGATCGCCGCGAACAAACATACGGGCGATGCAAGCGTCACGTCCCCTCCTCTGTAGCGAGAGACCTCGCTTGTCTCTCGCTCCTCCATCACATATTCGGACCGACTAGGAATAACATGTGTTTGCACAGCAGCCGACGTGTTTTACTGTTCCCCTCCGATCTATAAGGTCATGCTCATCCCTTCTCTCTCTCTCTCATGCGCGTGTGTCTGAAAGGGATCACACACGAACGATCTACACGGCCTGGCAAAGGCCGACCTCTCTCCTTGTCCCTTTATAAAAGGGACATGCCTCACCTTGCCGTCCATGATCGCCGCGCTGCCTCTTGATCCCTTCGAATTGCCGTTCCGATCGACCAGCGCATCACACTGCGGCTGTTCTCCTCCTCGCTCGCTCCCCTCTCCCCATCTCATCCTGATCTCCACTTGATCATCCATCACCTAGCTAGCTACTACCACCTAGCCAGCCATAGCTCCATCCGGATCTCGGTCCCATGTCTGCCATCTACATGAGCCAGCTCTCCACTGCCCTCCCTCTCATGGAGGGAGATCACCTCCAGGATCACCACCACCACCACCACCAAGGCCACTTCCAGGCCTTCACCCTGCCCAAGGATCCCCCGATCCTGTTCCCCTTTGTGATCAGCAGCAGCAGCAGCGCCAGCGACAGCAGCCTGAGCTATGGATCGGCAGAAGGCCATCACTTGATGTTCAGGCAGCAGCACCAAGCTATGCTGGAGCCCCAACATGTAAGTACTAGATAGCTAAACATGTTGTGTTCAAATTAATTTCGTCTCAATTCTATGTTTAAATCACTTGGTTCATGTTAGTTTGGTCACTCTTGGTTAACATGCCCTTTTCTGCCATCAGATGATAGGCGGATCATCGTCTGCGAGTGTCTTTGCGACGCCGTTCCCAACCGTGGAGAGCATCCGGGACGACATGATCGAGCCGTCCGCGTACGATCCATACGATATGGGGAGGCTGCAGGTGGGCGGATCACTTGAGGCTGCCGGCAGCTGGACGCCGCCGGCCAAGATGAGGATCACGAGGAAGGCGACCGGCGACCCCGGTGCGGCGAAGAAGCCCAGGGGGAAGGCCCAAGGGTACGAGGACATGATGAGCATGGGTGGCCAGCCCAATCTGGGTGTTATTAGGGTGTGCTCCGACTGTAACACGACCAAGACGCCCTTGTGGAGGAGTGGTCCTTGCGGCCCCAAGGTAGGAACAGCCGTTAGCTGCTGCTTGTTTCCTCTTGGAACACGTGGTCCTTGCACTTTTGTACGATTAGAGCGCCATGATTTGCATGCCCATGACTGTATCCCTTGTTTTGCATGGTGCAGTCGCTCTGCAACGCGTGCGGCATCAGGCAGCGGAAGGCGCGGCGGGCGATGATGGCCTCCAGCAGCGGCTCCGGGCCCGTGCCGGCAGACGGCGCCAAGGCACCCACGGCCACGCCCAGGGACGCCACCGCCGCCTCAGCACACCCGAAGGTAAAGAAGGAGAAGAGAGTGGACGTGGACCGGTCGCTGCCGTTCAAGAAACGGGGCAAGGTGGTTCAGGATCACGCTGGCGCCGCCGCCGCTCCTCCTGCCGCCGCTCACAAGGCCATCGTCAAGCCCGCCGCCGAGGTTATTGCTGATGACGCCGGTTTGAGCAGCAGGGACCTCGTCGACAACATTGGGCTCCTCAGCTGGAGCAGGAGCCCATCAGTTCCCCCATCTTCCGCTGCTTCCTGCAGCTTCGGGGCGTCGCCGGGCCTGCCGGTGCAGCAGGACGAGATCACGGATGCGGCCATGTTGCTCATGACGCTGTCCTGCGGGCTTGTCCGGAGCTGATGATGATCGATCTATACCTCTACACACAAGGCACGACCAGCACCGTAGGCCTTTTGCAGCAGCTAGGTGCCTTTGACTGTTAGTGTTACCGTCGTCTACCTTCCGCGCTGTAGTGTTTTTTGGCTTTTGTTCGTGTTGCCAGTGCAACCCGTGTCACTGTTCGAGTCATGTGATTCGTTCGTGTATGTGAGAGAGATCAGAGAAAGAAGAGTTGAGATGATAGGAGCGAGAAGATCACGAGGGAATTAATAAGGCAACATCGTGAGATTACCATCTAGCTAGAAATATAGCTAGGATATAATTGCATGTAGTGTGAGGAGTTTCAGTTTTGAGTAATAGTTTTTTTTTCATTCTGTGTGCTGGGGCCAGCTATAAGATGGTCGCTGGCTGCTATCCTGCTACATGTATCTTTGTTCTTTGTTGTTTTGGTTCAGTTTCTTGTACTGGAGCTAAAAAATAATAGCGATATGGAGAGAGATCGAGCACAAGGTGTTTTGTTGCTGTTCATCGGGGCTCGTTCATGACTTTGCTTCTGATGGTTAGGGCGCCCGCAACGGGTGCCGTTAGACCCTCTACAAGTGTCCATGTAGGAAAGAGAAATTAGGAGAGAGAAGAAAGTGTCGCCAGAGCTGGCGCGGGTCGCTAACACGCACCCCCATGCTGAGCAGGTCGGCACAAGCTGATCAGACCAGCGCAGTGCAAATGCGCGGGGAGGGAGGAAAGATAGGTGGGCCATAGGCTCAATAAAATATGTCTATATTACTGTATACGTGGGTTCCAGAAAACTCTGTGACCTGTGTTAAAAGTAAGATTGTTGGATGGATGATCTATATAAACTATCTATAGATGAGGTGTACATGCTTATAGAGAGCAAACCTTACTTTACCATTGCGGGTGCTCTTATACTACTATATATATGTTATGTTAGTATGATCTGCTTTAAACTGTGTGTCAGCTTGGTCACTTTATATCACTGGTTTTCATGCAACATTCTCCTTTACCATTTAGCATATCTGAGGAGCTTTGATACTTTATATTGGCATATGTGTACCTTTGTGTCATTATCTTGTAGGTGTGCTAAACCGGTTTAGCCCCTACTAATAGGGTGTACTTGATGTTTGAGGGATATTATAAGATAAAGTGGTTTTTTTAGAAACACGGTACAGACGCAGACGTTCGGCTTTTGTGCTGGTAAGTCTAAAACCTAATCTAGGACTCTTTGCTATTACTAGATCCTTGGGATGTCCCAACAGGCACTCCAAAACGGAAATACTTGGATAGACTATAGAGATTGGGGGCACTGTATAATTTAAAGCTCAACATGCATGGACGAGTAAATTTTCTGCTTTTATAAAAGCCGCGCCTTTGAAGACGTGCAGACGGATTGAGAGTAAATTGTTTTAGCTATGCTTTCCTAAACCAAATTTCCTCTAACACAGCATATAATTTGACCGGACAATCTACTAGGGAACAAACAATATGCCTCTGCTAACCATTGGATCCACATGTCACGGGATATGATTCGTCAGTTCATGATCTTCACACATTGAGCAAACACTAGATTTGTGCATATGTGCACAGAGGGAGGTGGGGGACCTGAATGACTATAACATGAGCTGGTGCCTCCACTTGATCTTTGTCATGCAACATTTGACAAAAGAAATATAGCACAATCTGTCGGTCATCCTCCCTTTTACCCTTCTCCATTTAATGCTACTCCTGCTCACAAATATCACTACCAACACTATAAGGTCTCCTCCAACAATGACACATCGGCTAGCTCGTAAGAATTCAACTTATTATTTTGCTTGTATGAAAAAGAGAGAAGGTGGGGGGAGAGAGAGAGAGAGAGAGAGTATTCTATCTCTTCTTTAAGAGTTAGCTTATAAAGGGAAAGTGGGTTCCATGCTTTATGGATGTGTTGGCGCTAAAATCGGCCGGATAGGAATCGGCCGATGGGTCTTCAGCGTCGGACACACGACCCGGGAGAATCTGCTTAGCTCCTGTTCGGGTTATCGCCCTGGTGCGGTTCGCGCGGCGTGCCAGTCAATCTGACTTGTTGATTGACAAGGAAAAAGAGTATTAAATTCCAGGCGCGTCGATCGGCTGGATTTCCGATTTGTCCTGAGGAGCGCGTCGGCGGCAAATCGGCCGATTTGCTGTAGAGATGATCGGCTATGGGTCAGCCGATGATCGTATAGTGATTGTAAAGAGAACTGCTAGAGCAATCTAAACAATTACTATAGAAGCAACACTTGAAACAGATCTAATCGGCTGTATGATGATGAATCGAAGGAGAACAATGATGAAGCCGATTACTCTGATCTCAAGCTGGATAACTGGTGATAATACTAGAATAACAGGTAAAACTTGCAATTCTAGTAAATATCGATAACTAGTGAATAAATCCAAACGAAACCACAGCGATGCGCCCGTAGTTAAAGCTCGGATATTACTCGGTAAGCGGAACCTACCAATTGGCCGGAGATCAGGTTGATGCAGCCCTGCCAATCCGTACGAACTCGTGAAAGAAGAAAAGGTATTGGCGAAGTCGCCGACTTGAAAGTAAAGTACTGGTAAAAAGTAGAAGTATTTTGTTGATTGATGTATTGATCTCTCGCAAAGCCCTGACGACTCCTATTTATACTCTAAAACTATGACTCCTGGTCGATTACGACTTGTTACAACCTTATTTAAAACAGGAAAACTACTATATCTATAAGAACTTTTAAAGGAAACGGACTCCCGCAGAATCTTCCGCCACCGTTCCCTGATCCAATTAGGATTCTCTTCAATTGCTCCTTGACCGATTTGACGTGCCCTGTTGACCATCTTTTGACCAGGATCTTCTGGAATAATCCCATCCTGTTGGCATAGGCTGCGCCACCAATCGGCCGATTTTTAACTGTTACCTCAATCGGCCGATTCCTTACTGTAGCTTTCAGATCTGCTTCATCGGCCAATCTTCTCCTCCTGACGCCGATTCAATACGTGTCAAAATCTGGCGTCAACACATGCCCCCCAGTTTCGGAGTAAAATATAACTTTTTCTGCGAAACTCTTTTCTTTAATCCTCTTCTCCGAAACGGGCGCAGTAAAAATCTCCTTCCGTTCCGCGGCACAATGATTGCAATTTCCTCGAACCGGGCGCGCGAAACGACCGCTCCCCTGGAACTCGCGTAGACGGCGCGGTAAAAGTACCATCTTTGCCCTTGCCCCCCTTATCTCTCTTAAGTACTGGTTTTCTCCGCCTCTCCTCCTCCACGAATCCAGCATCCTTTCTGTCGCATTATTGTCCATCTTCCTCCAAGTTCCTTCGATTCCCAAGCGCTCCCCCTTCTCCGGCGATCTCATCCGCAGCCTGCTCCGACCTCCAATGGCGTCTCCATCGGCAATCACCCCATCTACAGAGGTTCCATCGGCTGCTCCTTTGGCGGCGGCGGCCCAATCGGCGGCTTCCCCAGCGGCGTCATCGGCGACGATGGCTTCCATCCCAGAGGTAAATGCCCGAAAATTTTTCCTTTTCGCCTTTCTACTGCTTCAGTATTTTCCGGTCCCTTTCTTAGTTTCTTCCCTTTTTTCCCTTTCTTTTTAGGCCTTTAGGCACAGGATCACCATTCCTCTCTCAGAGTCTCCTGATCTCATCTGTCTAGGCCCTATGGGGAGCCCTGATCCAACGGATCTAATCAATTTAGAAACTCATAGGATCCCCTTTAAGCAGTCACCCATGGATTTAGATCACTGGGTAGGCGCATTCAGATCCTAGCCGAACGAAACACCCGGGTGGAGAGAATGGTACCAAAGGGTAGCCGGGTCTTGGAAAGTCCAATGGGAAGAACTTAAAATCGGCCAGTGCATAGACTTATCCCTGTCTCAGATGGAAAAGAACGAACCTTTGGTTATGGCAGCCTCTTACTTCTGGTCCGATGCACTTAACGCATTTCTTTTTGGACACGGACCCATGACCCCGACCTTGGCCGATGTCCTGCTGCTGACCGGCCTAGATGTTTCCTCCGTCGATACCCCCTTCAATTATCTGTTCAAGCCATCTCATCGGCAGGAGACCAAAGGAATCGGCGGGTGGAAAGGATACATCAGTAAAAACATGAAGACAGGGACAGTCTCACAAAGGGAGCACACCGCCTTTTTGATGATGTGGCTGGAGAAACACTTCTTCTGTGGCAGAGCGGTCGGGCCCACTTCCAACACTCAAGCTTTGGCAGAGTCTCTTGCACAAGGGTCGGCCATCCCCCTCGGTAAACATTTGCTGGGATCGGCATACCATCTGATGCATCAGATCGGCGTCAAGCTGTCGAAAGGAGAGCCGATAGGGAATCCAGGCGGTCCTTGGTGGTTCATCACCCTCTGGCTCAATCTACACATGAGCAAGGTCTCTCAGCAGAGGATAGAGACAAAGACCTTTCCCAACATCGAGTCAGAGGAGAATCCATCGGTCCGTCGCCGCTGCAGATCTGTTGGAGAAGCGGCATCGGCCTTTCCTGGCTGCCAGTTCACCGCTACCCGCGTAGCCAAATATTTCAGATATTTCTACAATGGACTTAGTGAGGAGATGATCATCTGGTATCCATATCAGACCGCAGAGCCGATTTTTGAATTGCCTGTATGCTTCGACTTCTCCACCCATACATTTGACAGAGAATTGATGGACGTCTTGATTAAGCCGGGAATTCTGCCGGCTAACTTCTTCTCAGGGAAGGACTCACCCACTTATGAGTTCTACTGCCCGTCGACTGCAGCAAGGCAACTAGGTTTTGGCCAATTGCCGATTCGAGTCTATTTCGCCGGCCAAGCAAAATTCAGAGATGGATTAACTTCAAGTCTTGACTACAGCCGATTGTGCGATTTAGTACCCGACTCCAGCACCATTGACTTGAACGGCTGGTCAGTTGCCTCTTTCGCCACCCAACAGTATAAATTATGGTGGGCAGAATGGAAGCAGCATCTTTTCTGTAAGTCCCCATCAACTTACTGCAACATTCTGGACCCAGAGAACATCAACCCAAATGCTGCGGTATGTCCCTTTCTCCTTAGCCGATTTCAATGTTGCATTATCATCTCGCTGTTAACTTATGTTTACCTCTTCAGTCTGAAAGCCATGCTCCCCCAATGCGGAGCCGAAGCGGCCGGCCGATCGATAGCCATCACCAATACACAGCGTACCCACTCATCGGCTTCCATGCTCCATCTATCAGAGATATCTCCACCGGCCGAACAAGACGAGCGCCCAAAAGACCAACACCAAAGATATCCAGCCGTCGGATGCGGGCTCGCATTGGATCGGCCGATCAGGCGACAATAGCATCGGCTGAAATCTCCCGTATCGGATCGGCTAGCCAGATGGCAGCAGTATCGGCCGAGACTCCCCGTGTTAGATCGGCCGATCAGGTGGAAGTGATACTCGCCGAGACCTCAGGTCCTTCACCCCTACCAGTTGTCGAGACGGCCGATCCCCAAGTCACCGCCGAAGCCAGGGCTGCTGCAGCATCGCTCTTAGTAGAAGCTGTCCAGGTAACTTTATTTATCTCATATATTCCCCAAATCTTCTACTGACATCAATTCTATCCCTTTGCCAGGCTGCACAAGTTGTCCCACCACAGTCCCCGCAACTATCGGCCACGTCTCAAGTAGGGACTGAGATTACAGCAGCTCCTGTCGCCGAGGTACATGATCTCTTACCCTGCATCCTTAATATTCAGGAAACTTAACCAATTTTGATGCAGGTCGGCTTGGGTACGCCGATTGTAACTCCACAGCAGGAATCGGCCGGGAGACCCACAGAGGCATGACAAATTTCCACTACCCTCTCATTTCATTTTCCCATAGTATTTTCACGGGAATTTATGCCTTTCTCAGGAAGCTGGTCCAAGCGGAGCACTGATAACGATCGAATCCTCTTCTTCTGGCGAACCAAGTGTACCGGTCCCTGAAACAAGGGAAATACTTCCACCGGCGCAGGCAATAGAGATTCGTTTCAAAGAGGTAACAATCTTACCATCAGAATCGGCCGATTTCCTTTCACCGCTTGCTTACCCTTTGCTTCGTTCCCTTACAGGAGCAAGATACTCCTAACAATAGCATCTTTTCTTTCGCTGTCTCCTTGGCCGATGAAGAAGAAATCGCCTCACACGCAGCTCCATCAAGCTCTGCCTCCGACGATGTCCGCTCTAAGCTCGAAAGCATTCGTACTCTCCTCCAAGGTGACATCGGCCGACTGGTGGAAGATGCATCGCCGATCCGACAACTTTTCAATGAGGTCGTAGATCACATCCCGGATGAAGTGTCGGAAGACTTGGGGTATGCTGCCTATATAGAGGGCATGCGGATTCCGGTCTCGCGGGCGCTGCAACGTATGGCTGATCGCGCTCAGATGGCCAAAACTCAGGAGGAAGTTGACTCGTACAAGCATCAGACCCAGGAAGTACATCACAAAATCAACTTCCTCGAGAACTGCCGTCCGGATATCATTGGCGCAATAGATCGGCTGAAACGGAGGCGAGCAGAACTAGCCAAGGAGATGGAACAGATAACCAAAGAGATAGCCGCTGAGGAGAAAAAGCTCCAAGAACTCCCAACCATGATCAGCGAGCTGAAGCAAAAAAGACAACATCTGGCCCGTGAAACAATAAGACTCCGTCGCCGCGTGTCAGAAGTACCAGGATCGGCCGAAAATGATCAGAGGATAGTAGAATCGGCCGATCAAATTAGACGACGAGCGATTGTAGCCATAGATGCTTTCCTTGGGCTGTAAACAATATGTCAAACATTATTGCTCCTTTAATACCACTGCGCCGATTTGGTTTTGAACTGCTTCATGTAATCCGTAATTTCCACTCAATAATGAATCCCAATGTTTCCTTCACCAGATGTGTAGCCAGAAAACCGATGAGAAATCGATCATGTTAACTTGACATATTTTCTTTTTGTACTCAGAATTCAAATTTGCACTAATGCACGTCGGCCTTGATTTGCTGCTATCTCCCAAATCTACCATCTCTAATAAATCGGCCGACGTGAACCCGTGCCCCAGCTTCCCATCTTCTCGAACGAGCTGATCCATTTATTCTGAATCTTCAGAGCCGACTGCTTGGATCGGCTGTAGACCGAAATCGGACACTTTCAGGAAGTCAGTGTCCCAAGTCCTGCCAGATATACACTTGACGTGCTCGCAGCTCCACTGTTGTGTGTCGGCCGCTGCAACACTGTAGACGGAATCGGCAGCGACTATCTCTGTGCTGTTGCCGACCCATTGCACAAGGCATTGATGCATAGTAGATGGGACACAGTAATTTGCGTGTATCCAGTCGCGACCAAGCAGCATATTATAGGACCCCTTGCCATTAATGACGAAGAAAGTAGTAGGGAGGGTCTTACTGCCGATGGTGAGGTCGACGCAGAATGCTCCGCGGGCGGGTGACACGTTGCCTTCGAAATCCTTCAGCATCATGTCCGTCTTGGTGAGGTCGTCGTCGCCCTTGCCCAGCTTGCGGAACATGGCATACGACATGATGTTGACTGCCGCGCCTCCATCTACCAGTAATCTGGTGATGGGTCTTCCGTTGACATACCCTTTGAGAAACAGCGCCTTAAGATGTTGTCGTTTTTCCTCTTCCGGTTTCTCAAACGTAGCCGTCATCGGCTCTAATACCAGTTGTGCCATTTGCTCTTCCTCTGTTTTTGTCACTTTGTTCTGATCGCTTGGCGCCATGAACTCCATCGGCAGTATGAAAACCATATCAATCTCGGCTGCCGATTCTTGGTTATCCGTTTCTTGATCGCTTTTCTTTGGGCGCCAAACTCGAGATTTAGCATTCCTTCTTTCTGGCACACGTCTTTGTTCTTCTTCTTGATGCTCCCGCTGGCGTAGGCATTGGATCCTTCGCTTTTGGGATCTGAATAGGCCATCGGGACACCACCTGGGATTCGCTGGTTTGGCCGATGATCTGGCGTGTTCCTAATCTGGTACCCTTCCTAGGGGATCTTCGTCTGATACCCTATCATCGGCCATCTCTTCCAGCCGATTGTGTGCGCTGATCCTGCCCCCCAGTCCATCTTGCTGGCCGATCTTGCTTTTTGACCTGCTGTACTGGTCAACTCTGCCCCCCGGCCGATCATGTACCGAAACGCGCCGTTCTTCGCGCCGATTTCTGTTGATCGGCTCTGATCCTCTGTCCCTAGAGTGTGGCCTCGGGCGATTGTTGCGGCTTGACCCGTTACACTCTGGACAGTTATCGGCAGATGGCAACTTGATATCGTTCTTCCAGCAGTGGATAAAGAACGGACATTGCCAGTGATCTTCATGCCGACGTATCATCTCTTCCTGGTATTGTGCTTGTTCTTGCTGCTGCCGATATTTACTCAGTAAGAATCGGGAGGTGACACGCCTGCGTGGTCGTTCTGGCCCTTGCCTATTTCTTCTGATTTCCTCCGTCGAGATCTGCCTCCTGGGGTCGACAGCGCCGCCTCTTCTCGCCGATTCTGACGTCAGCACCTTGGTTTGACTTGTGGTTCCTTCAGCGTTAACCGTGTTGGCCGGGAAGGGATGCTGATCTATCTTCATCGGCTTTGCCGATTGGCTTAGAGTTTCAAACTTGAGCCGCCCCTGTTCAATGGCCGATTGTATCTGTTGGCGGAAGACTTTACACTCATTTGTGTCGTGAGAAGTAGCGTTGTGCCACTTGCAGTATTTCATCTTCTTAAGTTGATCGGCCGTAGGGATGGTGTGATGTTGTGACAGCTTAATCTGCCCCTTCTGAAGCAGTAGATCAAAAATTTTATCGGCCTTTGACGTGTCAAAGCCGAATGTCGCTGGCTCCTTCTTGCCAAAGGGGCAGGATATTGGTTTTTTCCCTTTTATCCATTCTGCCAGGCCGATTTCTTCCTCTGCATCGGATTCAGATCCCTCCAAGTATGCCACCTTCTTCTGGAAGCTCCTCCGCTGTTCAAACGGTCGGACCTCCTGCCCTGACAATCGGTGGACGATTTGACTCAGGCTTTCAAATTCTTGGGCAGCATATCTCTCTTTGATTTGTGGCAAGAGACCTTGGAAAGCGATATCGGCCAACTGCGCATCGGTCAGAGCCAGACTGTAGCACTTGTTCTTGATCTCTCTGAACCTCTGTATGTACCCTGTCACTGGTTCATCGCTCCTCTGTCTGAGGCTGGTTAAATCCGAAATCTTCATCTCGTGTACTCCTGCATAGAAGTACTTGTGGAATTGTTTCTCCAGATCGGCCCAAGTGACGATAGAATTTGGCGGTAAAGTGGTGAACCACTGGAAGGCCGATCCGGACAGAGATGATGAAAATAAACGCACCCTCAGAGCATCTTGCGTGGCAGCTTCTCCGCACTGGATGATGAATCTGTTGATGTGCTCCACAGTGGATGTGTCGTCCGTCCCTGAGAACTTGGTGAAATCAGGAACTTTGTAGTGGTGTGGGAACGACAACGAGTCATAAGCCGGTGGATACGGCGTCTTGTAAGTATAAGTCTGAACTTTCGGCTTTAGTCCAAACTGATCCTGGATTACTTCTGCTATTCTTGCCGTCCAGTCCACCTGCTGCTGATGAACAGTTGTTCGCGGCGCGGGCATGTGTTGAAGGGCTGGTTCGGCCAGGTGATGAATCGGCGAAGTTTGCTGAGCGGCCGATAACTGATGGCGAAATGAGTCCGCACCCCCTTCGTACATCGTTGCTGGCACCGTGCCTCTGAATGCCTCCACAGTGCTTGCCCCCCTGCCGATTTCTGGTAAAATCGGCTGATACTGGGAGACCGTCGGCCGGGCGGCCGATTGGTATGGCATCTGAAACGGATAAGTGCCATGCCCGTTCGCTGGCTCGGGAAAATACGTCACGGCTGACGTCCCCCAAGGCAATGAGCTCGTAGGTGGTGTTTGCACAGAAGCCATCTGAACGGGTTGAAACGGCGCTCGCGATGGGAGACATGGTGCACCGCTGTATCTTGGAGACGCCGGAAGTGGTGGAGAGCTGTATCCCTCGCGCTGCGTCAATATCGGCTGAGAAGCCGATTGGGATGTGTACGGTAAGTTTCTGGCCGGCAGAGTAGTTGGAGCGGCATATGCCGGTCCCTGATAACCTTGAACGGCTCCGCTGGCCAGAGAGTTGACGACGGCGTTGTACACCGTGTTGCTCATCACCGAGGATTGGTCAATGAATGCTTGATACACGGACTGTTGAATCATTTCTGATATCTTGCCCGAGTCTTCAGCAATGGTGATGTGGCGAGGCGCTGGGATAGGAGCCTTCTTGACTGCTTCCCCGCTTCTGGTACGACTGAATGACTGGAGGTACATCCTCTTGTAATCTTCCAGATGTTTGGCCAATTCCTCCCTCTGGTCGTCCTTGAGATCAGCTTCTGTGACCCCAATGATGTTGCTGTCAGAGATTTCTGCGTTGTTTGACATATCAGATCTTGGATTTGTCCCACTGGGCGTGCCAAAAGTGTGTTGGCGCTAAAATCGTCCGGATAGGAATCGGCCGATGGGTCTTCAGCGTCGGACACACGACCCGGGAGAATCTGCTTAGCTCCTGTTCGGGTTATCGCCCTGGTGCGGTTCGCGCGGCGTGCCAGTCAATCTGACCTGTTGATTGACAAGGAAAAAGAGTATTAAATTCCAGGCGCGTCGATCGGCTGGATTTCCGATCTGTCCTGAGGAGCGCGTCGGCGGCAAATCGGCCGATTTGCTGTAGAGATGATCGGCTATGGGTCAGCCGATGATCGTATAGTGATTGTAAAGAGAACTGCTAGAGCAATCTAAACAATTACTATAGAAGCAACACTTGAAACAGATCTAATCGGCTGTATGATGATGAATCGAAGGAGAACAATGATGAAGCCGATTACTCTGATCTCAAGCTGGATAACTGGTGATAATACTAGAATAACAGGTAAAACTTGCAATTCTAGTAAATATCGATAACTGGTGAATAAATCCAAACGAAACCACAGCGATGCGCCCGTAGTTAAAGCTCGGATATTACTCGGTAAGCGGAACCTACCAATTGGCCGGAGATCAGGTTGATGCAGCCCTACCAATCCGTACGAACTCGTGAAAGAAGAAAAGGTATCGGCGAAGTCGCCGACTTGAAAGTAAAGTACTGGTAAAAAGTAGAAGTATTTTGTTGATTGATGTGTTGATCTCTCGCAAAGCCCTGACGACTCCTATTTATACTCTAAAACTAGGACTCCTGGTCGATTACGACTTGTTACAACCTTATTTAAAACAGGAAAACTACTATATCTATAAGAACTTTTAAAGGAAACGGACTCCTGCAAAATCTTCCGCCGCCGTTCCCTGATCCAATCAGGATTCTCTTCAATTGCTCCTTGACCGATTTGACGTGCCCTGTTGACCATCTTTTGACCAGGATCTTCTGGAATAATCCCATCCTGTTGGCATAGGCTGCGCCACCAATCGGCCAATTTTCAACTGTTACCTCAATCGGCCGATTCCTTACTGTAGCTTTCAGATCTGCTTCATCGGCCAATCTTCTCCTCCTGACGCCGATTCAATACGTGTTAAAATCTTGCGTCAACAGGATGAGAGAGGGCTTTCTTGCCGGTTTACAAAAAATATAATAGTAAATCTCCAAGTCACCCATGCACTTTAAGGTATCTGGAATTTGACATCATGGTGCTCTTGTCACTTGTCAATGCGTTGAGTTGTGAATTGCAAAGGTACTACTCCCTCCATTGCAAAGGTACTGCTCCCTCCGTTATAAATTATGATTCATAACTTTATCCAAAGTCAAATTGTTGTACGTTTGATCAAGATTCTAGGAAAATATAATAGCATCTATAGTACTAAATAAGTGCATTATCAAGACATACTTCATGGTTGAATAAATGATACTAATTGGTTGGTGCAAACGTTGGTGCTTCTTTTTATAAATTTGATCGAAGTTAGAGAAGTTTGACTTAGAATAAAACATTGGTGCTTCTACTACAATTAGATGTTTATCTGGAAATTTGGACATGATGTGCACTTGAACTTCTATTAGAGGCATCTAACTCTTGTCATGACCCTTTCAGGGAAAAAAAGAGAGCAAAGAATGAACCAGAGCATGAACAGGTTCCAAAGACCTGCCATCAATTTGCTTAACTTATTTGCAACAGAATGAAATTTACTTCCACATGCTTTTGACCGGACAAATAAAATGAGATTGATACTGTTAGATTAATTAGGCCCATGGCATATAAAATCTAATTAATACCAAGGGCTATTTCAATGCTAATAGTGATATGTGTAAATGGGAGCATTCTAAATGGAGGATGAATAATGTTGCATGCGTGCATTAGTGCTAGTAGCCTTGGAGTTGTTTGGTGCACGCGTTGCAAGCCATTAGGTGCATGCAAGGTTAATGCACATAAGCGCTAATGGCTGATCCGTTGCACAAGTGAAAGGTCATGCATGAAGCATTTTGTCTGATGCCTTTATATCTCCCTATGTGACTTTAAATGGAGGTGCGTTGTGTGCTAAGAAGATTGCTTCAACATTGAGAAGTTGCTGCTTTCTTCTTGCATCTTCATGCCGACATGCATATACACACACCACTGGAGCTTCTCCATTGTTGTGTTGCGTTCCTGCTGCCCCGTTCCGGCGAACTGTGTGCACAGACTCAGACCTCCAGAATTCCGTCCTCTCCGAGACTCTGCACCGAGTAGAGGGTGATCAAGCTTTTGGGGAGCGTATCAGCGCGACTGCTCGCTATTGTGAACGACTACTTTCCGGCGGCGCATCTGCACTGCAATCACCTGCACAGCATCAACTTTTGATCGACTACATCGAAAGGCTCGATCAGAATGTCGACTGATCTGAGTAACAGTGCATCCGGTGCCTTCGGCACTGGCCCCTCTTCTGGGTACTTTCTAAACTTCTTGTTTGTTTTGTTGTCGTTGTTGCAAGCACTATGAACAATGCTCCTGTTTCTGTAATGAAATTTGTCATGATTTATCTTGTGTTTCGGATTAAATTAAACCGTAATATGCCTCTTTTTCCAACAATCCAAAAACTTTATAGGTCTTTTATGGTTTCTGGCTTTGCTGCAACAATCAAACACCAAATACTTTTGATGGTTCCAACTACAAACGCTGGTGTGAGCGGGTTATATTGTGGTTGACAGCAATGAATCTTATGCATATGACAAAGGAGAAGCCAGAACAATTCACTTCAGAGGAAGGCAGTGCATTCAATGCTTCCGATAACCTTTTCCGAGGTTGCATCATAAGTATTCTTGCTGAAAATCTTGTGGACACATATATCCGGCTTGTGAACGGCAAGGAAGTGCGGAATGCTCTTGAGGCTCAATATGGGGTTTTTGATGCTGGCAGTGAGTTGTATGTCATGGAACTACAGGATGGTTGAAGACCGTTATGTAGTAGAACAAGCCCATGAGATACATATGCTGGCAAAAGATCTCATGAATTGTAGCAAAGAGCTTCCATGTGTGTTACCCGATAAGTTTGTGGCTGGAGGTATTATCTCTAAGTTGCCACCTTCTTGGAGGGATTTTGCTACTTCACTGAAACACAAGAGACATGAGTTCATAATCGATGGAGTCATTAGGACTCTTGATGTTGAAGAGAAGGCGAGAGCAAAAGATACACGTAGAAAAGGAGGGGTTGGAGCTTCAAGTGCCAACTTTGTTCAAAAGAACAATTCCCACAAATATAAGGACAAAGGAAAGGCCGAGTCCAAGCACAAGGCTTCTCAGACTACCAGCTTTAAGAAGAAGAAAGGAGTCTACTATGTGTGCGAGAGTCCAGATCACTTTGCTGCAAAGTGTCCGAATCGCAAGGGCAGCAAGAAATCTGCCAACATGGTCATTAGCGAGACTAGAGGAATATCGGGGTACAATAATTTATTACCTTCAGTTCTTTTGGTAATTTGTTCACCCGAGTGGTGGGTTGACACTGGGGCTAATATTCATATGTGTGCTAATATTTCTTTGTTTTCTTCTTACCAGGTCACAAGGACTGGATCCGTGTTGATGGGGAACGGTTCGAATGCTTCTGTTCGTGGTGCTGGTACGGTCGATCTGAAGTTTACTTCGGGAAAGACCATGCGGCTGAGAAACATGCAGCATGTCCCCTCAATAAATAAAAATCTTATTAGTGGATCTCTTCTTTGTAAGGATGGTTTTAAGTTGGTGTTTGAATCAAACAAATATGTTGTTTCAAAATTTGGATCTTTTGTTGGTAAAGAATACGACTGTGATGGTTTGTTTCGCTTGTCATTATCAGTCTCTTATAATAAAGTTGTGAATCATGTGTGTAATGATGATGCATCTAATACTTAGCATTCACGGTTTTGTCATGTGAATTTTAGTTAAATGTTGCGGCTTGCTAGTTTGAGTTTAATTCAAAAATTTACTTTGGTTAAGAATTCTAAATGTCAAGTATGTGTGCAATTTAAGCAACCGCGCAAACCTCACAAGGCTGCAGAGGCGAGAAACTTGGCACCTTAGAATTCATCCATCCTGATTTGTGTGAGATGAATGGTGTGTTTACTAAAGGAGGGAAGAGATATTTCATGACTTTGATAGATGATTCAACTAGATACTGCTCTGTGTACTTGCTTAAGTCAAAAGATGAGGCGTTTCATTTTTTCAAGGTCTATAAAGCCGAAGTTGAAAATCAACTTGAGAGGAAAATAAAATGTGTTAGATCGGATCAAGGTGGAGAGTATTTTTCAAATGAGTCCAATTTGTTTTGTGAGGAGCCCATCCCTGAGTCAAATGGAGTGGTTGAAAGAAAAAACTGCACTCTAATAGAGATGGTTAACGCCATGTTAGAAATAACTGGACTTCCTTGGGAATGGTGGGGTGAGACCATGTTCACAGCTTGTCATACTCTTAATAGAGTTCCTATGAAGAACAAAGAGAAAACCATTCGAGGAATGGAAAAATAAAAGATTAACACTCTCATACTTGCGTACTTGGGGCTGCTTAGCAAAGGTTAATGTACCAATTGCTAAGAAACGCACTTGGACCGAAAACAGTTGATTGTGTCTTACTAGGCTATGCTTTTCACAATGTTGGATATAGATTCTTAATAATTAAATCTAGAGTACCTGACATGCATGTTGGCACAATCATGGAGTCCATAGATGTTACGTTCTTTGAAATATTTTTCCAATGAAAGAGACATCTAGCAGTTCTAGTAATAAATCTGTTAAGATCCTTGAA
Organism: Panicum miliaceum; assembly: GCA_032594955.1. Lineage (NCBI taxonomy): Eukaryota > Viridiplantae > Streptophyta > Magnoliopsida > Poales > Poaceae > Panicum > Panicum miliaceum. Next base: position 41,739,485 of record CM064062.1, read on the forward strand.
AATAATGATAAAATAGTACACTTTGAACAACTGCTTGAGGAGAATATTGAGAAGGATGATAATGAAGTGACTCGGAAGAGCAAGAGACAGAGGACTGCAAAGTCTTTTGGTGAGGACTTCATTGTGTACCTTGTAGATGACACTCCAAGAACCATTGCTAAAGCTTATGGATCATCTGATGCTGACTATTGGAAGGAAGCAATCAGAAGTGAAATGGATTCCATAATGTCTAATGAGACTTGTGAGGTGGTCGATCGTCCATATGAATGCAAACCTGTAGGATGCAAGCGGGTTTCCAAGAAGAAGCTTAGGCCAGATGGTACTATTAAAAAGTATAAGGTAAGGCTTGTGGCTAAGGGTTATACCCAGAAAGAAGGTGAAGATTTCTTTGACACTAATTCACCTGTTGCTAGACTGACCATCATTCGTGTACTACTATCCTTGGCTGCCTCACACGGTCTTCTCGTTCATCAGATGGACGCTAAGACGGCTTTCCAATGGAGAGTTGGACGAGGAACTTTATATGGACCAGCCTGATGGATATATAGTAGAAGGTCAGGAAGGAAAAGTGTGTAAACTGTTAAAATCTTTGTATGGCCCGAAACAAGCGCTTAAGCAATGGCACGGAAAATTTGACAAAACTCTCATGTCAGCGGGCTTTATTGTGAATGAGGCCAATAAGTGTGTGTACTATCGCTTTGGTGGGGGACAGGGAGTGATCATGTGCTTGTACGTCGATGATATATTGATCTTTGGGACTAACCTCAATGTGATTGAGGAGGTCAAGATTTTTTTCTCAAAGATTTGAGATGAAAGACATGGGAGTGGCTGATGTGATTTTGAATATCAAGCTACTGAGAGAAGGCAATGGTGGGGTCACACTTGTGCAGTCCCACTATATGGAGAAGATATTGAGTCGCTTCGGATATAGTGACCGCAAATCTGCTCCCACGCCTTACGATCCTAGTGTGATGTTGCGAAAGAATCGAAGAATCACAAAAGATCATTTGAGATATTCTCAAATCATTAGCTCGCTAATGTATTTAGCTAGTGCCACGAGACCTGAAATTTTATTTGTTGTGAGCAAACTGAGTAGGTTTGTCTTGAATCCTAGAGATGAACATTGGGAGGCTCTCGAGAGAGTGATGCGCTATCTAAAGGGCATTACTTGCTATGGAATTCACTATGACGGGTACCCTAAGGTACTTGAGTGCTACAATGATTCAAACTAGATATCTGATGCTAATGAGATAAAAACCACATGCGGATATGTGTTCACACTTGGAGGTGGTGCTATTTCCTGGAAGTCTTGCAAGCAGACCATCTTAACGAGGTCAACAATGGAAGCAGAACTTACAATATTGGATACCGCCACAGTTGAGGCTGAGTGGCTTCGTGAGCTGTTAATGGATTTGCCGGTGGTTGAGAAACCGATATCGACTATTCTAATGAACTGTGATAATCAAACTGTGGTCGTCAAAGTGAATAGTTCAAAAGACAACATAAAGTCATCAAGGCATGTGAAAAGGCGGTTGAAGTCTGTTAGAAAAATAAGAAACTCTAGAGTAATAGCATTAGACTATGTTCAGACGGCTAAAAATCTGGCAGATCCTTTTACTAAAGGTCTTTCACGGAATGTGATTGACGAGGCATCGAGGAAGATGGGATTGAGACCCACTTGAGAGTTATGTCATAGTGGTAATGTGTTCTATTAGATCTGAGATCCCGTAAAGTAGGATGGCGAAATAAACTATTGGGTAATTGGGAAGGAGAGTACCTTTGTACAGGCCCACACTCCATTAAAGATGCCCTCTCTCCTTATTTGCATGGCAGGTTGGTTAACACCTTAATGTGATCCAACTAGCTTATTGTAAGCAAAGATGCTGTCCTGCAGAGACATCTTTTGAGTAACACACATACATTACTTCGACTGCTAGTCACAGTCTATGAGATCTGGTAATCTCTAAAGACTCATAAAAGGCACAGGGGATGCAGTTTGCAGCCTAGTATCGGTTAAGGGTTTGAGTGAAACTTGTTCAGCTCTGGGTAAGTATAGCTTATGCTCTAGATGGATATTCAACTCTAATCAGGTCTCCATCGAAACATCAGTATATCAAAACAGCAGTGGAACAAAGAGATTTTATATGTCCCGTGGTATTCGGTGGGGATTGTTAGATTAATTAGGCCTATGGGTAATAAAATCTAATTAATCAATTAAATATCAAGGGTCATTTTAATGCTAATAGTGATATGTGTAAATGGGAGCATTCTAAATGGAGGATGAATGTTGCATGCGTGCATTAGTGCTGATAGCCTTGGAGTCATTTGGTGCATGCGTTGCAAGCCATTAGGTGCATGCAAGGTTAATGCACATAAGCGCTAATGGCTGATCCGTTGCACAAGTGAAAGGTCATGCATGAAGCATTTTGTCTGATGCCTTTATATCTCCCTATGTGACTTTAAATGGAGGTGCGTTGTGTGCTAAGAAGATTGCTTCAACGTTGAGAAGTTGCTGCTTTCTTCTTGCATCTTCATACCGACACACATATATACACACACACCACTGGAGTTTCTCTATTGTTGTGCTGCGTTCCTGTTGCCCCGTTCCGGTGAACTGTGTGCATGGACTTCGCTGGAAGAGTAGGCCTCCGGAACTCCGTCCTATCCGAGACTCTGCACTGAGTAGAGGGTGATCAAGTTTTTGGGGAGTGCATCGGCGCGACTGCTCGCTACTGTGAACGACTACTTTCCGGTAGCACATCTGCACTACGATCCACCTGCACGGCATCGACTTTTGATCGACTACATTAAACAGGCTCGATCAGAATATTGGCTGATCTGAGTAACAGCGCATCCAGTGCCGGCACTGGCCCCGCTTCTGGGTACTTCCTAAACTTTTTATTTATTTTTATTATCATTGTTGCAAGCACTATGAACAATACTCCTATTTCTGTAATGAAATTTGTCATGATTTATCTTGTGTTTTGGATTAAATTAAACCGTAATATGCCTCTTTTTCCAACCGATACCAAGTTGAGATGTCCTTTTGTGTAACATTTGGACGATGAGTGATCGACATGATTTGAGAAAAGATTCGAGCTTTTGGTTGCATAGCATAGAATACTTCATATGTCATGTTTGTGTTTATGGCTAACCAAATGTAGAGTTTGAGTGGAGGATGGTGGAGAGGCACATTTCTTGGCTCGTGATGTGTAGATACAGCATGACGCTTGACAGCGAGGCAGTGAAAGTCAAGCAAGGGCCGGCACCAATGGACCAAGTTTGAAGGGTGGGCAGAGAGTTGGATGAAGGGATAATGCATATATAGCCCGGAGGGATTCATAGGCGTTCCGCATCGCTCAGATGGAGGGTGCAACTATGCAAGACAGCAAGAGACATAAAGCAGCAAGATGGTGAAGATAAATAAGTCAAGGTTGGTGTGTCGAGTTTAACTCAAGAGGCGGCCTGCAGGTGGCTGGAGCATGAAGAACTTGATCGAAGACGTACGTCTTGAGGTTGAGGATAAGGTGGAGAGGCATGTTTCTTGGCTCAAGAAACAATGTGTTTCTCTCTTTATCTCATTCCTGATTTTCTGAGCTCCTTTGCTTGGATTTTTATTTTGTTCCTCACATTTAGCTGCAGTTTTGCTTCTATTTGTTGGATGGTCCCGGTGTTAGGACGTCAAAGAATATCCCTAAAATGTCTAGCATCAAGCCTTCTCACGAGCACTTCTATTTTGTGGGTCTCCTCCAAGTTTATCCCTTCTCTTGGTCTTCCTCAGATCCGTGTAATGCTAAAGGTGAAATCTTGATATTTTCTAGAAGATCTTTATAAAGCTCCGGGTTGCATTTTGAATGTTCCTATGAGGCCGGAATGAGGGTTCAAGATAGAGAACGAAGGTCCGTTTTCAATCCATAACTTCCGGTAGGTCATCACATCCAAGTTGAACCTGGAACATCTAATAAGTTTGTCAGTAACTCAAAAAAAAATGTAATAGGTTTGTCAGAAAACAATTGTTTTGACCATTCTTGTTTATGTCCTCGGGCAGGTGTTTATGTCCTTGGAAGATCATTTAAAACAGGCAGGAATTAGAAACTTGCAAAAGGCACAGGGAAGAAATATCTGACGAAGCGCCTGAACACCATGTGCGGACGCAGTATAGGGACATGGGTGTACAGATGTACACCCAATAATTTGGGTAGAAAACTCTCGTTAGTCACCACAATATAGGTAGACTTTTTTATAAGGCTACGTCGCTTTGTATTTTGAGCCCAAATATGTCAAACAACACTATCTAGCAACCCAACAACCTCTCTAGTTATGACCCGGTTTCTTCATTTCTGGTTGTCACCTGGCCCAAGTGAGAACAACGAGTGAAAGACGTTCATTTTTCTCCTTGACTCTGTATCGTCCCTGCTGTTTGTGGCGGCTATTTATTTAGCTCCGGCGATATGGAGGGAGCCCTCTGCTCATAGCCGTGTCACACCACCATATATATGTCCAACTTTCAATTGGAATTCGGTAATGCATATTTTTTCTAAGTTTAGTACCTCGGTCAACCAAAAAGCATGGTTATTGATTTGAAATATTTCTGGAGTAGAACCGATGTTTTTTAACAACCACTACCCCAAATCTAAAACTATATACCCAGCAAAGCAAAGTTCAAAGAAATTTTATTTTTCTTCCCCTCACTTTCATGGATTCTTCGTTGTTTTGTATAAAAGCTCTTCTGTTATATGTATACCCAATATGAAAATCCTGCGTCCGCCACTGCTGAACACCTGACACGACAGGACGCCCCGATCGAAAAGGCGGGCGATGTACTCTTGCGCCGGCCGGCCTGCGGCCCCACACAGCTCATCCCGATGACTCCGGACACCAGACCGGCCGGCGTCGTGCCGAGCGCCAGTGGCAATCCGTTCTTCTCCGGTGAAATGCTTTTGTCGTTGCTGCCCGTCGTAGGAGCTCCAGTTTTCGCCGTGCTCCTTTTCCTGTGGACCTCGCTGCGTGCCTTTCTCCGCCTCCCCGGCGACCTGGAGGCCGCCGCGCCGCACGTTCGGGCGCGCCGGCAGAGGTGTCGACCGTCGCCGGAGGCCATCGTGCCGTCGCGCGTCCTCCCCACGTCACCGTGTCGTGGCGTGAGCGTGATTGTTCACTGCCGATTAATTTGTTCCTTCGTCGGAGACTGCCGTGGTTGCTTCGTTGTCGACTGATCGGATGGCTCCGAGGGCGAAGGTTTCGGCTACCAGTGGAGAACGAAACACGGTGAACTTATCATCTTCTTTGATCCTCTGGTGAGGATTTTTACCTGGCCGTTCTTGTATATGGTTTGCATTTCGTGTCGTAGCAGATCACACAATCCACTTGAAACAGGGCAGCCAATCCAGCGAGCGACCGCGCAAAAGCCAAGGAATCTTGAGCGAGAAAATATCTGACGGAGCGTCTGAACACGATCGCCTGACACGACAGGACGCACGCACATCCCCTGAAACCTAGAAGCCTCCCAAGAGCCACCGACGCTCGAGGTTTTCCGGTGATCCCGAAAAGGCAGGCGACGTCCTCTTGCCCCGGCCGGCCGGCCGGCTTGTGGCCACCGGCGGCTCATCTCTGATCTCGATGCCTCCGGAGCCCATACCGACGCGTACGTCGCCGACCGCGCGACGACGATGCCCGAGCCCATGGGCGGGCGAGGCGCCATGAGTGGCCGCGCGCGCACAGGCAGAAATTAAAGGTTTTAATTTTCCGCCGGATATATTCTTTTCCTTTTCTTTTTTATGTGGATCTCGCTCGCCGCGTTTCTCCGCGTCGCCGGCCCGGCGATCTGCACGCCGCGGCGCCGCACGTCCGGCGCGCGCGGGCGGACGTGGACGCGCCGCGCGCCGTCTCCTCCTTCGCCGCGTCGCCGTCGCGGGGGCCGGAAGGACGGCTGACTGGGACGCCGCCTGCAGAACGGCAGCGCCCGTGCGGCTGGTTTGTTTGTTCCATCTGAGATTGTGTGCTGTGGATGCGATGGCTTCGCCGACTGATTGGATCGCTCGGTCGAGTGGTGGTGCCGTGGTGACTGGGTGATCGAGCAGCAGCGTCTCAAACCTCATAAGAGACGCGGAAGATACGCGTCTGTGATAACAACACATCACAGACGCGGATTTACGCGTCTGTGATATGTCCACATTAGAGACGCGGGTTACGTGTCTCTGATGCTGGTCAAAACGTCAGAAGAGACGCAGCTGGTTAAAACGTGTCTGTGATATTCTATCATCAGAGACACGTACTAAGAACCAGAGTCTCTAATTACCGCTGGAGTGTAGCCACGTCTCAGATGATTCCATCCCACAAACCAGCACCTTTGGCAGCAGTATAATCACAGGCACCAATTACAATTCACAACAGCAACATTACAGGCAGCAATTTGACATCAGCACATCACAGGCAATAATTTTTCAACAAGTTATAGAGGTATCACAACCAGCAATATCCAAAGGTGTCACAACATCACATTCCATTACAGGTTCTACAATTGCAACAAATCTGAGGAACTCGATGCCCACAAGGTTACATTAAAAAACAGCAACAACATCACATCATATTCAGAAACTGAGATCCTTGGATTGGAACAGTGGAACACCCCTTCCCTACTGACCACCTAGAAATGATGCGATCTTATCTCGAATGGTACTCAGCACATGTCCATTGATGGGCGGTGATGTCAGCACATCAAATTCCTATGAAATTGGAGAAATATAACATTGTTAACGCATCGATTAAGTAATCTGCACATTGAATAAGAGGTACAGAAAAGATCTTTGGCAAAGTATCTCAGTTAATTCCAGTACTTAAAAAATGCAGAGCATTCACATCTCTCTCTCTCTCTCTCCTGAATTTATTTAGAATAACAAGAAATGAACAGCAATCCAACATAAAGGTACATCTAGTAGCAAACACAAATACTAGTTATTACAAGCTACAGCACAGTAAAGCAAGAGGGACAAGTCTGCCTGCTGTCCTATTAAAAAGATAAATAGGCAACCCGTGCAATTATTGAGCTAACATAAGTTGGGCTGCCTCGAGCTTTAGGAAAAAACTAATCACACAAGCACAAGGGACACCAGCGACTAAAAAGATGTCTCCAAATAAACTAAGCATTCCAGATGGCTAGAAAATTCCAGATACGCTAGAGAATCTGATATATCATGGTTCACTCTTAAACATGTGCATGCATATATATACATCTGGAAAACAAAAACTGTGAAATTATTATGGTAGAGATTTTAGTTTCCAAACTAAACTGTTTGCTCCCCGGGCGAGCATGCAGCTAATATGGGAAAAGAGGAAACACTCCACTCGATCTACTGTCACACCCTGAAATTGTTGAATTTCAGGATGTGATTAAAAAAAATAATAATAAAGCAATGATTTTCTCATAATTATATAAAAATTTTAAAATTTATTTTCTTTACAGAGAATTTAGTATAGGAAAAATAAATAATTGTCTTTCAAAATTAAATAAAATGGTTTTGTGTAAGTTGCATTCATGTCGTTGCATTCGTTTTTGTTTGTTTGCGTGTTTGAGTTTGCAAAATAAAAATACCCAAAAACCATCATAAAATCTTTTTTTCTCTTCCCTATCTCTTTTGGCCCACCCCATCTTTCTCTCTCTCTTTCCCTTCTTCCAGCCCGGCCCAAAACCTCTCCCTCTTCTCTCTTTCTTTTCTCTCCCCACGGCCCAAACAGCCCAGCTGGCCCAACCCGTCCCTCTCTCCCTCCCCCTCCCTCTCTCTCACTGCCACCGTGGACCCACCTGTCAGCGCCATCCCCTACCTCCCGCTCCCACCTTCCTTCTTGCGTCGCCGGCGCCTTCCTTTCTCCCTGCCAGACCTCGCCGCGAATCTCGCCGCCCACGCCCTCCCCACATTCCTTTCTTCTTCCTCCCGCTCCTCTCTCTTTCCTTTCCACCGCGATACCAGACGCGTCCATCGCTGTCGCCCGTCGTCCGCGCCTCCCTCCCCTTTCCTTTTCGTCTTCACCCCGAATCCTGTTCGCCCCCGCGTCGTCGCCCGCGTCTTCTCCTTCCTTTCCTGCGACGGTTGCCTGCCTTAATGGCCGCGGCACGCGCCCCTCGGACGACTAGCCCCATTACGCCAGCGGCAATCACCGCCGCCATCTCCGGCCGCCGCGTGAGCCGCCGCCTTCCTTTCCTCGGCCGCTCCGCCTCCTTCCCTCGCCCTATAAAACCCGAGCCCGAGCGCCAGCGCTCCCCTTCCACTCCGATTTCACCGCACGCACGACTACCCCGCCGCTCTGCGCCGTTATTTTTCCTGAGCCCGGGCCCGTCATCGCCGCCGCAACGTCGACCCGCCGTCTCGCCGCCTCTTCATCAACGCTGACCTTCGTCGGAGCTCCTCCTGGGACCCCGCACCGTCATCGGCCTCGTCTTCCCCTCCGCGCGGACGCACCACGCCGCCAACCCCTCACCGGAGTGAACGCCGCTGCCCCGAACCGCCGTTTCGCCTCGACTCCTGATGAGGACATCAACACCAACGATACATCCACTCCGACACAAGTACCTATTGCTGGTCCTATTACTCGTACTCGTGCGCATCAACTTAATCATCAGGTGAGTTCAAATCTAAGCTCATGTACATCATGTTTAGACCATGGAGACCCGTGTACTCTTGTTTTGCTTAGGAACCAAGGAGGCGACCGAAAGGGAAACGGATTCGCGCAGGCTGGATTCGGACTGCAGAACAGTACCAACTTGTGATGGACACCACGGTCGCATATGAACTCGGATTGGGGCGTTCAAGTACTTCGTGGAAAGCTTATGAAGTCTTCTTTCAAACGGATCTGGCCTCATATCCATATCTGTTACGAGTCGGCCGCAATCGTAAAATTAATATAGAGTCCTTTTCTGCACATGGTGCTGCGTCACCCTGTTTTGGCCCAATGGACCGTGTATCAAGTTGAGTCCATTACGGACGCGTCCTAGGGTTGGAGTACGACCCCAGCACCCCTGTGGTCGTCCTCCCACGTACTTATACCCCTTAGCCACCACCAAGGATGCTTGGGTTTTGTTTAGATCAAGTTTAGCCTTCGCTACTTGCTTGCAAGCGCGCGTGCTGGATCAGCCGCCCGTCTTCTTGTCTTCGGAACCCCACCATTATTGAGATTGTGTGTGAAACCTTCATTTACATCTAGTAAATTCAGTACTTATCATACTTGTTCTTGCTAGTTCTTCGATTGCTTGCAGGACGAGTGCCCTAGTGGCCGGGTGCCGCGCTCCACAAGATCGCGACAGCCATTGGAGGGGGTGTATCGGTTGCTAAGGCGCAGCTTGGAAGGCTGTAGTCGGGCCGTGAACGTCGCATCCATCGACCAATCGAGTTATCCACGCCTCTCATCGAAAGATCGGGAATCAAACCCTAGCGGGTCGCCATTAACTCCGCCGTTTTGAACCCCCGCAAGACTCTCGCGAGGAAGTAAGCACCACGCCGCTCCCGTTTTCCCCCTCCCTCTCGCTCTCTTGCCCCGGCAATTTCTCGCCGGAGCTCTGGCTCCGCCCGCCACCGTGGTCCGCCGGTTTCCGACCGCCACACAACCGTTCCGAGCCCCTAGGAGAGTTCCCTGTCGCCCACTCTCGCTCCTCGGCTCTTTCCCGTGCCAATCCGTGCCCCGGAGCACCGATTCCGGTGTACACCGGCGAGGCGCCGCCGAGCCTGCTCGCCGTCGGCGTCTGCCGCCGCCCAGCGCCGCTTACCGATTCGCCCAACCCTAACACTGCGAGTCGACCCGAGCCGCGTCCGATTCGCCCGACCCTCGTCCTGCCACCCGATCTAGATCTAATGGCCAGAACAGATCTGAGCCACGCACGAGCCGCCAAGCCACGCCCGACCCTTACTCCGCTGAGCCGCGTAATCGCCCGACCCTTACTCCGTCGAGCCGCGTCCGAAATCACCCGACCCTTACCCTGCCGTCGGATCGTGATCCAACGGACCAGATCCGCCCGACTGAGCCAAACCCTAGCCGTCCCTGGAACTTTTGTAGAAAAGCCCCTAGACTTTCCAGAAATCAACCCGCAGTCCAGATCAGTAGAAAAATAATTAGAGTTGAGCCCCTTTCTTTTTCTATCCCGACCCCTGACCTTTCTGGAATTAATACCCGCCATCCAGGATCTCCAGTTTTGCACCCCGACCCTTTGTTTAAGGTTTAATTATATTTTAGCCCCTGATTTCTTCAGATTTAGCCCTGGAAGTTCATTTTCTTCGCAGATAAGTCCCTAGAGCCTTGCTTTAGCCCTACCTTCGTCGTTTTAGATCCGTTTCAACTCGTTCTCGTTGTGTTAAATCTTCCAAAACCCTAAGCTACCATTTAGTCATGTCGTTGTGCCTTAGTTCCTGTCTTTTAATTAAAAATAGATTTAATTTAATTAAAGTTCTCTCACCTAGTTTTTCTAATTTAAATTTACCTAGGTCTTTACCTCCGATTTTCATAACTAATGCCAATTCAATTAATACCAACTCAAATGTGTTCTAAATATAATTTGTTTAGTTGAACACCAAATATAAAGTTATGCGTTTAGATGCTCTCACAAGTTTCTTTCTAATTAATTGTTAATTAGTGTAATTTGTACATAGACAATCATAAATAAAATATGATTAAGTTCTACTCCGCTTTTATAAATTAAAATATAATATAAGTTAATTATAATCAGGGATATTTTGTCTTGAATATCTTTTACATTTGTTTTCCAATTAAAATAAATAAAACTTATAGTTCTTTTGTTTCTTTTATAATACCAATCTTCCGATAGTTTTGTCTTTTCAACCCTAGCTCTATTTTCCGTGTTTCTTGTGCTCTTGTAACCGTAGCAGCGAGCCTTATCCTTTAGCACGCTCTTTTAAAAGCTTTTATTTTGTGATTGGTGTATTGTTATTAGTTGTACTTGTTTGTTGTTTTGTATGTTTGTGCTCGATGTTTGCTTCGAGTAGAATGATCGCTATTGAAGCTTGAAGATCAAGGTTTCCAAGTAAGCAAGAGCTGAAGAGCAGTAAGAGTAGCTTTTCGTTGGAAAAAGGCAAGTGACCCTAACCATCCTTCTATCTATGCTTATTTACAAGAATACCATGTATTAATTGGAACGTGGAGAACCACCCAGAAAAACAGTACAACCACGAGGACTATATGGCTCTGGTCTTGGCTAAATAATTAGAGACTCTAGTTTGAAGCAGTCTTACCGAAAGGGCAAGGAGGGGGTCGGTGATTGGGGTATAGCCTGGTCCTCTTGGGGTAGCAGCCTTCGCTAAGGTGCTGACCATTAGGGAGGGTTATGGTTCACGCCGCTACCGAAACTCTAGCGGACTACTTCTTATTAGGGAATCTCTGTAAAGGCCTCGTAGCGTCCCTATGCAATTACACCTCGGAAGTGTGGTATTGTACCTAGCTAGCACAGCATGGTTGGGTCCAAAGTTCTTTTGAACTTTTACGCGACTTGTGGTGAAAGTGTACAACCTCTACAGAGTGTCTAAAACTGATATATCAGCCGTGCTCACGGTCAAGAGCGCCCTGGACCCTCACATGATTAATAAACTTAAAGATGAATTTAAATCGTTACTCTGGTTATTTTTTATGGCCTTGCTGAGTACCAACCATAAGTGTAGTCACCCTTGCTAACTGCTGCTCAGAAGAAAAAGGTGTGAAGTCTACTGAAGATGATGAAGAAGTTCTAGGCGTACGCAACCCTTAGTCGTTTGCCTGTGAAGTTTGGAGCCTTCGTTTCCATGATAAGCGCATATCTCTGATAGTCTTGTAAGTCCTTATTTATGTTTCTTTACGTGATATTGTTGTTGTTATTCACTGATGATGTCACTATATGTACGGAACTTGATCCTGGCATACATAATTATGCATTCGGTTTTGTCCTTAAACCGGGTGTGACATCTACTCTAGAATGAAGAATTTAGTTGCATTGATTTAATTTGTCCAGTGAGCTAGCTGAGAGTAGTGTAGTGAATAAATAAAAGGCCAATATATATAGCTGCTAGCTGGGCTGGCCAGCAGCTACTAGCTAGCTTGTGGCCGGCCACTGCAGCACTGTGCACCAAAGCAAGAGACAACCCCCCTCCCTTCTCCTGAATTGAAATCAGCAACAAAACAAAACCATGTGTATACCCTAGGCACACCCAACACCTAATAAGCATGCAAACACATAGATTAATTAATAATAAGCCTCAATTGATCGATGGAGAAAACTTGCTTGCTGCTTGCATTGGTTCTCTAGCTCGATCCATCCATCATCTACGAGCCACTTCTTTTAATAATACACATACACTAATTAGGCTAGCAGTTACTATTAATAATACACCTACATTAAGCATTCACATCTCTCTCTCTCTCTCTCCTGAATTTATTTAGAATAACAAGAAATGAACAACAATCCAACCAGAATGTGAACACTACATAAATTCCTTAACTTCTTTTTCACACTAAACTAAAACCCCAAATGTGAACATAGCTGGTGGGTTCCATAGTTTCACTTATTCCACCCTTACAGAGTCTAATAGCTTTCATGTGTACTAGGTTATAATTGCCAATGACATTCCAGAATAAAGTGCAAACTGCTGTCCATGAACACAATAAAGCAGGTGATAGGTGGGAAAAAAGATGCTCCTGTAGTAAAGGGAATAACATATGGTAATGATTTTGTTTCGGTCGATGGTACATTTGCGCTATTGCACGATAGTCTAACTTTGCTATCCAACTCCACACAGTGTTTACCATAGTGGGTCAATTGAAGTTGCTATTACATATGCAAGCAATATTCCGATTGTACAATTATATCTTTTTCAAAGAGACCTTCAAAACAAGATCTTACTTGAATATGTTTTGACAATATTTTTCAAAGACACATAAATTGCTTACATAGATTAGAAAAATACCAATATAAATTAGTAAAAATGCTCATTAATTTGTTAAAGTTGCCTATCACTGATCATGTAATAAACATCCATCTAACTCAATATAATTATTTTCATTATCTAATCACACCATCAATTCTATCTTCTAAATATCAACATCAATATCCACTTAACTAAACTCATGCCGGTCAAGTAACATCTTGTAAAGCGATAAGCGACTTTTGCAAAATGCATAAGCAAATTAGAATACGCTTAAAACATTTTCTCACACACGAAAAATTATATCATTAAAACATAGTGGTGTGGGATATTGTTTTGAAGCTCTTATTAAAATGAGCGCAACTGTGTCACCTGATTTTGATTTGGACGCTCGATATTGAAACTGCAATTTTTATTTGAAATCGTGTGCATGCACACAACTATCAGTTATGTTTCTTCTCTTCACATATGCCTGCATGTGCTGACATCATTCATCCTTTTCTTTTTATCTCTCTACCCTTTACATGCATGCGGACGTCCGAGGCTCCGAGCTGATTCACTGCCGTACAAACAGTTTATAATATGGCCGGTCGTAAATTAGCCGCATCCATAATATAAAGTCGTCTTGGCTAAGGGGCTAAACGGACAGTCCAATAGACACCTTTGAGACTTGAAAACAATGATGTTAACTCCGAAGGTACTGCTGTTTAGCTTTAGGTATCACCTGTTATGTACCAATGATGCCCTACTACCACTACAAGGATAGCTCCTACCATGCCAGTCATCTTCCAAAGCCCCAATTCTAAGCCCAACAACCGCAACTCTATGATAACACAATGCAACTTCCTTCCCAAAGTAAAAAGAGGTTGCTCACGACCATGAATTCAATTACTTAATACACATATGTACCTTAATATCTCGATACAACTAAGCGATGTTGTTCCTCGAGATCCTCCTATCTTCGGAGGCTATCTCATCACCGAATCTGCCAACCACACTAATCAGGCCGCTTCCTTGGTCTCCCGCCGCCATCACCATTGACCACTTGTCCTCCGTTCTCGTGACTAGTTTAACCCTACTGCCACCTCTCCTCCCACAGCTTCCACTATGTCAACTGCCACCCAAAGATCCATATTTTAATCCCAAAAGAAAACAATCCTACCAAATCAAACCCCTCCCCAATCACGAAGGAGCTCAGCTATCACCTTGAATTTGAGCATTCACACAAATATACATTTGTTCCCAAAATCTCGGTCAATTCAAGGGACTGAAATGTTGTAATGTGTATATATATTTTGAAATATTGTGATAGTTATTACTGAAAATTTGTTCAGTAATCAGTTGGGTGTAGCTACATCTAGGATGTAGAATATCACGTGGGAGTTTTATCTACAATTACGTGTAGTTAATCTCACCATCAGTATATCATCATGCATATGTAAACGTACTCGTTTATCACTTTGAGTATGTTCATATACTCATTCTAAGATACTTCAAAGGGATATATACGAAAACTTTCAAAAGCATCCCTATTTTTTAAATATATATTATTATACCTTAGTATTAGTATATTGTTGGTGGAGGGTACCCTTCGGAGAAAGAAGCACCACAACAGCCTGCAAAACGAACTTAAACAACACGAACAAAGAATGCAACACTTTCGGAGTAGGCAAATACTTTTCTATTCAATAGGAATATGTCCCATCAGTTACAGTTATGAGGGGTATTTATAGATAACGGTCTACCTACCTACTTCGGAACTAAACATTTTTACCTCTCAATGACTATATTATATGAATATTATATTCCAGGGGCAAATAGGAATTTCCCCTCCATTTCTACTTTACAGCTAACCACACACGACCCCTTCGGCCTTCGGCCTTCGCGCTTCAACCTTCGCCAAGACTGTTCTGAGTCTCAAACTTTTTCTACAGTATCATCTACTCAGATATATCCACTGGTACAAATATCATAATTTTCCAAGTACAAAAACTATTTATGTGGATTTTAGGTATTTACTCATGGTGAAATTAAATTAGCAAGATCTAGTTGAGAAAAAGTTCCAAACTTTTTGTATAGCCTCTATGCAACAACATAACAGCACTATAAAAGTTGCATCTCATGAAGCACAGTAGAACATCAAGAATAAATTAATCTATTTACATGTAGCCTAGAACAAGATTTTAACCTAAACCATAGTTACAGTTGTCCTCTGGTCATGACATTTTTATGTAGAGTTATACTCCTAGATACTGAACTACCATCCTAAAATCTTTTTCAGTGCATGCCTAGAACTTGTGATACATTTATATGCTATTAAATCTATTTTTTAATCTAGAGCTCAAAAGATCTAGAAACTGTTCAGGGTCATGTAATCAAAGGGATAGATCGTGCTGCAAGGATTCCAGAATAGTTTGGTTTGAAATTTTAGGATTTTTCTACGATTGTATATGGATTTTGCAAGTTCACTGATTTCAATTCAAAGGTTCAAGTTTCTTTTACATTAAGGTCCTTGGAATCTTTCACTGGGAACCCTAGAACCTTTGTAATGTGTGCAATGTGGCCCTTCCATGGCTCACGGTGGGGGAGAGGCTCGGGCCGGCCGAAATTCCGGCGAGGGGCTCGCCGGCGGCGAGGTCCAGGTGGGGGAGGAGGAGGCCAATAGCTACCTCGGGAGGTGCTTGGTGGGGGCGAGCAGGGGCCGGCAGCGGAGGCGAGCTGAGGCGGCGGCGCTCCGGCGAGGACGGAGGGGCAAGGCCGGGCCGTGTAGATTATGTGGGGTATGGGGAAGGTGTGTAGGGGTTCGATTTGGGCAATGGATGACCGGAGGAGTGGTTCACCGTGGAGCAGGGGCGGCGGCGCCAATGGTGCCGGCGGTGGTAGCTCCTGCGCGCACGGGAGGCGAGGGGAGGGCGAGCTGGGGAGCGGCCTGGGCGCAAGCAGACCGGGGGAGGTTGCAGACTTGCAGGGCGCGGCGAGGCAGCGGCTCTCGGCGTCGCCGTGGCGCTCGCGGCAAGTTGTTCCTATCCGAATCACACCTCTCCCTTTCACGGCCCCGACTCGGATTCGATGAGGAAGTCTGTGGATTCGGAAGCGGAGAGACTGGAGAGCGGATTCCGCTTTGCTTTCGATTTTCGAAACAGGATCGGACTCGAACTCGATCGGTCGGTTCACGGAGACCTGCCTCTCTCCCTCTCCCCCTTCAAATGGCGGGGCGGGCGGCCTTGGTTCCTCCCCACCCCACCTGCCTAGCTGTGAACGTCTCCTTCCTATCGTAGAGAGAGATCGAGCGAGAAAACAGAGCTAGCAAAGAGGAGGAGGAGGAGGAGATGGCATTGCATGCCAGCGTCATCTCGCTGCGCGAGGCGATGGACAAGATGAACGGGTTGCCAGACCTGCCGGGCGGCGCGCGGCGCGTCATCCTCGTCCGCGCCCTCCGCGTCCAGGACGCTCCGCAGGGGCTTCGCGCCATCAACATGAGAGAGACCAGATGGCGGGCGCAGAACCTGAACGCTCTCACGCAGATGGCGGATGCCTACGGGCTGCTGGGCATGCTGAGCCTCGGCGGTGCGCCCATCAGGTGGGCGGCAGCTTCAGGGCCGAGGCCATCCCCCTCTGCGACGACATGTTACATCACGTCAACGCGTCGGCTCACCAACCCTTGAGCTGGATCGTGAGAGACGCGAAGGCGCTGTTGAAGCGGGTTGACAGGTTCCACAAGTCAACACACACCCTCAGCGAGGCGTCCGACCCGGTGAACAAGGGCAACTAGTAGCTATCGGAGTCTCCTAAGTCGTTGCGAAGCTATCGGAGGACCGGGAATCAGCAAAGCTCTGGCGAACTGAGGCATTTTCTTACAGAAGATTGTTTTGTAATACTTTTTTTTGCGTGGGATTGTTTTGTAATAAGCCAGTGACTAAAGTTCTTTGATCTAAAAAAAGTATTATATAATCAATATATATATATAATAAACTATATATATATTCTCATCATTATATTGATTGATTCCATACGTTGTTTTCTCTCCATCGTCCGTCGGACATGCCCCCCCGGTTCACAAACGCCCCCTGCCATCCCTTACGTTCTTGCCGCAATATAATTTTTTCAAATTACATCCCGTTCCTTGTTGTTTGTATCAGTATCGTGATCCATTGAAAGGAATCGGTACTTGTAGCATAAGAGGGGGAAAATTAGGCGAACTTAAAACCTTAACCTATGACTCCAACTAATTTGCACAAAACTTAAACTAGATCATGCTATCTAGATATATGCAACTATGGTTCTTTTAGTGTGAAACTCCCATCCTAAAGAGTTTTGCAACAGTTTTGCAACATATAGTCAATCCTATCAAGATGCTACTCTATGAAAGTAAAGGCACACAAAGATTGGAAGTAATAGATGCGGAAGCGAAGGGGATGAGAGGAAACAAACTCTTGACGCGAGGATTTATCCCGTGGTTCAGTTAGGCACAAAGCCATTCCTACATCCACGTTGTTGAAGCACTCAGAAAGAGTATTGCTTCTCGGCAACCAAGTCTCTTCCCGGACTCTTCTTGACTTGCCACCCAGGCTATGTCAAGTCACCACGGTCACCTTGATCACGCTTTCCACTAACGAGCTTCTCCACCAAAGAAGGGGGTCTCCACGTCCCCTGCACAAAGCTGTCGTCGCCACTCCACACCAAGCCGGATGGTCGAAGACTTGCCGGCGAGCCACCAATGCTCCAAGGGGCCGGCGCACCAAGATACAACTTGTGGTTCACTTCTAGAACCAACACACAAGGTACAAACCTTGCTCTCTCACTCTCCCAAGAGCTAAACCTAGCACTAACTCTCACAAAACTTGTGCTAAATCTAAAGATGTGATCAATATGCTCTTGGGTAGCTTGAAGGTGTTCTCTGGTGTATATGGGGTTCCTCAAGACTCAAGCACCCACAAATGACCCAGGGTGAGGCATATATATAGGCCACCAACTCAAAGTAGCCGTTACTAGCCATTTTGTCTTTTCCGTACATAGCGTCGGTTCAACCGACCACATGCGTCGGTTTAACCGATCTCACGCATCTTTGAGCTAGCCGTTGGACGTCTGACCTCAGAATCTTGATTGCGTCATTGCACCGACGCCCCGTCGGTTTAACCGACTGTGACGAGTAATCCAGAGACAGGCGGCATTGCTCTCTGATGATACAATTCATACACCAACAGCCTTAGTGTCGGTTTAACCAACCGTTAAGAATTTTCATGATTGATCTCCACATGCTCTCTGATGATACTGACATTGCACCGATGCCTCGGAAACGGACCGGTCGGTTCAACCGACTGTGAAGAAGTTTTCTTCACATGATCACCATGTTAAATCCAATTGCACCGACCTGTGCAATTTTGATGCCGTCGGTTCAACCGATCCGTTGGCTGTTTCACCACGGTCACCTTGATCCCGCTTTCCACTAAGGAGCTTCTTCACCAAAGAAGGGGGTCTCCACGGTCACCTTGATCTCTGCATTTTTACTGCGTTCATTGTGTCTTGGAGATGATTTGGACTCCATACATGGAACTAAAAATCCTACAATCTTGAGCTTACAAACTTGTTAGTCCTATTGATCATGTTGGTACTCAATCATCAAAATTACAATATGGTCTAATGGAGCCATTTTCCTTACGTCCATAGTAAGTCGCAGTTCGACGCATCATTAATTAGAATGAAACGGGGCTATGATACCCGCCACCTCTGGAAAAGCCATTCCACAAAAGACTGCTTTATTTTACATGTGTGCAGGGACAAAACCTTCAATTCACACTTGAAACGCTTATATATATATATTCCAGAAAAGATGTCTAAATATTGCACTAAACCACCAAAGAGAGACAAATATAACTAATTTTCTCAGGAAACTAATGGTTCCCTCATGAGAAGAAACAAACACATAAATATATTCCGCCCCTCTTTTTCATAAAGTGCTGCCAGCTGATTCAAGCTCGTCCACTGCCGATTCGAGCCCGTCCGCGCCGATTCCACGCCTGCCACGTGAGATCCTCCCTCGCTCAAGTCTATCCTCCGCCCCAAGCTCACCTCCAGGTCCCTCTGCCAACGTCTGGTCAGAGGTTTATTTTTTTTCTCAATCAATTCCGACGGCGTGAATCCACGAGGAGGTGTGGAGCCGCGGTTGGGCCTACCTCATTACTGGTGAGCCTCTGCGTGCTTGTATTTTACTGATCAGGATCGGAGTGGATGCGGCGGTGACAGCTTCCTACCCTCCCATGATGCTATAGAATGCTTCAGAGATTCCCTACTGCAAGGTGAACAGCCCCCGCTCCCCAATCCCATCCCATTCGATAGTTTTGCTCAATTCCCGTGGTGTGTCTGGAGTATTTGTGCAAGTACTAGCTTATTTTGGTTGCCGGATGTTTAATTTTTCCCTCATTTTGACCGTTTGGAGAGGCTTAGATGCATTATTCGTCTTGGCAGATTGGACCAGCGTCGACTGGCTCAAAAAGACAAGATCCACCTGCGGTGGTTCAGCTCCTCATCGTCACCAGAAGCTGCCGATTTCTTCCGAGGTTTACTTGTCCGCCATGCGAAGTGCCCATCCATCCCCTCCTCCATCCGATTCCTTGCAGGTAATAACTCCTTTTCATTCCCATTTTGTTGGTATGTTCATCTATAGAAAAACCATCACTTTGGTCTATTTTTTAAATCATATATACGTTTGTGTTTGTGTATAGATACTATTAGCTTACTGTATGCTCATGCTTGCAATAATATACATGCTAGTATCTAATCATAGATACTATCTGTTTGCTGTTAGTCTCTTCTATGCATAGCACTACTAGAAACCCCCCCTATACATACGTTGTAGTAGTAACACCACTTCAAAGCGTCTCTACGTCGGCTCGTAAATATGTTTCATGAAACGTTTTCAAGAACGTGTCAAATTGTTATGATATTAAACACACTTATAGCATCAATAGTATGTAAAGATATTTCTTAACATGTTATTTGAAATCATCTCCGAATGGCACGAAGTTAGACACACTTCTAAACATCGTTAACCTACAGACTCATTGTAAAGCATATCAGACATTTGTCTATATCGATGTAAAGATACTTTTTGACATAATTGTAAAATCGTATCAAATTGATACAAATTTAGATATGTTTTCGAACGTGAGTAGCATGTAGACATATCATAAAGTGTATCAAACAATTGTCCATAGGAACGTAAAGATGTTTTCTTTGATGCAAGATTAAAAACATCTCAAATTACATTCAATCGGAAGAAGAGGATGAGAAAAAGTTATACACGATTGAAGGTGTAACTCGGATGATCGATCATCATATTAAGTTTGTATATGAGCCCATCTGTAGGATTATAGTATAAATATATCTTATAATATATATATTTTTATAGTCAAACCCATTACCTTTATTGCATATATTACTGCTTGGAATAAATAGTGAAGGCTGAAAAAATCAACCTTATTTCTTTTATATATCACCTTTTAGAATCAATAATGAAGGTTTCTAAAAAACATCTCTTAAAAATAAAAATCGAAAGACTGCGCTCCTGTCTCGCCTGTCGCCGCCACCCGCTGCCCGCCGCCGCCGCCCGCTGCCCGCCGGCCGCCGCCGCCCGCCGCGCTCGCCCGTCGCCGACGCCCCGGTGCCCCCGCCCCCGGCCCCGGCGCCCCGCCCCGCCGCCCCGGCGCCCCGCGGCCCCAACTCCCCGCGCCCCCGGTGCCCCGCGGCCCGCCGCCCGCCGCCCGTGCCCCGGTGCGCCGACGCCCGCTCCGGCCCCGGCGCCCCGCCCCGGAGCCCCGGCGCCCCACCGGCGCCCCGCCCCGGCGCTCCTGGAGTGTGGTTTACTGACAGACCTTGATTGTTGGATTTCCCTCCAGCTCTCCGTGCTTCGGTTTGTTAGTTTATTTACAAAAGTAGGCGCCTTTCCATGATGCAAGTCTCCACTCTCCAGGATTAGCCTTGCTTGATCATAGGGGTCTTCTATTAACTGATTAAGAATAATAAGGCTTGGCATCAAGTTTAGAATACATAACACAACATACTCCTTGCCCAGGCCATTGTACGTATTTACATTGTTTTTTTTCCAGCTTCTGATCTCACTTCACAAATTGAACACAAATTGTTGCGCCTCAGAAAAGATACAAAACCAGCAATGCAATGCCAACTGCATGTTCTAGGCTCTAGCAGTGTCCATGGCTTTCAGATGCATCAACATAACCTCCATCTGTGGATTTGTGTTGTCCCTGCATTACAATAGACTACTTCTTTTGCATCCAGACACCTTCCTTCTGCTTGGTCAACTATGCTTGGACAGCACACACAGCGTGCCGAGAGTCCAAGTCTCAGTTTCGATGTCATAGCATATATTTCCAGTTAGAGACTGCTCCCTGATGGTTACATATTATGTGTGGAGGTGCTGCCGAAAATTTTAGTTGACAGTTGTATGTTATTTTTTTGCAGGAGAGGCTACGTTACCGTCCTCGAGTCGTCACTTTGTACGATAGCAAGGTGAGTCATTCTACACCTCTATTTCCGTATGATGTTCGTATATCACGTAACCTAGTTAGGCGTCTCCCGTTCGAAAGAGATACGGTTGGAAATATGTAGATGTTTGCATATTTATAACCGTATCTGTTTCGAATTGTCCATGTCACTTTGGACAGCACGAGGATGTGTAGGTGGGTTTAGTTTCCATAGTCTACTCCGATCCGAGTTAGAGTTTCGGCAGCACCTCCCAATTGTTCTCCGGATACACAATCTCCATTCCAGGACGTGTATTTGGAGAACAGCGGGGAGGTGCTACCGAAATTCTATCTCAGGACGGAGTAGACCATGGAAACTAATCCCACCTACACAGGTTATTCAAGAAGATGGGCTCGAAGGGAATTTTGAGATTGATTTAACCGACGCTTTCGGAATGGAAGTGGATAATGAAATGGTTGCTGACGATGACGCTGGAGAGGAGGTTCATAATATGAAGGAGTTAGAATTACTTCAGCGGTTACAGTTAGGACAGGAGATTGATGATGACACTCCTCCTTCGGAGCACGGGAATGATTTTATTGACACGCGTGACAGCGATGATGAGACTTATGATCCAGCTAATCCCGATCATGACGATTATTTCTAAGACATGTATGGGCCGTACTAATTTATTTATTATTTGTCATACCATGTTATTTATTAAGTATGTTTACTTTATTTTGCACATCTTACTAATTATGTTTTGTTTATCTGTGCTAATTGGTTTACTCTTGGCAAATGCAGGTGACTCAACAATGGTGGGCGGTACGAGGAAGATTGCAGCATTTTACGAAAAATTAAAAGCTGCAGCTTCAGGGTCAGGTACAAGGTCAGACGCATCGAGAGGTCGAGGGAGGCATCGAGGGAGGGGTGGAGGCAGGGGTGATGCACAGGTCGAGGAAACGGAGGGGGCACAGGTCCTTGCTAGAGGCAAGGGTCGGGGCAGGGGTCGAGGAAAGGGTAAAGGGGTGAGGCCCCCCTCGCCTGCGCCTTCGTCGTCGGAGGAGGAGGAGCTACCTTCCGCGCACGCCTCTAGTGACGAGGCGGAGGTACAGCAGGAGCAGGAGCAGGAGAGGGAGGAAGGGGAGGAGGCAGGGGATTCGCAGTCCAAGATCTGGTTGCGAGGTCCCTCGTCCCTCCCGAGGCGACCGATCCCTCTTCATTTACGCCCACTGATTCAACCCACTGGGGCAAAGTAAGTTCCTTTACATATTCTCAGTATTTTTAATATGTTGAAATTTACAATAGAAACTAATAATCTATATTAATCACTTGTGCAGGAGTTGGACTAAGCTCAGTGGGGGTGCCCACAACCGCAAGGTCAACGTCATCATTGGACTTTTGTGTAGGCTACACTTCCCCGGTCTAGTGGTCTTCGCCGGACAGGAGGAGCCGGCCTACACGTGGGACCACTACGTCGCCGCCGCCGACGTCGGTGATCGTGACCACAGGCAATTTGCGAACAAGGCGGAGCGGGTGAAGGCCGAGCTGCGGGTAAGTATTCGAAGCGCTAGATTGCTTAATACACCAGCTTCGCTAGACATTCTTGAAAAAATACTTGTTTGCAATGTGTCTATACGCAGGAATTTTATAGATGCCAGGAGGGATTCGAGGCTAGGGCGGCCTCCGTCATTGAACAAGCCGCCAAGAAGCTCATTAAGGACATGCACTACGAGGCGCGGGTTCAGGCCATCATCAACTTCTATGCTGAATACAGAAGGATGAGGGTCAAAAAAGAAGAGGTCAGGACAATGAACCTGACCAAGGAAGAATTCATGATGGTACGTACAGAAAGTTAATATTTACTATTTCTGAGATTAATTACGCTTCACTTCTTTTGTTATATGTCACACACTTGATGATGTAGGTGCCTCCGTGGTGGTGCCGATCCTTTACCCGGTGCTGGGAACAAATGGTGGACGTGTGGTTGCAGTCCGGGTGGTTGGAGAACCACGTTGCTTGCCGGGAGCGGCGTCTGCAGATGCCATATGCACCACACCATCAAGGCAGCCTGAGCCTTGATGAATACAAGGAAAAATGGGTACGTGAATTCATTTCTTTATTCTCACACATAATACACATAATACTGCATATTTTGTAATCCTTTTGTATTTTTGCCGCAGACGTCATCACATGAAGGCCAGGAGTGCTCCCAGTTCAAGGCATGGGTTATGTCCAAAAAGGGCAAGGCCACGACAGACATCGACTTCAACCCGGAGGACCCGTCCGAGGCATACAGCCATCCCAGCATCCACAACCGTGTCACCGAGTACACAGCAATGGCGAGGGAGGTTCATGGGCCAGAGTTCGATCCGAGCTCTCAGGATATTGATCCTGAAATTGTGATGAGGGTGGGAGGAGGGAAGAAGCATGGCAGGTATTGGATTGGAGATAGCGTGATCGACACTGCCAGTACTCCCACCCTCTCCCAAATCCGAGCAAGGAGCACGGACTCGAGCCCCGCGATACGGGCACGGCCTACCGCTGCACAGTTACAGATGCAGGCTCTGCAGGTTATTCCTGTTTCTTTAATTTTTCGTTCATTTTGTACATATCTTTTGCTTGGCAACAAGACATTGGGATGAAATATTGTAGGCCCAGGTGGAGGTAGAACGGAAGCGCTGGGAGGAACTAGAGGCGAGGATCGAGGCGGATCGGCATCTAGAAAGGCAGAGGAAGGAGCAGATGTTCCAATACATGCAGAGTGTCTTTCACAGTTTAGGTCAGACTCCACCACCTATGCCACCAAACCTATTCCCGTCACCTCGACCACCTCCTGCAGCTACTCCTGTGAGTCACTCTCAACCTTACAATCAATCTAGAGTTAAACTAGAAACTACAGGTACTACAGACTTACACTAGAAAAGTGACTAATGCAATCTCTATAACTTTGTGCAGAATCAATCGGCGGCGTCCAATGCAGAATCTTCTTGGGGGCAGTGGCCACCTGCACATCCTCCTCAGCCTCCTCATCCTCCTCAGTGACTTGTGAACTAGAGGTGTTTGTGATGCAAAACTTGTGAATTACTTGTTTCGACGAGAACTTGTGAATGTTATTTGTGTGCTTGTGATGCTTGTGGTGCAATTTATATGCCTGTGGTGTAATTTATATGCCTGTGCTTCTGTGGTTGTTTTTTGAGAGGGGTCCTTTATACGTAAAATTTCTGTTTTGTCAGTACGGGGAAAGATACTTTGCCGAATGTTAACACTCGGCAAAGAGGCCATTTTCTGTTAGTTCGACGTCTTTGCCGAGTGCATTGCCAAAACACTCGGCAAAGGCGTCATAAAATTTTTGCGGGATTGGCCTCTTTGCCGAGTGCCACGGGAAAACACTCGGCAAACGGCTCAAAAAATTCTGGCGGGTGGGGCCTCTTTGCCGAGTGCCACGGGGAAGGCACTCGGCAAACCGTGTACCTTCACCGAGTGCCATACATAAATACACCCGGCAAAGATTTTTTTTGTGCCGAGTGTCATTTAAAATACACTCGGCAAAACTTAAGTATTAGCCGAGTGTCGGCCGTCTGACACTCGGCAAAGGAGCCGTTACCGTCACAGACCGTTATCGCCTTTGTGCCGAGTGTTATATTTTGCCAAGTGTTTTCTGGCACTCGGCAAAGGATTTGCCGAGTGCCCGACGATCGACACTCGGCAAACCCATTATTTGCCGAGGGAAAGTTTGCCGAGTAGGGTTCGCCGAGTGTTACACTCGGCAAACCCTTTGCCGAGTGTATTTGGACCTTCGCCGAGTGCCTGGGGCACTCGGCAAAGTTACTGTTTCCGGTAGTGTTAGCTTATGAGTATGGAAGTATTTGCAGGACATGAACCGAGTATACATGCATACACGTACGTATAATTTTGGAGTAGTCAATATACTGATTAATGGTACGTAACCACGGTGCAACATATTTTCTATATAACTGTCTCAGTACTACTACGGAATATAAGAATTTTCTTTAGAGTACCTATTTTTTGGGAGTATACGAGTACGCAACCACATGATCGAGTATGTTTGTGAACGTAGTACACGGAAATCCATGTAGAATGAGAGTATGAATATATGCACACGTTTATAAGAAGTATATGCACATAAATAATGTTTACAGGGAGTACATGCATGCATACATGTAGAAGCCTAACTATTTAAATTAGCCTATCTCAGCTGGCGAAGTTGTATCCACCCAGGCGGCGGTCAGATCGATAGCACCTGATTTTGGACTCTCGCTCACTCCCTGCATGCGCTCCCGCCTGCAAAATTGCCATCGCTGGGAAGTGATGAACATGAAAGAATCAATCCATGAAAAATGGCATAGTTTGTGAACCTTTGTAAAAAGCGATATCAAATGATCCAGATAGCAGAGTAGGAGATAATTTAGATCGGGGCCGGGTGCACATTCTTTTTTTCATACCTGGAACTGGAGATGATACAGCATCCAGCATACGCCAGTTCCACCTGGGCTTGGTGACGTGAGCCAACGAGGAAAGCGATGCCGCCGGTAGGATGCTCGCCGGCGAGCCTAGTGCGGACGCCTAGTCCCATGGTGTTGTGCCTGCAGGAGGGAGAACGGAGGGGGGCTGGCGGAATACTCGAGGCTCGATCGGATAAGATAAAAAAAACCTTTAGATAAAAGGGAAATTCTATTTCATCCAGCAAATGAAAGAGCATCCTGGTCTCTATATCACAGGATGTATCCAGCCGTTCAATTATTACAAAGTTTCACTATATGTTAGACTCCGTCTACCACATAGGCATCATAAACTAGCTCGTGAGATTTGGATTATTTAAATAAGTCACTTATCTAAGTGGGTTTAATATTAACTGATTAGACCCAGCCCGTTAGCGCTGGATCCAAAGCTTGTGTACACTAATTGAAATTAATTGAAGGTGAGAGTAGCTACACACGAGTGTAGAATAGATTTTCCATATACATATATACATATATATATATATACATATGCTGTTGAAAGCCTTAGCCATGCACATTAGCTGGTCCAACCGTACCAGCTTCTCCACCAGTCCACATAAGGCCTATTGGACCAAGTCCAGGCCGAGCCGTATATAACTGCACCCGCCCATCCCCCAACCCTATTCCCCCCTCCCCCTCCCTGTACCCGCAGGCGCACCGCCCCCCCTGCCTCCAGCCCCGGCGACGGCTTGCGTCGGCGGGAGGCGCGGCCTCGAGGCGAGCGGCGGCGGCGGTGCGGCCTGCACGGAGCTGGCCCGGCCGGCGCTGTCGCACGCGGTGCACGGGGGCACGACGACGGCTTGCGTCGGCGGGAGGCGCGGCCTCGAGGTGAGCGACGGCGGCGGTGCCCTCTGCACGAAGCGGACCCGGCCGGCCCTTTCGCGCGCGGTGCACGGGGGCACGCGGCCGGCGCTGCTCCACCCATCCTGGAGTGCGCCCGCAGCCCCTGCCACCGCCCAGAGGCAGGATCGGAGGGGTGGCGACGCGGCGGCCATGCGCGGGGGTGACGGCTGGCCTCGCGGCGGCGGGAGGCGCGTCCTCGAGGCGAGCGGCGTTGGGGCGACCTCGAGGCGGAGCTGGACAGCGGGGTGGATGTGGCTGCCACACCGGTCCTCCTCACAGACGTCGCCTCGGGTGACGGGGGCGGCGTCCGCCGTCGACGCTACCCCGACGAGGGGCGGTGGTCTACAGGGTCCTACACCCGGTCGCCGCCTACTATCCTCCCCGTCCCCCGCTGCTGTCCAGCAGGTCGCGGACGCTCCCCATCCCCGGACGCCGTAGCTCCCTGCGGCAGGTGAACTCAACGCCCCTGCCTCATCGAGGGATTTTTCATGGTTTTTTCAATCTGATTTTTCCCTAATGCAGCGTGCTTGTGGCAATCCGGCAACGCCCGCACGGCTAGTTCGCGACGGTGCAGCGAGATTGCTGTGAGGCCTAGGTTGTAGTGGAGAAGCATGGACCAGCGGCGAGGTAGCTCTGGTGTTGGAGCTCCCCATGGACCACCGAACGCCCTTTGCATGTCAGGTGTTCGACCATATGCCCCTTAGGCAGCAGCTCGCCATCACCATCACGGTACGTACGCCACCCACCGTACCCAATCATTGCTACTAGCTAGCTTGCTTGCTTCTGAAGTTCTTATCGATGCATATGTACGTGCAGGAGCTGTACGCGATGGGCGCGAGGAAGTTCGCCATCACCAACCTGGGGCTACTCGTGTGCGTGCCGGCGCTGCGGGCGCTCGACCCAGCGGGCACGTGCGTCGACGGCTTGAACCAGCTCGCCGCCGGATTCAACGGCGCGCTCCGGTCGCTGCTTGCTGGCCTCGCCCCCGGCTGCCGGGCCTCATCTGCTCCCTCGCCGACTCCTTCGGGCTCAAGCAGGACACCTCCGCTCGGCGACTCTGCCGCTCGCCGGGGAACGCATACTCCCTATGTCATTGTCCAGTTTTTGCTGATGGGTTTATATACCATTGTTGGTGAAAACGCCAGCAATCTAGTGGTGAAAACCGTTTATGAACTGGACATTCGAGTGAAAAGTTATCATAGAAAAAAGAGACTAAATATCTTTT
Organism: Panicum miliaceum; assembly: GCA_032594955.1. Classification (NCBI taxonomy): domain Eukaryota; kingdom Viridiplantae; phylum Streptophyta; class Magnoliopsida; order Poales; family Poaceae; genus Panicum; species Panicum miliaceum. Next base: position 41,767,447 of record CM064062.1, read on the forward strand.
GCATGCACCTAATATGGCTCCTTTCTTCTCTCTCCTACTGGGTCATCAATGCATGCTTCCTTTTTCTCTCTCTCATGGGTCACGAGCGCATGCATGCGGGAGATCTGGTGCGGTCGCACGCACTAACTCGCGGGTGGACGGGTGTGCTCGGGCTCCTAGGGAAGCCTAGGGCTCCCTTTAGCGTGGCTATATATATATATATATATATATATATATATATATATATATCTTTTTCATAGATTCAAATGCATATATTTGCTGCATAACATTCTCCTAATTTGGTTTAATACTTTAATCAGTGCTTTCCTTCTAAATCATATTATATTTGCAGACACTATTGTTGAAGCCTGATTGAATACATATTCTACAGGTGATTCTAGTAAACATGAGCTGCTTCTTGCATACTCTCTGTTAAAGAATTTCAAAGTATATTTGCAAGGTGCACACAATATCTAGAAGCAATTTCCTTCTATTTCAAAAGCATATATAGACAGGAAGCCAACCAGCACAATCAATCCTAGCTATGATCAATCCAATGTTCCTGCTTCCACACCAAACCATTCTAAACAGGCAATTCATCTCACCCTGCCTCGAGAGTGCGATCTTTTTTCAGATTAAGAAAAATATCAGATCTTGAACATTCACGAGTGAATATCTACGACCACAAAGGAACAAATCTAGCCACATAGCGAAACGATACAAGAGTCATTAGACTCCAAGCCTTACACAGAGAAACTCCAAACAACAAGCTAAAAACTAAGCGAGAAAACAAAGAGTAAGCTTCAATTTTCTTCCATGTCCTAGCTTCAAACTTAAAAAGTCCTCACGCAGCACCAATCCTTCACCTCTCTTTACTTTGAAAGAGTTGATGACATAATCCTTCTGCAAGAGCCGACTGACCATAGCTTGATGCTACTGTCACATAGTAACCGCATTGAGTCGATCCTAACTGCAACCTCAAAATTGAACAATGTCACAATAAAAATGATCTCGACCACGGCACCGCAGGGCTCAACAACTCCATGACCAGCAACGGCCCCAAGAGGGAACCAACATCAAGATGCTGCCGCCACCTGATCCAGCCAGGTAGTTCAAAGATTTTCATCTAGAGAAGAAGTTGGCAAGATCCTTCAAACGATGCCTTCATGAAGGAGTGCGATGCACAAAACCACCGCCATCGTCGACCCATACAGAGATCGAGTAGAGCTTTCGCCCAAGAGACCTACCATGAGCCCAATCAACGGCCCTTGCCGGATGTCAGAACCGGCCGAGCGGAGCCGCGTCCGCCGTAGTACTGTCCGGTGGTTGACCGCCTGCCATCGCCACCCTGGAAAATTTGGGCAAAGTTGAAAGGCCCCGTCGGGCACACATCTTGCAACGGCGGCCGCCCGCCACCTCCGCCATGAGCCGAGCATGGCCCGCTAGGAGCTGCCAAGGCCTGCGGCCGGGAAGATCCGCTCGCAGGTTGCCCGCAAGGAGCCGCATCTGCCACAGCACCGGCCGGCGGCGGCCCGCCGTCATCACCGTGCGGCAGATCCGGGCGAAGCCGAAAGGCCCCGCAGGGCCTACATCCTGCAACGGCGGGCGAGCGGGCGCCGCCGTCCAAGCTCGTACAATGACCCCTTTCTACGCTCGCGCAGATCTGGTGAGCGGCGTCCACGATGAGGAAGGAGGCTCGGCCGGCGGCGACATGCATCCCCACCAGTGAGGAAAACAAAGAGGTCCCGCTGCGGCCTTCCTCACGTCCGTGCAGGCTTCCGGTGGCACGTTCGGGCGGCGACGAGGATACGGAGAGTGGGGTGGGAGACCAACCGGCAGCGGCGGCGGCTAGGGTTCCGCCCAAGCCACCCCAAGAGGGCGGTGCGGCGGCAGCGAGGGTTCGAAATTGCGATCTAGAGACCGAATTAAAAAAAAAGGTAAAGTGCTGAGATGCTTGTGGCTAGAACTCTCTACAATCATTATCAGGCAAATCTGGCTCTCTTAAAAAAAAAGCAGCACAATCTGAATCTGAATCTGAAAACACGAAATCCGGGCTCAAAGCGAGCAAAACTATTGGGCCACGTCGCCTCGTTTGCTCGTCCGTCCGATCTTGAATCTAGCGTTCAGATCGTGTAAGGACTGAAGGGTCGTCGCCAGCCTCGCGATAGAGTGATTCAGCGACGCTTCCGCTTCAGCTTCCAGACTACTCCCGATTACCCATGGCTAAAGCGTATATAACCTCCACAGGCCTCCAAACACAAACGCAATCTGCACAAATCCCTTCAGCCCAAGCGAGATTATCAATCACTCTACAGCCACGCCTCTCCCTGAGGTATCTTCCTGGATCATCGACATTGCTGGGGAGTGACACAAACTATCCTCGTTCCCAGCAAACCCAGAGACATATCAACCCAGCCACTTCGTTCTGCCCTATCTGTTTTTATCGTTGGCTCCAAGGTACAGATTCTTCCCCTCCTACACAACACCCCCCATTCATATAGGGTCAGCACTGCATATAAACAGATTGTATCTTCCAATAATTTTGTTGTCTTACGGTCATGTAAGCTAGATACAGGTCAATTAAATTTAGACTTTGTTGCTTGTAGACTTTGTTGCATGCTATTTCTTCAGGTCCAAGCATCTGGACTTCATTCTGCTTGTAGGATAATAAACTAAATTTTCTTTCCTAGAAGCATGGTTCTATTCCAGTTACATTCTATCGGGCTATTGGCTACCTCTCCTGCATATCTCTTAAAAATTGATGTGGTGTTAGAATCAATGCTGGTATAGCTAGATTATGAAACGGCAAAGAGTTTAGTATAATATTAACTTGAGACATCAGTAATGTATGTCTAGTAATACACTTGCACAAAAAAGAACTGGACATGGGAACTGGTCTGTGTCTTAAGCTTATTATGCAATCATTTTCAAATTGAGCACACAGAACCACAGATGCATAAAAAAGTAACTGTACTTGGCCTTGTATTAAGTAATTTTTCTTAAAAAATTGGTCTTAAGTAAATTTATTGTCTTCCAACACTAATTTTTCTTATTTAAAACTGGTGTATCGACAGTTCTTGATATTGACAGCACAATGCTTGCATCTCAAAACACAAAACCTGGGCTCAAATTGAGCAAAACTATTGGGTCATTGTATATCTGAAACTAGCAACATTTAAGAACTGAGCTGTCTTTTCTTTGACCTTGGAGGAAATTTACTATATTGGTTTAGTCTCCATGCACCCAACTTGTATGCAGGGGGGTAGAATATATTGAGTCTTTTACCTGTGCGTCATTATAAAAGATTGAAATTACCTGTGTACCATCAAAATTTTGGAAAGTTCCTCAGTATTCCATTGTATGAAATTTTCTTTCCCTGTATACCACTCCGTCCACTTTTCTCCGTTAACTGCCCTGACATGAGGGCCCGGCCAAGTCCCTTTCTTTCTCTCTCCCTTCTTCTCTCCAATTTTCTTCTCTCTCCCTTCTTCTCTCCGATTATCTTCTCTCTCGTGCGCAGCAAGGGCTTGCCCCGGCGGCGGATCCCGGCCCGCGGCGGCGTAGACTCGCATGCGGCGGAGCTCACGGCAGGGGCTCGCACCGAGAAACTTTTTAAAAGTTTGATGGTACATAGGTAATTTGAATCTTTTATAATGGCACAGGTAAAAGACTCGAATATAAATGACCTTTGACCTTTGGTGATGGTCTCTGCGGCGCCTATAGTCTCCTTCAGAATCATCGTCTTCGACATGAATGGTTCTCTCCTTTGGCCTTGCCACTTCAAACCAAGTACGTCATGATGATGCCTTCGCGGTGCGCTTTGTGTTTCTGGTGTCTCCTCATCCTCAGGGCGGTACGCGAGCTCAAGGAGCTTTCTCTTCTCCTATATCTACTGTTGCAGCAGCTGACATCGCAACTCATCTTCTTGCAACTGTCGATATTGGTCTCTGGCCTCGGCTTCAACCCCTTCGGGCGCCTTCCCCTTCAATCTCGTCTACATCTGGGATGTTGATGGTTGTGCTGCTTGGGCTACACAACGTGCTCTATCCTTCAGTATGCCGCAATGTCCTCCGGTGGAACTCCCATACCTTCGAGCTGGACCTCGAACTGTCCATTAGAGATCTCCTCTATCTCCCCCTTCAGTAGTTGTCTAGTTCTCCTCCGGCACGACGGCGAGGGCCTGAGTATCCCCCGCCTGCTTCGCCGAAGAGCTAGCTCCTTTCTTTTTCGGTGCCATGCGACGTGTTGGCATGAACCACGGTGGGTGCCAAAACTGTTGGCGGAGGGTACCCTTCGGGGGAAGAAGCACCACAACGGCCCACAGAACAAACTTAACACGAACAAAGAATGCAACACCTTCGGAGTAGGAAAATACTTTTCTATTCAATAGGAATCTGTCCTATCAGTTATAGCTATGGGGGTATTTATAGATAACGGTCTACCTAACCCTCCGGAATTACACCTTTTTACCCCTCGATGACTATATTCTACGAATATTCTAGGGGCAAATAGAAATTTTCCCTCCATTTCTACTTTACAGCTAACCACACACGACCCCTTCGGCCTTTGGCCTTCGCGCTTCGACTTTCGCCAAGACTTATCGCATCATTCCTTGAGTTGTTCCCCGAGCGGCTTCGGCTCCAGACCTTCGGGAAAAAGGGTCTTCGACCCGAAGCCTTCGCTCGTCGGGTCTTCATCCCTGGGTCTTCGGCTGAAGTCCTTCGGGTGAGTCTAAAAAATGGACCTTTGGGAGGATTCGAAGGTGGCATCCCCAACATATATAAAATTGAGTATGTCCACATACTCTATGTAGATGGTCTAGTATGATCACATACACCTCGTACATATATTTTATTGGGTCAGATACATCCTACATCATGAGATACATATATATGAGTAGCTACGAGCGCGGGTAGAATAGATTTTTCTAGGAGAGCAGCACGAGTTTAAAGAGCTTTACAAAAAGATTGGCAAGTCCAACACCTGACAAGAGAAAGAGCAATGACACAAAACAATAAATGTGAAAACAGAGTTATTAGGGATACCACCATGGCCAGCTAGGGGTGCTTCCCTCAACCTGCCACTCTCAAACTGCATTCATTCTTTGCTCGATGTCATCCTTGATTCTAATGACATATTGTTGGGAAGGTTTGCTTTTGGAAATCCTAAATTTACAATTTTCTTTTTCAAATGTTCCAACAAAAGTGTATAGTGATTAGGTTGAACTCATTTCTCTGCTTTTTATCACCCTTGCTAGAGAACTGGGCATTAGTGCTGGGCCGCAACCCCCCGTTAGTACCGGTCGGGTGCCCAGTACCGCTTGGTCGGTACTAAATGCGCTTGCAATTAGTACCAGCCGAAACACCCGGTACTAAAAGTAGCCTTTAGTGCCGGTCGATATCACCGACCGTACTAAATCGCTTTGTACCTACCATATTCGAGGCTTTTTTCTTTTCCTTTTCTTTTCTCATTTTCTTTCCTTTTTCTTCCCACAGCGCTGGCCATCACAAATTTCAGAATTACACTCACAATTTTACAAGAGTCACAACAATCACAAGATTTCATTTCACAAGAATCAAGAATTCATTTGACAAGTCACAAAGATCACAAGACTACACAACAATCACAAGATTTCATTTCACAAGAGTACACAAGAATCACAAGATTCGAATTCACGATAATTACAAGAGTTCACCGGGCCGAATTTCCTAGCCACTCCGCCGCTGGAGAGCCGCGCCCCCATGGGAGGCCGCGCCCCTGGCCTGCTCTGCCGTCGGGGTGGCCCGACCCCCGCTCCGACGCCGGGAGGCAGCGCCCCTTCGCGCTCCACCACCGGGAAGGCCTGGCCACGCTCCACACTCAGGAGCCAGCCCCGCGCCCGCTAGCTGGTGCCCGGCGGCCAGCCTCCCCAGCGCGCCGGCGGTGCCCGCAGCCAGGCCGTCGGGCCCCTACGCCAGCGGCACCCGCGGTGGCCTCGAGCGCCGGCGGCCCGCCCGGCGGCCAGCCTCGCGCCCGCTGGTTCCCAGCGGCCAGAGCAGAAGAAGGGAAGAGAGAGGAGAGGATAAGGACTAAGGAGATAAAGGGAAGATAGAGAGGAGCTGGGAGGGGACGTTGCGCTTCAGTACCGGGTGAGGGGTAACCCGGTAATAAAGGCTGACCCTTTAGTATCGGGTGAAGCCTCCACCCGGTACTAAAGAGTGTTAGGTATATTAGTACCAGTTGTGGATATCAACCGGTACTAATGTGGCACCTTTAGGCACCTTTAGTACCGGGTGATTCTACCACCCGACACTAAAGAGGGTCACGGAGCGCGTCGAGGATCTACCCTTTTGACCTGGTACTAAATGTGCGCGTTAGTAGTGGTTCAATTTGCAGTCGGTGCTAACGCTAGGGATTTTTTTTTTGAAAGATTCTAACGCTAGCAGTGTTTGCCTCCTGCCAAACTTTATGATATTATATCCTTTTGCAACTCGAGTCGTGAACTGTGGTTCATGACTAGAAACTTTGTACTCCCTTCCCCATTTAGTGAAATACGTGCGTTCGCTCGAAAAAAAATCCTTTTGCAATTTGAAACCACAACTCCCGAGCTCTAGAACACAACTTCCGTACAAGCCTAAATAAAATACTTGTATAAACAGAGCAAGGTCAACAGCTCAACATAACTAAGGTGCTTCTTCGAAGCACTGTAGTTGACCCGGTGCAACTTCGTTGCTTACATGTTCTGTGAAGATGCCTTGCATTGACCCCATACAGAACGATAAAAAAAACTATCACAAATAGAACTAGATTGCTTCTCCGGATCAGCATCATCACAAATTTCCTATGGGCCCCTACATTTGGCACAAGAAAATCAAACAAATCAAGGAACTGCCACGACGGCTTCCCTCCAAATCAGCCGCCCCAACATGCACGCAGGTTGCCAAGAACTGACCATACGTGCAAGCATCTCCGTTTCCTACTTGCAGCCGGTTGCAGCAAGAAGAAACTTTTATCCTCTACAGAGAATCAGAGCCGGCTTCGTCGCCGCCGGCGGCGGAGAAGATCCCCTGCCCCGGCGCCAGGATCCCCCGCGGATCGTACCTGCGCTTCAGCGCGGCGAGCCTGCCCCATTTCTCGCCGAAGTGGCGCCTCCAGCCGTCCCGCGACGCGTGGTGCGGCAGGTACTGCCTGCACCCGACGCCCTCCCGGTCGCAGAACGCCAGCACCGCCGCGTTCTCCCTCTCCAGCCGCTCGAGGTCGCCGGCGGCCACGGCCGACCTGAGCAGCCCGACGGCGTAGAACACGTCCTCGCCCCCCGGCGTCGTCGTCGTCATCCTGTCGTCCCACCGGTCCCTGTTCATGGGGTACATGAGCACGAGGCCGGCGGGCTTGGCGTCCTGGAGGATGCCCTTGAACACGCCGGCGTCGAAGTTGAGGATGCGCGACCTGGGGACGAAGAGGTTGAGCCAGGGGTGCGGCACGTCCCACGCGCCGGCCGCCCGCAGCTTCCGCTCCTCGCGGCCAACCCGGTCAAGGAACTCCACGTACGACACGTCCCTGACGAATGCGAACCCCGGCACAAAGTTTAGCTCCTCCAGTAGCCTTTCAAGTTTCTGCAAAATTTTTTGAAGTTTGTGCTTCAATTCTAACGAGTTGACGAGTCTTTGATGAAAAACCGACCGGTCGGTTGTGAATTTGTACCTGATTCACAGAGCTGGCAGTGTCATCGTTGTAGTACATTGCACCCTCGATGTAGTAGATTGCAGTGGAGCCGGTGTCGAGGACTAGCTTTGCAAGCTGATCAAGTTCTGAGGCTGAGAAGAATGAAGACGACCTCCGGCCCTCGGTGAGGGTCCGATTGAGCTGGACCTGGCCCTCAATGTAGTCGAAACCGCATCCGCTGGATGGGTTCGATATGAGCAGCTCCTGATCCCTGGTGAATGATTCAACATCGGTGTAGGCGATCCGGACCCAAAGAACACGTTTGGGGGCGGGTTCAAGCGCGATGCGGGCCCGGGTTATGACCCCAAACTGACCCAACCCGCCCAATGCTGCGAAGAACAGGTCCGTGTTCTTGTCCGGAGAGCAGGTGATCATTTCACCCATGCCTGCAACGAACATGCCTTGTTCATCAGTTAATGTTGTGAATCCTACTCGTTGAGACTAGTTGACAAATAAATAGATGAATCTGATAAAGAAGTTGTGCACTGGTCAGCAGCAGCCAGATATTGTATACACATGACCAGCAAGACTTGTACCTGTTACCACGTCAAGCTCGTGCACGTTGGAGATCTGCGGCCCAAGCCGGAATGCCTGCCCGCCGATGCCGCCGTTGGAGAGCGTGCCGCCGATCGTGATGTGGAGGTAGTCGGTCCATATGCGTGGTGCGAGGCCATGCTCGAGTGTGGCATGTAGGACGTCAATCCACAGCTGCTCCCCGCCAACGTCCACCCACAACTGGTCGGACGACAAGTTCGCACGGTAGCCGTGGTCACCATGCCCCATCGAGCGCATGTCGATGACAATGCCACCCGGGGCAAGGGCCTGCCCTCTTGCGGAGTGACCTTGCCCACGGGGCACCACGGTGAAGGGCTTCGGCTGAGAGATTGAGAGCCGGATTAGGGCGACGATGTCGGCTGGTGAGGTCGGATGGAATACCCCATTTGGGATGGCTTCCACAATGTGGCCAAAGTCTGAAGATGCCTTGGCGATTGAATCATGGTCGGTGTGGATTCTTGACACAATGTCTAGGGTGAAGATATCATCATCTGCTAGGGCATTAGTAGCTAACATATGGAAATGGTTTATGGTGGGGAGGAAGCTGGTGACCATGAGAAATGTAGCTAGACAAACCCTAGGCATGTTGTTGTTAGAAAGGGCAGGGATGGAAGATGGGCAGCTTGAGTTTGCTGATTGCATGAGAGAGATCTTGTGTGTGCTAAGGTCATCAATAGAAGACGCATTTATAGTTGAGAGTGAGTGTTTCAGTTAGTATTAGCTTTGAAAAATGCAACATGAGTGGCTGACTTCCTGCCAGAAAAGACAGATCCCGAAAAATAAAACCTGGTCACCGGCCCTTAGTTTGACTCTTCAGAAGACCCTCAATGATGATTGGTCAATACAAAATCATGAAACATCCTTGACTTTTGCAGGCCCAAAACTAATTAAGAGGGCACTTAAGTAAAAATACATATCTTATGAGACAAGAGATACATATAGGAAATGGTTGTTTGGAAGTTGGGAGAAAAGTTTTGTGGGATATCATTAAGCTTGATTCATGGTACTAATTGTCAACCATTTGATGGTTTCAAATCGAGTACTGTCTTCCTGGTCAATTTGTTTGGAAAGTATGAATATTGTGTCTTCAAGCCTAAAAGATTGCTATGCAATAGCTTTCTTATTATTCTTCATACTTACCCTCTCTAAAAGGCAAATAATTTACTAGAAGTATACAATTTGTACCTCTATTTCACTAAAATATATATGTTACTCTGTTCTTGCCTAGTCCACATGTTGCTGCATCCACGTCTCCCAGACGAAATAAACATAAAAAATGGCCAAAAAAAGAGAAGAAAATGGCAAAGATGAACCTCGGGTGTATTTGGTCCATAGTACTGCGGCTCCAAAGATTGACTTTGACGTTACACATTTCTTTTCTAACATAGCTTTCCTTTTTATTTCCTGGAGAGATCAGAGGGACTGACTTTTGACAGGCTTAAATATACTACCTTGTTTTTTGGCAGATAGTTTTTAGTTTCTGAAGTTGATAAACATATGATAGCATTGTTGACATATATACCAGCCAATGGGTGGCCTGAAAATAAGTAATGCACAGTAGAATTTTTAGTTAATTGAATCCGCTTAGTCGCAGCAGAGATGAGAACCTGAGACGGCAGTATTAATTAAGTAACCGAAGAGATATTGTATAGATTGGGGAGCATGGATGTTGCGGCCTACTTGTATAAGACCAAATCAGAGCTCGAGATATGTCAACGCAGTTCATGTTTAAATATAACCACTGCCAATTAGTGGTGGTCATCACAAGATTTCATCATTTTCTAATAAAAACAAATTCGACATTGATATATACTGCACTCACCATTCATGCACGCAAAAAAAAATCAATGTAGAAAACACAATGTGTGGTTGGAATTTTTAGCCAAGTCAATTGTGATCTTTTCAGAAAGAATAAAATTTTCAAAAAAGTGTCAGTGTGAGAAAAAGTTGCGCGGAGTCTAAATCTGTGTGCCCTGAATCCGGACAGGATGACTTTCAGCTAAACTAGGGAATATGTCAATGTTAGGCCGGCTACAAGAGCCTCAAATCAAATCATGCATGCAATGTTGTAAACTTATGGGAAAAACTTCCTGTTTGTTCTTGATAATAACGAGAACATTCTCTCTCAGGAAATTAGAGTACTTTTTTTGAAGTAGATTAATAAATTAGAGTATTTGTGAGGAGCAAATTTAAGTTCAGGCTTGGGCCAGGCTTGCATTGAGCCTAGACGGCTTGAGAGGCCCAAGAAGTGTTTGGGGTCAGAACTGAATTGCGTTCAAACGGGCGGGCCTTTTCCACTATAGTTATTTTTTCCCTATAATTTCTTTCACTTCAAAAATGCTGAGCCCTCCGAGCCGCTAATACTCGGGGTCGCGCGTGTGGGTGCGCGCCAATCGGTCGCGGAAGCGCTCCCGCGCGCGGCCCGCTCGTCCCGGGGCTGATTTTCACGGTCCACTAGTGTTTCAAAGCCCAGTTTGCTATTTTTTTATTTTTCCTCCTGAAAATTCCAATGAAACATTTTTTTCTTTTTTCCAATGGAACAATTTGTTCCAATGAAATATTTTTTTATTTTTAAGGGTAAGATTAATCCAACTGAATAAATTTTATTTTTTTATTTTGATAGAACTTTTTTCCCAATGGAACAATTTTTATTCCAGCGGAACAATTTGTTCCACTCATGGGGGAGCTGCGGTCTGGCGGCCCATGATGAATTCACGGCCCAGCTCCCCCCGCGCCTTCTGCGACCAGCGGGCTCGGGGTCCCCGAACAGCCCCCCTCCGAGCAGCCTAGCTCGGGCGCGGCTGTTGAGCACGTCATGGATCCAATGCGAACCAGATCAACAGAAAATAACTTGGGTTGCTTTCAACTTGGGCAAAATAGCTAAATTCGTCCCTGAACTATCGTGCTCATCCAATTTAATCCCTAAACTATCCAAATTGGTCCAATTACGTCCTTCTGCCAACATGGCATGCCATGGTGGATTGGCTCGTCAGCACCCAGTCGTACATCCGTGCAGGACTTATCATCTACAAGCAGCCTCGTTCCACTATTTAGCTTTGCACCAATTGGCAACCAGTGCATCCTAACACATCTCTGAAAAGTGGTGTGACCTAACAGATGGCCATTAAGCTCTGGGATTAATAATTTGTCCTTCTCTACGTGTGATACTCCCGAATCCCCGTTGCAATATTACATCTGTGACCCATCAAGAACAAATTGCCCATTGAAATGAAATCTAACAGTCAATACATCATCATCTCCCATGTTAATTCCACCCTACAGATCTATTTCGTGGATTCCATCAAAGAAACAAATCAAATCGCCAAAATCAAATTGCGATCCCATAAGCAGGATTTGCACATACCTTCAATCGCCAGCCAACCTCCACGATGGAGCAGGGACCTGCGCGGCGCCCTGCGAGGGCCAGCGAGCGGCCAGGGTTGGGGTGTCGACCTGCCAGGGAGGGGGCGGCGACCTGACTGGGAGGGAGCGGTCGGGCTCGATGCGTCTCCTTCATTTAGAATGAGGACCAGAGGTAAAATGGTCATTTCAATACAAGTTGGAACCGTAATCTGACTGGGGTTGACGAGGCAATCCACCGTGGCATGCCACGTCGCAGAGAGATGTAATTGGACCAATTTGGATAGTTTAAGGACTGAATTGGACGTTTTCACAGTTCAGAGATGGAATTGAGCTGAGCACGATAGTTCAGGGACGAATGTAGCTATTTTGCCTTCAACTTGCAAGAAGCTCCTGCCTTGGATACAAAATGCACGGACCGGTAGGTAGCACCATGACAAAACTTGACAACCATCGCCCAGCAAAAGGACCCAGATCAAGCGCGCATACTCAAATAGTTCCCAAGTTGGTGATCAGCACGAGCCGAGGGGCCCAACAAACTGATCTTAGAAGTTTCAGTCAGATCGCATCGAGATTCTTGGAGCACAAATTTCACAAAAAAGAGGCTCATTTCGTCGAAATTCTTGCTCAAATCACCGGCACCAAAACCATCATCTTACAAGCTTCAGACGACATTACACACAGAACTCACCTCTCTCGCTTGCTTGTTTACACCGGCGAGACACAACAGTGAACTGGTCAAGGACGAAGGCCAGCTCGATCACGGACAGATTCACAAGCCGTCGTCAGGTGGATCAGTAGTTGTTGCCCCACTTGTAGCGGCGGAACATGTCCTCCGTCTGCGCGTTCCGGAAGGCGCAGCAGCCGACGACGTAGACGAAGATGAGCGCGACGGTGGCGGCGAGCAGCGCCACGCTGGCCCGGCGCCACGTCTCCCGGAGCGCCCCCAGCTCGCCGGCCTTGCAGGAGGCGCAGCCGTAGCAGAGCTGCCCCGGGTCGTTGCTCCACGCCGCGCAGTCCGCGTCCGCCGCCGCGCCCGCCGCGGGGCCCGACCACGCCGTCGGGGACACGTACGCGAACCCGCACGCCGTCGGCGGCTTGCAGCACCCGGACTGCCATAGTGAACGCACGGGTCAGGTGATGGTTAATCAGAACGAGATTCAGAAGCTTCGTGTACGGGACAGAACTGCAGAAACGAAAATCAGTGGCTGGCTAACTTCTTGGATCCAAGCGCCGGCCCACATGGCACATGGCTCTGCTACACACACAGATCACTCGCCCAGTGGTGGTGGTGGAAATCATCTACGGAGTACATCTTCCCCAACTAGTGGAAGTGTCTGCACTCTGCAATAATTTAACACAATATACTGGGACTGAACTGACTGATTCAACCGTGGTGAATAATTTAACTCTTCTTTCTTTCTTCAGACCCTACAAGGTTTTTGTTCCTTGATTCCCCTTGCCAGGGTACCATCAGCTGGTACCAACTTTTAGACCACTTCAAAGTAGAATGAAACTACCAGCCACCTTACAATGGACTCCACTCACTTTGCTCATCTTAAAGAGGGTAACCATACAAGTTACTAAAACTCTGCTAAGTTGAACTAGAGTTTTACCACTTAGCCAAGCACTGTATAATGTACTAGAGTTTACTTTTACCACTTAATCAAGCACTGTGATTAGACTAACTGGTGAAATCGCTAGCAAGATGAAAATATAATAGGAGCAACAGTCACTACTTAGTTACCTCGATGGGCGAGAGGTGCGTCAGGTAGAACTGCTCGGGCACGATGAAGGATCTGTCCATGGCGAGCTTCCTGCAGGTCCCCGAGCCGGCGACGCACGCCCGGATCCCCTCCCACCGGTCCGGGTCGCCGGCGACGTACCTCCGCAGCCACGGCGAGTACCCCTCGAGGCGGTAGTCCTCGTAGGCGCGCCCGGGGACCGCGTACGCCCCGGAGCCGTGCGCGACAACGAAGGCGGCGACGAGGAGCGCCAGGAGAAGCGTGATGAGCGCGGCCATGGCGAAGAGGTAGCAGGCGAGGAGGCCCCTGCGGTTGCGATAGGCGCCGAGGAAGCCCGCGAGCGCGACGAGGAGGAGGAGCGCGCCGAGCGCGGCGATGGGCCAGCGGGCGAGGCGGGCGCACCCCTCGCCGCCGTGGCGGGAGGCAAGCCAGACGCCCGTGGCGGCGATGGGGACCGTGCAGAGCAGGACCAGGAAGGTGACGCACGCCGTGATGTTGTTGCTCACCGCCATGGCGGCACGGGCGGATGGAGCTGGGGGAGAGGGAGTGTGTGGGGGAGTGAGTGTGGAAGGGGAAAGGGGCGCGAGTGAGCGAGCGTGAGCTGGGCTGAGTGGGTTCACTTCCTCGATTTGGTCTTGCTCGGTGACGCGGCGAGAGAAGCAAGCCTTGTCCTTTCGTGGGAAAAAGGTTACGGCCGGCCGGAAAAGATGTCAAGATTTCTCGATGGTGTCCTCGAACGATGGTGCCTGGGAGACTGTAGCCGCCTGCAGCAGCTTCCGCGGCGAGCGGATGGCGTAATTGGCAAGCTTAAATGGAGCGCGTGCCGTATTGTTTACTGCAGTGCCCAGTCAGTCAATGGAGGTCGCCAGGGAATCGCTGCGGCAGGCACCATCCGGTGGAGGCGCGGAGCGGCACGGGGCACGGCCGACGGCCACGTGAGTCGCCGCCGGCCGACGTCGCGGCAGCTACGGCGGCTTGTGACATGATCGGTCGGAGGTGCGCTCCGCGCATGGGCAGCAGCAGCTTCCTTTGACCGCTCCTGCTCCTGGATCCGTGGATCGGATCGTCATGGGAGCGTGCCAGATCCGGGCTGCGGCCCGCAATGGCACGCGTGTCACCTCACCTGGGCCTAAAGTCGCTGGCCTGCTCGAGGATTCGGTTTGGCGCACGATGCTTGCGCTAGCTGCTGCTGCTCAAAATCAAAGATTCCGTCCGGAAAGCTTTACGTCTTTTCACGATCTTCATCAAGGATCCAGTTTTATAATTTTAGTTTTATAGTATCTTATGGTATGGAGTTTTTCAATTTTATGCAATAAAAATACGGTACAGAGGTATACGTTCCTCCGAGAAGATTGAGCCAGCAGATATCAAGATTGACGATCCAGTTAATACTATAATAAATATAAAAAAATACGAGCATATATGTTGCATCAAGAATTTAAATGTAGATGGATAAGTTCCACCATAAGAAACCTTATTAGCTGAGCTGCATTCATCTCTATTGAAAACCTATGATACGTAGATGTGTAATTTTGCTAGCACTCCCTTCCAATAATGGATAATAATAACAAAAAGAACATAAGGATGGCGGATACGGAAACTAAAATGGTGAAGCAATGTTGCGGGAAAAAAATAGAAGAGTTAAAAGCCAAGACCACAACTTTTTTTTGCAACTCCCTCTAGATTATTACAACAAAAATTGTGCAAAGGCAAAGCATGTATATAAGTTTTAGGAGATTTCAAAAGTATCACCACATGAGCAACCATTTAGTCAAGAACTACTCAAGTAAAAAGTAAACAAGATCATGAAAGCTTATACGAGAAAGATAAATACTCAACAAGAGGTCATTGCAAACACTCATATAAGCATCACAAGTCAAGTAAAAGTTTGTTGAAACCAAATGCCTACTTCTTTTGGTGGACATCATGTAACAACTAAGCATCCAAGTATATCAACATTAAGCACAAAGACTTGATAAGAGCATTTTCATCAAGGATCATTCAATTTTTCTGTTCTTATACAAATTAACCAAGTTACATGAAGTGCCTTTGCGGCACAAAGAAGCCATGCTCCCCCTTGGGTGCATCATGGGCTAAACATTTGCAATGACACCTAGATCATAGATCCAATTGGAAAGAATATGAATTCCAAGCACAAGCTAAGCATGGAGCTAGCATTCAAACAAAAGCAATTCATAAACAATCAGTTACTTATGGGTGATAAGAATTGCAAGTTCCATAGATCAGGTTTAGCAAGTGATTTAGAAAAAGGTCATATCACAATATCATCACGAGCATAAACCTACACATAGCCACAAGATCACCAACATATGCACTAGTTCACAAATAGCCTAAGCAAGTACTCAAGATATATAAGAGAAGCTCATCTAGTGCATAGTGTACAAGGTGCAATATGATACAAATGCAATGCATGGATATATCACAAGAAAGATCAAGTATACAAAATGATCCATGTGAATGCAATGCAAGAAGAGGTGGGACTCATCTCAAGATCAAGAAAGCTCATGAGGGGTTGGATTAATCCTCGGAACAAACCTAAGAAAAGCTTCAAAGCAAGTCAAGAACACCCAAGGACCCAATTGACTACCACAAGAAAGATACTAATTGAAGGACCAAAAATGGATACCAAATAAGTGATCAAAAGTGGATCCCAAATCCAACACAAGTCCTTAACCCAAACTCCTACTTTAATGAAGCCGAACTCCCCCTCAACCAAAGACATCTAGCACAAACAAAGCTAGGAAAACGATTCACACAAAAACCAAATGAAAGACTCCAAAACCAAATAAAAGGTGGAGAAGACTCAAAGAAAGAGCAAAAAGCAACTCGAAGACAAGACAAGCCCGAAAGCAAGTTAAATCTCAAATCATGCTAAACAATGTCATGAAGATATCAATTATGAGGGATTAAAGCATTGCAGCATGAAACCAATTAAACGAATAAAAATTTGGGCTTTCAAACATGTCAACTAGTTACAAAAAGACTATACAAATGATACCAAATGAACAACATGCCATTTGAACAAATTGAAGCATATAGAGATCATGGTATAAAGTTCATATGGATCACACCACTATCATGAAAAGGTGACTAATCCACCAAGATATCTTACAAAGCTAGCATGGCAAGATATACATGAGGAAAACACATGCTAACAAGAAAGGTGGCTAGCCTACCATGGTATATACACAACTACCATGGTATAAGATAAGCAAAGATACCACATGTTGGACAATCCATAAAAGCATGATACAAGAATATACAAGTGAGCTCAAGAGTGTACAAAGGTGAAACTCATAGAGCATAGTGTACAAAGCCTCTTGAAGGCCATCCAAAAGGTATGGAGAACCATCCAGCTCATGTTCTCCACCCCTCATCCTGCTCAAAAATGTGGATAGGAACAAGCAAATGACTCAACACTAGGGTTAGAGAAATGTGTAGAGAACCAGTGTCGAGCCATTTGTTCAACAATTGGGTTAGCAACATCGAACATCTTATGTCTCATTTGAGGATGACGATCACCATGATAGGGAAAACGTGGTCCGTCGTACCTCTGAGACCCAAAAGCACTAGTGTGCTATCCATAGCCATATTGAGCATGACTAGGAACACACTCGGCAACCCTGCGAGAAGAAAACGATAAAAAATCACCACCACGACTGGACTGAGGAGTGGGTCTAGGCACATATACACCATGAGTAGGGTGGTACATGTCCTGGTTGCCCCACTCACGCTCACGCCTCAAAGCTTTCTTCCTCCGAAAGCCAAACTCCTCAAGGTGACCCTCTCGGTGACAGTACTCACAAAGGAACCTCACAAGTCTCTCTGGCTATGGGTTAGCTCTCGCTTGAGGGTTCACTCTTGGCTGTGGATTAGCTCTCATAAACTTCATGGGTTGTGGTGTTTTAGCTTTAGGCTGTGGGTTTCGCTTTCTAGGTGGATCTGGAAAAGTATCAAGTTTGTTCCTCAGGTGGTTGGGTTTTTCCTCCTAGACAACTCTTTTAGGTGGTTGTGTTGGTGGCTCAGTAAACACTCCACCTTTGGGGTTACACTCTGGGTTGGTTTGCTCTTCACTCGGCTCAGAACCGTTAGGTGTGTTGAAGGTTGTTGGTTTCTCAGTCTGTTTCTCACCACTACACTCACCAACCTTCTCATACAACTAGTGGAACTTGTTATGCTCAATCACATTTCCAAGAACAAAACCATCAGTCCCTTTGAATTGCTTAATCATGATACCCAACTAAGGTTCACTACTTGACACCCAACTGAGGACTGTGCGCAAGTATGTGTTCTTATCATCAACAGTTTGTTTAGCAAGTTTAAGATCATGCAATTCAGAAATAAGAGCAGGGTAAACATCACATTCAGGAATCTTAGATTTCGCAGCATAATGTGATTTCTCAAGATTCTTAACCTTAGAGCAAACATCATCTAGTTGACTCTGTAAAATAGGATAAGATTTGCAAGCACCGAGCAGAATTGCCCTAGACTTAATTTCATTCAAAGCATGTTTTGTTTCATCAAGTTCATCAACCAAGGAAGCATGCTTAGAGTGTAAAGAAGCTAGATTAGCTATATGCATAGAGCATTCATCACATTCAAGCACATCATCAACAGCAGGAGCAGATTTAAGCAAATCAATTTCATGCAATGCTTTCTCAAGCTCAACCTTCAGCTCGATCGTTCTCTAGCTGCTCTTTTGATCAATTTGTCTTGGTTGAGCAAGCAATCATTGAGTTCATCTACTTCTAGGAGAAGTTGCTCACGACATTGCATTACCTCAGCTTCTGACTCGGAGTCGTTGTCGTTTTGCTCCTTGGTATCGATGGCCATGACGCAGTATCCGCCGCAGTTCTCCTTGGCGTAGAAGCAAAGGCCGTTGATGTTCTTGTCGTCCTTATTCTTCGCCTTGCGGTCATCGTCCTCCTCGCTTGAGCTTGAATCATCCTAATCTTCAGTGTCAGAGTCGACGTCGCTGAGAGAGGTGATTAAGGCGCGAGCCTTCTTCTTCTTCTTCTTCTTCTTCTTCTTCTTCTTCTTCTTCTTCTTCTTCTTCTTCTTCTTCTTCTTCTTCTTCTTCTTCTTCTTGTACTTGCACTTGTTGTAGTCGTGCTCATTCTTGGACTTGTACTTGCCAGGGCAGTTAGCGATGAATTGGCCAGGCTTGCCACACTCGAAGCAAGTGCTGCCGCTTCTTCGCTGGTTGTTGCAGTTGTCATTGAAGCGCATGAACAGCCTCGTGATCAAGGCAAGTTCCTCATCTTTAAGAACCTCGAGCTGCTCCTCTGAAATAGACAACAAAGAGCAGGTTCATGAGAATCAAGCAAAGGACATGGTTGTTTTGTTAGCTGAAGAAGAGGACTGTCCAAAACCTGACATGAGAATCAAGCTATGACGATCAGCGGGGTTCACATGCTTTGTTCTGAGGTTCATGTCAACCTCAGTCGACTTCAGCTTGGAAAAGAGCTCATCAGTAGTAAGAGTCTCATATCATGTGGACTTGATGATCGCATCAACCTTCGTACCCCACACATCTCGATCCAAAGCGTGCAAAAGCTTCAAAGCTCTATCATGATCAGAGTAGGGCAGAAGAGTGATATTTGCTTTCATCTTGTTCATAATAGTAAGAAAACGCTGAAAGAGAGCATCAGTAGACTCGCCGGGCAAGTAAGTGAAATTTTCATATTAACGACGATAAGTCTCGAAAAGAAGTGCTTTCACTTGTTTACTTTCCTCATGGAAACTCTACAAGCTGGACCAAATCCTATGAGCGAGGGTAAGATCCTCAACGCGATCAAATTCAGCACGACACAAACTTGCAAGAAGAATATCGACAACTTTGTTGTTTTGGTAGTACTTGTCCTTGTCATCCTGACTCACACGAGCAGTAGGAATATCATAGTATCCTGTTGTTGGCACTCCTTAGCCTTTATGAACTAATCCACAAGTGCACGAATACCGATGTAGCTTTCACCAGGGAGTTTACCTGGGTTATCGAATCCAAGGAACGGCAGACGCAACCAATCCTAGAACTATTCAACCGGACCGACCTAGAGAAAGGAGGTAAGAGGGTAGAGGGCTTAACTTCAGTTAGCCAACTCGTTACCTAGATAACTAGAAGCTATACTAACTTGATCTGCGTCCGCGGTTGGGGTGAAAGGACCACAGACTGAGGAAGAAATTGGGGGTCCAACTCGGCCAACGATCTACTGCTATGAAAACACCCGAACGTGATGGACTACAAGGGACGGACAGGGCTGTCACCACCTGCCGCCTACCATATCAGTTTCATGGGGTGGAGCACAACCCAAGATAACTATCAAGCCTAAGCACCACGCTTTAACTATCCAGTTACTGACTTCTGCCTCACGTTAAGGCAAGAAGAAACCCCAAATGGCCAGGCTTGCCGAACCACGCAGACAAGGGATCCCGTAGATCAAAGAAAGTAAACTAACCAGATACTGAAAGTAAAGAGAAGAACTAGCGAGATACTGAAGATAAACGAGGAACTTACTTTGATAATATTCCCCTGAGATGGATACAAAGTGGAGAAGGACCAAGAGAAAACCCCGACTCCTTCCCTAGCTCGGCTCTTGCACAAGCTCTCACCTCACACTCTCCCTATTCTACAACTGAACTGAAGCTATTAAGAATCTCACTTCTCTCTTGGATGGTGTGTCTTACAAATGAGAAATGGAGATCTATTTATAGCAGCTAGAGGTCGGTAACCAGTGAAGGGCGTCAAGACCACGCGACCTTGGCAGTTATCGTAGCTTCCACGCGAAGTTGAGCACCAGAGGCTGACAAGTGGGGCCGGCCGGCCTCCCCTGGGGATGGTGCCACTTGGCACCGCCTTTCGCGTGTATGTCTCTGATCGCTTCCTGAGGTCGGTAACTGTTGCTTTTTAGTTAAGCAACGGTTTTGGACATGCATGTGGGCCCTTTGATCCATGTGTGAAGGCTTTCGGGTTCTCGGATCAAACCGACTTCAAATGCACGATGCATGATCCTTCTGGGTGTGTTTCTTGACTCCTGGATCAGTGACGTGGCCAGAGGAGGGAGAGCCAGGCCGGCTAGCCTAGGGTAGGCCGGCCGGCCTGGGATTTCTCCCATTTCGGCCTAAATTTGCACACTAAGTTCATAAAATGATAAATGCAACAAAACTTGTGGAACTTATTAGTGTGGTTAGTTCTACTCAATTTTGGCTTGTAATCCATGAAAACCGGAGAAATGTTGGCGGTAAAAATTATCGAAATCGACCGCCAACACCTGTGTGATTTTCCACACGCCGGCTCCTCTACTATTGAGATGGGCTCTCATGCGAGTTTTCCAATATCTGTAATCAGACCCATCGAAGTAGAGAGGCCCGATGGAAGAAGTACGCTCCGAGGTCGCCATTATGGATCACAAAGCCAGTTAACGTGGAGTGATCCTAACCAGTGCTCTGATACCATTGTGGGACCGGAATGGACGACCAGAGAGGGGGGCAGTGAATGGGAGCCTTTAAAAAATTCTTTTCGATGAGAACCAAGACCTATGTCCCAAATTTAACTCAACACACCTCTCGAAAAACTGCCAAAGTGACACACGTCAACTCGTGATGAGCTGACCCTAGGAATGGTTCAGAAGATCTCGGCACAAAGCGGAAGCAGCTAAAAAACACGGCTCGAAGCGGAACGAAAACAACCGAAAGCGATCGTGGACAGAGAACTCGGAGATCCAACAGAGATTAACCAAGGCAAGCTTCAAAACACTAGCTAATCATGCTAAAGAAAACTTAACTAAGCATGCACAGGACTAACAAAAAATAACACGAACAAAAGTTAATTAAACAAGATCTAACAAAGCTAACTAGGGCTAACTGGAATTAGCAAGAGCAAAAACTAATTCGCAAAAGCTAATTAACCCTATATAAATATGCAAGAGAAGCTTAACTAAATAAGAAAAATAACTCTAAATATTAGTGATAGCAAACCCTAATTAATTAGCTAAAACAGGAAGTAAACTAATGTGAGAGGAAAGGAGAAGAGTAGCCTCAAAATGCTCCCTTGGGCTGATGGCCTTTCACGCAGTGGGCTGCCTGCATGCATGAGCAGGCCCAAACAAGCCAGGCCGTGGGTGGCTGACCGTGGGCGCTGGCTGTGCTTCGCGGTGGGCCTCTTGCCCACTGCTGCCGGCCTGCTCGTCTGCTGAGCGCAGCCTACTCCCGCGAGAGTGGGAAGGGGCAGCCGCTGCCTGGTGCCCCAACCTGACGTGCAGGCTGGCTGCGCGATGGCTATATATCGCTTACATTGATAAAATTGATTTCCATCACTGAAGAGCTACAAATAGTCCGGCGTGAGATTATTTGGCCTAATTAAACATTAATAACCCACCAAATATTATTTGGTGCTAGCAGACCCTCTTTGACAAGTGCTGATGTTGTTAGAATTCTGACAAGCGTTAGCGGATCCGGACTCTCTTCGGCCGCATGCATGGGCACATGCAAATTACATGCAAAGTTGCAATTCTTTTGCTTTCTTTTATTTTTCTACGGTATTTAGTTCCATTATTTTTTTTATTTTTATTTTCAGTCCTCTTCTAATATTTCTTCGTGATCTTTTTTTCTTTTCTTCTCCTTTTGTTTGTTTACTCTTTGTATTCTTTTTCTTTGCTTTTTCATATTATTATAGATATATCTTTTTGGTATATAAATTTAGTCACAATAGTTATCATTTATTTCTATATTTATAATTATTTTATTATTGAAATTTAGTTATTATTTGTGAAGGATATTACTTAGTATGTTTAGTTGATCTAGATATAGAAATACGTTTACTTAGTATTCACGTGTGAATATGTTTGGTTTCTTTATTATACATTGCATGCAGAAACTATTTGAGATTTTGACGTTCCTGCTCTTGTTTTGAACTCAAATGGTGATTTTACCCCCATTTTCTCAGTTGTGCAATTTTACCCTCGCTTTTTGAAAATGAAGCAAGAGCAACTGGACCAGGGAGGAGGAAGGGCAGGAGGAAAAGGAGGAAGGACAGGAGGAAGAGGAGGAAGGACAGCAAGTTTGACTACATTGTTAGGCATGTAGAAATGATGGTACCCCTAGTTGGCCATGTAATCTTGCTTTATTAGACTTGTATGTGGGGAATATGATCTAGACATGATGGTGCCCCTATTTGGCCATGATGAAATGTGATCTGTTACTTTCGGTGGACATATATATGTGTGTTATGGTACTTTTGTTGGACATACATACATATGCAAGTTATGTGCACTTGAACTTAAATTCATATTGTGTCATGTTGCTGCTAAAATTTTAAAAATTTTATCAATTTTTGATCATGTTTGAAAATTACAAAAATTTGGTTTGAATTTGCTTCTGCAAATTGTATTTACATCGGTCAAAATGTTGCCCATTACTTCTATTCAAAGTAAGGGTAAAATCACAAAGTTTACATAATAGTAGGGGCAAATCAGTCTTTCTACATCATTTTTAACACCGTTACATGCACTTCACGGAATAGGGGCAAACTCTCCCTTCATTTACAAAAAGCAAGGGTAAAATCGCACAGTTGAAAAAATAGGGGCAAAATCACCATTTCACTCTAAAATAGGGGCAAGAACGCCAAAGCCCCAAACTTTTTCTTCCAAAGCATATGCTCTATATGTATGTACCGTGGTGAAAAGAGCTTACTAATTTACTGATTTGTTTTCCATACTAACTTATTTGGTATGCATATATGCTTATAATTCTTCATATAAAATTATTTATCCGTGTGTAACTAATTTGTTCGCTATACCAAATTATTTGTTCTTGTTGTAGACTAAATTATTCGACGATACTGCATTTGTTCGCCATATTTATTTTTCATTATTTATCCTATACAATCAAATATTCATGATGTTTAATATTTTATTCGTGGTGAATTATTATTTGTTCATCATGTTTAATTTTTTATTATAGAAAATAATTATTTGTTCGTGGTGTTAAAATATTTGTTCCTAGTAACCTAAAATAATTCTTTAGTATTAAAAAATGTTTCTAAAAAATATCATACAAATATAGGCAAGTGTGGTCTTATTTTGAAGATCTTATCATAAGAAAGACAATGGTGCAATCGGAATTTAATTTGGATGCACAGTTTAATACTTATAGCTTTTTTAGTTTCAAATTTGCATGCATATGAAGACGTCAGCATATTTGTTCTCTTTTGCATGCAAGGAATATCTTTTATGCTTAGCTGAAATTAACAGATCGCGTTGCTATGGAAACAGTCCCATAATTAGGCTAACCCCATCTAATAAATTTTTCGGGAGGTTTCAGCCCATCTAATAAATCATCCTTCGGGTGATGGTTTCTTCTGCTATCACCTCAAGTGATATATAACAACACCCGGTTGGCTACCTGGCCAATGCGCCGCCGCCGCCGGCGGCCGGTCAGCGCGCGTACGCCTGCACACCGAGGCACGGCACCGCCCAAGCTCCCTCCTCCCGACTTCCCTGCGCACAAGAAGAAAAAGGAAGGAAACCAAAAGGAGAAAAGGGAAAAATGAAACCACAAATCCTAACTCTTCAAATCCAAATTACTCCCTCAATCCTCAACGATTCAACGCGAAACTCGAGCCATACATGCGCAACTTCAAGGACAAACAGATCCAAAAAGAAGTTCGCGAAAAGATCGAGTAACACTCGCGAATCGAAAATTGCACAAAAAATCCCCCGAAAATGCCAAAAAAGAAAAATGCAGGAGACAAACAAAAGACACACGAAAATCACAGCAACAAGTGATAAATTTCAGAGGACATGGTGAGGATTCGGACCTCACTTCTCATCTCAAAATCTCCGCACAAACACTAATCTGAAAATGAAAGATAAGAGGGCTAAAATAACCTAGGATTCAAGGAATGTGATGGCAACTAGCCATACCCCTCTATTAATGGTCCTCGCCTAAAGATGAAAATGCCCCTGCCCTAATACCTGAGATACATACCCATGCAGAGGTAAAATGGTCCAACTTTTCGTAGAGCTATCGGACGGATACGCCGTCTTCACGACTTTGCTTTGCCTCGACGCAAGTTTCGCGATGGCGCCATGTGTCCTCCATTACCACCATCCGGCCGCACCGGACGCGTCCCCGGTTTTGAGGCCAAACGGGTGGTAGACTGGTAGTTGGAACTTGGAACTGGAAGTGTAAACAACAGTTGAACTGAACTTGTCTCTATCCTTTCTTTGTCGCCGTTTTTATCTGTTTTTATCTGCTCTCTCTGCCTCTCTCTCTGTCTCCGGTTCCTCATCGCCTTAGGATGGAAATACTCGGGGTCGCACGCGCGGGTGCGAGCCGGCCCGTCGCTGAAGCACCCCGCGTGTGCGGCTCGCTCGCTCTGGCTGGTTTTTCGCAGCCCATTGTGGTATGCGGGCGGCCCACTGGCGTCCACCGACCCAGTTTTGTTTTATTTTATTTTTCATTTTTCCTCCTCAAAATTCTAACGATACAATTTTTTTCCAAACGGAACATTTGTTCTAGTAGAACATTTTTCGTGTTCAAGGGTAAGATAGGATCCAACCGAATAAATTTTTATTTTTTATTCCGACGGAACTTTTTTTTCAATAGCATTTTTTGTTCCAGCGGAATATTTTTTTCCCACTCCTGGGGAAGCTGCGGGCCGGCGGCCCAATAACATTTTACGGTCCAACCCTCGCGCCTTTATGCGATAGGCCTACTACCACTCGCGCTACCTCTAATAGCGCCCCCTGAGGGAGTCAGGGTCCATCTAGCAAATGGAGCGAATCACCCAGTACCCAGCCAATCGAGGAGCAGGGAGCGGATGCGGTGGTCTGCCCCGCGCAATTCGGCATCGAGCTCTCCTCTCGCGTGCTTTGCCTGCTGCATCGGCCTTGAGTGTCGCGGAGAAGCTCAGTAGGGATGCCGCAAGATGCGTGGCGGGGGATGGAGAAGGTGAGCCTGTGCTGCTCCACTAGGCAGCGCGCGGGTGGGATCTGCGATCTCCGAGCTCTACCAGGGAAAACGGGAGGATGAACTGGATCGGATCGGACACCAGTCATTTATTTGGTAATTACCAACGGTAAAATACCGGTTGGATACGGTATTTAGAGAAAACGGTCGGAATAGACTGAAATAGTTTTCATTTTTATTTCCGAATTATTTTACCAATTTTGTTTTTGTTTTTTTCGTAATTGTTGCCGTTTTCGATTAGCCCTGATTTTCGATAAAATCTCGGAAATGATTCCTGATAATCCGAAAATTATCGTTCAATTATCGTTTTCGTTTTCATCGTTACTGTAGGACCAATACCACACAGCCGAAAAGCGAAAACGTTACCCCCAAATATATGCCCTTTTTCTTTCCTGGGCTGCTTCTTGTAATTCCGGACCTTCATTTTGTCAGAAAACTAGTGGGCCTTTTCGTTTCCCCTTCTTTTTGTTAGGCCGAAACTTACTGGGCTGGAGGCCCGTGCAAGGCACTCGTCACCGAAGCCGAGAAAACCGGGCTCTCGCCTTCTCGGGCCCCGGTCGCCGGAAAACAAACGGACCGTCCTGCGCCACTGGCTCCGGCGACGAACGCCGCCCTGCTCGTCCGCCACCTCCGCGTGCGGCGGCGGCGGAGGCCGTGCCTCCAGGGTCGGAAAAACACGTAATGTAAACAACCGGGCGGCCGGAGCGCATCGTCGTCTTCGACTATGTTCCTTTCGCTCACCTCTCTAAAATCCAAACCATCCCGACTGCTCGATTTTTGTTTCTTCGCTGCCTGCAAGTGATCTGCAGCAACGAGGTGGATTTAGTTTTATGGTAGGCAGGTTTGCCCATGTAATCTTGCTGGGCTGACAGTTATAGCAGGAGCTTGTAATAGCTTAATCGATTAGTGGTAGAGGAGAATGATGACTAGCCCTGTGAGGGATTTGAGTTTGGTGAAAGGTAATTCGTTTCGCATTTGCAAAAATGTAACTTTCCAAAATTAATCTCTAGTAGAACCATTAGTCGTTATCTTTAACCTATAGCCAGCTACTGACCGACCATGCAGTCAACATCCAAAACTTTTCATGTTTCACGGCATCGTTTATCCGCAGTTAAGGTTACAGGTGGCGGTAGTTCTGAAGACACATAGTTTCCAGATATTTGGAGCCGATCTTTCCTTGCATCGTCAAATAGCAGCGATCATCCTCTATTCATCCTTGCAGTGATGTCGAAGTTTGTGTTGAACAGCAAGCAATCATCTTGTCAGATAATTAAGTTTGAGCAAAATTTTCCTGGGCAAAATTTCAACAACATTTTTATGTCCTTGTCACCCATCAAAGCTCATTGTATGGTTACATCTTCTTCAAGAACTGGATAAGGAGAAGAGAATGCCCTTGAATGCCTAGGTGACAAGTTATGCTTTGTATATCTGTACAAAGCTGCAGGAGAAAAGATAAGTTGTGAGAATTCAAGAACGAGAAACTTTGCTTCTGCAGGGTTCTGTGTTATCCCCGTCCATGGGTCCTCAGGTACTGAAAAGGTCCTGCTGTCATCGACCGGATACTTGTCCCAATCAGCGACCCTACGGTTTATTGTCATTACTTTGAGATGGACCACAGGTATACCATTATTGTAGGCTTGTAATGTAGTAGCTGAAGTTCAAGCTCATCCATGACGATGATTTTCTTTATTTTTTATAAATATATTTCAACATAATCCTACGTACCTAAAAAAGAGTAACAGGAGAAAAGTGAAGGATAACAAGAATGTTTCTTATTCACCCAATCCATATGGTTGGTATGTTTAGTGACAAGTGGAGTTATGGGCAGCGTTCATGCATGCTCTGTTAGGCTCTACCATGTAGGTTCAGATATTGAAGATTTTGCAGGCATCAGTTCATGATTACACAGCTCAAGAAAGGTGGCTATGCCTCCTTTCTTGTTTTCTTTAAACTGTGGTCCCTTAAGCCTCCACACTGCACTTTCATCCACCTAGCAAATATCTGCATGTCTGATGCCCTGCTTTGTTGATGCTCCATGTTCATCAGCAATCATATGACATGGTTACATGGGCCTTTAGCACATTTAAAGTACTCACGTAGCCACGTGTGGTGTCTTCCAAGTATAAAGACATGGCTTCATGTTACTGCATTGTCCTTCGCCGATACTGAATTGCTTGTTTCCTGCTGATGCTGTCTTCAACCAGGGCGGATCATGAAGCAGTCTTTTTGCCGTGTCAGGCACTGTTGGACATGCTCACATAAGAAACCATTTGCTTATAGTCACATTGTGACAATTTTCAGATAGGAATCCGGGACTGTGCAATGGCGGCTGGACCGATAAGAACGGAGGAGGAGAAGAAATCCTAGTAGGATGCAGCTATCAGGAAGTAATTGGACTTAGGACTTTGGATAAGGAAATTGCGTGAGGCAAGCTGCTAGCATGGCATGGCAGGTACAGTTTCATGAAGATGAAGCAGCCTTATCCAGGACCAACACTTTTCATATGTGTATATCCTTTGCCTACCCCGAACCATTCTGTTTGGGCATGTGGGTGCAGCATTAAAAATTGTGTTAGTTGTTGAGTCCTGTGGCATAGAACCTGTGGAATGGGATAACAGAGGTCTTAGGCGTTGAAATTTGTCGTCATTGCAGTCTAAAGCAGATCATAATCTATTGATTAGATCACTGATCTTTGGTCAGTATTGTATTAGGTGTTGGAGCTGCTCTGCCACTTGGAACCTAGAACTGCATCCCTTTTCCTTGTCAGAGGAGGTGGGCAGAAAAGTGTGTGAAAGGATAGTAGCAAGGGAGGAAGGGCTAAATCTTGCACGTAGCATTTTGGCAGGCCAAATGCTTTGTCGTTTTGGATGCTTGAGCAAATGACAAGTGATTTCGCCTCACTGAATTTATATGTGATATCACAAAGCCTCAGACCTTTTACGCTAGTTGGGTGTTAGTTCAAGATGGCTTTTTTTTTGTACTTTCACACTGTCAAAAATATGTTGCGGTGAATTCTTTCGGTCCATGTTGCTATAGTTTTTAAGATATGTTGGTGGAAAGCTGGAGCTCCTGTAAGTTGTGATAAGGCTCGTCTGCACTTTTTCTTCTCTTCCTTCGGTTCCTGCATTTTTTATGATAATATGGCAGGTACCAGTAGTGGAGCGTTCTGAACCTGAATTCCTCCTGGCCATAAGATTCAGAGATGCCAAACAGATCAGATTTGGATTGGGTCACCACAGTTGTAAGGAGCTTGATTCGCTGCAAGTTTCATCGATGGAAAGCATATAGAACAGTATTTCATCAAAATGGATGGAGACATTTATAGCTGCATCTTGGTTACTACTTTTCACTATCACTTTCTGAGTATTTGGCATCTTGCAGCAAGAAAGTACAGAAACAGAGAAACACCAGATAAAATGGAGAACCTGAAATTTTCATGCTTCCTAGATCCTATAATTTTTTTATTACCGTTAGTCTATTGTTAGCTCTAACTTTTATTTCATCTGTTAAGGCTGATATTCATTGCACCCTTTGACCTTTTCTGCCTCTGTTCACTCTGTTTGATTGTCCATGAAGCATTACATCCAGGCGTCTGGCACCATGCAGTTAGTGGTTATGAACAGAGGCAAAGAAAGGAACATATCCCTTTTTCCCATTTACTTTCCTTTGTGTTGATTAATTGCTTGAAAACTTTAGAGGATGCAGGAGCTATTCAGATAAGTAAACTTGGACAGTCATTTGGGTGAACTTTTCAAGAATTATGTTCTGATGTAGTTCGAGGTCAAACTTTACAGGGTTATTCCCCAGTTACAAAGATCAATGGCTGACTTATTAGGATGATAAAAAATGTATGATCCAAAGGATGATATGATTGGATTGAAATTGTTGTCAAGACTCGACCACGGTTGCCCGGGTTAGTTAGCATTTAGCATAGCGAGATGCCTCCACATATACCGTGGGGGCGGTCTTTCCCGCCACAGGTTGAGTTTTTATTTTTTATTTTCTCAAGCCTAATTTCAGGTCCCTTCCTCTCTTTAACAGCAATCCTTCGTATCTTTTTTCTACAATGGCATTACTATCTTGAGAAGTATTCCTTTTACAATGCATTGCTTTATATCCTGAGCCTAATTTCTACTCCCTTTGTCCCAAAACATAAGTCATTCTAGGATTTAAAATTTGTCCCAAAAAATAAGTCATCTTATGTAAGAATCAAGTAGTGTTAAATATAGGTAATAAATAGGGGCAAACACGATCATTTTACCTTCTTGTTAATTTGTCCTAGAATTTCTAGGATGACTTATTTTTTGGGACGGAGGGAGTAGATCATGTAAGACGCATTAACTTCAGAAAAATAGTCACATTAGAGAAACATGAGCAGAATTCTTGTGAACTGAACACTACGAATTAGATCTAACCACAGTGCCAAATTGCTTGGACATGTGTACGCAGGTGATGAGCGATGAGTTGGAGTTGTTGGCCTAGGCGCGTGCGGCCAAACTGAGCGATCTCACGGTAGTCAATTGCCGTGCTGGTATTTTGGGTCCTAGGCCAGTTTCCAAACATGGCGGCCTGGGACGGCGGAACCCCACATGGAACCAGCTGCACATGAAAGAACTATTCAGGCATCAGAGATGCAGGAAGGGAAGGCAAAGGAAGTATTTTTTATGGGTCATGCGCCTGGTTTTGCTTCCAAAATATTGGATACAGTTTGTATACAGCATGTGCATGCTGTGCTGTACTTCCCTTGAGCATTGCACTTTTTTGGAGGCAATGTTCATCTTCTTTCTTTCCGGGGAAGCGTTTCTAATTCCAACTCTGATCCAATCTTGATTTGGCATGTGCTGTGAGTTGATTGAGCATTTCCTTTTTCTTTTTGAAGACAATGTTCTTTTATATCCACATAAGTACACAACAGTTGATCCAATCTTGATGCTGCACATGGTACATCTCTTAGGTATTTCTCGTTGTGCCGGTAATCATTTTTATTTACACATGAGTGTGCATATTAACTAGACCATCCTGACGTTTTCAGTAGTTTACCATTTTGCAGGTAACTGCTTCTACTGCACACCGCACTGGCCACATGTTTGAAGTACTTCTCAATCTCAGGCAGCAATTTCTGTTTCATCTCTTTCACTGGATTGGAAAGCAATGTCCCATACAGCTTCTCTCAAAAACAAATGTCGCATACAGCGCGACCCGGACCTTTGCTTGCTTCAATGCTACTCTGTTCTGTGGTCATGACTCATGAGCAAGGCATGTCTCTATACTCCTATTGTAAGTTCCTTTGCAGGATACTCTAAGGAAAATGGTCTCATTAGATCATATTGTAATTTTGGTGATTGAGTGATAACATGATCAATGGGATTAACGAGTTTGTGAGCTCAAGATTGTAGAATTTTTAGGTTCCATGGATGGAGTCCAAACCATCTCCAAGATAGTCGAAATCGTCTCCAAGATACAATGGATGCAGTGAAAATGCAGAGATCAAGGTGACCGTGGAGACCCCCTTCTTTGGTGGAGAAGCTCCTTAGTGGAAAGCGGGATCAAGGTGACCGTGGTGACTTATATAGCTTTGGTGGCAAGTCAAGAAGAGTTCCGGGAGAGACTTAGTTGTCGAGAAGCAATACTCTTTCTGAGTGCTTCAACAACGTGGATGTAGGAGTGACTTTGTGCCTAACCGAACCACACGGGATAAATTCTCGCGTCAAGAGTTTGCTTCCTCTCATCCCCTCATTTAACCTTCCGCATTTATTACTTGCAATTTTTGTGTGCCTTTATTTTCATAGAGTAGCATTTTGATAGGATTAGCTATAGGTTGCAAAACTCTTTGGGATGAGAGTTTCACACTAGGAGAACCATAGTTGCACATCTAGATAGCATGATCTAGTTTAATTTTTTTGCAAATTAGTTGGAGCCATAGGTTAAGATTTTAAGTTTGCCTAATTTACTCTATTCCCCTGTTAGACTACGAGCACTGATTCCTTTCAGATACGGAAGATATGACCATCATATCTAAATAGTCAGCATTGGTTCCTGTTAATGAAAAGGCTTCATTTATAGTTTTGCTTCTGCTGCAGATGGATCGTATGAACTTTTTTTTCCTTGAGACTACTCTGCTGCAGAGTTTGCAACCAAGGATCTGATTATGCCACTCTGTATTGTTGTAGATGCTGGTACGTACATTTTTTGCAACTTAGTTAAAGTTAAAAAAGAATCTGTCTTATGGCAAAACTAAAACGGCATCCGTGTTTCGACTTTCAAATGGATGAAGAAGTAGCTGCCCATAAAGCAAAACAGTTAATTGATTTCGTTTTGCTAGGTACTAGTCCAGTTTGTTGGGGCTGCACGCTGATGATGTTGTTAATGATGCAACCCTGGTGAGTGAGCAGAGCAGGTCGTTGGTGTGTACCGTCAATTGTACGGCACGTCCTGCCATCAGGGTTAGTTCATGGCGGTGTCTACTAAGACTATCTGCAACGGTGGCCCCTATATTTCACCCTCCAAAAGGAATATATCAGTATCATGTAAAATATTCCATCCTCTAAATCTAATCTCAATTGCAACGGTAGCTGCTATACTGCCCTGTATCTACTCTGCTGCGTCTCTGTCCCGTGCTCAATGCCGTCGCCGCCGCCGCCGCCCGCGCCCTCGCTCCTGCACCTGCGCTCGCCCGCACCCTCGGCTCGTCGCTGTGCACCTCCGCTCCCCCTGCACCACAGCTCGCTCCGCCATCGACGCGCCGGGCCACCGCCGCCGCCTCGCCAAGCGCCCGAAGCCGGTCGGTCCCTCCTCCCCCATGCCGGTGGCCACGCCCCCTCCTCTTCCTCGCCGGCGGCCGCACCCTCGCTCCTCCCCACGCCGTCGGCCGCGCCCTTCCGCTGCTTCCTCTCCGGTGGCCACACGCCAAGGACCAAGACAGGTTGTGTACCAATCTCTGGACCAAGATAATCCTGCAAACCAAAAAGAACAGTGAAAAAACTTGTCAGTCAAATGAAGAATTCACAGCAACCAATTTTTGGCAATAAAGATTACATAGCAACACTGTAGTTGGAAGATCTATCAAAGAAAATGCAGCACAAACCTTTGACATTATATCAGCAGTTCATCTCCTGATTCTGAACTTTGAATGGCATCTCCAGTTCTCTTCTGTTTATCTTCAGTGAACCTGTGGTGTCCTCCTGATTCTGAACTTTGAATGGCATGTAATATATCTACTTTTCTTTCTGATGATATCTGAATAAGTAATCTGTGTTGAGAAATGGCTGCTTTGTCTGGTACCTTGTGTGTTTTCGGGAGCTCAATTCTAAATAAGTGTGTGCTGTGTGACTAGATTCTACCACCAAATAATGGTCATTCTTTTATGGTTTCAGATTTGACTTCTTACTCTGCAGGAACACCAAATAATGGTCGAAACTGTGTTTCATGAACTGGTTGCATTCAAATTGTTCTTTCTTCCTCGCAGGCTGCACCATGGATCTCCCTCGTCCATCTTTGCGGCTGCACCAAACAGTGGAGGACGAAGATTGTACCCTTGTTCGTTACTTGATGGCTGAGGATAACCCGAATTATGAGTTTCTCCATCATGATGACGACATACACACTCTGGTGTCAGCCATGGATGCAGAGAACTCCTACCACCGCTCAATACATGTGAGACGACTTGTCCCCAGAGAACGTGCTGATGGAGAGGCAAGGATCATACGCCAATACTTTGCTGCCAATCCTATTTACACCCCTGAAAAGTTTCGTGAAAGGTATAGAACATGGCGTGTCAAATTATTGTCTTTTCTCTCAATATGTGCATGTTGCTTACATTTTCTATCTTGCAGGTACCGTATGAAGCGTCATGTGTTCATCCGCATATTCTTAATGCAGTTCAGTCTGTGGACAGCTACTTCCAGCAACGTGAGGATTGCACTGGGCTTTTAGGATTGAGTGCTTTGCAGAAGGTGGTAG
This sequence comes from Panicum miliaceum, assembly GCA_032594955.1. NCBI lineage: Eukaryota > Viridiplantae > Streptophyta > Magnoliopsida > Poales > Poaceae > Panicum > Panicum miliaceum. Next base: position 41,800,734 of record CM064062.1, read on the forward strand.
CCGCAATGCGCATACTGGCGTATGGTTTGCCGTTAGACGCTGTTGATGAGTATGTGCAAATTGGCACGTCAACTGCTCGTGAGACTCTTAACCATTTCTGCAGTGCTGTTATAGCTGCCTTTGGGGAGGAATACCTGCGTTTTCCAACACCTGTCAATGTGGCTCGTCTACTGCAACAGGGTGAGAGACGAGGTTTCCCAAGTATGCTTGGTAGCATAGATTGTATGCACTGGAAATGGCGGAACTGCCCTACTGCTTGGAAGTGCATGTTCACTGGACACGGGAAGCACCCATCCATGATCTTGGAGGCTGTAGCATCTCATGACCTTTGGATATGGCATGCCTACTTTGGCCTTCCAGGCAGCTGCAACGATATCAATGTACTGCAGAGGTCGCCTATTTTCTCAGCATATATCCGAGGAGAGTCACCTCCTGTTCACTTCACTGTCAACGGACGGACATATGACATGGGGTACTACCTTGCAGATGGTATATACCCTGATTGGCCTGCATTTGTCAAGAGTGTTCGTGTAACACCTCAGGTGTTTAATTTACGAAATAAGCCTCATTAGCTTAACATGATGCATAAATAATTGAGAAAAGTTTAAAAGAAAATGAATTATAAATTGGTTTTGCTTGGAATTGAAAATAGTTGGGTATATGTGCATAAGTACATGTACGTTAATCAAACAAATTAAATAACTTTCACATTGATGCAAATATGGCTACAAAATTGAATAGGAACATCATTTTTGACATGATAAACAAAAGTCTAGTTGAAGCCTAGGGGAGAATGCAAAGTTTTGTCCAGGAATGACGTGCCCTCCGAATTATACTTTTTGAGTTTTTAAAATAACTTCTAAACTAGAACTCAAATGAACTTTGGCCTGAAACAAAACTTGTGTAACTTTTCATTTTGAACAACTTTCGTGTTCAGAGATTTTTGAGTTGCAACACGAAAATTTGAGAAACACTTGAATTTGCAAACCAGCCCCTGCCTTTTCTTCTATTCTCACTGCAGACCCTTCGCTCGCCCAACCCTTCGCTCGCCCGACCCTACGCTCGCCCGACCCTCTGCTCGCCCGACCCTCGGCTTCGCCCGACTCTCGCTTCGCCCGACCCTCGCTTCGCCCGACCCTCCGCCCGCCGCGAAGTCGCCGCAGGCCACTTGGTCGGCGATACCTGACCGGCGCTAGGCGCCAAGCCAATGCCTGACCGTGCCCGCACGCCGCGCTCCTCCCCTATCCGCGCAAGCCACGCGCACGCCGGCGACGCGCGCCTCTGCTCGCCACCCGCCGCGCCCAATAGACAAGCCGCGCCGTGCCCGTGTCCCCGCCGCGTCCCGCCAGCCGCCGCGCTCGCCGCCCGGCAAGCCAGCTGCTGCAGCTCCTCGCCCAACCCGCGCGCCGCGTGATCTCCCGCTCCCCACGCCAAATCCTCAGCACCCAATCCCCTGCCCGCGCCCGCCGCACGCCGCGCCGGCTCTGTTCGCCGCCCACCGCGATCAGTAACGCACCTCTGTCGTGCCGCCCGCACCCGCGCCTCGCAGTCCAAGTCCCGCCCCTCCTCCCGCCTCTCTGCTGCCTACATAAGACCGCACTGAGCCCCCCTCGCGCGCCCAGACACCAGAACGCCGCCGCCGCTACCATTACCACCGCCGTGCACGACCCGTCCGTGGAGCCCCACTCCCCAGCCTCCCACTGCCCAAGCCCATCGCCCAGCGAGCTTGCCCTCCCTCCACTGAAGTTCACCGGCCTATTCCTCGGCCAGCTCGACCGCCGGAGCACTGCCAGCGCCGCCCGCGCCGCCGCCGCTCCCTTGCTGCTCCATGGACAGCTCACTCCGAAGCTCCTCCGTCCCAGCCAAGCCTCGAAATGGGTTCCCCTCGACGCCGCGAAGCTCATCGACCAGCCCACGCTCTCCCCTCCTCGCCGGAGCACCGTCGCCGACGCTCCGTCCCGGCGCCGCACCTCTGCTCCGCGCCGACGAGCCACCTCCGGCCACCCCCAACCCCGACCAAGGCCATCCCAAGGTAGCTCTCACCTCCTTGGATCTCCACGAACCTTTTCCCCTCGCCGCCGACGAGCCCCCTCGCCGAAATCTGGCCGGCCGCCATGCCAGCGCCGCCAGGGACCACATTGCTTTGATTGCAATCTTCCTAGGGGCCTGCACGCAAGTTTCCAGGGACCCCTCTGTAAAAGAAAGTTTTAAACCTAGTTTCAAAAATAGTGAACTTGTAAAATTCATCTAAAATCGTAGAAAACTTGGAAAAATACAAACTCAACTTTTATGTAATCTTTAGAAGAAGATCTACAACTTTTGTTACATGCTTTTCTTCAGTTGCTTGCTAAATATTGCTATTAATTAAATGGAAGGTTTAATAGACTTTAATTGTACCCACTGTTGTAGACAAAGGCTAAACCTGAAAATTTAACAGTAGATTGGTTACTTGATTTGTAGGCCAGTGTAAAAATATTAGGACCAGAACCCATCTCTAGCTAAACGTTTTGTTAAACCTTGTTTATGTCATGAAATAATACAACTAATTTGTAACTGTTGTTGTATTGTGATTCATGTGGTTAAACTTTTCCAGAGTTGTTATATTGATGCCTAAATACCACAAAAAAAGTTTAGAACCTTTTTCCTCTCTTTAACCTATTTATATAATTTTGTGGTAGGAAAAATGCACTAATTCAAATAATTAGTTTCTGTACTTTAAAAATGTTCATCATTTTACTGTGGAACACATTAGAGTAGTTCTTGCTGTATAAAAAGTTTCATACACAGAAACCCTATAAAACATCCTGTAGAAAGTAATCTTTATGAGAGTAAGTGTATATTGTCCTATTTATTATGCTTTGTATCGTGCACAGTAAAATCTGAAAAATTTACAGTAACATATTTATGGATAGATTAACCCCCTGTAAAATTTTTGGTGTCATAATTTGCATGGTTTGTTCTGTATAAAAATAACTACATTCTTGCAGTAGCTGTGTATTACAGTTTTCATAATTATTCTGCTGCACAGAAAATTCTAAAATTTTTACAGTAGTCTTATGTCTGCATAGTGTACTCTGAGTAAAAATTTCATCACCAGAAGTTACCTAGTCCAGAAGTTGTGTTTAATCCATGTTGTGCTTAAAAAATTAAGTTTCTAATACAACACAACCCCCTCTATTAACGATTGCCCAAGAAAATCGTAACTAAGTAACTTCACAACTAAGTTTTGTGGACTGCAACTTTATCGTGAAGGAAAATAATCATCATACACCATCACTATAACTTACACTTGTGCATTCATATAGAATCGACTACTCTCGCCGACGGAACGTACGAGCTGGTGCCTGCGTTCGAGAGTGAGCAGCGTGAAGCCCAAGTGAATCTAACTGAAGCTTTCAAAGACCCGAACCCGAGTTCGGACGAGCCCCAAACTAGTTTTACCCAAGAAGGCAAGCCCCGGAGCATGAACCCTATTTTTCTAAACTTATGCAACTTATTACTCTACTTTACTTGTGCATTAAGTTTATAGGAGTTGAATGAAAACTTAGTTGCATGATCCTAGATACCCATGCTCTGAACACTAGATGTAAGGTTCGATAGAATGCTATGCTAATAGGACTCCGGTAAAAGTCGAGTGATTTCCTGTCACTCGCGAGAATTGAGAAGTTGAATGTTTAATACATGCTGCAATCATAAGGTCGACGGACGGGGCTATGGTATGATGTTTATGTTGATGATTGAGACCCGTCTATTTAGTGAAAAATGCTAAGGCCGCAGTGTGTGGTAGTGGTGGTTAAGTCTTTGAACATACTAATCACATGCCGAGAATATGGTAATCGGTAAGCTTAAGTACCTAATCGGACTGGCAAGTGGACAACATCCCATCATCTCAACTTCGGTTCCATGCGCGCACATGGTGGGTGCAGAGCTAGGCTCTGTAGTCCCGGATGGTGGCCCTGATCCACAACCGAGGAAGAAAGGGAAAAAGTTGCACGTGTGACTCTTGGAGTAACCACGTGACGTGTGTTTAGGTTTCCCTTGCAAGGTTAAGAAATTCGATTCGAATCGTCCGTTTCTCGCGGTTATTGAGACTGCTTGACCCTTTTACCACATAGAGTAAGAAGAAGAACAATGATGATGATTAATCTTGTTGGATGCAAATTAATTCTTCCACCATGTGTGATATTGGATAGTTGCTTAACTAGAATGGTTAAAGAAAACTAGAATCTGGAGCTAAAATTTGAAAGTAAGGACCTACTTGTATATGCTTTTCGGCAAAACAAACCCTCAAGCCAAAAGCCTTGCATGTCTAGGAGTCGGCTAAGTATATTCCACTAGTCGGGTAAGCCTTATTGAGTATTAGTATACTCAGCCTTGCTTGTGGCTTATTTTCAGGTGAAACTTTTGAGGATATGATCGCTAGTTTGACTTGGCCTTGTACCCTTCCTCCTGGTTGGTCGGTGGAATGGGATACGCCCCCGGCCAACGGTGATAATGCCGAGTGATGTCTCGTACGGGCTTCATCGAGGCATCCTATATTGTTGAGTAGTTTATCGTTATTTTTTTCCGCTGCATTAAACTCTGAAGAACTCAATTATTTTAAACTCCGTTGTATTAATAATTTATGATGAACCTATGATGTAAAATTTGTGGAATGTTGTATCCTCTGGGCTCACCTTCGTGTGAGTACATGTATGTGTGGTTTCGATCGGCAAAAACCGTGGTTGTATCAGGAGGTTACCCGACAGACCAATGGATTATTCCGTTTGAAGTGCGAGTTAGTCCTGATTGCCCTCGTGGTGATGGTTAGCGCACTTGAGCCGGATTAATTCAGGTGGTTCTGCCACAGTTCGCCATCCCATGGAGAGGAAGACACAATGTTTTGCTGCTGTGCAAGAGGGTGCGCGCAAGGATATTGAGAGAGCTTTTGGAGTTCTTCAAGCTAGGTGGGCAGTGATCCGTGGGCCGGCTTATGGATGGGACAGGGAGTAGCTTTCTGATATTATGACCGCTTGTATTATCATGCACAACATGATTGTCGAGGATGAGAAATCTGAGGCCATCAATACCAACTTCGACAACATTGGCAGACAAGTCAATCCTTCAGGTGGAGATGTAGCGGAACAGGAAACATTTGTAGCAGCACATCACAAGTTGCATGACCAAGCTCGCCATATCCAACTTCAGAAGGATCTCGTCGAGCACAACTGGATGCGATATGGTTCAACCTAGTTTTTTCTTTTTCTTTTGCTTTAGTTGTAATGTGTTTACTGTATGATAATAATCAGAGCATTAATGTAAGAATCAGAGCAGTAACCCTTCATGTTTCAGCCTTGCAATGGTCAGGTGATGAGATGTCAGTGAAACTATTTTTGAATTTGCTCCACAGCTGGTTCTGAATACTGTATGATTATGCTTGTGATAACACATGCTTATGAAATCAGAAAAAAAACCTGATCAACTTCATTGTTGCTTGTCCTTGACAGTGATACAGACCACAACAGCTTTATTCACCAAGTCAAATCTGTTCATGTCAACTTATCTAAATCAAACTAACAGACTTGACCAAGTGTCCAACAGCCACCAACTTATCTGTTCATGTCAATTTAATTCAGAACAAACAAACAGAAACATGCTAAATGAAACTTATTTCAGAAACATGCTGCGTTATGAGTTGTACAGATAGACCAAAAACATAGAAGGCAGTCCAAGTGTCCAACAACCACCAATTTCAGAGAATTTGACAGAACATTCCATGCAACACCAAGTTCAGAAATGATGAAATCCACAAAACCTGAATACAAGTATCAAAATTTGCCCATACAACCATACAATAATTTGCCCATACAATAAGTTCAGAATTTGACCAAAAACCTGAATTACATCACATCTTTCACATCTAAAATTCCAGATTCAACCATACAATAATTATTTGCCCATACAACCATACAATAATTATTTGGCACCAACTTCCTCAATGAGTTGGTCCACGATGTTGAGACATCAACTTCTGAATGATATCTTCTTGTAGCGCTTGATAGTACATGCGTTGCATGGGTAGACATTGATCAAGGTTAATGGCCAAAATGCGCTCGTCCTCTTCCTTCTCTTTCTTTTCAGCCTCCATGTGAAGCCGTTGCTTATCCAGAGCCAACCTTTCCCTCTCTATGTCCAGCATCATCTTGCGGTGCTCGCGAGCTTCCTCTACCTTCACTTTCTCTAGAGTAACAATTTCATCGAGCCGGGCCTTGCGCTCACCCTCTGTTTCCTTGAACAACTCAATCTTCTGAACAGATAGGACGCTGAAGCAGCTTTCTTCTTAGCCTCTTTTACTGTGTCCCTCCCCATGGGATGTTTTCTTGATGGGCTAGTTGATGAGGACTTGTCGGGATCAAGATCGAAAATGTCTCGCTGCACACTGGGGGGACGTTTTCCCTGGAACCACTATTTTGAGGGATGTCCATTTTCCTTTTGAGCTCCATCCATTGGGCTCATCCTTCAGGATTTGCCAGCAGTACATGAGGGTGAAATTGTGCTTCTCCACACTAGCAAAATCAGCACCAGCAGCCACTGACTTATCTGCATCCGACATGCCACTAGGATTGGAGCGGATCATCTCAGCCATGTATCCAGAGAACTTGCTTACTTCAGCCTTGATGTGATCCCAACGACTCATAATGGATTTTTGGGTCCTCGTCAGATGGCTGCCACATTTGGAATTGTATCTGTTGAGCACACGAATCCAAAAGGCTTCCTTCCTCTGGCCGGTGTTGACAACAGGATCGCAGCTAATTTCCAGCCACGATTTGCAGAGCACGTTGTCTTCATACGCTGAGAAGTTGGTCTGCTTGTTCCTTGTTGCCCCCACCTTGGAAGCAAAACCGCTCATGGAAGATTCAGAAACTACTCCAACACCAACACCCTGTGCTGCATCGTTGAGATCGATAAAGAAATCATCCATCCTACATTGTTCCAAAGAAAATTGCAGTCAACATATATAGTAAAGAAAGAGCAAGATGAGCAAATTAACAAAGTGACAGAAAGAGCAAGATGAACAAATGTACGAAAAGGTTTCAATTCACCATGGCAGAGAAAATTAAATAATAAGAAATAATGTAGAGATGAATAAAGTTTCACTGAATTGATGCTCCATGCTATTCTTGGAGGTGCCTCATGTTCTTTTAATTGTTGATGATGCACTCAGTAACTATCCTTTCTAAATAAAAAACAATAAATTTTGTAAATGAAATGTACACACCTCTACATTAGTTCAAGTCAAGTTCAACACAGACAAGTTCAAGGCAAGGACCAAAATGGTCTCATCCACACAGTAGTGCTCATAGGAAAAATTCAGACATAGTAAATCTAGATCTAATGATTTGCAGTAGAGCAGGAAAAATACTCACTTTGAAGGCGATTGGGTCAATCGGTGCTCTCCAGGGACGCCGCCGTGGTGGGTGTTGCGTCACTGCCGGGGGCGGGCGCGGCGGGCCATGGATGGAGCGGCACGGCGCGGGGCGGTGCTGGGCCGCCGCGGGTGGAGGACTTGGGGGAGGCGGTGACGGCGAGAGGGAAGTGGCGAGGAGGGAGAGGTGGCGACAGCGAGAGGGAGGTGGCGAGAAGGGGGAGACGGCGACGGCGAGAGGGAGGTGGCGACGAGGGGGAGGCGGCGATGAGGGGGATTTGGCGGAAGAAAAGACCTCCCTAAAATTCGGGGGAGGGGACGGTGTCCCTGGACAATCGAGGGTGGGATCTAAGATGCCGCTGCGGACGATTTTGGGGGAGAAAATTGCTATAGTACCGGTTCAGGGTGGTTTAGGGAGTACCGTTGTAAATAGTCTAATTGCGCCTCCTCCTCGCCCTAACCGCCGCGTATAAGCATTGTCGTTGTCGGTGCAGTGTTGCTGCTGGGAGTGATGATCTATCGAAAGCTGTTTTTTTGAAAAAGCTATCGAAAGCTTTTGGTTGGTGAGAGATCTCGTTCAGCTGCTGGTGGCCATAACAGAATCCAAGCTTTCTGTGTGTCGCCGATGGAAAAGCGAGATGGGTTTCATCAGGACAACCGGCGGCGCCACCGCCGCGCCCTATCTTATTGTCATTCACTGAAGTGATAGTACTTGCAACGAAAAGGCAGAAAGAACAGCCCTAAGGACTGATCCAGTGGTGCCGGTTAATCAGGTTTAGTCACCACAAAGTTACAACCTTGGAATTAGTTAGAGCATCCATCCTTTCTGACAGAGACTATCGCTGTCGTTGCCTGTGTGAGCATCTTGCATGGCATCACTGTCTGTGTCTTCAAAATAATAGGTCAAAATTGAGTGTGGATGCAGATCCAGCTATTGCATGCAAAAGGTTAAAAAGAAAATGTTGCATTCACACATAAGATAAACATCACTAGCACTCTTGTCGCGTTACATCTATCATCTACTCCTAGGTGATTAGGAAATTAAACTGCATGGAATCAGATGGTGCCCATTGATCATGATTGGCCGGCGGTGTCCTGTATGTGCAGGCCCAGGGAGGAATCACATTGCGTGCAGCAGAGCTGGAAAGCATCTTGGACCTATACGGACAATACTACTGTCATGCCGTACCCATGTAACTTGATCTTGAATCCAAGCAAGTACATATTCTAGTAGCCCAAACACGTCTGCGTACAATTGGCAAGGCACACCATGTGGGCAAACACACCTGCAGTTTTCAGAGCCCCAAACCTAGCGAGGGCCGGGCTGTCAACACTGACGGACGCGTCTGCGTGCGCCTGATCCCGATCGATGCGTTTCGTCCGGGGAATGAATTCGCAACGGTTTGTTTCAATTTGCATGAAATTCGTTGGACACGTAGCTTTTTTTTTTGGAAATGGAACGTTGGACACGTAGTACGCTCACCTTTCCTTCTTTGTGGAAAGATCAGTGTCACCACCTCAGCTCGCATTTGCAGAAAAGGTCCTGGCGTTGGCTAAGGAGGGTTGTTGAAGCTTTAAGAGGCGCAGCTTTTGTTGTTACTGATGATCAGTGGGCTGTTGCTTCAGTGGTGAGCATCACTGCCGCCTCCAGAAACTAAAGGCATCAGGACAACATTTTTTTTGTGAATTAGACGGCTTAGATTCAACCAAGTAGGTGATTGCGTGTTCTATCCGCCCATATTTCTAATAGGAAGAAGTATATTTTGTGATGTAGTTTTTTTGGTAGTATGTGATGACACCTAGATCAGCCGTAAGACAGAGAATCTGGTCTGCAGGTGAACATCGCGGCCAATCAAGAGGAGTACGGACGCCGCCGGCCTATTCGATGGGAACCGACGGCAGGATGCGATCTTGCGCAGCTGTAAATAAACAGTTGGATGTGTCATTAGCGCCAATTAAGCACCGGCAGGTGCCGCTAATCATGCACGTACGATTCCTTCTGTGTTCCAGATTTCTTGTTTATATAGAAAAATAAAGAAGCTAATTACTGCTTCTGTCTGTGTCAGATGATGTTCTGTCTTTCGGAGATCTGATTTCGATGTGCCATTTCGACGGCAGGAAACGGGGTGACGTGAAAGACGCGAGTTTTAGCAAACACGTGACAACGACTTGAGCAACACAAATTTGAATATCCAATTAATTTAAGGAATTTGGAGATAGCATTGACCCACGAGTAAACCAAGAACATAAAAAATGTTTAATTTACAATGTGGGCTTGTAAAAGCTCTTTTCCAGTCACCTAAGGTTATAGTCACTTCTCGCTTGGGGTTGTGCTGAGAACCAAAGATTGCTTGGGTGGTTGTACCCCTACCCACTAACGATCAAACTACAGGCATACATTATAGTCTATAGATCGCGGGGTGGCGAGCAGCGCCCCGCCACGGATGATATATGTTAATGTCTAGGATGCTCAACTTAAATACAAAGGCTTTGATTTGAGAAATATTGCAGGATTTTGAAAGTTTTTTTTTCGAAGAACCGGATTTTGAAAGGTTTCAGTGTGTAACCGCACATAAATGTATGTCGTCTTGTACGCTTATCCATTACAAGAGAAAGTTCCTTCAACAATCGTAAGAGTGTATGCTGGGTACGTACTCTCTCCGTTCTCTAAATTTTAGATCGTTTCAACATATAGCTTTTGCTATGCATCTAGATATGCATTATTTCTTGATATATATAAAAATTATGATACATATAAAAATTATGCACGTAGAAATAACAAAACTCAGGGCAACGCCACAGTACGTGCAGCAATTACACTCGAGATTACCAGAATCCACGCCGCCCAGGACGAGTACCAACGGAGGCAGCGCAAGTACAAGGCTGTACACGCCACCAATGCCAGCCAGGGCTGCCCTCAGACCAACGCCGTCCTGTTAAGTAGTATTCGTATTTCTTTTCAGGATTTGCCGTGCCCTAATAATCTTTGAACCGATGCCTTGCTTCCATGCTCTCTCCACTCCAGCTCCTGAAACTCCATGCTCATGAACGGTGCCCACCGAGGCATCAAGTTCGAATGAACATCCCCGTGCTAAAAAAAAAAGAAAGAGTTTGAATGAACATCCCATGCCGGGGAAATCAAAGTCGGAACAGCAAACGCTTTTTTGGTCGCCACGACTCAAACCTGGGTGGCTTATTGTCTTATCTGAAAGTGCCGGAGTTTTCTATTTATTTTGTTAAAAATAGAAAACTTGTACAAAATAATTCTAGCTCAACAAATTTTATTTTTATCCAACAAATCAGTGTGCTAGTTCATAACATACCATGATACCATGAAATTATGAGAAAAGGATATAAATACCCATGCCCATATATATTAAAAAACCAACACATAAATTCGTAGGCAATTTGATGATCTCTATGCAAAATACCTGAACCACACTAACGATCATCACCCCAAAAAAGAGAAAAGAGTCCATGGAAGTGGGAGTGGGCCCTGCCTCCCCCCTTCCCAGTTTGGCCCCACCCCAGGGCCCACCAGCAGAGCTCCTTCCCCTCCCGGCCTCCCCTGTTTCGGCGCCAACTAATTAGCCGCCCTCCCTCACTCAAAGCGGGGGCGGCGGCCTTCCTTCTTCTACCTGCTCTGCTTCGGCTTTCCGCTTCTGGCTTCACCTCCCCACCACTCCTCTCGTTCCTCCCTCTTCCTCTTGCTTGCCGCCTCGCCCCAAGCGGTAAACCTCAAGCGCTGATCCAAAGGCGAGGGGAAAAGATCAAAAGCGCCGCAGGTGAAAGAATCGGAAACCCACGGACGCATTCCCACTCGTCTCCATCCACAGCACCGCTCAGATATAAGCTCAGCTCACCACCACCAGCACCAACCCTTTCCGTCCTCCCGTCCACTGCCATTGCCCCCTCCAAGAAGCGAGAGAACGAAAGAAAGAGACCGACCCGGGCCGTCGTAGGCCCGGCGCCACCCCCGCCCCCACCCACCATGTCCGGCGGCGCCGCGCTCCGCCTCGCCCTGCTGGCCGCGGCAGCGGCGGCCGCCATCGTCCTGTCCCCGGCCAATGCCGCGGTGTCGTACGACCACCGCGCCGTGGTCATCAACGGGCAGCGCCGCGTCCTCATCTCGGGCTCCATCCACTACCCGCGCAGCACGCCGGAGATGTGGCCGGACCTGCTCCAGAAGGCCAGGGACGGCGGCCTGGACGTGGTCCAGACGTACGTGTTCTGGAACGGGCACGAGCCCGTGCAGGGGCAGTACTACTTCGGCGACCGCTACGACCTCGTCCGCTTCGTCAAGCTCGCCCACCAGGCCGGCCTCTACGTCCACCTCCGCATCGGGCCCTACGTCTGCGCCGAGTGGAACTTCGGGTAGGGAGGGTGCGCCATCCATGGCGAATTCTAGTCGCCGTCCTGCTTCATTCTTGCCTGCTAGCTCCTCACCTCACCTTGGTTAATTCCGCCATGGTCCCATGGATGACGCCGCCGCTGCTGCAGGGGGTTCCCGGTGTGGCTCAAGTACGTCCCCGGCATCAGCTTCCGGACGGACAACGGGCCGTTCAAGGCGGCGATGCAGGCGTTCGTGGAGAAGGTGGTGTCGATGATGAAGGCGGAGGGGCTCTTCGAGTGGCAGGGCGGCCCCATCATCCTGGCGCAGGTGGAGAACGAGTACGGGCCCATGGAGTCCGTCATGGGCGCCGGCGCCAAGCCCTACGCCAACTGGGCCGCCAAGATGGCCGTCGCCACCGGCGCCGGCGTGCCCTGGGTCATGTGCAAGCAGGACGACGCCCCCGACCCCGTCGTAAGTAACCGGCAACCTCTGGTTCGGTTCAAGTTTAACCACTCCGCTCGCCGTGGTCCGGTCCGGTCGGTTGACGGGATTAATTATCGGCGGATTAACCCGTCGCCGTCGTGGTTAAGGCACACGCTAACCGGCCATCAACCACCTCGATCGCTTTCTCGCCGCGTCCAATGGTGCGGCGCCGTTAGCACATCGCTGCCGCGGCGGTCCCTCCCTACCAGCTTGCCAGGCTTGCCATCTTCTTTGCTTGCTGCCAAACAATCATGCCCGTCCCAATTCATGACACTTATTTACACACATATTTATAAATATATATATGTATATGTATATGTTAAATTTTATCTGATACTAGATTCTTTGATCTCGCTAATTGCGTTCCTACTTACGCTGATCCTTGCATTGCAATTTGCGAAATGGCGATGGCGTCCAGATCAACACCTGCAACGGGTTCTACTGCGACTACTTCACCCCCAATTCCAACAGCAAGCCCACCATGTGGACGGAGGCCTGGAGCGGCTGGTTCACGGCGTTCGGCAAGCCGGTGCCGCACCGCCCGGTGGAGGACCTGGCCTTCGCCGTGGCGAGGTTCATCCAGAAGGGCGGATCCTTCGTCAACTACTACATGGTGAGTGACCGAGCGAGGCTGGCTCGATCCAGCTGAGCTGCCACATGGGTCAGTCATGTCACATGAGCTGCCGCGTAGGATCCATGCGTGTGGTGTTTTTTTGTCAATAGATAATGATGCTTAGCATGTGCTTGGTTTGGTTCTTCTTCAGTACCATGGCGGCACCAACTTCGACCGGACCTCCGGCGGGCCGTTCATCGCCACCAGCTACGACTACGACGCGCCCATTGACGAATACGGTATGCAGCCATGGAGAATTCAGTTTCAGAAGTGTACAGTTAAAAGAGGAAGAAAGATTGTAGAGATGGTTTTAGTAGGATGCTCTGAATGTGGTTCTCTGATTTACTGAATAAACTGAAAGGGTGGCATTGGCATGTCATTCTGCAGGTTTGCTGAGGCAGCCGAAATGGGGCCACCTGAGGGACCTGCACAAGGCCATCAAGCAGGCCGAGCCGGCGCTCGTCGCCGGCGACCCGACGGTCCAGTCCATCGGCAACTACGAGAAGGTCGATAGCAACTCTGTCCGATTGTCATGGCCTGTGACTGAAAAACGTAACAACTGTGCAGAGGAGAGTTGCTCAAAGAATTGTCTGTTCCAGGCGTACGTGTTCAAGTCGAGCGGCGGCGCGTGCGCGGCGTTCCTGTCCAACTACAAGACCAACGCGGCGGCGACCGTGGCGTTCAACGGGCGGCGCTACGAGCTGCCGGCGTGGTCCATCAGCGTGCTGCCGGACTGCAAGACCGCCGTGTTCAACACCGCGACGGTGCGGGCGCCGTCGGCGCCGGCGAGGATGAGCCCCGCCGGGGGGCTCTCGTGGCGGTCCTACAGCGAGGCCACCAACGCGCTGGACGACCGTGCCTTCACCAAGGACGGCCTCGTCGAGCAGCTCAGCATGACCTGGGACAAGTCCGACTACCTGTGGTACACCACCTAGTGAGTGACGCCGGCGCCATCATCGCTGAACCTGAACTCTCTTCCATTTGGCTCTGAAAACAAACAACAGCTTCGTCTCTCTGCGTGCTGATCTCTGAATGTCTGAATGCTTGCTGCAGCGTCAACATCGACTCGAACGAGCAGTTCTTGAAGTCCGGCAAGTGGCCGCAGCTGACCATCTACTCCGCCGGCCACGCCCTGCAGGTGTTCGTCAACGGGCAGTCATACGGTACTGATGACTGAATCTTGTAGCTGCTCTGTAACTGTCAGAGGTAGAGGTTGCAGAATTCAAGCGATCAATCCTTCCATTTTTTTTTCAATTGCAGGCTCCGCGTATGGTGGCTACGACAGCCCGAAGCTGACGTACAGCGGGTACGTGAAGATGTGGCAGGGCAGCAACAAGATCTCCATCCTCAGCGCCGCCGTCGGCCTCCCTGTAACCTCACCACCATTGCCACTCTTCTTCCAGTTCATAGTTCAGACCATCGTGATACTAATCTCCTCTTGCTGTCCATGTGTCCTCCTCCGATCCTGCAGAACCAGGGCACCCATTACGAGACGTGGAACGTCGGCGTGCTCGGGCCGGTGACGCTCTCCGGCCTGAACGAGGGCAAGCGTGACCTCAGCAGCCAGAAATGGACGTACCAGATCGGCCTGCACGGCGAGTCGCTGGGCGTCCACTCCGCCGCCGGGAGCTCGTCCGTCGAGTGGGGCGGCGCCGCCGGGAACCAGCCCCTGACATGGCACAAGGTCAGTGTCCTACAGATCGTACCAGCATCTACGTCATTGCCACAAGCGAGGCTACCGTGTTGTTCTTCATTTTCTCTGACACCGTTGATCGTGCGATCGGCAGGCCTACTTCAACGCGCCAGCCGGCGGCGCGCCGGTGGCCCTGGACCTGGGCAGCATGGGCAAGGGCCAGGCGTGGGTGAACGGGCGGCACGTCGGCCGGTACTGGTCGTACAGGGCGCCCGGCGGAGGGTGCGGCGGGTGCGGCTACGCCGGCACGTACAGCGAGACCAAGTGCCAGAGCGGGTGCGGCGACATCTCGCAGCGGTACTACCACGTCCCGCGGGCGTGGCTCAACCCTAGCGGCAACCTGCTGGTGCTACTCGAGGAGTTCGGCGGCGACCTCTCCGGCGTCACGCTGGTGACAAGGACAACATGAAGATTATTCATAGGAAGGGAAGATTGGAAGGAGACGAGACGAGGGGGAGGAGGTTGAACTGTGAATAATCTGCTGGGAAGGGACGGAGGAAGGGCGCACATGAGTACATGATACCGATTCTTTCTTGCTCATATCTATACGGATACGGCGTACATTTGTACGTACACACAAAAAAAGTGGTAGTATTTATTGGAGATGTGTATTATTGGATTGGAGTTGGCCGCCGGCACGGCTGCAGGAACTGCAGCTCCGGAACGGCCGGCCGGCCGGCACACAGTCGCTGTTGAATGAATACTAGTATGATTTTGCTCTGCAGTCTGCACGAATCTCAAGGTTCATGCCGAAATTCATTTTATCCCTGCCGTTATGTTTGATACCTTATTGCGCGAATGGAACAAGAGGGAATGAGTATCCTTTTCCCACTTCTTTGTCAATTTCTTCTTCTTTGTCCCCTTTATCCTTTCCCGGTTTCCCTTCTGGAAAGATTTTGAAGCTGCAAAAATATCAACGGAAGATGAAATGGAGTTTGGTCCACGAATGGAAAAGGGTAAAGCAGCAGCGGACCACTGGAGCCCAATTCACCTGGTCATGGACCATTTCGCACTTTGCAGCACCTACCAAATGCCCTCCACAAGTTATTATAATTGACTCAGTTGCGCCAACGCCCGGCCTTGTGCTGGCAGTTGATGGCCGGCGACTACCTTGCTGCCGGTTCGTCTCCCTTCCCACACGCAGCCGGGGCGGCAAGATAATCTCGCAGTCGAGGCGTCGAGTCAAGCCCGCAGTACGCAGATATATACCCTCCCCTCTGTTTCCTGTGGAAATTTCATCTACCGCCAGCGGAAGAAACCGTCCGTCTTCCGAGATTTGTTTTGCGTTTGTTGTCGGAGAAGGCAGCTTTTAGGTGCGTGATCTTTTTTTTCACCGCAACGCATACCATAAATAGGTCTCCTATTTTGCGTCTTATTGTTGGAGTCAGTCTAACACAGGCAATCTGATTTCTGGCGATTTGCTTATTCGATGTCACATTCATTTTCAGGGCTCTTGGGTTTCAACTCCAATCCAAGTGGATTGGAGAGGATGAAAGGGGATTGAGAGGGATTTTGACTTTCTCTAGGGGATCAAATCTCTCTCAATCTCCTCCAATCCATTTGGATGGGGATTAAAACGAATAAGTTCTTAATTTGCGGCCAATTTGTCCCTAAATTGACTTGGCTTTAGACCTGGACTGCAGTTGCATTGGCCATGGCTTGGAGTTATGTCAAAATGTCAATGTTCGGGACAACCGCAACATACTCCAAGGACGATGAGATCATGGCCGCAGTGGTCGTCCTCACCCAAATGCCACAAAAACGTCCTTGGGGAGGTTCGGTGCCAGGCCACAAGACTTACAAGCGTGATCGAATTGCAGCAAACTGGCAGCTGAATCAGGACTACTTTGTTGAACATCCACTTTACAATGAGGAACATTTCAGAAGGAGGTACAATCTTTGGCCTGATTTCCATTTCCATGACACATTGAATTAATTTGATAAACAATTCTAATTTTGTGTTGTAGGTTCCGCATGAGACAGGATTTGTTCCTTCGGATAGTGGATGAGGTCACCGCCAAGAATAGTTTCTTCAAACAAAGGAGAAATGCATCTGGGCAGTTAGGATTTTCTGCTCTTCACAAGTGCACGGTGGCTCTAAAGATGCTAGCATATGGAGGCCCAGCTGATGACTTGGATGCTCATTTAAAAATGGGAGAGAGTACTATCCTAGAGACCCTGAAGGAATTTGTTATGACTGTGAGCAACGTGTTCGGCAAAGAATTTCTTCGTCCTCCCATAAGTGAGGAGATAGAGCACATATTAGCATCAATTTGGCTAGAGGTTTTCTGGGAATGATAGGCAGCATCGATTGCATGCACTAGGAATGGTCTAACTGCCCTACTGGTTGGCAAGGGATGTACAGAGGGCACAAAGGCAAGCCAACTCTAATACTTGAGGCGGTGGCGACCCAGGATTTTCGGATTTGGCATGCTTACTTTGGTTTACCAGGGTCTCACAATGACATTAATGTTTTGCATCGTTCCAATGTTTTTGATGATTTGGCTAGCGGGAGGGCACCCTCTGTTGAGTTCCATGTCAACGTCAACATATATTCCCTTGGATACTACCTAGCTGATGGCATCTATCCCGATTGGGCTACACTAGTGAAAAGCATTCCGTTGCCGGTTAGCAACAAGCAAAAGGTATTTTCAAAGCAACATAAGTCATGTCGGAAGGATGTGATGTGGAGAGAGCTTTTGGTGTCCTACAGGCTAAGTGGAAAATCTTGCTCAGGCCAGCTCGTTTATGAAATCAAAAAGTGCTTAATTCCATCATGCGTGCTTGTGTCATACTTCACAACATGGTAGTTGAAGATGAGTGCGGAGTTCAGCTACCTAATATCCACCCATCAGAATGGCCTGGAGTGGCTGACCCACCAATTAACCAGGCTAGAGAAATCCCGGGAATTGAGAAATTTATTGATGTTCAAAACATCATTCAGGATAGAGAGACGGCAACTCAGCTTCAAAACGACCTGATGGAACACATGTGGATGCTATACGGTCAATGCTTAGGTCCTTTTGGTCCTAATAATAGGAACTAAAGTCTTTAGGTGTACTATTTTGTTGCCTACTGATAAGGCCTTTGTATTTTGTTGCTGAATTGAACAATAGTGGAATTATGTTTGAGTTTGTAAATATTTCATAGTGGAGTGCACCTTCAATCTAGAAGTATTTTGATGTTTCAGTTGTGAAGTAGCAGGTATAATACATCAGTGATCCAAAAGTAAGCACAAAGATAACACATCAGTGATCGAAAAGCAAGCACAAAGATAATACATCAGTGATCCAAAAGATAATACATCAGTTCACAACACTACAGATAATAAATACATCAGTCCAACAGATAACACATTAGTTCACAATACATTTATTCAACTCTAGTTCAACTCAAGTTGAACATATATCTAACACACACGCTCCTAACTCTTCGTTGTTTGAGGGGCTGATGAACCCTCCGCGCTCCATGATTTGCCTCTTCATGCCAAGATAATAGTTTTTCAGATGAGGGGGGACTTTCTCAATGTAATCGACATAATACTAGACTCAGCTGACATTAGTTGAGCCTCTATCTGCTTCTCCCTAATCTCATCTTCTGTCTTCTCTGATTTCTCCTGCAACCGCTGGAGGACTTCAACCGCCGTACTAGATGATGATGTCTCTGTGCAGCTCTTTGATCTACGCCTCTTCGCACCATCCCTACCCTTAGGCCGTGATGTGTCCATATTCACATTACCAGATTCTGCATGGCCAGCCACAGTATGTCCTTGAGTTGGAGGAGATGACATTCCATTAGGAGATGTAGAGTTGTTTAGCTCAAGAAACTTATCATTCCATTTGGCCTCGTTGCAAAGTTTTTTACAGCAATGCATGATGGTAAAATGTTTTGTATTCTCATACATCTTTACAACACCATCTATCTGCAGATTTGAATATAGATTAAACCGTTTATAGAAAATAAACATATGGGAATTAGAGAGATGGAGGACACCATGACTGAAAGTATACCCGATCCTGCTCATTTTTTCCGCTCTCATTCTGCATATCAAGAACTGCTTTGTGCGCACAGAACTTGTTCATCGCTTTCTGAATCAATGCCCACTGATGCTGAACCGCAATCTGGCTATGGTTGGACTCTTCAGGCTTATGCTCATTGAAATAATCATGCATCCTCTTGTAATAACCACCTGAAGTTTGATTCACACCTGCATGTTATGCCACCATGTTATTTGGGCATCAAAGGGTCAAAGATTTCTTAAAAGTTAAAAGACGTTGCAAACTATTACCAGTAATAGGATCTTTGCTAATATTCAAAAATGCCGCAAGTCCTCCTCTTTGGTGAATGCTGTTCCTCTCCTGGCCACGTTTTTCTTCTTTGCGGCCCTATGTGATTTCAATGATGGAGAGTTCTGAGAGCAAGGATTGTTGTCAATGGACAACCCCTGACTAGGTTGCCCATTCATAGGTGGGCAGGAAATCTGGGAGGAGCCAACCATGTTGAACTAGTGATGAAAAGAACTATTAATCATCGATGTATTGATATGTGCATAGAACAAACCATCAGATGCATGGTTGCAATAAACCTGGGTGTATGGAGGAACATCCAAAGATCGCATAGCGGCAGAATAACCAAAAGCTCACAGATCTCCCCGAAAGAATTCTTCAGATCCGCCAGGGAGACCACTTGAGCCATTAAAATTGTTATCCATCGTCCTAATACAATAGAGATTCAATTAAACATGGCATAACATACGCATAGAACTGAACACATGGTGAGCACTGTGGCGGCGAGCGGCGAGGTCGGAGCTGCGGAGGCGGGGAGCGGCAACGGCAACGCAGGCGCAGTCGAGCAGCAACAGTAGGTCCCTTCCCCTTGCGGGCTCGCTTCCCGCTCCTGCATAGGCCGCCCTAGTGGTGGATCCGCTGGGGTTGGAGCGATATCCATACCTACGAAGCTCGGTGCAGATCTCGCCACCGGCAAACCTTTCCCTATCGCCGGGCCGAGTGCGCGGCTCTGGACAGCGCACGTCGAGGCGCGGACGAGCAAGCATGGCCCCAGCAGACGACTGAGATTGCTAGGGATGAAAATGGTCGGGAAGGATCGGGAAAACACCCTAACCACTTTTGTTCCTATATTTTCTTATCGAGAACGGGAACGGGAACGGGAACACCGGTCGGGAAAGCGAAATCGGATATACGGGATGTCGGAAACGAAACCATTCGATCGGGAACATGCCGATAACGATCGGAAATCGGTAATTCAATCAGGGAGACCGTTGCGTATAACAACTTTATGCATTCTACTCGTTGAAACACTTACAACCATACGTAGTACATATGTGAAAAAATACGTAGATGGCACCACATTTTAGTCTACATAGGCCGATATTAATACATGAAGTACATGTGCTGCGATGTTGCACTTAGCATATATACAATGACATGGATATTATTTTGTTAATTGTCATACAATACATCCGAGAAATAAAAGTAGAGACCTATCTACACAGAAAAAATAGATGGAAAAGAAAAGAAATAAAAAGTAGGACCTAGGCAGCCAGCAACAAATATTCGCAGCAGCCCATTCATGGGCCACATCCTGTCACGCTCACCCGCATGGCGTTCTGCCTGGAAACAGCATGCACGCATGCAGCAGCAGTGCAGCACCCCACCAGAAGAATGCAGCAAGGCATTAGTCCCACCTCGCCCACGGAGTCATCATGGGCCACGCAGATAAGCTACAAAAGGAAATGCAGGGTGCGGGAGAGCAGCTAGCGCGGCTCCTCTTCCTGGGTTGTGTGGTCTACGCGACGTGGGCCTAAACTGTGTTTTATGGGCTAAAAAATAAATACGGGAATACCGTCGGGAATTTTTCCGGTTGAATCCGGTAACCGTGAATACGGTAAGGAAAAGTGCTCATCTGATTTCGTTCCTATTTTTGCTAGATTTTCCTGTTTCCTATTTTTTTCTGCAAATACGATATTCGATCGGTTTATACGGGATACGGTGCTAGTTGGGACGGGATTTTCCGGTCCTGTTTTCATCCCTAGAGATGGCTGCTCCGACGGGCACACGCGGCGGCGCGAACGAGCGCGCGCCTCCTCTACTTTCCCCTCCATGCGAAACGTTTGTGTGGCTGCAGCCGGGGTCGAGGAGAGAGAGGGAGGCATTTTTGGGTTCCCACTCAACTCAGACCCAAATTGGGTCTCCGGTTTGGGTATTCCGTTGGACTGCGATTTTTTTCCCAAAAGCAGCGTGCACGACCCATATTTGGGTTTAGGTGCCGTGATGGGTATGCTGTTGGAGACAGTCTTAGAAGGATAGTGTCCTCGACCTCTGAATCTGAATCTGTCCACACGTTTCGATACTGCAGTCTGAATGACAGGAGAGAGAGAGAGTAATACAGCCCCTGTCCGAACTCAAAATGGTCAAATAATTTGCAAACTGACCCATGCAGACTCACATTATTCGAGATCGAGTATACATATTCTCGGGAAACACTAGGAGCACATGTACATCAGGACGAGCCAGAGAGGAACCAGTGCTCACTGGCAACGCAATGTCACCGACACTGAGCTAGCTTCCCTTGCGTGGTCCTCGAAGAAAATTTTGCAACTGGCACGCAGACAAGTTGCTCGTTTGGCCGGCCAGGTTGGGACTAAGTCGGTGACCGGTTCCCATCTCCGCCCAACCACCGTGCACGGCGTGTATATATCTGTCACACATGTCGGCGTGCAGCTCGATCGCATCCATGTCCTTGCATCTGCGCAACGGTTGCAAAGGATCCATGGGCATCGGTGGTCGACGGAACATCTCATCACTGCTTGGCGCCCGGCCGGTCTTGGACGCGGTGGCGCGATGCCGGTGGCAAGTCCGCGTCAACGATTTTCCGGCGGTCGGCCATGCACGATTGATTGGTGGCTGTGTCGATCGTGTGCTGTTTGCTATCCGTACGCGCGCGCGCCTTGCTTTTTTATCATTTTTTTAAAGGGCTTTCTGATCATGTAACGGTGTGATATCCAGGACAGCAGCCATAAGGCCTAGTTTGCCATTGGCTGTCATTTTTTTCAAGCACCGTAAATATTCTTTTTTTCTTTATTTGTGGTAGAATCCCGAAAACATTTCAGGTTCTATCTGTGCACCCTTGAATTTTTTTCTCAAATACGCAGGAGAGTTACGTATCTTTGTATTAAGAAGAAAAGTTGTGAAGTGGTCGAAACTTACGCCGACTCACTCTTACACATTAGCACATAAGTGCAAAGAGAAAACAAAAGCCCATTTAGGGCCAACTCCCTAGTGGATTACTCCCGCTAGAGACAACCTGCCGAAATCTACTTTCTGTTTCTTTCGGCTTATTCTCTCTCACAGAATACTATTGAATCAATCTGTCTGCCAAACACTGCCTTAAATGCCGGGCGCTGGCCTCAATCCAGAGGCGTAAGTGTGGCAGAACCACCTGAATTAATCCGGCTCAAGTGTATTAACCATCACCATTAGGGCAATCTCGGTTAACCTTACACTTCAAACGGAGTAATCCACTGGTCTGTTGGGTATAACCTCCCGATACAACCACGGTAAAGCGGATCGAGTGCCATACATACAAATGCTCACGCGACGATGAGCCCAGAGAATACCACATTCCAGCAAATATTACAACATTATCATAAGTGAACATTACAAACCAAGTTTGAGTTTAGAAACCAAGTACTCTAGTGATCGCAACTAAGAAGTTCTTCAGAGTTTAAGTTGCAGCGGAAAATAAAACAACGGAAGCTACTCGACGATACAGGATGTCTCGATGAAGCCCGTACGAGACATCACTCGGCATTATCTCCGTTGGACGGGGGCGTATCCCATTCCACCGACCAACCAGGGGGAAGAGTACAAGGCCAAGTCAACCTAGCAATCGTGTCTTCGACAGTCTCACCTGAAAACGAGCCACAAGCAAGGCTGAGTATACTAATACTCAGCAAGGCTTACCCGACTAATGGGGTATACTTAGCCGACTCCTAGACATGCGAGGCTTTTGGCTTGAGGGGTTTGTTTTGCCAAAAAGCATATATAGTAGGTCCTTACTTTCAGATTTTAGCTCCAAGTTCTAACTTTCTTTAACCATTCTAGGTAAGCAACTATCCAATATCATACATGGTGAAGCATTAAATTTTCATCCAACAAGTTTATTCATCATCATTGTTCCTCTTCTTACTCTGTGGGTAAAAGTGGTTAAGCAGTCTCAATAGCCGTGAGAAACGGACGATTCGAATCGAATTTCTTAACCTTGCAAGGGAAACCTAAACACACGTCATGTGGTTACTCCCAGAGTCACACGTGCAACTTTTCCCTTCAATTCCCGCTTCACGGAACAGGCCCACCGCCCTCGACTACACCTCCCCACAGACCTCGGTACGTCGGGCTGTGGCGGCCGATGCACCCGCCATTAGCTAGATGTGAACGAATTCAAGACAGTGGGGAGTATATTCCGGCCTCGGTTCAATCCAGTACTTAAGCTTACCGATTACCATATTCTCGGCATGTGGTTAGTACGTTCAAAGACTTAACCACCACTACCACACACTGCGGCCTTAGCATTTTCACTAAACAGACGGGCCTCAATCATCAACATAAACCTCGTACCATAGCCCGTCCGTCGTCCTTATGATTGCAGCGTGTAGTAAACAATCAACTCCTAATTTCTCGCGAGTGACAGGAAATCACTCGACTTTTACCGAGTCCTATTAGCATAGCATTCTATCGAACCTGGCATCTAGTGTTCAGAGCATGGGTATCTAGGATCATGCAACTAAGTTTTCATCCAACTCCTATAAACTTAATGCACAAGTAAAAGTAGAATAATAAGTTGCATAAGTTTAGAAAAAAAATAGGGTTCATGCTCCGGGGCTTGCCTTCTTGTGAACAGTTAGCTTGGAGCTCTTCCGAACTTGGGCTCCGGTCTTTAAGAGCTTCAGTTAGATTTACTTGAGCTTCACGCTGCTCACTCTCGGACGCGGGTACCAGCTCGTACGTTCCGTCGGCGAGAGTCGTCGTTTCTACATGAATGCACAAGTTTAAGTAGTGGTGATGGTAAACGACATGATTTCCATCACGATAAAGTTGCAGTTTGTAAAACATGAGTTTTGTTGTGAAGTGAGTTACTTTATCATTCGTGGGCAATTGTTAATAGAGTTTATCTTAATCTATTTAACTTCATTAAATAAGTTGAACACAAACATGAGTTGAACACAATTACTAATCTAGTTAGCTTCTGGTAATAAAATTTTTATTCAAAGTACATTATGCAGAGATAAGATCACTGTAAAAATTTCAGACATTTTTGTGTAGCATGTTAAATATGAAAAATGTATTATACAGCCACTGCTAGAATCTAGTTATTTTTATACAGAACAAACCATGCAAGTATTGATGCTAAAAATTTTATAGGGTGTTGCTATAACCATTTTTGTATTACTGTAAAGTTTTCAGATTTTATTGCGCATGATATAGAGCATGATAAATGGGACAAGCTACACTCATGTTATTAAAGATTATTTTCTACAGGATGTTATACAGGGTTTCTATGTATGAAACTTTTTGTACAGCTTGAGCTACTCTAATGTGTTTCATAGTAAAAAGATGAACATTTTCTGAGCGATTTACTAGTTATTTTGAATTAGTGAAGTTTTCCTACCACAAATTCGTATGAACAGGTTACATATAGTAAAAATGTTTCTAAATTTTTCTATGGCCTCTAGGTATTACTACAACAACACAAAAAAAGTTTCATGACATTAAACATCACAGAACAGCAGGAAAAATTAGTTCTAACACTTTATGGCATAAAACAAGGTTGGACAAAAGGTGTATCTAGAGATGGCTTTTGGTCCTGATATTTTTGCACAGTCCTAAACATCAAGCAACTAACTCACTGCCCAAAATTTAGGGTCAGCATTGATCTACAACAGTGGGTACAAAAGAAGTCTATTAAAACTTCCATTTAATCTAGAGAAACATATATTGAGAATCTGAGAAACTTTTCGTAACAAAAGTTGTAGAGTTTCTTCTAAGGATTCCAGAACAGTTTAGTTTGCATTTTTCTGAAGTTTCTACGATTTTATACGAATTTTACAAGTTCACTGATTTGGTTAAAACTTTCTTTACAGAGGGGTCCCTGAAAACTAGCAGAAAACCCCCTAGGAAGATTTGGGCATTTGCAATGTGGTCCCTGGTCACGATTCACGGCGGGGGAACATCCTGTCCGGCCGAATTCCGGCGAGCTCGGTCGCCGGCGGCGAGGGCAAGGTGGGGGAGGAGCAAGAGGAGGTTGGGGGCTACCTTTGGGTGGTCACGGTTGGGGCGGAGGCGGTCTGAGCGGGGCTGCCCGCGGCTACCAGGGGGGCGGCGACGGGCGGAGCTCTGCTCCGGCGAGCTCCGGCGAGCTGGGCGGTGGGGCTTGGGCTGGGAGGCTTCGTGCGGAGGTAGGAGAGCGATTTTGGGGCCTAGCTCGGGTCGAGGAGGGTCGGAGGAGGGGGTTCCACGGCGGCGGCGTGGGGCGGAGCTCGGCTCTGCTCTGCTCTGTTCTGGCGGGGAAGAAGGAGGAACAGGGAGAGGAGGGAGGGGCGCTGTGCCGGGCTTTATAGCCGGTGGAGCTCATGGGGACGGGCTTGGCACGGCCAGAACGCGGGGTGGAGGGGGGTGGCGAGGCTGGGCGCCATTGGGTGCGGCCGGCAGTGACCAGAGTCGTGCCATGCGCGTGGCGTGCGTGCGCTGGGCGCGCTCCGGGGCGCGACGTCGCGTGCGGATGACGCGGGCGTGCTACTGGCGAGCTGGGGCGGCACGACGTGGGCACGCCGTTGGGTGGCGGGGCGGCGGCCAGCGACTGGGCGGCGGTGCGGTGCTGCAGGGCGCCGGGTTGGGCAGAGGCATTGCGTGGAGGGAGGGAGAAGAAGGCGCGGCCGCGGTTGGGCGAGCGGGGGCGGTGCAGCAGGGCGCCGGGGGTTGGCTCGGCGCCTGGTGCCGCGCAGGCGTCGAGGGCCAGGTGGCCGGCGGCGGTCGGGCGAGGGAGCGGTGCAGCAGAGGAGGGGCAAGGGCCTAAGTGCGAAAATTCGAAAATTTTCAGGGGGCTGGTTGAAAATAGGGCGTTTTCTCCACTTTATAATTTGAATTTCAAAATCTTTTGAACATGAAAGTTGTTCAGAATAAAAAGTTCTACAAGTTTTGTTTCAGGCCAAAGTTCATTTGAGCTTTAGTTCCAAAGTTATTTTAAAAACTTAAGGAAAACTCTATTCGGAGGGCGCGTCATTTTATTTCAAAATTTCATTTTCTTCCCTAGGCTTCAACTAAACTTTTATTGGTCATGCTAATACTGGTGTGCTCATTTAATTTCATAGCCATATTTGCTTTGATGTGAAAGTTATCCAATTTGTTTCATTAAAGTACATGCGTTTATGCACATACAAACTTTTAAAGGTAAAAGCAAAACCAAACTTAATCCATTCCTTTTATTTTCTTAGTTAGTGATGCATTTTATTATGCCCGGAAGACTTATTTAACAATTAAAACACCTGAGGTGTTACAGTATGTCCCACCTAATGGGCTTGCGGAGCTCCATAAACAGACGGTTGTCGCGTCGGGCTCTGGTGTTGAGCCCACGGACAGTCTGCACCCCTGAATTGTTTCGTTTCGCTTCGGATGAGTTCCCTTAGGTGAACCGTTTCTGTGTAAACGGGGCCACGCTCCCCTCCTCTCCCCCGGCAATCATAAGGGAATTTCAATGGGAAAATGAATAACAGGTAACGTAGACATCAAGTCAGCAAAAAAAAACTCAAAAGGTTTGTAAAATTACTTCCAAAGAAAAAATAAGAAGCAAACTTCCAAAGAAAAGCTAGTAAAATTATGTAGGAAATTGGACAACAGTACAACACGACATGTTTTTGGAGAGAAAACTAAGAAGCAGCCAGTCCAAACTAAGCAACTTGGGCATGTGTAAACTTTTTTGAGGAATGAGCATGTCTAAACTGCTTACTCCCTCCAGGCTCCAGCCAAAAAAGTAAGTAATGTGCATGTGTAAACTGCTTAGTCCCTCCATCCAAAAAAATAAGTTCTGCCCGATGTCATTTGTGGATCTCATTCTCTCTTAGGAGTGTAAAAGTATAAGGTAATTGGGTAAACGTGGTTAGCAAACTCGCATCCCACGGGTTCATGTTATATATGCACCAAGGCTGCCAATCTTTACAAGAGTTATTCTACAAATTGTTTACAAGAACTCGTAACAAACTAGGTCTATCTCTAAGCATCAAATCTATACTCGAGTTCTTGTTGTTGTGGACAAGGAAACTAGCTTCTAGAACAAAGCTAACGTGCACAACGTTATAACTCCGTTTGTGTCACGATTACATTTTCTTCTAACAGACTCCCTCAATCTTAACCCAGTTTCTTAACCATGTTAAGATTGTCTCTGAATTCTTCAAACTTTTGTGTAGACAACGCCTTGGTAAATCCATCTGCCAACTGGTCTCTCGATGGCACGAACCGAACCGAATCTGTAACAGCTTCTTGGTAACCCTTTCTCTCACAAAATGAAAATCAATTTCGATATGCTTTGCTCTAGCATGAAATATGGGATTTGCTGAAAGGTATGTTGCACCAAGATTATCACACCATAAACATGGTGTTTGATACTTAGCTCCCAACTCCTTTAACAAAGCTTCTATCCAAATTACCTCAGCAGTAGCATTAGCTAAGGATTTGTACTCAGCTTTTGTGCTTGACCGTGAAACCGTAGGTTGTTTTCTTGCACTCCATGAAATCAGATTTGGACCAAAGAAGATCACAAATCCTCCTGTTGAACGAAGATCATCAACACATCCTGCCCAATCTGCATCGGAGAACGCACTAACCAGTGTAAAGCTTGAGGCCTTGATGTTTAGCCCCATACTGATCGTTTCTTTAACATATCGCAAGATTCTTTTCACTGCACTCCAATGTGTAGTAGTTAGACTATGCAAGAATTGACATACCTTATTTATAGAAAAGGCTAGATCCGGACGTGTAAGAGTTAAGTATTGCAATGCTCCTACTATGCTTCAATATCTGGATGCATCATCTGATGATAAAGATTGTCCATCTTCCTTTGATATCTTCTCAGCCGAGGAGAGTGGAGTAGGTGATTGCTTGCAATTCAACATTCCAACTCTGGTCAGGATATCCCTCGCATATTTCTCTTGACATAGTTGTATTCCTCCTTGAATTGGCTGAACCTCAATACCAAGAAAGAAGCTCAAATTCCCAAGATCCTTGAGTGCAAATTCCTCTCTTAAATCTGCAAGAAGTGCTGTCACAGCTTCCAGGGATGAACTGGTTACTATTATGTCATCAACATATATAAGCATGAAAATTGTAACACTGCCTCTTGAATATGTGAATAAGGATGTATCTGATTTTGATGCCTTAAACCCAAGATCATATAGCTTAGAACTAAGCCGGGCATACCAAGCTCGAGGTGCTTGTTTCAAGCCATACAAGGCCTTGTCCAATTTGCACACAAAATTTGGTCTTTTAGGATCCTCAAAACCTGGTGGCTGCCTCATAAACACTTCCTCTTCAAGAACACCGTGTAGAAACGCATTCTGAATGTCAACCTGTCTCAAACACCATCCTCTAGATACAACTATAGATAAAACCAACCGAACTGTAGCAATTTTTACAACTGGGCTAAAGGTGTCTTCGTAATCAATTCCATACCTTTGTTTGAAACCCTTTGCCACCAATCGAGCCTTATATCGATCAATGCTCCCATCAGATTTCCTTTTTACTTTGTAGACCCATTTACAATCAATGAGGTTTGCTCCCGGTCTTGGAGGTACCAGTCGCCATGTTTTGTTCCTATGAAGAGCTTCAATTTCTTTCATCATAGCTTGCTTCCATCTTGAATCATCAAGTGCTTCAGCAAGATCACTAGGTTCTCCAGTAGAACAATAACATGTGTATCGAATAGTGCCATCAGTAAAAGCTTTTGGTTTGGAAATCCCACGTTGTGACCTTGTCTGTTTGCATAGCTATGATCTTCTTGTTAAATTTTCTCTCCACAAGTTGTTGGAAGTCATGAAAGACATCAGATTTATTTTTAAGAAGATATATCCAGGTATACCTACTATAGTCATCAATAAAGCTCACATAATAGGTAAACCTCCCAACAGATGTAGGTGCTGGTCCCCAAACATCAGAGTGAATCAATTGCACTGGAGAGGAAGACATATTTTGAGTAACGAAGTTGATGACTTTTGGCCCTTTGACAAGGGTCACACACAGACTCAAACTTGCTGTTATCAAAAGGTAAACTATGACTCTTGAGGACACGAGAAACTATAGGCATGGCTGGATGCCCTAGGTGACTATGCCATTGCTCAGCTGATGGCCTACTAGCAGCACACACACTTGCTTATTCTGACTCCCTTCTCCTGAACCCGACTCCAGAGGGTAAAGGCCTCTCTCACACCTTCCTTGATGAAGAGTTTTCCTCGTTGCCCGATCCTTGATAAGGAAAAAATTGGGATGGAATTCAAAATAGATGTTATTATCTCGGGCCAAACGATGTACGGAAGCAAGGCTCTTATGCGCGGTTGGAACATGTAAAATATGTTTCAAGTGAAGATTGCGAGTAGGGGAATACAAAATAGCATGACCGATATTATTTATCCTCATACCTTGGCCATTTGCATAGTAGACTTGCTCTCGACCTCCATACTTGTCTTGAACAGACATCTTCTCAAGATTACTTGTGATATGATCCGTCGATCCACTGTCAATGTACGAATTAGTGTCAACTCCATATGCTGCCGAGGCTGGGTTGGAGTTGTTGTTGGATGGCGGCTGATAGTCTTCTTCAAACCTATACCAGCACTCTAATGCAGTGTGGTTAGGCTTGCCACATATCTAGCACTTTGGTTTTGAGCTTCCTTGTCCTCCAGCCCTATTGTTTGCGTGGTTTTTGTCACCACCACTTCCTCCACGGCCACGGCCTCTCCCGCGGCCTCGGTTGTTATAGCCACCACCACCATGTCCTCTTGACGCTGAATTTGCAGGGGACTGGTATTGGCTTCCTGAGCTCTCACGGAGCATCTCCAATCTTGATTCATATGCCATGATCTGAGCATATAGATCGCTGAATGGAATCTGATCAGCACGGCCCATGACAGATGTCACAATGGGATTCTAATTACTGTCCAAGCCAGAGAGGATGAAGGAAACCATCTCATCATCTTCAACTTTTCTGCCAGCACCCGCAAGTTCATCAGCAATGGCCTTCATCTTGTTGAAATATACTGATGTTGTCATACTTCCTTTCTTCAGAGTTGACAACTGCATCCGTAGATGAGTTACCCTGGCACGAGATTGAGCAGCAAACATGCTTTCTAGCACAGCCCAAACTTCTGCAGATGAGGATAACGTTGCGACTTATCCTAGTACATCCTTAGAAACGGAATTGAACAAGGACGCAAGAATTTGCTGGTCTTGAGCCAGCCATAGGGAGTAGTCAGGATTGACAACCATCACCTTCAACTTGTCTTCCTTGACAACTTCCAAACTTGCTGGTGCAGCCTTGACGGAGCCTTCCAAGATCCCCAGCATCTGAGCTCCTCTGATAGGAGGAAGGGCTTGCGCCTTCCAGAGAACATAGTTGTCTCTGGTTAACTTCCCGGTGACCTGCGGCCCGAGAGGAGAGAGCACCGTAGCGGAGGATGAGGACGCCATCGACAGTTGACGATCTCTAGATGAAGAGAGCTCTGATTACCATGTAAAAGTATAAGGTAATTGGGTAAACGTGGTTAGCAAACTCGCATCCCACGGGTCATGTTATATATGCACCAAGGCTGCCAATCTTTATAAGAGTTGTTCTACAACTTGTTTACAAGAACTCGTAACAAACTAGGTGTCGCTCCCGGAAGTGGGCGGCAGGTAAACTACTTGACAACGTGTATGCCGTGCGTCATGATCGGAGGTGGCCTAGCACACAACGACTCGAGGGATTATACTGGTTCAGGAAAGAATGCCCTACGTCCAGTCGGAGGTCAGTCGGATGTATTGCTCGAGCCCAGGTGCTCGTGAGAGTTGGGGAGTACAAGCTTTTCGAGTGATAGAGAGTTCTAATGTCTCCTGTTGTCTTGTTCTAAATCTAAGGGGACCCCCTTTTATAGTACAAGGGGGGGCCACGTTACAAGGAATTCCTTGGAGGAGAAGGCTCCGGGGAGAAATATCTTTGACTCCGGTAGTCGGATGGCTCAAATCGTCAAAGGACCTGTACAGATGGTCAGTCGATGATGTCCTTGGGGGATTGCATGCTCCTGAAATCCGGGGGGGTCTTCTGGTCTTGGACCTGTTTGTCGGGCTTGGTCGGTGAGCTAGTACTGTGGTTCCGACGGGACGAGGCAGCCGTCCCATCGGAGGAGGACTGTTTACATGCCTAGTCCCATCCCCGTTGAGGGTTTCTTGATGGTCAAGCCGCGATGATGGCAGGCCTAATCATCGCAAGGAACAAGTGGACGCCACAGTCTCGGTTCTCTGCTATGACAGACGCACAGTGGCTCACTGTTCACGCGTACGACCCCGGGAGGGCCGCGCCCACTTGGTACGGCCAGGTCTGACCCTTGCGGACCAAGCCTGGGCTCGCTTGACCAAGTGAGTTTTTCCTCCTGGTAGTGACCAGGGTCAGTCGGGAGTCTGAGAGGAGAGAGGGAGAGGCAATTCCTGCGTTCCTTCGGTCGATCCTAAGTGGGGGCACTTAGACTCGGCGCCATAGGCTGTGAAGTCTGTTCTTGGGAAAATTTTTAGACGGGACTCATGGGCCAGGGCAGCCCAGAAGCGTTGTGTGGCTAAAAAGGTCATGCAAGCGCGGGGACTGTCCCCGCCGAGCTCTGACAAAGCGGGCCCGCTAGTGACCCAAGTTCTAGGAACCCAACAGAGGCCCCCGAGTGTCCTCCTGATTTTTATCTTAATCGCGCAGACGCTTTGTCTTCGCCAGGGGAAGTTATTGCGTGCAGGTGGCGCCACGCTACGCGGCAGTCGTGCAGGGGCGTTACCCTATTGCCCGGCGGTCCGTCCGAGGGGTCATCGGGTTATTATGACGGTTCCGCACCGTCTGCCTTGCATTGCCCCGATGGGGGAGTTGACGGGTCTCTGACCCGTTGTGTCACGTTAGAGGCCTGCCGTTTTGCCTCTTTTTAGGGGAATCTATTCCCTGCTTGATCGGATGGTGCGGAGGGATCTTGTGGCCCCTGTGCGGTCACCCGTAGGGGCCCCCAGCCAGGTCTCCTCGGGCTATTAATTGGGGGGGGGGGGGGCGCTGGGTACGTCCTAGAAAGCACCCAAGTCATGGCGTTCAATTTGTGTTTCGTGCGCCCTCCAGAGTGCAGCGGTAACCCATCCGACATCCGGTGTTAGAGGTGAGTTTGCGAGCAGTGGGGGACATCCCATCGGAGCCGGCGGATTGCTCGACCGATCACTGCCAAAATCATTGAACGGTTCATCGCGTCGCGTCCGGCTTACGGGGTGCTTTCTGTGTTCGACGTAACCGCTCGATTTGAGTGGGCGTGGCACGTGATGGCGCCTTGGCTGCCGGACAACGATCCCTGGCTGTCGGCGGTGATGGCGGCGGTCTTGAGCTTGACGTCGCAGCCCTGCGGCGGACGTGTCACAGCTTCCACCGCTTTGACCGCACCTATCAGGAAGACGGGAGGGGGCCCTTGTTCCATGAGGGGTCTAGGTGTGCTCCTGAGAACTTGCGGGTCCCTAAGTTGGGATCTGGTTCCTCTTCTTCCCGGTCAACTAGCGGTCCCTTGGGGGACACGTTTGTGGGAAGCGACGGTCGCTGGGATTGAGGGAAGATCCTATCTTCTTCTTCAATCCCGTCCGTCATCAAGTGGCTCCTGGTGGCGTCCCCTTGCCTGGGCGTCCGTGAGGGCGGCGATGTTAGAGGAGGGTTTGCGAGGCGGATGTACCTCCTTACCTGCCCGCATTTGAGGCAGCCGCTCCTTAGGACTCTAGGTTTTACTCCCTTAGTGGGCGTAATAGGATTTGTACCTTGTAACGGCCTTGAGCTGAGTGTACTTTGTGATTTTTGTCTCGCTAGAAATAAAAATGATGTCCTTCTTATTCAGATTGTGCATATTTGTTTCACATGTCTGCAGGGAATGTTTTTGTAGCGAGTTGTTTTTAGGCTGAGCCGAAAGTTTCCTGTCTTACCAGAGTCTTATGTTTGTGCGAGCAGCATCGCAACAATCTGAAAACTTTGGTCTGGTTTGTTCCCATTGACTCTTTCAGTCGGTGGGGTCGAGTCGGCACCGTCGATCCATGATCTTTTGGTTAAGCTGAACGTGCCCCGGCTGGCAGGGTCTTTGTTAATGCGAGCAGCATCGCAACAATCTGAACTCCTTTGGTTCCGCTTCTTCCCAGCGACTTTATAATCGGAGGGGTTAAGTCAGCGTCGTTGATCTGTGTGGGATCCTTGAAAGAGCCGAACGTGCCCCGGCTGGCGGGGTCTTTTGCGCGAGCGATGTCGCGAAAGATCGAATTCTTCTTGTTCGAGTGTGCAGTTTGACTTTCCCCCATGACTTCTGCGGTCGAAGGGGTTGAGTCGGAGTCACTTATCCGAGTGGACCGAGGTGCTCTGTGAGCTCCTAACTGGTGTGCTCGAGTGCAATGCTTGAGCGATCCGAGTAATGCCCAGTTTCGTCGCTAGTGACGAGGATGGCAAGACCCGCATGGGGCGCGTTACTACTCCACGACCCGCCCGTCCCAGTCAGATCTCCTGAGTCGTTCGGCCGACTCAGGCGGCCTATTGGCCTCCCTTCAGGTAGGGATTCTGTGGGTTAGGCTAGAGGTCAGGATCAGACGAGAAAAATCATGGCACCCCAAGTCGCCAGGGCGAGTCGGTTAGCGACTGCTGGAGTCGGCGATCTATTTTTCCCCTGGCTCTGTTCGACACCAGGCGGCCTCGAGCCCGCTGGGAGCCGACATTTGAACCTCGATCTATGAGTCCATGGACTCGGCATGTTTTGTACCTGAAAAAGATTCAAGGACAAATAGGCAAAGTAGATTTGCAAATGATGAACGCAGGGGTGTGCATTGGATCTCACCAGCGCGGCGATGGCCGTGGCGTGGTTTTACCTGGGGACGCTTAGCGTGGTCGCGTGTCAGACTGCACTATGCCGTTTGATGAGACGCTTAGTTTTCCGTACCCCCTTGCGCTTGCGTCAGGCAACTGCTCCGTCTCCCGTTCCTATTGCGGTCAGGGGTCAGGCCGAAATATGGGAAGAGTCGTACCTCTTGGCCTTTTCACAGGAGTCGAGGGGTCACATGATGCGTGGAGGTGTCCTCCAGCTACAAATATCCCGTCTCCCCCTTCGGCCTCTTCACCAGCGAGCAGCAGTTGCACCATTCCTGCAAGAAGTAGAGAGAGAAAAACCCTAGTCCACCGTTTCTCGTTCTTGCGCGTGGAGATGGCTGATCGGAAGCGCGTCATTGGCGAGAGCTCGAGGGGACGGTGTCATCGCCCACCGCCTCTCCGCGTGGTGCTCCATGGTCAGGGGTGAGTAGCATCCCTCTTCGTCACGGCCTGTGGTTTGATCGAGATCATCGGGGAACTGACATTTGTGGTTGATGTAGGGCCGCGTTGACTGGCGCCAGGATGTACCTGGCGGGCTGGGGTCCTGGTGGCGACCCTTCTTCTGACTCATCACCGCCACGGTCTTCATCGCCCACGGGGTCTTCGTCCTCGTCGGAGCCAGAGGAGGACCCCCGGGAGACGATCCGCACCCTCATCCGGGAGGGCGCCGAGGCGAGGGAGCGATACGGCACGGCGACGCGGGAGCTGGACCGCGTCCGGGCCGCACTGGAGGTCGCGAAGAAGAAGGCCACCAAAATCAAGGGGCCGTTGATGCCGCGGAGTTGGAAACTGCAGCGGCCTGCATCGAGGCGGTGGATGCCCAGGCGCTCGCCGCAGGTTAGTCTGCGTTCGAGGAGTGTCGGTTCTTGTTCATTTTTGAGAAGAACATTTGTTTGATCGCTCTTCCGTTCCAGGGCGAGAGGAGGAGGTGGCCGCCGCCCGGGCCGAGCTGGAGCTCCTGCAGTGGCGCTTCGCCGACCTGGAGGTGGAGCACAGCGACCTCTCGCGTGCCGCGACGACGGCGGTGGTGGCGACAGGGACGGGAGGGCAGTTGCTGCCTAACCGTCTACGCATGCTACCACTCCGCATGCGCGACCTTGTGACCGAGAGCGTGCGCTAGGGAGGTGCCGTCCCCCTTGTGGCTGTGTACGCGCGCTCTTCGTGGGACCTGCACATGTTCCCGCCCGGGTTCCCGCCCCACCTCGTCCTGCAGCAGAAGCGGCAGCTCATCACCGCCATTCGGGAGTGGGGCGATAGCGCGGCCGCGGAGGTGGACATCAATGCCATCCTCTATGGCGATACCGGGCCGAACCTGGGCGGCGCGTAGGTGGCAACCTGGGAGGGCGTGGTGACGGCGTCCGTGGTAGTCATGGGCTGCCTTTTGTTTTAGTCCGAGTGCCGGGGGTAAGGCGGCTCCCGAGTGTCATGCACTCTGGACTTGGGTTGGCAGGCATAATGCTTGCTAACCCAATATGTACTACCTATAATAAAGTTTTAATGTAAAAACTTCCTCATTTTAGGCTTGTGATTTTAAAAACTCCCTTGTTTTATGCTAGTGAATGTATTGACTTATGTCTCTTCAGCCTACTGGGTCTGTTCAGCAGCGCGAATGTGTCCCTGTAAATCGGTCTTTACAAATCGGGTCTGACAGTGTTTTGTGAGGCACATTTCTCGAGGCGGGATGACACTTCGCGTGCGGAGCCCGCAAGCATGCCGGTGGTGGGTCCCCCAGGCCGCGTGGCCCGCCATGGCAGTTCGGCTTCGGCGGGGCTCGCGGGCCCACTTGCGATGGGTCGCGTCTCATTAAGGAGGTTGCGGGAGGGAGGGTTTTTGTCAGTTGATTATTTTTCTTCGCCTTCCACGCCTTTCTTGCCCCTTTCGCCTATTCACGCCACCTCCGCCGCCTTTCTTGCCGCCGCCTGCTCCTCTGCTCTAAAGAGCTTTGTAACCGCCGCCTGAGTAATTCGTGCCGCCACGATGTCGCACTGGCGTCGGTCGAACGTGGAGAGCGCCGCCGCCAGAGCACGAGAAGCCGCACCCGGAACCTTACGAGGTGGTAAGCTTCCTCGCCTTCCATGAGCGGGGTTATGCTACCCTGCTCACTAGTTCTTGTGGGGGTTGCTCCATGAATGGGGATTGGAGTTGCAGCATCTCAACCCGAGCGGGGTGCTGCACATCGCCGGCTTCGTCACCCTGTGCGATGCGTTCCTCGGAATCGAGCCACATGTGGGCTTGTTCCAGGCGTTCTTCTACGACAAGATTTCGCCGGCGAGCAGGGAGACATAGTTCGCCGCGCCCGTTGGTAGTTTTGGTCTGCAGAGGAGGCCTCGCTGTGATGACGTCTACCCAGAGTACACCCGGGCCGACGCGAACAAGGGGTGGCATGGCGACTGGTTCTACATTAGGAACCCGCCGGAGGCACCTTTCCCCAAGTTCCACGAGGAGCGGCCGGTGAGGGACCTGACATGGACCTGGGGGATGCAGACGCCGGAGAAGTTCCTTGTGGCGAAGATAAAGGAGATCATCCGGAAGCGTGTGATGGAGGCTGGACTCAATGGTGCGACACTCTTCTTCACCATGCGTGAGCGGCGAGTGATGCCGCTGGCAGAGCGTAGGATGCCGATGTTGCTGTACCCTGGCTCATCTGACCCAGATCGGGGCTTCGCCGAGGAGCTCCCGGAGAAAGATGTGTTCTCCTGGCTGATGATGGTCCTCAAAGGAGCGGACCATGACGATTTCAGTGCAGTGGCTCCCTTTGATTGCAGGAATCCCCCCAATTTGGTAGGTATTCCTCTTTTGATTGATGTCTTTAGTCGGTTGCGCAGAGCTCTGCCTGATGGTTCATGGTTGCTCTGTTTCTTGCAGGGGCTCGGCCGTCCACGCTGTCATCCTCGTCTTCCCGGAGGCCCGGAAGGCCATGCCAGGCAAGCTGCCCAGCAAGAGGCCGCCAGGGAGAAGAAGAAGAAGAAGGGCGATAAGGCGGCGAAGCGGGAGACAAGGGACAGGGACATCTCACGCCGCGCCCAACATGGTGAGGATCCCGACGTGATTCAGGGGGAAATATCCTTCCACTAGTGAGACCGAGTCATCCCCCAGTTCTAGCAGCAGGGGCAACTCGGAGGAGACGTGGAGCGGGATGTTGCGTTCTTCTACGGCGGGCGTGGTTAGCAATACCAGGCCGCATGAAGCCAGCAGCTCCACACCGCATGATGCCAACGGGGTCGGAACATCCCCTGATGACTCTGGTGTCAGGAAGCGCGCGGCAGAAGATGCCACGGACTGGGAGGACAAGGAGGCAAAGCGCGCTCAGACAGAGCGACGTTCAGGGTCGCCGTGATCGCCACCAGCGTGTTCTGGTGGTGACCGTTCTTCATCTCCCCCAGCGTCGCCGCCACCGCAGGGAGTGGTGTCAACACCGCCTCCGAGGCCTTCTAGGGGGAAGATACCGGCCCGCCGTGGAGGCCGCACAGTGCCAGCGGGGTGAGGGGTGCCCCCAATGCTCGGGAGAGCGTCCAGCGTCGCAAGAGCTCCTGTCGGAGGCGTTCGTTCGACGGCAGGGCCTCCTCCCCTCAAGTTTGGGTACGTAGTCTTTCCCCTTAGTCCTTGTTAGTA
The DNA here is from genome assembly GCA_032594955.1 of Panicum miliaceum. Taxonomy (NCBI): domain Eukaryota; kingdom Viridiplantae; phylum Streptophyta; class Magnoliopsida; order Poales; family Poaceae; genus Panicum; species Panicum miliaceum. The sequence continues at coordinate 41,838,031 of CM064062.1, forward strand.
GGATGTGTTGCAGTTTGGTGATCTGATTTCGTGTTTTTGTCTTAGGGGTAGGACGGAAATTTCTCTAAGCGGTGCCCTAGAAATGGTACACTGGTCCCCCAATCCGGCCTTTCTTGCAATGATGGGTAGAGGGAAGGGGCGAAGAGATGTTCATCCGGCCGCGTTAGAGCAGGAGGTGACGGTGGCCTTCCGGTCCTTGGCTGACATAGGAGGAGGTCAGGACACGACTCCTCCCTCTTCGTCTGCCAAAATGCGCTCCAAGTCTCCGATCATCGTGGTGCTGGAGGATGAGGATGACGACGGACGGACGCCGCCGTCGCCGGCCACGGTGGACATAGGAGATGGGCATGTTCTGACCGAGGGTGATCGTGCTGCACAAACTCCTCCTTTGTGTGAGGTTCTGACAGCGGGGGCAAGCTGCTCCACATTAGCGCCTGCGGATAACTTGTCGGTGCCGCGGGGGAGCGTGTCGCGTGAGCTAGTTTGGCCCGACCCGTTTAGACGGAGCGGGCACGTTTTGTTCTCCGCGATCCGGCTGAGGTGGAGCTCTGGCAGCGGGACGCTCACGTCGGTCAGTCTACCCTTGACGACCTTGCCAAGGTGGAGTCGGGGCTTGCTGATGCCCTGAAGATGGTTCAGGCGGTCCATCTCACCTCATCGGGAGAGTTCCAGGAGCTTGCCTGTTGTATGGAGCTGATTTTCGTGAGAAGTCGCAGTTTCTGGTAGAGTAACATGCCCGGGAGCAGCAAGACGCAGGGGCCCGTCAGAAAGCGGAGGACCAGGTGCGGGAGCTGGATTTAGTTCGGTTGGCGGAGGGCCGGGAACCCGAGCGTGTGGCCACTGCGGAGCAGCAACTGTCCGTGGCTCGATTGGCTCTGGAAGAGGAGCAGGCTGCCCACGAGTCTGCAGAGAAGCAGTCCTAGGCCTAGGCCGGTGAGGTGACCCCCCTGAGGGAGCAAGTTCAAGCGTTGCAAGCTGCTGCAGAAGGTAAGGATTTAGCTTGTCTTGGTCGACTTTTCTGATGATTATTAATCCCTGGTATTAATTTCCGCAGAGTCGAAGCAAAGGAATGCAATTCTGGAGGATAAGCTGGCGCGGTCGGAGGATGCTCTGGTTATCGCTGAGTCGAAGCTGGCGGCCTCTCAGCAAGCTGGGAGCGAGAGCCTGGCTGCTCTGACACTTTCCCGGGAGAGGGAGCGCACCCTCGAGAAGGCTGTCGATGACCTGATGGCGGAGCTGAGCGTGCTTCGGAGCGCTGCGCGTGGAGTCATCGTCGATGTCCTGGGGCCCCGCCCAGCGGAGGCGGTCCCAGGTGAGGTGTCGAAGCTAATTGCCGACAGTGTCTTCCATGGTGCGTCAGGAGTACTTACCTCAGCGGCGATGCACTTCCCGGACCTTGACTTCCAGTTGGTCGGCGATGGGTACGCGACTGGGTGGACGTTCGATCAATTGCGCGAGGTGGGTCTGTGCATGGAGCCTGTTGCAGCGGCGATCTCGAAGTCCATCACAGTCGACTGGATGAAGGCTGCGCGTCGCGTCGAGGAGGGTTCTTCTTCGGTCGAGAGCGTGGACGGCTCTGATGGCGCCGTGCCGGCCGCTGCTCCGCCGCCCCCTACAACATAGAGCACGTCTCCCCCAGCGCCAGCGGACACCAGTGAGGGGCAGAATGCCGCCAAAGCAGTGAAGTCAGTTTGAGTTTTGTCGAGCTCTTATAATTTGAACATGTGGGGGAATCCCTATGTCCCCCGAGTGACCGGTCTTAAATGTTTAAGGCCGGGAAACTCTTACTCAAATTGTGTTTCAAATTTTTTGTGTTTTTCGGTACTTAGTTCCCTTTCTGTCGCATGAACAATCATGCGCTCGCACTTTGTGCCCTCAAGCCGCTCGTTAACCGTAGGCTACAGCATATGGCTTGGGGCTGGCCCTGTTGGCGCCAGCTGCTAGTCACCATAGGTCGTGATGAGGACTCGGCAGGCTTAGTGTGTTACGAGGAACATTCATGCAACAAAGCAGGAAAAAGACTGCTCCCTCAGGTAGGAACAATAATTTTTGCTTTTCAAAGGCAAAGTTGTGGTGCAAGGAAGGCCGCCGTGTGGTGGCGCATCCTGGTGAGGCCCCCGAGTGTCTCGAGCTAAAAAAGTGTTCGGGCCGGAACGCTGGAAGAGCCTAGTGAGACGGTAATGAAACACACAAGTGTACAAATGGAAGTTCAACGGTAAAAATGACGTAATCGTTCGATGTTTCATGTGTTGGTGAGAACGTTGCCGTCGCTGTCCTTCAGTCGGTAGGTGCCTGGTCGGACCACTTCTGCGATCGTGTATGGCCCTTCCCATGGCGGAGAAAGCTTGTGCTTGTACTTTGTCGACTGGGCCCTCCGAAGCACCATGTCGCTGACTTCCAGAGTCCTTCCTCGTATCTTTCTCTCGTGGTACCTGCATAAGGTTTGTTGATAGCAAGCGGAACGGAACAGGGCTATTTCCCGTGCTTCCTCTAAAAGATCGACAACGTCCTTCTGAGCCTCAGCGGCTTGGTATGGGTCAAACGCTTTAACCCTCGGAGCGCCATAATCTAAGTCCGATGGTATCATAGCCTCTGCCCCATAAGTTAGAAAGAATGGGTTGAAACCCGTGGAGCGATTAGGAGTCGTTCTCAGGCTCCAGAGTACCGACGGGAGCTCATCCATCCAACGGCCAGCGAACTTGTTGAGCTAGACAAAGATGCGCGGCGTGAGTCCCTGGAGGACCATGCTATTCACTCTGTTAACTTGGCCGTTTGTTCGTGGGTGTCCGACTGATGCCCAGTCGTTCCTGATCCCGTATTCTTCTGCAAAATCCTAGAATTTTTGACCTGTAATGTTGGTCCCGTTGTCCAAGACTTTATGGTAGACGATATCCAGGAAGAACTTTATGGCCTCCTGCGCGCTTGCTTTTACCATGGGTTTTGCCTCGATCCACTTGGTGAATTTATCTACGGCAACAAGCAATCGAGGGAACCCACCGGGGGCCTGTTTGAGTGGCCCAATCATGTCTAATCCCCAAACCACGAATGGCCAAGTGAGGGGGATAGTGAGGAGCGCCAGAGCCGGCAGGTGAGTCTGCCGAGCGTAGTACTGACACCCTTTGCATGTACGAACGATCTCCTCTGCGTCTCGCAATGTAGTCGGCCAGTAAAACCCTTGACGAAAGGCTTTGCCAACCAGAGAACGCGGGGGCGCATGATGCCCGTAGATGCTGGCGTGGATCTCCAGGAGCAGATCTTTGCCTTGTTCAGTTGGGACGCATTTCATGAACGTCCCAACAGTTGAGGGGCTGCGTTTGTACAACTCACCATTAATTGTGACGAATGTCTTTGCCCGTCGAGTGATTCTGTGAGCTGCAGTTCGATCTGGCGGTAGGACGTCGTCAAGGAGGTAGGCCAAGAGAGGCAATCTCTAGTCGGACTCGGCCGTCGTGACCCCCAGGTCAGGGGCAAAGATCTCCATGACCTGGCGGTTTGTCGTTGCTGGGTGCGGTGTCAGGAGGTGAGGGTTCGGAAGGTCCCCGACCTGGGCCCCCGAGTGACTGATTGACGGGTTGAGTTGGGGGTTTGAGGCGTACCGAGGGCGTATCAAGGTCGTTGACAAACACACTGGTCGGCGCGTCTTCTCGTTGTGCCACCATGTTGGCGAGCGCATTGGCGTTGGCATTGTCCTTCCTAAGCAGGTGGTGCAGCTCGATCCCCCGAAACTTGTCCTCCAGCTTGCGTACCTCCTGGCAATAAGCGTCCATGAGGGGGCTTTCACAGTTTGCCTCCTTCATAGTTTGATCCACAACCAGCTTGGAGTCGCCATATACGTAGAGTCGAGTGGCTCCGAGCTCGATGGCAATGCGAAGCCCATTGATCAGCCCCTCGCACTCGGCGGCGTTGTTCGAAGCGGGAAAGTGGATATGAATTGCGTACTGGAGTCGGTTCCCCTCAAGTGAGACCAACACGACCCCGGCCCCCCGCGCCCGGCCCCATGACTAACCCATCGAAGTAGAGGGTCCAGTACTCGTGGGTTATATCGGGCGTGGGGGTCTGTACCTCGGTCCACTCGGCGATGAAGTCGGCAAGCGCCTGCGACTTGATTGCCGTGCAGGGAGTATACTTGAGGTCATAACCCATGAGTTCGACCGCCCATTTAGATATTCAACAGGTTGCATCGCGGATATGAATGATTTATCTGAGTGGGAATGAAGTGACGACTGTGACTTCATGATCGGTGAAGTAGTGCTAGAGCTTCCTAGTGGCCATAAGCACGACATAGAGAAGCTTCTGCACCTGGGTGTACCGAGATTTGGTTTCGGTAAGCACTTCACTCAAAAAGTACCATGTGTGTTGTAGCTGCGAGGTAGAGCAGAAGGGGTTCTCGTCGCTCGGGAGCAACAAGAACAGGTGGTGTTGTCAGCAGCGCTTTCAGGCTATCAACCGCCTACTGAGCTTCCTCTGTCCCATCAAAGGTGTTTGATTTTTTGAGGAGCCTATAGAGGCGCATGCCCCGCTCCCCCAGTCAGGATATGAACCGACTGAGGGTGGCCAAGCACCCGGTGAGCCGCTGGACACCCTTGATGTTGCGGACTGGGCCCATCTTAGTGATGGCTGTGATTGTTTTGGGGCTGGCTTCGATACCACGCTCGGAAACCATGTAACCGAGTAGTTTTCCCTTGGGGACCCCGAAAGTACACTTCTCTGGGTTCAACTTGATGCTGAATTTACAAAGGTTAGCGAAGCTTGCGTCGAGTGTGGCGATCAAATCATCCGCGCGTGGTGCTTTGACCACGATATCATCTACGTAGATGGAAATCATGGGCCTCGGAAGCTTGGTCTGCTCGGGCTGCCGAGGTGGATCGATCTGATCGGCAAAGCATTTTTGCATGCAGCGCTGGTAGGTGGCGCCTGCATTTTTGAGGCCGAACGGCATCGCTACATAACAGTAAGAACCGAACGGGGTGATAAAAGAGGTCGCGAGCTGATCGGACTCCTTCATAGCGATCTGGTGATAGCCCGAGTAGGCATCCAGAATAGAGAGGACTTCGCACCCAGAGGTGGAATCGACTATCTGGTCTATGCGCGGAAATGGAAATGGGTCCTTAGGGCACGCCTTGTTTAGGCCAGTGTAGTCAATACACATCCACCATTTACTATTCTTTTTCTTCACAAGAACAGGATTCTCGAGCCAGTCGGAGTGATAGACCTCCTTGATGAAACCGGCTGCGAGAAGTTTGGCGACTTCTTCGCCGATGGCTCTGCGCTTTTCCTCGTCGAAGCGGCGTAAGCGCTGTCGGACTGGCTTCTAGCCGGGTAAGATACGGAGCTCGTGCTCGGCGACCTCCTTCGGGATGCCAGGCATGTCAGACGGCTTCCACGCGAAGACATCCCGATTGGTGCGTAGGAAGTCGACAAGCGCGTCTTCCTATTTGGCGGGGAGTTGGGCCCCGATCTGTACAACTTTAGACGGGTCAGTCGGGTCGACCGTAACCGCCTTGGTGTCTTCCGTTGGACGGAAGGCACTGGCAGGACTCGACTCGTTGTAGTCAGGGGTGCATTCAGTACCCTTGCTTTAAGCTGTTTGAACTCGAGCGAGTTGACTATGGCGGTTGCAAGCTCGAAGTGATCATGGCCGTAGCTGAAGGACTGCTCGAACGAGCCACTGACGGTGATGACACCATTTGGGCCCAGCATCTTCAGCTTGAGGTAGGTGTCGTTGAGGATCACCATGAACTTGGCGTAGCATGGATGGCCAAGCATGGCGTGTTAGGACCCCTCAAAGTCCACCACCTCAAAGATCAACTTTTTGGTGCGTAAGTTGGAGCGGTCACCGAAAGTGACTGGTAGTTTGATGTTCCCTAGTGGGTAGGCCTTCATGCCGGGGACAATCCCGAAGAATGGGACGATGGAAGGGCGGAGCTAGTCCCTCGAGATGCCCAAGGCATCGAGGGTCTCCACATAAAGGATGTTGAGGCTGCTGCCTCCATCCATCAGCACCTTAGTCAGATGCATGGTGCCAATGATAGGATCCACGACGAGCGGGTAGCTTCCCGATCGTGGCACGCTTGGCGAGTGATCGTCCAGACTGAAGGTGATTGGCATAGTGGACCAGCGGAGTCGCCTAGGTACTGCAGTCGCTGCTAAGAGGACCTCGCGATGGCGCAGCTTGAGTTGGCGCCGAGTGCAATCGTCCTCGGTTCCTTCAAAAATCATGAGGCAACCCTGAGCATCGGGGAACATGTTTTGAGGCTTGTCAGAATCCTCCGACTCCTTGGGTGCCTTTTTTTCGTGGTCGCCTCCCTCACATTTGCCAGCAGGGTTGAGCGCGCACCTCTGGATTTCGCATTCCTTGAGCTTGTGCTTAACGGGGTACCCATGGTTGGTACACGGTTTCTCCAGTAGCTGCTCGAAATGTTCGTTACCTCCCTTCTGCTTGGCCGGTCAGTCGGCGGCTGCGACGAGGTTGGGGTTCAGCCGGCGCCGATTGCCCCTCTTCTTGTTCCCCTATTTCGAGGAGGCAGGGGTTTCGTCTGGCTCCTTGGCTTTGGCCTTGCCGGTGGGTTGCGTGCCGACGAAGATGGCGCCAACGGCTTCCTCGCCGGAGGCGTGGTTTGTGGCTATGTCCAGAAGCTCACGAGTGGTCCGCGGCTTATGGCAGCCGAGCTAGTGGACGAGCGATTTGCAGGTGGTCCCAGAAATGAATGCACCGATGACATCTGCGTCGATGACGTCGGGGAGAGCGTTGCACTGTTGTGAGAATCGACGGATGTAATCTTGGAGGGACTCGCTAGGCTTCTGCTTGCAGCTCTTTAGGTCCCAGGAATTTCCGGGACGAACATATGTGCCCTGGAAGTTGCCCACAAAGACCTGCTTGCGGTCAGCCCAGCTGTGGATGTTGTTCGGTGGCAAGAACTCAAGCCACGACCGGATGTGCTCCCCAACGCATATGGGGAGGTGCTGGATGATGAAGTTGTCATCGGTCGCGCCCCCGATCCTGCATGCGAGCCTAAAGTCCTCGAGCCAGAGCGCGGGGTCGGTTTCCCCGATGTACTTGGTGACATTCGCCAGCGGACGGAAACGTTGCGGGAATGGTGCCTGCCGGATGTGCGACGTGAAAGCCTGTGGACCCGGCGCGTTGGGGATCATGCTACGTTGTCGCTCATCGCGGTGAGGGCGGTAACGGTGCCGCGGGTTCTTGTCCTCGCTGTCGACGTCCGACATGGCGTCGTTGGGCAAGCGGGTTGCCATCTGGTCGACATCGGCGTCGTGTCGTGCCCGTTGCCTGGCATGGATGACGCTTCGCGCATCATAGATAGGGCCTAGACGACCCAGAATGGGGCTGGCCGTGGCGCGGGCGCCGGGTTGGCCTGAGGGACGGTGACCGCGCCTTGAGCCCGCGGGGCTGGAGGCTCCCGCAACTAAAGCACCGATGGGTTGGGCTGTTGAGGGCCCTCGCCTCCTGCAGGACAGGAAACTGGTCATCTCTTACGCATCGACGAGCTTTCTGCTTGTTGAAGGGCGGCGCGTTCCACCAGCGCTCGGATGTTGCGGTGGATTTCTTGTTGCTGAGGGTCGGCAGGAGGTGGCAAGTTGCGGAGAAGTACGGCCGCGACCATGATGTTTTGGCCAGCTCACTCAAACTTCAGGAGTTCGTCGTCTTCTGCGATGATGCTTCGCTGCATTTGCTGCGCGCGTTCCCAGGCGGCGCTTGCGGTGCCACGGGGATTCGCAGGCGGTGGTGCGTGCTGCGGGTCGTCTTGTGGTTTCCTCAGCGCCTCGGCGTTAGCCTGCACGTTGGCCAGGGCCTATGCGCGAGGATCCGCTGCAGTGTGGGTCTGTTCCGAGCTTTCCATGGAAGGATTTTCCCCGGGAAGGTACGCCATGGCGCATCTCGGCCACATGGTGCACCCTGGCGTAGACGCGTCCCCGACGCTCGAGGCGTTGTTGAGGGCGTCGTCTTCGTCAGGGAGGAGCTCAAGAAACGACGCAGGGTTGTACCCTGTCATGCCCACGAACGAGGTTGCCATGGGGGGTGACGGCATGGTTCTGCCCAGCCCCCTGGCGTAGGCCGCCACGCGTTCGGGAGACTGAACAGCGACGCAGCTCGCGGTGTCGTGGGTGGCGACAGGGGCACCCCATCCGAGAGCTGACGGGCGACGTTGCTCAGGGAGTATAGGACTAGGACCACATTGCTCGCAGTGGGGTTGGCACCGAGCAAGAGCTCAATGCGCTGGGCCAGTGCCTCAGGATCGAGTTGGACCAGCTGGTTGATGACGGGGCCGATCTCCTCGGATACCGCCGGAGTGATCACGTCCTCCCGGAGGTGGGGCACGCCGAGTTGGTCAGCGATGAAGTCCAAGCTTTCGAAGCGGAAGGCCTGGAAGGGTGCGACGAGCGGTGGTGACCATGGCCCAGCGCACGTCGGAGCTGAGAGCACCGGCGAGCTGAAGCAGAGCGGAGCGCTCGTGCCGTTGGCCCTAGCGAAGTTGATGAAGGAAGCCATCCGATTGGCGGAGCACAGGACGCACGACGTCCTCCCCACGGACGGCGCCAAAACTGTCGCTCCCGGAAGTGGGTGGCAGGTGAATTACTCAACAGCGTGTATGCTGTGCGTCGTGATCGAAGCTGGCCTAGCACACAATGACTCGAGGGATTATACTGGTTCAGGAAAGAATGCCCTACGTCCAGTCGGAGGTCAGTCGGATGTATTACTCGAGCCCAGGTGCTTGTGAGAGTTGGGGAGTACAAGCTTTTCGGGTGCTAGAGAGTTCTAATGTCTCCTGTTGTCTTGTTCTAAATCTAAGGGGACCCCTCTTTTATAGTGCAAGGGGGGCCCACGTTACAACAAATTCCTTGGAGGAGAAGGTTTCGGGGAGAAATATCTTTGACTCCGGTAGTCGGATGGCTCAAATCGTCAAAGGACCTGTACAGATGGTCAGTCGGCGATGTCCTTGGGAGATTGCGTGCTCCTGAAATCCGGAGGGTCTTCTGTGTGGCAGAACCACCTGAATTAATCTGTCTCAAGTGCGCTAACCATCACCACGAAGGCAATCAGGGCTAACTCATACTTCAAACGGAGTAATCCATAGGTCTGTCGGGTAACCTCCTGATACAACCACGGGTTTGCCGACAACACATACAAAGTACTCACACGAAGGCGAGCCCTGAGAATACAACATTCCACAAATTTTACATCATAAGGTTCAACATAAATTTATTATTACAGACTAAGTTCAAATTCGTAAAACAAAGTACTTCAGAGTTTAAAGTAAATGAGTTCTTCAGAGTTCATTGCAGCGGAAAACAAATGATAAACTACTCGATGATACATGATGTCTTGATGAAGCCCATACAAGACATCACTCGGCATTATCACCATTGGCCGGGGATGCATCCCATTCCACTGACCAACCAGGAGGAAGAGCACACGGCCAAGTCAAACTAGCAATCATGTCCTCAAAAGTATCACCTAAAAACAAAGCCACAAGCAAGGCTGAGTATACTAATACTCAGCAAGGCTTACCCGACTAATGAAATATACTTAGCCGACTCCTAGACATGCAAGAATTTTGGCTTCAAGGGTTTGTTTCGCCGAAAAGCATCTAGAGGTAAGTCCTTACTTTCAAAGTTTAGATCCAAGTTCTAGTTTCCTTAACCATTCAAGGTAAGCAACTATCCAATATCATACATGATGAAAGACTTATTTGCATCCAACAAAATTAATCATCATCATTATTCCTCTTCTTACTCTATGTGGTAAAAGGGTCAAGCAGTCCCAATACCGCGAGAAACGGACGATTCGAATCGAATTTCTTAACTTTGCAAGGCAAACCTAACACACACGCCCGGAGTACCAAAGGGTCAGCCCAAGCAACCTTTCCCTTCAATTCCCGCTTCACGGAACAGGCCCACCGTCCTCGTCTACACGACCCCACGGACTACGGTACGACACCGGCCATGGCGGCACATGCACCCGCCATTAGCAAGATATGACCAAATTCAAGACGGTGGGGAGTATGTTCCGGCCTCGGTTCCATCTGGTACTTAAGCTTACCGATTACCATATTCTCAGCATGTGGTTAGTACGTTCAAACGCTTAACCACCACTACCACACACTGCGACCTTAGCATTTTTACTAAGCAGACGGGGCCTCAATTATCAACATGAACATCGCACCATAGCCCTGTCCGTCGACCTTATGGTTGCAGCATGTAGTAAACATTCAACTCCTATATTCTCGCGAGTGACAGGAAATCACTCGACTTCTACCGGGTCCTATTAGCATAGCATTCTATCGAACCTTACATCTAGTGTACAGAGCATGGGTACCTAGGATCATGCAACTAAGTTTTCATTCAACTCCTATAAACTTAATGCACAAGTAAAATAGAGTAATAAGTTGCATAATTTGGAAAAACAGGGTTCATGCTCCGGGGCTTGCCTCCCTAAGCTAAGCTAGCCTTAGGCTCTTCCGAACTTTGGTTCGGGTCTTCGACAATTTCAGTTAGATTAACTTGTGCTTCGCGCTGCTAACTCTCGGACTTGGGCACCAGCTCGTACGTTCCGTCAGTAAGAGTAGTCGATTCTATATGAATGCACAAGTATGAGTTGTAGTGATGGTACATGACATTTATTTTCTTCACGATAAAGTTGCAGTCCACAAAAATATAGATTTGGTTGTAAAGTTACTTAGCTAATATTTCTTGGGCAATCGTTAATAGAGTACATCTTAAACTACTTAACTTCATTAAACAAGAAGGGGTTGTGTTATATTGGAAACTTTATTTTCTAAGCACAAGCATGGATTAAACACAACTACTGATCTAGGTAACTTCTGGTGATGAAAATTTTATGCAGAGTACAACATGCAGAGACAAAACCACTGCAAAAATTTTAGACATTTTTGTGCAGCAGATTAAACATGAAAAAATGTAATACACAGCCACTCCTAGAACCTAGTTATTTTAATGCAGGACAAACTATGCAAGTACTGGTGCTAAAAATTTTACAGGGTGCTAATATCTCCATATATGTATTATTGTAAATTTTTCAGATTTTATTGTGCAAGATACAGAGCATAAAAAATAAGACAAGATACACCTACTTTAATAAGATCAATTTCTACATGATGTTCTACAGGGTTTCTGTGCATTAAACTTTTTATACAGCATGATCTAAAGTGTCCCATAGTAAAAAGATGAACATTTTCCAAGCACAAGAACTAATTACTTTGATTTATTGCATTTCTCCACCACAAAAATTATATAAGTAGGTTAAATAAAGGTAAAAAGTCCCTAACTTTTTCTGTACCATCTAGGTATCCATGTAGCAGTACAGTAAAAGTATCATAGCATGAATCATAATAGAACAGTGGGAAGAACTAATTCTATCATTTCCTGGCATATAACAAAATCTATCAAGAAGTTTAGCTAGAGGTGTGTTTTGGTCATGAACTTTTTACACAGGTCTACACATCAAGTAACTAACCTGCTGCCCAAAAATTAGGTTCAGCATTGGTCTAAAACAGTGGGTTCATTTAAATCCTATCTATTCTTCCATTTATCTTAGAGACAAAAATATTTCAAAACTGAAGAAGTGGATGTAAGAAAGGTTGTAGATCTTATTCTAAATATTCCATAACAGTTGATTTTGTATTTTTATGATTTTTCTACAATTTTTAAAGAACTTTAGAAGTTCCCTGTTTTGCATCTAAAATTGGAAACTAGCCTTCGCAGATCTGCCCCTGAGTTTTTGCGTTTAGCACCCTAGAAAGACCTCAATCAAAGCAATGTCGTCCCTGGGCGGACCTGCCATGGTTGGGGGCCAAATCCGTCGAGGGGAAAGGCCAGCCGTGAGGGGGAAGAGGGGGAGGAGCACATGGTAGGCATGGGCTACCTTGGGCGGTGCTCGGTTGGGGCGGAGGTGGCCCGAGGCGGCTCGCCGGTGCGGAGCAGGGGGCGGCAGCGGTGCGGACGGCGCTCCGGCGAGGCGGGCGGGCGAGAGCCGGCGGGGGCTGGCCGGTGAGCTTCGGACGGTCAAGGGGAACCCGTTCCGGGGCATGGCTCGGGCGGTGGGAGGCTGGAGGAGGGGGTTCGACGTGGAGCTCGGTGGGGAGCCGGCAATGGAGGCCGCGGTGCTTTGATGCGCGCGGTCAGGGGCCGCAAGGCCTTTTGTAGGTTGCAGAGAGGGAGGAGGAGGGCTGTGGAGAGCACGACAATGTGGCCAGCGGCTCGGGCACGGCCCGGGCAGCACGGGCGCGCGGCATTGGCCGCCCTGGGCGGCGAGCAGAGGCGCGTCTCGCCGTCATGCGCGTGGCACGCGCGTGCTGGGCAGGCTCGCGGCGTGGGGGAGGTGTTGGCATGCTGCAGGGGCTGGTCGGGGGAGTGGGGAGGGCGGGCGGCTACTGGCTTGGTGCCTAGCGCCGGTCAGGCATCGCAGGCGTCATGGCGGCCGACCTCTGCCATGGTCGGGTGCAGGGGAGGGGGTTGAGACGAGAATACAGGAAAAGCGAGGGGCTGGATTGTAAAATTATATTTTTTCGTATTTTTGTGTTGCAACTCAAAATTTTCTGAACACGAAAGTTGTTCAAAAATAAAAGTTCTACAAGTTTCGTTTCAGGCCAAAGTTCATTTAAATTATAGTTCAAAAGTTATTTTAAAAACTCAAAAAGATTGATTCGTAGGGCACGTCATTTCATGGGCAAAACTTCATATTCTTTCCTAGGCTTCAACTAGAGTTTTGTTTATCATGTCACTGATGATGTGCATCAATGTGAAAGTTATTTAACTCGTTTGATTAAAGCACATGTACACATGCATATATACATATACATGTATACATATTCTGTAGAAGCAAGGTATGAGGAATTTATTTAAATTTTTCTTAGCTCTTCATTTATATTATTATATTATTACACTAATGACCTGGTTTTTTGTACTCTGACACCTAGGGTGTCACATTCTGGTCTTGGACCTATTCGTCGGGCTTGGTCGGTCAGCTAGTACTGTGGTTCCGAGGGGACGAGGCAGCCGTCCCATCGGAGGAGGACTGTTTACATGCCTAGTCCCATCCCCATTGAGGGTTTCTTGATGGTCAAGCCGCGATGACGGCAGGTCTGATCATCGCAAGAACCAAGTGGACGCCACAGTCTCGGTCCTCTGCTATGACAGAGGCACAGTGGCTCACTGTTCGCGCGTACGACTCCGGGAGGGCCGCGCCCACTTGGTACGGCCAGGTCTGACCCTTGCGGACCAAGCCTAGGCTCGCGTGACCAAGTGAGTTTTTCCTTGTGGTAGTGACCAGGGTCAGTTGGGAGTCTGAGAGGAGAGAGGGAGAGGCGATTCCTGCGTTCCTTCGGCCGGTCCTAAGTGGGGGCACTCGGACTCGGCGCCATGGGCTGTGAAGTCTGTTCCAAGGAAAACTTTTAGACGGGACTCATGGGCCAGGGCGGCCCAGAAGCGTTGTGTGGCTAAAAAGGCTGGACAAGCGCGGGGATTGTCCCCGCCGAGCTCTGACAAAGCGGGCCTGCTAGTGACCCCAATTCCAGGAACCCAACACTAGGTCTATCTCTAAGCATCAAATCTATACTCGAGTTCTGGTTGTGGTGGACAATGAAACTAGCTTCTAGAACAAAGCTAACGTGCACAAAGTTATAACTCTGTTTGTGTCACGAATACATTTTCTTCTAACAAGGAGAACAGGGATGAAAAGGAAATAAAAAGCGGTATGGAGTAACAAACATTAGTCGCTATATAAAGTCAATGAGTGGAGCTCACTTCCCACAAGCGATCTGATATCCGTCACTATTTTTCATTGGTAGACAGTGTATAGTGAAACATCTGTAATGACTTCGTTAATTTCAAAATCTACCATATCAATATCTCAAAGGTGATCATAGAGATAGAGTTGTGTGCATATTTTAATAAATATGAGTGCACATGAGTGTATGTAAGCGCCTATGTGCATTTGTGTTTCGTAGAAAAAATCTTTTCAGAAGGAAAAATAAACTCACGAAGGACGAGGCACTGCACAGCCCACGTCATGACAAAAATATGTGATAGCCAGCCCACTCTACATGTACCTGGTGTATATAGCCCAGATATGCCGCTTGTAAAAAGAAGGCCTTAGCTAGAGGCCCATGTAAACTTAGCGCCACATGGAAATAAAAACTAGCCCGTTATGAAATCCCATCCATTAGCCTAGATTTAAATGGGCTAGATCCAAGAAATGAACGGAGCTCGAATTTACACTTGAGAGAAAAAATTAATTTTTCAATTCTTTTTTTTTGTGTCAAATAAAACGCGGGAACCGCCTCGTTCCCACGTGGCTCCCCGCGAGAATCCAACCCCCCAACAATGGAGCGGTGGCTGCCGCTGTTCCGCCACCTCCTCGCCTGCCCCGTCGCCAACGCCGACGCCTTCTCCTCCTTCCCCGCCTCCGGCGACTGCCCCAACTCGCCTCCCCCGGCGGCCGCACTCCTCCGCTTCCTCCTCTCCCCGGCACCCACGCTCCCCGCCTCCGCCCCCGACCCCACGGCCGCCATCCTCTTCCAGACCCTCCCGCCCTTCCTCCAGTCCCAGGTGCTCTCCTTCCTCGCCTCCTCCGCCGGCCTCCTCGACCCGCACCTCCTCCGCGCCCTCGCCGCCCGCGTCCTATCCGCCCCGCCTGGCTGGTACGGATTCTGGGCCCGCCGCGGCGCCCGCCATCTGCTCGACGGATTGCCCGAGGGGGAAGGCGTCCCGGGTGTCGCCTCTGAGGAGTTCGTTGATGGGTTCCACGAGCCGCCTCCGTGGCTTCAAGAAGCGGCGGCGCGGGCGCGTCCTGTCCTGCCCTGGCTCCCTGTTGATTGCCGGATGATGATGAGTAGCAGGACCCGTGGTCCTTTTGGCCGGGATGGTTTGGACAGGATTGCGTTGGAGACGTTGGGGCTGGCGCAAGACGAGGATGTGGAGATGCAGGAGGCTGGGTGCGTTCTGCTGCCTCAGGCTCCTCTGCTAGCAGATTCGATTGTGCAGAGCGCCCTGGCTGTGCAGAAGGAGATTTTGACTGTGGAATCCGTCTTGGTGGCGCAGCGTGTGGTGAAGGATTTGCAGGACCTTTGTGTTGAGTCCAGGGATGCCGCGGCAGTGCTTAGCTTAGTACAGCCGTGGGAAGCTGATGATGACACTCTCAGAGTATTGCTTTCCAATTTAGCGCTTCCGGAGGATGGGGTGCATCATGGAGGAGGGCCAGCACTTGTTCTGTGTTCTGTTTTCCTACCACAGTTACTCGAGCTCCAAAGACCACCTTCATCAGTTCTTCTTTCCGCTGCGTTGGATCTCTGCAAGCGCCACCCAGCTGCAGCACTGGAAGCTGTACTCTTTCCACTGGTTCTTAGAAAGGGTGGGCTAAATGTTCCCCAGTGTGATGTGCTAACACGTATTGTCAAGGAATGCATGCATCCACTGCACGTTGCTGCTTTCTGCCATAGGCTGTTTTCAGGGGAGGAGCAAGAGCGGAAACCAGTTTGTATGCCTCAGCATTATGAGAATGTTGGTACTGATTTGGTCTGGACGGAAGCTCTGTTCGCACTATTTTACAGTATTCTCAGTCAAGATATTTGCTTGACACCAAGCACCATTGGTGAGCTAATTTCTGTAATTGATGAGCTGGCATCAGAGTTCTCGAGGTCACTGAAATTTGGCAACTTTCTGCTGTGCTTAGTGTCGAAGTGTTGGCATCAATGTAAGAATCAGAGGGTTTTGCTCGAGAGAGCTGCTGAGAGAACCAATACTTTCCTGACCAAAGCTATATTGGCGAAACTGCGCCCTGCAAGTTGAAGTTAAATGTGAACAACTTGTAAGTCTACATTTCTACTTAGATTAGCTGATGTTTCAATTCTCTTCAAAGGTTTGTTTAATTTGATAGAAGTACAGCTATGCATGCACAGTGCTTTAACATCTACTAACTTTAAAACATAGAGCTCTTTAGTTCAAGAACCATGCAAACCTGAAGACTGATTCATATACAGAGCGAGTAATTTATTATTGTGTATATGTTAAATCTTAGCATTTAAGATTCATAATTAAATAATAGCAATGGCATCTTCATAATCAACATGACATTTCGGTGTCTGAAGAAACCCATATGTAATAGTATATTACATTAAGTACAGGTAGTGCAAGCTGTTTATTCTTCAAACAGATAAACAATGAAAGTAAATTGCATATCTCAACACTTCACTGTTCCTTAGAAGCACTACATACAAACGCATTTACACAGTGATGCTGTGTTGATGCACAAGATACTTCTTTGTTCTGGGCTTCTGACATAACTCACTTCAGTATTTCCTTTGTTGTCTGGAACCTTGATACCTTATCAGTGAATTTGGTAGTAGAATAGAAATTAAGGTAGTCTTCGAAACGATATTGGCTAGGATATGTAAGCTTTGGAGCTGGACAGATAATGGCATCAGCACTAGGGTTATAGAATGTTGCAATAGATAGGCGGCTCCCATTCTTGCTGGGAAGAACCCGATGGCATATACTCTTGTAGATTCCATTGGTCATCACTTCAATCTGATCCCCAAGGTTTACAAAAATTCTATTGCCTTCTGTTGGAGGTACTGGGATCCACTTACCATCTTTCAGAAACTCCAAACCTTGGACTAACTCATCTTGAAGTAGAAGTATGATCCCTCCAGCGTCAGTGTGTTCCCTGAGGCCCATGACAAGCTCTGGATGACTGCACTTGGGATACTTTGCCACCTTGATGCCTACAGAAGGTTTTGAAAATGCCTTCTCGATGTAATCCTTGTCCAGCCCAAGATTTTCGCTCATAGCTGCCGCGAGCTGTTCAGCCAATTTGATTACTTCTTCAGCATATTCAGCTACTGTTGTTCTGCCCAGTTCATTGCATCATGTTAGTTTCCTTACAAGTTACAAATTTATTATATAGTTTACAGAAGATGATTGCTTCTACTTAAACTTCAAACTCACCTAAGCAGCTTAGGAATATCATGACTGTTTGATTTTGGCTGATGACGATACATGAAACTGCACTCCCAGTCAGCATTTGATGGAATTTTCTCACAACCTAGGATTTTTGCCATTTCCGAACTGTAGAAGTTCTTCTCCATGTCTTGCTCATAGTGTTTGTTCACTAGTCCCTTCATTTTATTCATGAGGTCCTCATTGACCCCATGATTCTCAAGCTGCCATACAGTTCAGCATGCAGATGTTAGAAAAGAAAGTGAAATTGTCCTCATCAAGACAATGATGCATATTTTGTTACTTACCCAAAAGAAACCCCATTGCGTGCAGGCATTGTGGAGGAGTGAAAGTGTCTCTGACCTCTTGTCACCGTACAGCTGATCCATCTTTATCACTGGAATCTCCATTTCCCAAGAAACTGGTGAGTAGCAGTCTAACCAGATGTGTTGTTTGTTCTTCTCAAGTTGGTACACTACATCTACAGCCGGCCAGGTATTTATAGTGGCCCAGACTAGATAGGAATGTTGGGAATATCCTTCTCGAGATTGCTAACGTGACGTTGTTTGAGAATGAAGGAAACCTTGCTTTCTCATGAGGTTTTTGTAGAACCATGTCCAGATACATGCCATTATTCCCATGTGATTTAGCTAAGATAGCTATGTGGCATCCTTCGAGACTCACCAACATGGTTGACCTATGAGCAAAACATGCTCACTATTTGTTTATTCTGTTTTACTTCCGTATACTAATGAATGTTAATGTCAGTCATCTCACTGATATAACTACTTCCCTGCAAGATTTACTCTCTCTGGATCAGTTCACCGCCCTGCTGGGAGATGCTGGGAGGAGTAAAATCTCAACTTTGAGATCTCTTTCAGGTCATACTAATCATGGCCGTTAGCTTGACTTTGTGATTCAGTGCATGCAGACCTGTGCGCAGGGTCAATCAATCGCAAAGTAGTTGAATTCAATCGGAAACCATTGTTACATTTCGTTTGTCAATGCAAGCCTAGATTCTCTCAGAGATTTGCTGGATTTTGTTTGCGAATTCTTTAAACGGCGTGTGCTAGTTCCCTGCATGTCAAAATTAGGGCTGGTCTGCTCATCTTTACACAAACATTGATAATCTGACAGTTGTTTGATAAATTGCCTGTGCAATTTTTTGAAATATTTGTCGTTCATGCTCTAGAGCTGCTGTTACCAGGGCTGTCCGGCGGTTTGTTGATAAATTGCCTGTACAAATGGCCATGTCAAAATGTCTGTCAGTTTGATAAATGGCTTTTGGGTATGTTTGGATGCTGGCCGCTGGATGCCGAGCCAAAATTTGGCCCCTGACCGCTGAGGAGCTGCAGCGTGTCTGCCTGCTGCGCCATGTTTCCGTGCCTCGTCATCTTGGCGCGGCTGGATCGGAGTTCGGCGATCTCCAAAGCGTGTCGCTGCGGATGATGGCAGACAAGCAAGCAACTAACTGGGGTGGGCCTATCAACATCATGGAGTAACGGCTCGTCTTGCTAATGGTTTGGGTGGAAACTGGGTTGAACTGTTTGTATTTGCTTTAGTCCCTGTTCAGTTTGGTGGGAACTGGTTGCTCTAGCTATCAATTTGATTTGGGTTGGTTTTTGAAAGAAAACAATTTGGCTTGATTTGGTTGTTCCTGCGTTGAAATCGTTCAAATCCATAGCGTAGGGGAGGACGCCGCGAATGTGGAGGCAGGTGTAGCTTTGCACGACGCGCATGCACATAGGTACACGCATGCTCGGCGCCTGTCGACACACGATCCAACAAGTTTATCTGCACGTAGCGTCTTAGTTGGATCGTGTTCCTGAACTTAGGCCTTGAAATTTGCAGTAGAGATTTACTACTTGAAGATGACCTCCAACCGATGAGGGTGATGAAAATATCAAGGGTTGTCAGAGTGAGAGAGAGGCCTACACTCCCCTTTTATACGTTCAAGTGGATGCAGGGTACAGCAGTCGATCGGGAGCTAAGATGGAACATATCTGTCAAACTCCAGCAGCTTCGCTCCTTCGTCCCAGCCTAGAAGCGGTTCCTCTGTAATACTGTAGAAGAGCTCACTGCCACTGACATGCGGGCCCCACTGCACAGGGGCCCACGTGTAAGTGAGAGGCTCCCCCCACCCTCGGTCGAACGAGGCTACAGTAGTGTGAATGCAGCGTAGACTTCTTTCTTGGGAGTAGGGTTCCCTAAAGGGTGGTGAGTGTTAGACCAACCCTTAATATCGTCGTTTCCTGGTGGCCTAAGGGCATTAGAAGTGTATATGGTCGATCCGGCCTTACAGGTGGGCCCCGTGCTGAGATAAGGTCGCCCCTGCTATGTATGAGGCCAGAACCGGCTTTAAGGTGGGTCCCCCGCGGAAATAAAAGAAGTGTATATGGTAGATACAACATTTTTCAAACTTAGTTTAACAATTTGAGTAAACTAATTAAACATGTAGGATATTTTGGTATTGATGACTTCATGGAACACACGCCTAGGGTGATGTCGCATGCCAATGTGGACGGCCACTTAGGACGAGGGATAAGATTGACCCAAAAGTAAAAGTTTGAGTACTAAATTGGTCCAATTCAAACTAAAGGGATGAACTGACTCTCGGGTGATAGTTGAGGGACAAAAATATCTATTTATCGGTGTTTTATCGGCAAGCCTACCTAGGGATACGTAGTAGACTTGTGGTTAGGGTGTCGCCGATATCAGGAACTCGAAGGTGTAAGCAACACAAGGTTTAGATAGGTTCGAGCCGCGATATGCGTAATTAGGGGTGAATAACGAGCTGGCTCGACTCGGCTTGGCTCGGCTCAGCTCGGTCTAGCTTGTTACGTTAACGAGCTGGCTCGGCTCGGCTCGTTCCTCAAATGAGCAGAAACAACAACTCGGCTCGGCTCGAGCCAGCTCTTTTTGGCTCGCGAGCTAGATGAACAAGAAAAACTTAGATTTCAAATCGAAGTACACAGGCAAGTAGGCAACTACAAATTGAAGTAAGAAGAAACTTTGACACCTACAAGCATCCAAATACAGCAGGTGGATTTGTTCTAATGTCGAAACTCCCAAATCACGGGCCACAAAGTCCAAGAACCTAACAAGCAATAGAAAGAAAAGGGGATATTATACCAAAGAAAAAAAGCAAGCATGAGGAGACTTGCAGCAACGAACGTGCTTGCTTCTCCTTCTCCGTGATGCAGTGGCAGCCGGCGGATGGGATCACGGCCCAGCTTGGGTGGGGTAGCGTACTAGCGCAATCGCGTGCACCAGCGACTCCAGATGGCCACTTGCGGACTGGAGCAGGAAGGGGTGGGAGACGAAGTGGACCAATCTAGGTGGAGCAGGAGCAGCAGCTCGGCGCCGCCGCTGCATCTCGCCATTTGTGGCGGTGCGAGAGGGAGAAGTCGAGGTCGGGGTTAGCTAGTTTGCGGGCGACCGCAAAAACATCCCCCGTACGGTCGATTCTCCCACAACATTATCTTTCCATTTATGGCTATATGACCCCTGCCGGTTCCAATTTTGGGATGCGCAAAACAATTAATTAACAGACGGTCCCGTCGCTCCTCCGCCCGTCCCTCCAACGGCCCGCAAATTCCCAGCACCTTCTCCTTCCCTTTTCGCACCCACGATCGACCAGTTATTTTCTTTTTTGGAGCTTAAAATTTTCTTTTAGCGAAGCTAAACTTTTCGGGACCGTGGAAAGTTGGGGAATAAAAATGGGTGGGGGAAACAACATAAAAGTTAGTTTCAATAAAAAAATAGATAAAAAATCACATGTGTATTTTTATAAAAAAAGCTTTCGAAAAAAATTGGCGCCTAAAAAAAATTAAAATGCGTGAAAAAAATGTTGGGCGCTATGGTCAAAATATAACAAAAAACACTGTAACTATGAAGAAAAGTTTGAACAAAGTATTTGATTCCCGATTAACATAAAATACAAAATAGAATGTATTCAACGAAAAAAATCTCCGGTAAACTTTTATCTCCTCCACCATCTTGATTCATTGACATAGCCAGTGGGCTGGGGGGCGATTACTTTTTACTGTACCTGTTGAATGAGAGGAGAGCGGGGGAGGAATTACTTCAAAAAAATTTGCTACAACAAGATACCAGAAGCTTCAAAAGGGCACATTACTTCAAACCTTCTGTCTCTTAAATTTGCTACAACAAGATACCAGAAGCCGCTTTTCCGGAGAGGAACGGAAACCTTGGTAGAAAAATGGGAGATTAGTATACTCTATGTTTAATAAAAGTTTGAATATAAAAGTTTGGAAAGGAAAAAATTTAATAAAAGATACAAAAAGGATACTTTAAACTAACCAAATCAGCATTGTCTAGTCTGAACCCAATTCTCTTTTCTGAAAGACTAACAACTATTTCATTAGGTGCTAACTCTATGTCCTGCAGCATAGTCTGTGTATGTAAAAAAAATTAAATGTGTTATTGAAATAAAAAAATCTGATGAGGCAATAATAAAATAGGAGGTGTGATACATACAGCTAGGTTATGATGTAGTATGAATTTTCCCCACTCATCAGATTTTAACAATCCACAGACATGTTTTGTGAATTGAGCTTCCATAATTGCCACACCCATGATATTCATAACATTGTGTGATATTGACCCACAAACTTGCATTGATAGGCCGAATGTCCGGTGATCAACCCAATTAACAGAGACCATTTTCACAATTTTTTGGGCTTGTTGAAGTAACATGGAATAAATGTGAAAAAAAGAAACAAATAAAAAATGTATTAGAAGTTAGTTAAAAAATTATATAAAAAAATAGACATGCACAAAAAAGAGTGAAAGAAAAAAAAATGTCAGAAAAGAAAAGACATACCTCCTAGCAGGGAAGGGGGGTGGGATGTTGTTTACGATGTGTTGGTAGACAGCTTTTTTGACGGGCATTGACACAAAAACATGGCAGCACACTAGAGGCCTCATAGGTATCATGTTTTCTGGAGGTGTTTGTTGTGAGTTTATTGCAGTTTGAACTGACTCGTCTACTTGCCTCAAGGTTTCTTCATCTCAAACCCCATCATCATGGTTGAATGATTTTGTAACATTGTCTTGATTTGAATTAACAACTGGAATACAATAGTTATTGTTGGATTGGGAGTTGTTGAGATGGATGGTTGCTCCTATGAACTCTTTTCCAATGTTATCTGTTGAGGGGTACTCTTTGGTAATGCATGGAGAACAGTCCCGAGGGTGTGTGTTTGTTGAGATGCAAGGAGCTGTACCGTGACTGGATTGATCTATGTCAAACTTTAGCTTTTTGTTTCGTGAAAGCTCAATTTTTTCATTCTTTCAATCTGCAGCTCATTTAGTGATCGTCCAGTATTTTTTCCAATACTTACATCGCCTGTTTGAAGACTTGCATTGCTCTGGGTGGCTTGAAATGAAGCAGGTAGTGGCCTTTTCTTCAAAGGGACTGCATGGCTGACAGATGATGCTTATGAAAGATATTTATTTTGAATTTGAATTTTGTGCTCTTCATCAAATGCATGCTCCTCAAGAACAAAGGAGATGTTCAAAGTTGTACTAACTACCGTGGGATTAAGCTGATGAGCCATACGATGAAGCTTTGAGCACCGTCTAAGAAGAGTGACAAGTGTGACCCAAACCAGTTTGGGTTCATGCCTGGAAGGTCGACCATGGAGGCGATTTTCTTAATCCGACAATTGATGGAGAGATATAGAGAGCAGAAAAAGGACTTGCATATGGTCTTTATTGACCTTGAGAAGGCGTATGATAAAATACTGAGAAATATCATGTGATGGGCCTTAGAGAAGCATAAAGTCCCAACTAAGTACATTACCCTCATCAAGGATATGTATAAGGATGCGATGACGTTTGTTCGGACATGTGATGGTGACACCATTGACTTTCCTATTAATATAGGCCTACATCAGGGGTCAGCATTGAGTCCTTATTTATTTGCCTTGGTGATGGATGAGGTCACAATGGACATACAATATGATATCTCTATGATATCCCTTGGTGTATGCTCTTTGCTGATGATGTGGTGTTGGTGGACGAGAGTAGAGAAGGGATTAATAGGAAGTTAGAGCTGTGGAGACGCACGTTAGAGTCGAAAGGGTTCATACTCAGTAGGACCAAGACTGAGTACATGATGTGCGATTTCAGCGCGACTAGGCATGAGGATGGAGATGTTAGCCTCGATGGGCAAGTGGTGGCCCAGAAGGATACTTTTCGGTATTTAGGATCGATGCTTCAAAAAGATGGCGACATTGATGAAGATGTTAGATATAGAATCTCAGCTGCCTGGTTGAAGTCGCGTCAAGCTTCTGGCGTCCTATGTGACAGAAGGGTGCCACAAAAGTTAAAAGGTAAGTTCTATAGGACAGCGATTCGTCCGGCGATGTTATACGGTGCTAAATGTTGGCCTACAAAAAGACGACATGTCCAACAACTGAGTGTAGTAGAGATACGGATGTTGTGGTGGTTTTACGGGCACACACGAAGGGATAGAGTCCGGAACGAAGTTATTCGGGATAGAGTTGGGGTGGCACCAATTGAGGATAAACTTACCCAACATCGATTGAGATGGTTTGGACATGTCCAACGGAGATCCCCTGAGGCGCCGGTGCGTAGCGGGGTTCTAAAGCAGGCCGAAAATGTAAAGAGAGGTAGAGGTAGACCTAAACCGACTTGGGACGAGTCGGTGAAAGAAGACCTTAAGGAGTGGAATATCTCCAAAGAGGTAGCTTTAGATAGGAGCGCTTGGAGACTCGCCATCCACGTACCTGAAGATCCGTGATCTTTGTTTTTTTTATGGGTTTCATTTCTAACCTACCCCAACTTGCTTGGGACAAAAGGCTATGTTGTTGTTGTTGTAAAGAGTGAATTCACTAAGACTCCTTGTTTATTCTAATGAAATATCATGGCTGCGCTGGTCATGAAAGATTAGTTTGTGTAAACCATCCATGAAATACCCTTCTGTTGAGCAAATGTTAATGTCATCCTGCAAATCTAATGGCTCCAACTTCTGAATAAAGTTCTCAAAAATTTCTTTAGCATCTGCCTTGACATCAATAATATCGGGTGGTTGGGGTTCAGTGATAAGGAATTCTTTGAAAGGTAATTGCTCAATGCCATGTGCTGGGAGTGGACTGTTTTCTGTATCCAACATATCTGGGCATACACCAGTTTCCTTTACATCCTTGCTGTGCAAGTCAGAGCTGCTGAGGACTGTTCCCCCAGTTTTTACTACATGATCAACTGTTCCTGATCCTTCAGTTTTTATTATATCATTGCTATGATTGACAGAGCTGTCTGGGACTGTTTCCCTGCTTGGTAGTACATGGTCAACTGTTGCTGATCCTTTAGTTTTCTTTATATCCTTTTTGTGGATGACAAAGCTGTCTGGGACTGTTTACTTGGTTTTTACTACATGGTCAACTTCTGATGGTCCTTTGTTGGTGCATTTTGTTGAAGATTGAGAAATAAATTTAGGAGTCTGAAGAGAGCACTGGCTGCTGAAAACGTTTGTAAACTTACAAACACTGCTGTCGCTACTGTCCCGTATCATTGTTGCAGACTTAATGATCTGTGGCACCAACAACGGCTTTGCTGCTTCTATGTAGTCTTTCCATGATTCATCATAAAACAACTGCAGTTCTTTCCTTATCTGGGATGAAAAAAAAGGAATTGATAGTAGCTGGGAGTTATATGCACAAAAAGAAAGAAAAAATGCTGAAAAAAAACATACTTACGTGGCTGTAAGCTTGTCCTGGGAGAATTGATAGTAGCATATGCTCTATATCGAATTTTGTGTCTATGAAAATGCCTTCTGTGAGATTTCTTGTTCGAAGTGCTGTCCTGCTTATATCTCTCATCTGTTTTATTTTACCAAAAAAATGTTAATAAAAAAGAAAGGAAAGAACACCGTTAGGAAAATAGAAGGGGGGCTAAAAAAATTACAGGAATTCTGCCGAAATTTGTGCCATCCTCATTAATCTTGTCAAGTTGGAGATAAAATGCCATGTTTTTCTGTTGACCAAAGCTTTAAGCAAGGTAGGTAGTCAGGAAGCTTCAGATCTGTTGTGTCGAGCAGTTCAAAATATATGATCTGCGGTGGTAGAGTGGGGAGGGGGAGAAATATGATTAGTAGTATGTAAAAAACAATAAAATTTTATACTCTTTAGGAAAAGGTTAGTAGAAAATATGATGCTTTGAAAAAAACAAAATGTACTAGAGGACTGGACAATACATACCACCATTGCTAGTGTGCAGCCACCTAGCGCCGCTGTATTCCATTGCTTGATAGCTTGCTGGACTTTGCAGATTGATGATACAAACTTGTCTAGGATAATGGTTGACCAATCATATGAACATATCTTGTTTGTGTCCTTTATGGCTGCATAGAACTCAGGGCTAGCACATTCATTGTTGCTTGGCACAGGAGGGTTGTGACTTGTGAGTGCGAAAAGGGTGAACATTCTGATGAACTTGTCACCAAAAAGATCTGGGGTGAGTAAAGCCTTCAACTCATTTATAGTTGGGTGCTTCCCTTGACATTTTGTTTCCTCTAGAATCAACCTTTTTGCATCTTCAGTGCATGATTTAGGAAGTGTCGCCCCACCGATGGGTGTTCCTAGCACTTGATGTATTTGCAGACCGGATCATGTAAAGCAGTAACCATTTGGAAGAAAAAAATGTTCTTGAAGGAACATCAAAATATCTTGTAAGCCAGAGGATGATTTGTTTCGGCAAACTGTTACATGACAAATCCAGTAGATGATGAAATCCAATGCTTTTTACCAACTCTTTTTGTTTGGAATCAAGTATGTTGGCTACTTCAGTAAACTTTGGTAATGACAACTTAGTAGTGAAGAACTTTTGTTGTTTAAAAAGGAAGAGAATATTAAAAAATTAGAAAGAGGGAGCAGTTTGTAATATTTTAGCATTTCCAGTTTGGGTAGAATTTATACCATTTGATCATTGTTCCTTCTCATACAAAAAATCCTCGCGAGAGTGATATAGATGTCTTTCCTTCATTGCCTGAGTGGGATGACTGGAGAGATCAACATCCGGTGGCGATAGCTTTATTTTGGTTTAACTTTCGATGGATGAACTTTTACGCAGAGAAAACATAATGAGCTTAAAAAAGCATCCTGGAATGCAGGATAATGCGTCGCGTCGCTGCGAAAATCTAATCTAATGGATATAAGAGCATCAACACGCGAGTCCAGGCTTGGTCAGCAAGGGTCAGACCTGGCCGTACCAAGTGGGCGCGGCCCTCCCGGGGTCGTACGCACGAACAGTGCGCCACTGTACCTCTGTCACAGCAGAGGACCGAGACTGTGGCGTCCACTTGGTCCTTGTGACGATCAAGTCGTCCGTCATCACGGCTTGACCATCAAGAAACCCTCAACGAGGATGGGACTAGGCATGTAAACAGTCCTCCTCCAATGGGACGGCTGCCTCATCCCATCAGGATCACAGTACTAGCTGACCGACCAAGCCCGACGAACAAGTCCAAGACCAGAAGACTCCCAGGATTTCAGGAGCACGCAATCCCCCAAGGACACTGCCGATTGACCATCCGTACGGACCCATTGACGACTTGGGCCGCCCGACTGTCGGAGCCAAAGATATTTCTCCCCAAAACCTTCTCCAAGGAATTCCCTATAAAGTGGGCTCCCCTTGTACTATAAAAGAGGGGTCCCCTTAGATTTAAAACAAGACAATAGAAGACATCTAGAGCTCTCTAGCACCCGAAAAGCTTGTACTCCCCAACTCTCACGAGCACCTGGACTCGAGCAATACATCCGGCTGACCCCCGACTAAAGGTAGGCCGTTCTCGTCTGAACCAGTATAATCCCTCGAGTTATTGTGTGCTAGGCCACCTCCGATCACGACGCACGACATATACGTTGTCGAGTAGTTTATCTGCTGCCCACTTCCGGGAGCGACAGTTTTGGCGCCGTCCATGGGGAAGACGTCATGTGTCCTTTGCTTCGGCGATCGGATGGCTTCCTTCACCAACATCACCCGGGCCAATGGTGAGAGCGTCCCGCTCTACTTTGGCTCGCCGGTGCTCTCTGCTCCGGCATGCGTCGAGCCATGGTCGCCACCGCCCGTCGCACCCTTCCAGGCCTTCCGCTTTGGAAGCTTGGACTTCATCGCCGACCACCTTGGCACGCTCCACCTCCAGGAGGATGTGACCGCCGCAGCGGCAACCAAGGGGGCCGGCTCCTTCGCTAGCTCGCTGGCCGAACTCGATCCCGAGGCACTGGCCCAGCGCATCGAGCTCTTGCTCGGTGCCAACCCTACTGCGAGCGACGTGGACCTAGTCCTGTACTCCTTGAGCAACGTTGCCCGTCAGCTCTCAGGTGGGGCACCTCTGTCGCCACCAACAACGCCGCGAGCTGCATCGCTATTCGGCCTCCCGAACGCGGCAACAGCCTACGCTAGGGGGCTTGGTAGAGTCATGCCGTCGCTCCCCTTGGCGACCTCGTTCGTGGGCATGACAGGGTACACCTCAAGCGTCGGGGACGCGTCTGCACCAGGATGTACCATGTGGCCAAGATGCGCCATGGCGGACCTTCCCGGAGAAAATCCGTCCATGGAAAGCTCGGAAGACACCCACACGGCAACGGACCCTCGCGCACAGGCCTTGGCCAACGCGCAGGCTAACGCCGAAGCGCTGAGGAAACCACAAGACGACCCGCAGCACGCACCACCACCTGCGAACCCCCATGGCGCCGCAAGCACCGCCCGGGAACGCGCGCAGCAGGTACGATGCAGCATCGTTGCTGGAGACGACGTGCTTCCAAAGTTCGAGCGAGTCGTCAGAACATCGCGGCCGTGGCCGTGCTCCTCCGCAACCTGCCGCCTCCTGCTGACCCTCAGCAACAAGAAATCCACCGCAACATCCAGGCGCTGGTGGAATGCGTCGACCTTTAGCAAGCATGAAGCTCGTCGATGCGTCAGCGACAACCAGTTTCCCGCCCTGCAGGAGGCGCAGGCCCTAAGCAGCCCAACCCGTCAGTGCTTCAGCCACAAGGACCTCCAGCTTCGCGGGCACGAGGTGCGGCTACCACCCCTCAAGCCAACCCAGCACCCGTGCCACGACAAGCACCGATCCAAGGTCGCCTAGGCCCTAACTTTGACACGCGAAGCGTCATTCACGCCAGACAACGGGCACGCCACGACGCCGATGTCGACCAGATGGCGGCCCGCATGCCCGACGATGCCGTGTCGGACGTCGAGCGTGAGGACAAGAACCCGCGGCACCGTCACCGACCTCGCCGTGATGGGCGACAAAGCAGCATGAGCCCCGACGCGCTGGGTCCATAGGGTTTCGCATCACACATCCGGCAGGCGCCGTTCCCGCAACGTTTCCGTCCGCCGGCAAACATTACCAAGTACACCGGGGAAACCAACCTCGCGATCTGGCTTGAGGACTTCCGGCTCGCATGTAGGGCCGAAGGCGCGACTGATGACAACTTCATCATCCAGTACCTCTCCGTCTACATTGGGGAGCACATCCGATCATGGCTTGAGTTCTTGCCACCTAATAGCATCCACGGCTGGGCCGACCTCAAGCAGGTCTTTGTGGGCAACTTCCAGGGCACGTACGTTCATCCCGAAAATTCCTGGGACCTTAAAAGCTGCAAGCAGAAACCTGGCGAATCCCTCCGAGACTACATCCGCCGATTCTCGTAGCAGTGCAACGCTCTCCCCGACATCGTCGGCGCGGATGTCATCGGCGCGTTCATTTCCGGGACCACCTGCAAGTCGCTCGTCCACAAGCTCAGCTGCCATAAGCCGCGGACCACCCGTGAGCTCATGGACATAGCCACAAACCATGCCTCTGGCGAGGAAACCGTGGGCACCGTCTTCATCGGCACGCAACCCACCGGCAAGGCCAAAGCGAAGGAGCCAAATGAAACCCCTGCCTCCTCAAAACAGAGGAACAAGAAGAGGGGAAATCGGCGCCGGCCGAACCCCAATCTCGTCGCAGCCGCTGACCGACCGGCCAAGCGGAAGGGAGGCAACGAACACTTTGAGCAGTTACTAGAAAAACCGTGCACCAACCACGGCTATCCCGCCAAGCACAAGCTCAAGGACTGCAAAATCCTGAGGTGCGCGCTCAACCCCGCTAGCAAACGAGAGGAGGCGACCGCGAGAAAAAGGCGCCCAAAGAGTCGGAAGATTCTGACAAGCCTTAGAACACGTTCCCCACACCCAGGGCTGCCTGATGAGCTTCGGAGGAAACGAGGACGACTGCACTCGGCGCCAACTCAAGGTGCGCCATCGTGATGTCCTCTCTGTGGCGGCTGCAGTGCCCAGGCGACTCCGACGGTCCAACACTCCGATCACCTTTAATTTGGACAACCACCCGCCGAGCGTGCCGCCACCAGGGAGCTATTCGCTTGTCGGGGACCCTATCGTCGGGACCAAGTGTCTGACCAGAGTGCAGATGGATGGAGGTAGCAGCCTCAACATCCTCTACATGGAGACCCTCGACATCATGGGCATCTGAAGGGACAAGCTCTGCCCTTCCATCTTCCCGTTCTTCGGGATTGTCCCCGGCATGAAGGCCTACCCACTGGGGAACATCGAGCTACCAGTCACTTTTGGTGACCGCACTAATTTCCGCACCGAGAAGCTGATCTTCGAGGTGGTGGACTTTGAGGGGTCCTACCACGCCGTACTTGGCCGCCCATGCTATGCCAAGTTCATGGTGATCCCCAACTACACCTACCTCAAGCTGAAGATGCCGGGCCCAAACTGTGTCATCACCGTTAACGGTTCGTTTGAGCAATCTTTCAGCTACGGCCGCGACCATATCGAGCTTGCGACCGCCATTG
Organism: Panicum miliaceum; assembly: GCA_032594955.1. Lineage (NCBI taxonomy): Eukaryota > Viridiplantae > Streptophyta > Magnoliopsida > Poales > Poaceae > Panicum > Panicum miliaceum. The sequence continues at coordinate 41,867,856 of CM064062.1, forward strand.
CTAACTCGCTTGAGTTCAAGCAGCTTAAAGCGAGGGTACTGGAGTGCAACCCCGACTACAACGAGCCAAGTCCCGCCAGCGCCTTCCGTCCAACGGAAGACACCAAAGCAGTTACGGTCGACCCGACTGACCCGGCTAAGGTTGTACAGATCGGGGCCCAGCTCCCCGCCAAATAGGAGGACACGCTCGTTGACTTCCAACGCACTAATCGGGATGTGTTCGTGTGGAAGCCTTCTGACATGCCAAGCATCCCGAGGGAGGTCGCCGAGCACGAGCTCTGTATCCTACCCAGCTCGAAGCCGGTCCGTTAGCACTTGCGCCGTTTTGACGAGGAAAGGAACCAAGCCATCGGCTAAGAACTCGCCAAACTCCTCGCAACCGGTTTCATTAAGAAGGTCTATCACTCCGACTGGCTTGCAAATCCTGTTCTTGTAAAGAAAAAGAATGGGAAATGGAGGATGTGTGTTGACTACACTGGCCTAAACAAAGCGTGCCCCAAGGATCCGTTTTCGCTATAGCGCATAGACTAGATAGTCGATTCCACCTCTGGGTGCGAAGTCCTCTCGTTTCTGGATGCGTACTCGAGCTATCACCAGATTGCTATGAAGGAGTCCGACCAGCTTGCGACCTCTTTCCTCACCCCGTTCGGCTCTTACTGTAACATAACGATGTCGTTCGGTGTCAAAAATGCAGGCGCCACCTACCAGCACTGCATGCAAAAATGTTTCGCCGATCAGATCGATCCACCTCGATAGCTCGAGCAGACTGAACCTCCGAGGCCCATGATTTTCATCTACGTAGATGATATCGTGGTCAAAGCACCACGCGCGGACGATTTGATTGCCACACTCGACGCAACCTTCGCTAACCTCCGTAAATTCAGCATTAAGCTGAACCCGAAGAAGTGTACTTTCAGGTTTTATAAGGGAAAATTACTCGGTTACATTGTCTCCGAGCATGGCATCGAAGCCAACCCCAAAAAAATCACAGCCATCACCAAGATGGGCCGAGTCCGCAACATTAAGGGCGTCCAGTGGCTCACTGGATGCTTGGCCGCCCTCAGTCGGTTCATATCCCGACTAGGGGAGCGAGGCATGCCCCTCTACAAGCTCCTCAAAAAGTTGAACACTTTCGACTAGACAGAGGAAGCTCAGCAAGCGCTTGACAGCCTGAAAGCGCTGCTGACAACCCCTTTTGCTTTACCTCGCAGCTATGACACACGTGGTTAGCACCGCGTTAGTGGTTGAGAGGAAGGAGCCGGGCCACGTCATGAGGGTCCAGCGAGCGGTGTACTTTGTGAGTGATGTTCTTACCGAGACCAAAGCTCGGTACACTCAGGTGCAGAAGCTCCTTTACACCGTGCTTATGGCCACTTGGAAGCTCCAGCACTACTTCATAGGTCATGAGGTCATGGTCGTCACTTCGTTTCCACTCGGGGAGGTCATTCATAGCCGAGACGCGACCGAGCGAATATCCAAATGGGCTGTCAAACTCATGGGTTACAACCTCAAGTACATTCCCCGCACAGCGATCAAGTTGCAAGCGCTCGCCGATTTTGTGGCTGAGTGGACTGAAATACAGACTCCCACGCCTGACATAGCCCATGAGTACTGGACCCTGTAGTTTGATGGGTCAGTCGTGGGGCCAGGCGCGGGGGCCGGAGTCGTGTTAGTCTCACCTGAGGGAAATCGACTCTGGTACGCGATCTGTATCCACTTCCCTGCTTCGAACAATGTCGTCGAGTATGAAGGGCTAATCAATGGACTTCGCATTGCTGTCAAGCTTGGAGCCACTCGGCTTTACGTATACGGCGATTCCAAGCTGGTCGTGGATCAAACTATGAAGGAGGCGAATTGTGAAATCCCCCTCATCGACGCTTATTGCCAGGAGGTATGCAAACTGGAGGACAAGTTCCGGGGGATCGAGCTACATCACCTGCCGAGGAAGGACAACGCCGACGCACTCGCCAAGATGGCGGCACAACGAGAAGATGCACCGACCGATGTGTTCCTCAATGACCTTCATGCTCCCTCGGTACGCCTCAAACCCCCAACTCAACCAGTCAATCAGTCACTCGGGGGCCCGCATCAAGGACCCTCCGAACCCTCACCTCCAGACACTGCACCAAGTAACGATGACCGCCGGGTCATGGAGATCGATGCTCCTGACCCGGGGGCCGCGATAGTCGACTCTGACTGGAGGTCGCCTCTCCTGGCCTACCTCCTTGACGACGTCCTTCCACTAGACCGAACTTCAGCTCGCAGAGTCGCTCGACGGGCAAAGACGTTCGTAACAATTAACGACGAGCTGTACAAACGCAGCCCCTCAACTGTTGGGATGTTCATGAAATGTATCCCGACTCAACAAGGCAAAGATCTACTCCTGGAGATCCATGCCGGTATCTGCGGGCATCATGCGGCCCCGCGTTCTCTAGTTGGCAAAGCTTTCAGTCATAGGTTTTACTGGCCGACTGCGTTGTGAGACGTAGAGGAGATTGTCCGGACATGCAAAGGATGTCAGTTCTACGCTCGGCAAACGCATCTGCTGGCTCCGGCACTCCAAACTATTCCCCTCACTTGGCCGTTCGCAGTTTGGGGACTCAACATGATCAGGCCCCTCAAACAGGCCTCTGGTGGGTTCACTCGGTTGCTAGTCGCTGTGGACAAGTTCACTAAGTGGATCGAGGCTAAACCCATCGTGAAAGCAAGCGCGCAGGAGGCCGTGAAATTCTTCCTGGATATTGTCTGCCGATTTGGTGTACCAAACACCATAATCACCGATAATGAGACCAACTTTATGGGCAAAAAGTTTCAGGATTTCGCAGAGGAATACGGGATCAGAATTGACTGGGCATCAGTTGGACACCCACGAACAAATGGCCAAGTCGAAAGAGCGAACGACATGGTCCTCTAGGGGCTCAAGCCGCGCATCTTCGACCAGCTCAACAAGTTCGCTGGCCGTTGGGTGGATGAGCTCCCATCGGTGCTCTGGAGCCTGAGAACAACTCCTAACCGCTCCACAGGCTTCACCCCATTTTTCTTAACCTACGGATCAGAGGCTGTGATACCATCTGACTTGGATTACAGTGCTCCGAGGGTTAAAGCGTTTGACCTAGACCAAGCCGCAGAGGCTCAGAAGGACGCCGTTGATGTTTTGGAGGAAGCACGGAAAATAGCCCTGTTCCGTTCCGCTCGCTATCAGCAAACTCTATGCAGGTACCACGCAAGGAAGATACGAGGAAGGACTCTGGAAGTCGGTGACATGGTGCTTCGGAGGGTGCAGTCAACAAAAGACATGCACAAGCTCAATCCGCCATGGGAAGGGCCATACACGATTGCGGAAGTGGTCCGACCAGGCACCTACCGAATGAAGGAAGCGACGGCAACATTCTCACCAACACTTGAAACATTGAGCAGTTATGTAGTTTTTATACTTAAATCTTTTGTTTGTTTACTTACGTCTTCTATTACCATTTCACTAGGCTCTTCCAGCGCCCCGGCCCGAACAGTTTTCGGCCCGGGATGCTCGGGGGCCACACTAGGGCGTGCCACCACACGGTGGCATCCCTCTCACCCACTAACTTTGCCTTTTGTTGGTGCTAAAAATCGGCCGGGAATCGGCCGATGACCTTCAGCGTCGGACACACGACCCGGGAGAATCTGCTTAACTCCTGTTCGGGTCATTGCCCTGGTGCGGTTCGCGCGGCGTGCCAGTCAATCTGACCTGTTGATTGACAAGGAAATAAATGTATTAAATTCCGGGGTTCCGATCGGTTAAAGTTCCGATCTGTCCCGAAAAGCGTATCAGCGAATCGGCCGATTTGCTATGAGGATGCCCGGCTATGGACCAGCCGATAATCACATAACGATTGCCAAGAAACTACTGGAGTAACTTAAACAGTCGCTACAGATGCAACACTCAAAATAGATCTAATCGGCTATGCGATGGTAAATAAGGATAGATAATGATGAAGCCGACAGTTCGATCTCAAGCTGGATAACTGGTGATAAAACTAGAACAATAGGTAAAACCTATAATTCTTGTAAATATCGATAACTGGTGAATAAATCTAAACGAAACAACGGCGATGCGCCCGAAGTTAAGGCTTAGATGTTATTCGATAAACAGAACCTACCAATTGGTCGGAGATCGTGTCGATGCAGCCTGCCAATCCATACGAACTCGTGAAAGAAAAAGAAGTATTGGCGAAGTCGCCGACTTGAAAGTAAAGTACGATGAAAGAGTAAATTGTTTTTGTTGATTGATGTATGATCTTCTACAAAACCCTGACTGCTCCTATTTATACCCTAGGACTAAGATTCCTGATTTATTACGATCCGTTACAAACTTGATTTAAATAAAAAACTACTATATCTATAATATTTTCCTAAAGGAAACGGGCTCCCGCAGAATCTTCTGCCGCCATCTCCTAGTCCAATCCGGACTCTTTCCATTGCTTCACGACCGAGTCAGCGTCATTCTTTGACTAACGTCAGGTCATCTTTGACTAGGATCCTCTGTTGGGATTCCATTGGCTTCATCCCTTATCTGTTGGCGCAAGCTACATCGCCAATCGGCCGATCCCTAACTGTAGCCTCAATCGGCCGATTCCCAACTGTAGCCTTTAAATCTGCCGCATCGACCAGTCTCTTCCTTTCCTGACGCCGATTTAACACGAGTCAAAATCCGGTGTCAACACATGCCCCCCAGTTTCGGAGTAAAACATGACTTTTACTTCGAAATTCTTTTTTAATCTCTCCTCCAAAACAAACGCAGCAAAAATCTCCCTCTGTTTCGCGGTCTTCTACATGACGATTGCAATCTTCTCGAGCCGGGCGCTTGAGACAACTGTTCCCCTGGAATTCATGTAGACGGTGCGGCAAAAATCCTGCCTATACCCTTTCTCTCCACGAGCTTAGTAATCTCCTCCCCAGCGAATCACTTTCCATCTTCTCCCAACGCCCTCTCGGTTTCCAACCGCATTCTCCGGCAATCTTTCTCACGTCTACGATCTGCTTCATCCCTCCAATTTCGGCGCCATCAGCAACTAAACCAACCATGGAGGCTCCGCCAGCGACTCCGTCGGCGACGGCGGTTCCATCAGCGACTCCATCGGCGACTCCATCGGCGACGATGAGCTTCATCCCGGAGGTAAACATCCGAAACTCTCCTTTTTTACTTTTTACCACTCAGGCACCTTTTAGATCTATTCTCAGTTCTTCCATTTTTTACCTTTTTAGGCATTTAGACAACAAATTATTATTCCCCTTTCCGACGCTCCTGGTCTCATCTGCTTAGGCCCTATGGGGAATCCAGACCCGACTGATTTAATCAACTTAGAAACCCATAGAATCCCTTACAAGCAATCACCTATGGATCTGGGTCAATGGTCAGGCGCTTTTAGATCTTGGCCGAATGAAACCCCTAGCTGGAAAGAGTGGTACCAAAGATTAGCCAATTCTAAGAGAGTTCAGTGGGATGAATTAAAAATCGGCCAGTGCATCAATCTCTCTTTGTCCCAGATGGAGAGAAATGAGCCCCTGGGAATGGCGGCCTCCTATTTTTGGTTCGAAACGCTCAACGCGTTTCTCTTTGGGCACGGACCCATGACTCCAACTCTGGCCGATGTTCTGATGCTGACCGGCCTTGACATTTCCTCCCTTGATACACCCTTTGATTATTTGACCAAACCAACCCATCGGCTAGAGACGAAAGGAATTGGCGGGTGGAAAGGGTACATCAATAGAAACATGAGGACTGGGACAATTTCAGAGAGAGAACATACAGCGTTCTTGATGATGTGGCTAGAGAAGAACTTCTTCTGTGGCAGAGTGGTCGGTCCTTCCTCCAATACACAAGCTCTAGCAGAAGCCCTGTCAATAGGGTCCACCATCCCCCTTGGGAAGCATCTGTTAGGATCGGCCTACCACATGATGCACCAAATTGGCGTCAAATTATCAAAAGGAGAGCTGATTGGTAACCCTGGTGGCCCTTGGTGGTTCATCACCCTCTGGCTTAACTTGTACATGAGTAAGGTTTCCCAGCAGCAGATAGAGAGCAAAACATTCCCCAACATTGAGTCAGAGGAGAACCCCACCATACGACGACGGTGCATTTCTTTCGGCGAAGCGGCATCAGTTTTTCCTGGTTGCCAGTTCATTGCTACCCGAACAGCCGAGTATTTCAGTTGTTTTTACAACGGCTTCAGTGAAGAAACCACCAGTTGGTACCCATACCAGATGACAGAGCCGCTTTTTGAGCTTCCCGTCTGCTATGATTCATTGTCCAATTCCTTTGATGATGATCTCATGAACATTTTGATCAAGCCAGGGATTTTACCGGCAAATTTCTTCTCTGGGAAAGATTTTCCAACTTTTGAATTTTACAACCCATCAGTTGCAGCACGGAAATTCGGCCTTGGTCAGCTGCCGATTCAAGTTTATTTTGCCGGCCGTGTGAAATTCCAAGATGAACTCACCAAGAGCCTCGACTACAGTCGGCTGTGCAATCTAGTGCCAGACTCCAGTACCATTAATCTAAACAACTGGATAGTGGCTCCCTTTGCCATCCAACAATTCAAATTATGGTGGGCAGAATGGAAGCAACATCTCTTCTGTTCATCTCCTTCAACATATTGTAATAATCTAGATCCCAACAACATCGACTCAAACGCAGCGGTATTGCCCTTCTCCCAGCTGATTTCAACACTATCCCTTTTCATGCTACAAATTTGCCGCTAACTCTTATTTCCCTTTTCAGTCCGAAAATCAACTTCCCCCGACGCGGAGCCGAAGTGGTAGGCCGATAGAGAGCAACCGCCCATACACACCATTCCCACTCATCGGCCATCACGCTCCGACCATCAAAGACATCACTAGCGACCGATGGAAGCAAACACCGAAGAGGCCCACTTTAAAGAAGACGAGCCGCCGAGTGCGTGCCCGTATAGAACCGGCTGATCAATCGGCGGCGGCATCGGCTGAACCTTCAACTGCATCAACTTTGCCGATTGCTGAGGAGGTCGATCTCCAGACTGTTACAGAAGTTGGAGCGGCTGCTGCATCATTGCTGGTAGAAGTTGTTCAGGTATTTCCGCACACTTCACATACTTCTAAGTATTCTATCGATATTAACCTCTTCTTTCTGCCAGGCTGCGCAAAACGCCCCAGCGCAGTCTCCGCAGCAATCGGCTACATCCCAGGCGGAAACCAAAACGCCAGCGATTTCCCTCACCGAGGTAGAGAGTTTCTTAACTCAATTTCTTGATACTCAACAAAAAACTAACCGATTTTTGATGCAGGCGAATCTGGGTGCATCGATTGTACCTCCCCAACAAACATCGGCCGGAAGACTCACACAGGTATGGCAGGCATCATATATCATCAGACTTAATTATTTGCAGTATACTTACAAAATCCGCTTCCCATACCTTTTCAGGAGGCTGGCCCGAGCAGGGCACTGATAGTCGTCGAGTCTTCTTCTTCTGACGAGACGATCGCGCCGGTTCCCGAGACGAGGGTGGCACTTCTGCCGGCGCAAGCAAGAGAAATCCGTTTCAAAGAGGTAGGGAACTTATCACCCAAATCGGCCAATTCCCCCTTACTGTCTGCTAATCCATATTTTTACTTCTTTTATTCTTTCGCAGTAGCAGGACACTCCCAATAACAGTCTTTTTTCTTTCGCGGTTCCCCTTTCTGACGATGAAGAGGTCGCTTCACACCAAGTCACACCGAGCTCAATCCCTGATGACGTTCGTGCCAAGCTCGAGAGTATACGGACCCTCCTCCAAGACGATATCGGCCAATTAGTGGGAGATGCCTCGTCGATTCGGCAACTTCTTAATGAAATCAGAGGCCGAATTCCAGAGGAAGCGACAGAGACTCCGGATCCTGCAACATATATAGAGTCAATGCAGACTCCAGTGTTCAGGGCCTTGCGCCATATGGCCGATCGCGCCAAACTAGCGAAAGCCCGCGAGGAAGAAGACTCCTACAAACATCGAGCCCAAGAGGTGCATCAGCGAATCAACTTCCTTGAGAATTCTCGTCCAGATATCGTCGGTGCCATAGATCGCCTTAAACGGCGAAGGGCAGAGCTAGCCAAAGAGATGGAGCAGGTGACCAAGGCCATAGCTGCTGAAGAAAAAAGACTCCAAGACCTCCCATATGTCATCGTCGAACTGAAGCAGGAAAGACATAACCTGGCCCGTGAAGCAATAAAAATCCATCGTCATATGCCAGAAGTCCCCGGATTGGCTGATGACGACCAAAGAATTGTAGACTCGGCCGATCAAATTAGGCAACGAGCGATTGCGGCTATTGATGCCCTCCTTGGGTGAACTGTAAAAAATCCTGTAAACATTTAATGCCCTCTCGCTGTTGACGCGTAGATTCAAACTTGGACCGTCATCTTTGGCAGCTTTTCATTTATTAACACTTTTACTCCGATGGGGCGCATTTTACCATCTCTTCACCCTCTTCCTTCTATAAGTATGAGATCCCATATCGTTTCCAAAGGCGTCCGTATTACCCATCTTCTTCCCCTCCAACAATTTGATCTCTGTCCTCCCAGGCTAGACATCAAGATGTCTTCTTCATCTTCTTCCTTCTCTGTCAACCAGGTACGAACCCTCCTCTATTTCCTCCCTTGACATTTCAATCGCTCTAACACTGGGTAGTTGTTTGCTCTTTCTTTAGCCGAAACGCATTAGTCCCAGTCTGGAACGAGCGATTGAAGTTATGTAGTCAGACGAACCATTGTCGCAGGCGGACATAGATCTGATAAAAGCTCATTTCGAAGAACTCAAAGGTCATGTTCCTGCTGACATCCAGAAAGTCTGGGACCATATAGACGCTAACAGCTCCAGGCGACCGCCAACTGAAAGGAGTCATCCACTCCCTCCCTAGTTGCCCTTGAAGATGTTGCGGCGGGGACATCCCAACCACCTCTCGACAGGAGCCATCCACTCCCTCATCAAGTTGAGGCTGAAGCCACCATGGAGGATCTGGAGGAAAAGAGCATCCGCCTTTTGATAAAATTAGGCCGGATTGAGAGAGAGATTAAGAAAAAGCGTGATCAATAGATATATTGGTACTTTTATTGTAAGGCCGACTTGTACCATGTCGGCCATGTACTCTGCTGTTTTCACCGAATAATGAATCGGTCAGACTAAATCAAAATGTTTCATCCTTAAGGCGATGTTATTTTTACATCGGCTATATAGACAGGAGCCAATGGGAGTTGGCCACGTTGTCTTGATGCACCCTATCGCAAGTTATGCACCCACCCATATACTTGGATAGTACCTCTTCAGATATCTCCCATTTAAGGCTCTTGTGAATTCTTCCCCTTCGGTAGTTTCTAGTATATATGCATTTCCCGGAGCACATCGGCCGATTTTATACGGCCCCTCCCAAGTGGGCGACCATTTACCGAATTTGGGATCCTTAGACCCTATCGGCAGCACCAACTTCCATACTAAATCTCCTTGGGAGAATTGTTTAACTTTGACCTTCTTGTCATACCACCTGGCCACCCTTTTCTTGTTTTCTTCGATGCTAATCAGGGCTCTCAATCGCTGACCCGCCGAATCATCGAGTTCTCCCCTCATGAGGAGGGAATAGTCATCAGCCGTCAACTGATCTTGAAGCGATGTGCGCCTTGACCCTGTCCTTAATTCCCAAGGCAAGACAGCCTCGTGGCCATATACCAACTGATAAGGAGATATCTTAGTGGCCCCGTGGCAAGCCATCCTATAAGCCCATAGAGATTCAGCTAAAGACATGTGCCACTTCTTGGGTTGTTCCTCTATCTTCCTCTTGATCAACTTGATTATCCCTTTATTGGATGATTCGTCCTAGCTGTTGGCTTGAGCATAGTATGGAGAAGAATTCAACAATTTAATCCCCATATTGGCGGCGAATTCTTCAAACTCCCCTGAGGTGAACATCGTTCCTTGATCAGTTGTGATAGTTTGAGGGATACCAAACCGATAAACAATGTGGTTCTTAACAAAATCGATCATATCGGCCGATGTCACGGTCTTCAACGAAACTGCCTCCACCCATTTGGTAAAATAATCAGTGGCTACTAATATAAACTTGTGCCCTTTGCTTGATGGAGGGTGAATCTGCCCGATGAGATCTATTCCCCAACCTCTAAACGGCCATGGCTTGATTACCGGATTCATAGCCGAAGCTGGCGCGCGCTGCACATTGCCAAACTTCTGACAGTCTTGACAACCTTTATAATATTTAAAACAATCTTCGAGAATCGTCGGCCAATATACCCATTGTTTCTGATCATCCACTTCATCTTGTGAGCCGATTGATGGGCTCTGCATACGCCTTCATGGATTTCCCCCATCAGGACCTTTGCTTCTTCCGTTCCCAGGCATTTGAGAAGAACCCCATCAATCGTCCGGTAAAACAAATCGTCTTCGAGTAACACATATTTCGTGGCCTGAAAACGCACTCGCCGATCCACCTTCTGGGACGGATCTTTCAAGTAATCGGCAATCTCCTTTCTCCAATCGTCGGCCGCAAGTTCCAGAATCATGGCCCCTTGAATCGGCCGATACCCGGACGCGTGTTGGGCAAGCCTATTGGCCTCTTCATTGTAATTTCTGGGAATGTGCTCAATCACTGCAGACTTGAATTCCTTTAACAGCTGGAGGCAATCTTCATAGTAAATCCTTAAGATATCATCTTTGCATTCAGATCTCCCCGTCAATTGATCTACAATGAGCATGGAATCTCCAAAAATTTCAACTGCATCAGCTTTGACTTCCCTTAACAATTGGATACCTTTTAGGACGGCTCGGTATTCCCCTGGTTGTTGGTTGCGGATGCCTCTATTGGTAGAGAGAAATCATAGCTTGCCCCCTAAGGCGATACAAGAACGATGCCGATTCCCGATCCGGCTCCACACGAGGAACCATCGAAGTATAGAGTCCATGGAACCGGTTCAACGACAGAAATTTTTGGTCCACAATTCTGAGCCACGAAATCGGCCATGACTTGACCCTTGACAGCCTTGGCCGATTCGTACCTTAGGTCAAACTCTGACAGAGCCAGGATCCACTTTCCAGTCTGCCCTTTCAAAATTGGCAGTGATAGCATATATTTTACCACATCATCCTTGCATATGACTATGCACTCTGCCGATAACAAATAGTGCCTGAGCTTGGTACACGAGAAATATAGACACAGGCACAGCCGTTCCACCGTGGAATATCTCGTTTCGGCATCCAGGAGTCTTGTGCTGACATAATATACCACCCGTTCTTTTCCTTCGAACTCCTGTACCAGCACCGATCCGATAGCCTGTTCGTCGGCCGATAAGTATAGTTTGAACGGCTTATCGGGCTGTGGCGGGACTAACACAAGTGGTGAAATTAGATATTTCTTGATATCTTCTAACGCTTTGCATTGTTCTTCTCCCCACATGAATTCCTGATCGGGCTTCAATTTCAACAAAGGAGTGAAAGCTTGAATACGCCCGGACAAGTTGGATATGAATCTTTTGATAAAGTTGACCTTGCCGATTAGGGACTGCAGCTCAGTTTTATTCTGCGGGGCCACAACCTTATTGATGGCAGCTATGGTCTTCCGGTTAACTTCTATCCCGCACTCATGGACCATGAATCCTAAGAATTGCCCGGCCGACACGCCGAATGCACACTTGTTCGGGTTCATTTTCAACCCATGCTTCCTTGTGCACTCCAACACCTCTTGTAAATCGGCCAGATGTTCCTGATGACCTTTTGACTTGACTACAACATCGTCGATGTAGATTTCCACTGATACACCAATGAGCTTGTGAAAGATATAATTCATAGCCCGCTGGTATGTAGCGCCAGCGTTCTTTAATACAAAGGTCATTACAACCCACTCGAATAAACCGAGGTGGCCCGGACACCTGAAAGCCATCTTCGAAATATCTTCTTCGGCCATTAATATTTGATTGTACCCAGCATTACCGTCCATGAAATTGATGACTTTACGTCCTGCGGCAGCATCTATCAAGACATCGGCTGTCAGCATTGGATACCTGTCCATTGGTGTAGCCCGATTTAGGTTCCTGAAGTCGATGCATACGCGCAACTTTCCATTTTTCTTATATACGGGTACAATATTAGAAATTCATTCGGCATAACGGCACTGCCGAATAAATCTTGCTTCAATCAATCTCGTGATCTCAGCCTTTATATCAGGTATAATTTTAGGGTTGCACTGTCGTGCAGGCTGCTGATATGGCCGATATCCTGGTTTTATTGGCAACCGGTGTTCGACAATGGACCGGTCTAGGCCAGGCATCTCATCGTATTTCCAAGCAAAGCAATCTTTGAATTCTTTTAATAAACTTATCAATCTACATTTGTAATTGGGATCCAGGCCAACGCTAATATACGTCGGCCTTGGCTTGCTACCATCTCCTAAATCCACCATCTCCAATGAATCGGCCGACGTAAATCCATGCCCAAGCTTCCCGTCTTCTCGGATGAACTGATCCATCTAATCTGAATCTTCAGAGCCGACTGCTTGGATCAGCTGTAGACCAAAATCGGACACTTTCAGGAATTCAGTGTCCCAAGTTCTACCAGATATACACTTGACGTGTTCGCAACTCCACTTTTGTGTATCGGCCGCCGCAACACTGTAGGTGGAATCGGCTGTGACTATCTCTGTACTGTCGCCGACCCACTGTACGAGGAATTGGTGCATTGTAGACGGGATGCAGCAATTCGCGTGTATCCAATCGCGACCGAGCAACATGTTGTATTACCCCTTACCATTAATAATAAAGAAGGTAGTGGGAAGGGTCTTACTGCCGATGGTGAGGTCGACGCAAAGCGCTCCGCGGGCGGGAGACAAGTTGCCTTCAAAGTCTTTGAGCATCATGTCCGTCTTGGTCAGGTCTTCATCGCTTTTGCCTAACTTTCGGAACATGGCATATGGCATGATGTTGACTGCAGCGCCTCCGTCCACTAGTAGCCTGGTAACGGGTCGTCCGTTAACGTGTCCTTTGAGAAATAGAGCCTTGAGATGTTGCCGTTTTTCGTCTTCCGGTTTCTCAAAAGTGGCTGTCATCAGCTCCAAAACCAACTGCGCCATCTGCTCCTCCATCCTTGTCGCTTTATCTCGATGGACGGGCGCCATGAACTCCATCGGCAATATGAACACCATGTTGACATCAGCTGCCGATTCTTGATTGTCGCCCTCCTTGTTGTTGTTTCTCTTGGGGCACCAGACCCGAGACCTGTCATTTTTCTTATCCAGCACCTGCCTCTGCTCTTCCTCTTGTTGTTCCCATTGGCGCAGACGTTGGATCCTTTGTTTTTGAGATTTGGATAGTCCATCAGGGCACCACCTGGGGTTCACTGGTTTGGTCGGTGGTTTGGCGTGCTCCCAGTCTAGTTCCCTTCCTAGGGGGTTCTCATCTGACACCCTAGCATCAGCCATTTCTTCTAGCCGATCGTGTTCGCTGGTTCTGCCCCCCAGTCGCTTCTGCTTGTTGATCCTGCCCTTCGACCGGTCATACCGGTCAACTCTGCCCCCCAGCCGATCATGCACTGAAAGGCGCCGACCATCTTGTTCGCTCCAGTTTCTGCTGATCGGCTCTGATCCTCTGTCTCTGGAGCGCGATCTTTTGAGCGGGCGATCGTTGCAATTTGATCCGATGCACTCAGAGCAATTATTGGCTGATGGCAATCTGAGGTCATTTTCCCAGCAATGGATGAAGAACGGACATCGCCAATGATCTTCGTGTCGGCGTATCATCTCATCGTGGTGTCTCGATCTTTCCTGTTGCCGCTGATATTTGCTGAGTAAGAATTGGGAAGTGACAGGTCTACGCGATCGTTCTGATCCTTCGCCCTCGTCTTCAACCCGTCTTTTCCCTTTGACATCGTCCACCATAACCTGCTTTCTGGGGTCCACGGCGCCGCTTCTTCTAGCCGATTCTGACGTCAGCACCTTGGTTTGAAGTGAGTTTTTTCCCGTGTCAACCATGTTAGCAGGGAAAGGATGCTGATTGTTGACGCCAGATTTTGACACGTGTTGAATCGGCGTCAGGAGGAGAAGATTGGCCGTTGCGGCAGATCTGAAGGCTACAGAAAGGAATCGGCCGATTGAGGTAACAGTTGGAAATCGGCCGATTGGTGGCACAGCCTACGCCAACAGGATGGGATTATTTCAGAGGATCCTGGTCAAAGGTTGGTCAAAGGGGGCATGCTAAGTCGGTCGGGGAGCAATTGAAGGAAATCCTGATTGGATTAGGGAGCGGCGGCGGAAGATTCTGCGGGAGTCCGTTTCCTTTTTAAAGTTCGTATAGATATAGTAATTTAAATAAGGTTGTAACAAGTTGTGATCGACCAGGAGTCCTAGCTTTAGGGTATAAATAGGAGTCGTCAGGGTCTTGAAAAGACATCAACACATCAATCAACAATAGTACTTCTACTTTTCTAGCAATTTACTTTCAAGTCGGCGACTTCGCCAATACTTTTCTTCTTTCACGAGTTCGTACGGATTGGCAGGGCTGCATCAACTTGATCTCCGGCCAATTGGTAGGTTCTGCTTACCGAGTAATATCCGAGCTTTAACTACGGGCGCATCGCTGTGGTTTCGTTTGGATTTATTCACCAGTTATCGATATTTACTAGAATTGCAAGTTTTATTTGTTATTCTAGTATTATCACCAGTTATCCAGCTTGAGATCAGAATAATCGGCTTCGTTATTGTTTTTCTTCGATTTATCATCATACAACCGATTTCAAGTGTTGCTTCTGTAGTAATTGTTTAAGACCGTTTCGGTGGTTTTCTTTACAATTACTATCCGATTATCGGCTGATCCATAGCCGATCATCTCTACAGCAAATCGGCCGATTCGTTGCCGACGTGCTCCTCAGGGCAGATCGGAATCCCAGCCGATCGACGTGCCTGGAATTTAATACTCTATTTCCTTGTCAATCAACAGGTCAGATTGACTGGCACGCCGCGCGAACCGCACCAGGGCGATAACCCGAACAGGAGCTAAGCAGATTCTCCCGAGTCGTGTGTCCGAAGCTGAAGACCATCGGCCGATTCCTATCCGGCCGATTTTAGCGCCAACACACTTTTGGCACGCCCAGTGGGACGATCCAAGATCTGATATGTCGAAAAACGCAGAAATCTCCGACAGCAACATCATTGAGGTCACAGAAGCAGATCTCAAGGACGACCAGAGGGAAGAATTGGCCAAGCATCTAGAAGATTACAAGAAGATGTACCTCCAGTCGTTCAGTCATACCAGAAGCGGGGAGGCAGTCAAGAAGACTCCTATTCTAGCACCTCGCCACATCACCATTGCTGAGGACTCGGGCAAGATGTCAGAGATGATTCAACAGTCCGTGTATCAGGCGTTCATCGATCAATCCTCAGTAATGACCAACACGGTGTATAATGCCGTCGTCAACTCTCTGGCCAGCGGAGCAGTCCAAGGCTATCAGAGACCGGCATATGCCCCTCCGACCACTCTGCCAGCCAGAAGCCTACCATACACGTCCCAATCGGCTCCTCAGCCGATATTGACGCAACGCGAGGGGTACAACTCTCCATTGCCCCCGACGTCTCCAAGATACAGCGGTGCACCATGTGTGGCAGAACCACCTGGATTAATCCGGCTCAAGTGTATTAACCATCACCATTAAGGCAATCTCGGTTAACCTTACACTTCAAACGGAGTAATCCACTGGTCTGTCGGGTATAACCTCCCAATACAACCACGGTAGGGCGGATCGAATGCCATACATACAAATGCTCATGCGACGATGAGCCCAGAGACTACCACATTCCAGCAAATATTACATCATTAGCATAAGTAAATATTACAGACTAAGTTTTGTGTTTAGAAACCAAATACTTCAATGATCATACTAAGAAGTTCTTCAGAGTTTAAGTTGCAGCGGAAAATAAAACAACGAAAGCTACTCGACGATAAGGATGTCTCGGTGAAGCCCGTACGAGACATCACTCGGCATTATCTCCGTTGGACGGGGGCGTATCCCATTCCACCGACCAACCAGGGGGAAGAGTGCAGGGCCAAGTCAAGCTAGCAATCATGTCTTCGAAGGTCTCACCTGAAAACGAGCCACAAGCAAGGCTGAGTATACTAATACTCAGCAAGACTTACCCGAGTAGTGGAATCTACTCCACCGACTCTAGATATGCAAGGCTTTTGGCTCAGGGGTTTGTTTTGCCGAAAAGCTTCTACAAGTGGGTCCTTACTTTCAACTTTTAGCTCAAGATTCTAGTTTCGTTAACCATTCTAGATAAGCAGATATCCAAAAGCATACATGGTGAAGCATTAAATTGTCATCCAACCAGTTCATTCATCCTCATTGTTCCTCTTCTTACTCTGTGGGTACAAATGGTTAAGCAGTCTCAATAGCCGTGAGAAACGGACGATTCGAATCGAATTTCTTAACCTTGCAAGGGAAACCCAAACACACGTCACGTGGTTACTCCCTAGAGTCACACGTGCAACTTTTCCCCTTTCTTTCCGGGTCGTGGATCGGGGCTACCCTCCGAGAGTACAAGAGCCCCACGCCACGGTTCGGCGCCGGGTCGTGACCACTCTCTGCACTCGCCATATGCACATGGGACCGAAGTTCAAAGGGTAGGATGCCGTCCTCTTGCCGGGCCAATCAGGTACTTAAGCTTACCGATTCCCATAATCTCGGCATGTGTTTAGTACGTTCAAAGACTTAACCATCACTACCACACACTGCGGCCTTAGCATTTTTCACTAGACAGACGGGCCTCAATCGTAACCATCGTACCATAGCCCGTCCGTTGTCCTTATGATTGCAGCGTGTAGTAAACATTCAACTCCTATTTTCTCGCGAGTGACAGGAAATCACTCGGCTTTTACCGGAGTCCTATTAGCACAGCATTCTATCGAACCTTACGTCTAGTTTTCAAGCATGGGTTTCTACATCATGCAACTAAGTTTTCATTCAACTCCTATAAACTTAATGCACAAGCAGAGAGTAATGAGTTGCATAATTTAGGAAAGAAATGGGTTATGCTCCGGGGCTTGCCTTCGCAGTTAGCTTGGGGCTCTTCCGAACTTGGGCTCGGGTCTTCAAGAGCTTCAGTTAGATTCACTTGAGCTTCACGCTGCTCACTCTCGGACGCGGGCACCAGCTCGTAAGTTCTGTCGGTGAGAGTCGTCGATTCTACATGAATGCACAAGTTTAAGTCGTGGTAATGGTAATCGACATGATTTAATTGTAATTACTACAGTGGATAGTCTCTGGTCATAGAATTTTGGATTTAGGCACATCGGGGAAAGATGTGCTTACTGTAAAATTTTCAGACAATTTTATGTAACAGATTAAGTATGAAAAATATATTACATAGTTGCTGTTAGACTTTTGTTCTTTTTGTACAGGACAAATGGTGCAACAACTGAGTCTAAGATTTTTACAGAGCTTTCATTTAAGCATGCAGGAGCTACTGCAATTTTTGTAGGATTTATTATGCAGTGTTCAGAGCATAGAAAATATGACATTACACACCTAGGTTATTAAAGGATTCATTTTTACAGGACCCTACACAGGGTTTTTGTCCATGGAACTTTTTACACAGCAACCACTACCACAGTGTATCTCCTAGTAAAAATTGGAGAATTTTCCAAGCTAAGATACTATTTTCTCGATTTAATGTATTTTATTAGCACATAAATCAAATAATTAGGTTCCTGTGAGATATAACTTCTCCCAATTTTTCTCTGGCATCTAGGTACCATTACACCAGTACAAAAAAAGTTTCATTAGGTGATTCATATCCTAACTGCAGGGATAAAAATATTCTACCTAATCATGGTATGAAACTAAGTTTAATAAACAGTGCAGCTAGAGATGGAATTTGGGCCTGATCTTTTTACACAGTCCTAAACATTAAGCAACTAACTCACTTTCCAATTTTTAGGGTCAGCATTGATCTACAACAGTGGGTACAAAATAAGTTCATTAAAGCTTCCATTTAAGGTAGAGCAAAATATGTGGAGAATCTGAGAAACTTTTTGTAACAAAAGTTGTAGAGTTTATTCTAAGGATTCCATAACAGTTGAGTTTGCATTTTTCTGAATTTGCTACGATTTTATACGAATTTTACAATTTTACTAAATTTGAATCTAGATTTGAAACTTTCTTTTACAACTGGGTCCTTGAATCTTACGCGCAGACCCTTCTAAAGATTTAAATTCTTGCAATTGGGTCCTCGGGTGGCTCGGGTACGGCGGCCGGCCGAAATTCCGGCGAGGGGCTCGCCGGCGGCGAGGGGTGAGGGTCGGGGAAGGTTCAGGGGTGCGAGGGCTACCTCGTGGGGGTGTTGTTTAGGTGGGGGACGGCCGGGAATAGCTCGCCGGTGTTGGAGCAGAGGCGGCGGCGGCGGTGGCGCGCGTCGACGGCGGTGCTCCGGCGGGCTTGGGGCGGCCTAGTCCGGTCAGCGAGCTTCAGTGGCGCGTGGGGAAGCTGCTCAGGGGCTTGGCTTGGACGGAGGAGGTCGGGGTCGAGCTGCCCACGGAGAGCAGGGGCGGCGGCGGCGGTGACAGTGCGGGCGGCGGCGCTCCGGTGGTCCTGGGCGGCGTTGGGCGGGTCGGCGAGCTTCAGGGGGATGATGTAGTGGTGGCTGAAGCTTCAATTTGGGCGGGGGGGCGGCGGTGGAGGGCTGTCCACGGGCGGGCGGCGCTCGGCGGCGGCAATGGCGGCGGCGAGGCGTTCTGGCTGCTGGGCTCGCGCGGGCGGCCGGGGCGGGGCTTTTATAGGGGCAGAGGGGGTGTGGAGGCGCCTGGGCAACGTGCGGGGCGGAGGCACGGCACGGCGCGCACTGGCCACGGCGGGCGGCAGCAGGGCGCCGGCGCGGCGTGCGGCAAGCGGGCGCGGGTGACTGGGCGGCCGGGATTTTGGCGTGGGCGCGAGGAGATAGTGTGGCGCGCGGAGTGGTGGAGCAGCTGCTGCAGCGGCTCGGGCGGAGGGCAGACGCAGCGACGGGCGGGGTGCGGGAGCCGGGGCGGCACGGCGCGGTGCGGCGGTTGGGCGCGACGGGCGGCGAGGCGGGGCGCGGCAGCGGCGTGCGCACGCGCGGGCGGGTACTGGGCAGCACGGCGTGGGGAGGGGGCAAAGCCGGGCGTGGGGGAGTGGCGCGGCGGCCACTGGCTTGGCGCTTCGCGCCGGTCAGGCGTCGCCGGCCACCTGGCGCGCGGCGGTCGGGCGGGGAGGGGAGAGAAAGGGAGGGCGAGGGCCTGAATGCGAGAATTTGAAAAATTTCAGGGGGCTGAGTGCAAATAGGGCGTTTTCTCCTCTTTTTAATTTGAATTTCAAAAACTTTTGAACATGAAAGTTGTTCAGAATAAAAAGTTCTACAACTTTGGTTTCAGGCAACATCTCATTTGGCTTATGGTTTGAAAGTTAATTTAAAATTTTCAAATGTATCCAAATGTGCCCAAATTAAATTTGAATTTCAACTTAACTCGTTCTAATTCTTTTCACCCTTTTATTAGTTGGTTAAGCATAGGGTTAGGCTAAAGACATTGATTTTAGAAATGAAATTTTACCAGGGTTGTCACACCATGTCTCCCATCACAGACACCGCTTCAACCCATTCAGATTGCTTCTGTGCAGTCACTGCCTACAAGCTCAGCACCTTGGGGAACATCAGCGACAACATATTTTCCCGAGCCAGCGAACGGGTATGGAAGCTATTCAAACCAGGTGCCATACCAATCGGCCGCCCGGCCGACGGTCCCCCAGCATCAGCCGATCTTATCAGAAATCGGCAGGGGGGCAAACACTGTCGAAGCATTCAGAGGCACGGCGCCAGCGATGACATACGATGCGGACTCGTTTCGCCATCAACTATCGGCCGCTCAGCAAAATTCGCCGATTCATCACCCGGCCATGCCAGCCCTTCAGCACATGCCCGCGCCGCGAACAGCTGTTCATCAGCAGCAGGTGGACTGGACGGCAAGAATAGCAGAAGTAATCCAGGATCAGTTTGGATTGAAGCCAAAAGTTCAAACTTATACCTACAAGACGCCATATCCATCGGCCTATGACTTGCTGTCGTTCCCACACCGCTACAAGGTTCTCGATTTCACCAAGTTCTCAGGGACGGATGATACATCCACTGTGGAGCATATCAACCGATTCATCATCCAGTGCGGGGAAGCTGCCACGCAAGATGCCCTGAGGGTGCGTTTATTTTCATCATCTCTGTCCGGATCGGCCATCCAGTGGTTCACCACCTTGTCGCCAAATTCCATCGTTACATGGGCTGATCTGGAGAAACAATTCCACAAGTACTTCTACGCAGGAGTATACGAGATGAAGCTCTCGGATTTGACCAGTCTCAGGCAGAGGAGCGATGAACCAGTGATGGGGTATATACAGAGGTTCAAAGAAATCAGGAACAAATGCTACAGTCTTGCTCTGACCGAT
This sequence comes from Panicum miliaceum, assembly GCA_032594955.1. Lineage (NCBI taxonomy): Eukaryota > Viridiplantae > Streptophyta > Magnoliopsida > Poales > Poaceae > Panicum > Panicum miliaceum. The sequence continues at coordinate 41,888,338 of CM064062.1, forward strand.
GCATAGCTGGCCGATATCGCTTTCCAAGGCCTCTTGCCACAAATCAAAGAAAGATATGCTGCCCAAGAGTTTGAAAGCCTGAGCCAAATCGTCCACCGATTGTCAGGACGAGAGGTCCGACCGTTTGAACAGCGGAGGAACTTCCAAAAAAAGGTGGCATACTTGGAAGGATCTGAATCCGATGCGGAAGAGGAAATCGGCCTGGCAGAATGGGTCAAAGGGAAAAAACCGATATCATGCCCTTTTGGGAAGAAAGAGCCGGAAATATTCGGCTTTGACACGTCAAAGGCCGATAAAATTTTTGATCTATTGCTTCAGGAAGGACAGATCAAGCTATCTCAATATCACACCATCCCTACGGCCGATCAACTTAAGAAGATGAAATACTGCAAGTGGCACAACGCTACTTCTCATGATACAAATGAATGTAAAGTCTTCCGCCAGCATATACAATCGGCCATCGAGCAGGGGCGGCTTAAATTTGAAACTCCAACTATATCGGCAAAGCCGATGAAGATAGATCAGCATCCCTTCCCGGCCAACATGGTTAACGCCCCTGCTGACGTCAGAATCGGCGAGAAGAGGCGGCGCCGTCAATCCCAAGAGGCAGATCATGACTGAAGAAATCAGAAGGAACAGGCAGGGGCCAGAACGACCATGCAAGCTCATCACCTCCCAATTCTTACTCGGCAAGTATCAGCAGCAGCAAGAACAAGCAAGATACCAGGAAGAGACGATACGCCGGCATGAAGATCACTGGCAATGTCCATTCTTCATCCACTGCTAGGAGAACGACATCAGATTGCCGTCTGCCGATAACTGTCCGGAGTGTAACGGATTGAACTGCAACAATCGCCCGAGGCTACACTCTAGGGATAGAGGATCAGAGCCGATCAGCAGAAATCGGCGCGAGGAACAGCGCATTTCGGTACATGATCGGCTGGGGGGCAGAGTTGACCAGCACCACCGGTCAAAAAGCAAGGTCGGCCAGCAGGATGGACTGGGGTGCAGGATCAGCGCGCACGATCGGCTGGAAGAAATGGCCGATGACAGGGTATCAGACGAGGATCCCCTAGGAAGGGAACCAGATTGGGAACACGCCAGATCATCGGCCAAACCAGCAAATCCCAGGTGGTGTCCCGATGGCCTATCCAGATCCCAGAAGCGAAGGATCCAACGCCTACGCCAGTGGGAGCATCAAGAAGAAGAACAGAGACAGGTGCCAGAGAGAAGGAATGTTAAATCTCGAGTTTGGCGCCCAAAGAAAAACGATCAAGAAACAAGCAACCAAGAATCAGCAGCCGAAATTGATATGGTGTTCATACTGCCGATGGAGTTCATGGCGCCCAACGATCGGGATAAAGTAACAAGAACAGAAGAAGAACAAATGGCACAACTGGTATTAGAGCCGATGACGGCTACGTTTGAGAAACCAGAAGAAGAAAAACGGCAGCATCTCAAAGCGTTGTTTCTCAAAGGCTATGTCAACGGAAGACCCATCACCAGATTACTGGTAGATGGAGGCGCTGCAGTTAACGTCATGCCATATGCCATGTTCCGCAAGCTGGGCAAGGGCGATGAAGACCTCACCAAGACAGATATGATGCTGAAAGATTTCGAAGGCAACGTGTCACCCGCCCGCGGAGCGCTCTGCGTCGACATCACCATCGGCAGTAAGACCCTCCCTACCACTTTTTTCGTTATTAATGGCAAGAGGTCCTACAATATGCTGCTTGGTCGCGACTGGATACACGCAAACTGTTGTGTCTCATCTACAATGCATCAATGCCTTGTGCAATGGGTCGGCGACAGCACAGAGATAGTCACTGCCGATTCCGTCTACAGCGTTGCAGCGGCCGACACGCAACAGTGGAGCTGCGAGCACGTCAAGTGTATATCTGGCAGGACTTGGGACACTGACTTCCTGAAAGTGTCCGATTTCGGTCTACACCTGATCCAAGCAGTCGGCTCTGAAGATTCAGAATAAATGAATCAGCTCGCCCGAGAAGATGGGAAGCTTGGGCATGGGTTTACGTCGGCCGATTTATTAGAGATGGTAGATTTGGGAGATAGCAGCAAATCAAGGCCGACGTACATTAGTGCCAATTTGGATCCTGATCATCTGGATATACATGGTGGAAATTTATATAGATGACGTCGTGGTCAAGTCAAAAGGTCACCAAGATCATCTGGCCGATTTACAGGAAGTATTGGAGTGCACAAGGAAACATGGGCTGAAGATGAGCCCAAACAAGTGTGCATTTGGTGTATCGGCCGGACAATTCTTAGGATTTATGGTCCATGAGCGCGGGATAGAAGTCAACCACAAGACCATAGACGCCATCAACAAAGTGGTGGCCCCATAAAATAAAACTGAACTACAGTCCCTCATCGGCAAGGTCAATTTCATCAGAAGATTCATATCCAATCTGTCAGGACGTATTCAGGCTTTTACCCCTCTATTGAAATTAAAGCTCGACCAGGAATTCATACAGGGAGAAGGACAGCGCAAGGCACTGGAGAATATCAAGCAGTATCTGGTTTCACCTCCGGTATTAGTTCCACCACAGCCTGGTAAGCCGTTCAAGTTATATTTATCGGCTGATGAACAGGCTATTGGATCGGCGTTGGTACAGGAGTTTGAGGGGAAAGAACGAGTGGTATACTATGTCAGCAGAAGACTTTTAGACGCCGAAACAAGATATTCCTCGGTGGAGCGACTATGCTTGTGCTTGTACTTTTCATGTACTAAGCTCAGGCACTATTTGCTGTCGGCAGAATGCATAGTCGTGTGCAAGGATGATGTGGTGAAGTATATGCTATCATTGCCGATTTTGAAAGGGCGGATTGGAAAATGGATCCTGGCTTTGTCAGAATTCGATTTAAGGTACGAATCGGCCAAAGCCGTCAAAGGTCAAGTGATGGCCGATTTCGTAGTTCAGCATTGTGGACCAGAAATCGCCACCGTTGAACCAGTTCCATGGACTCTATATTTTGATGGTTCTTCATGTGGGGTTGGATCAGGAATTGGCATTGTTCTTGTATCGCCTCGGGGGGCAAGTTATGATTTCTCTCTGCCGATAGAAGCCTCTGCAACTAATAACCAGGCAGAATATCGAGCTGTTCTAAAAGGCATCCAATTATTAAGGGAAGTCAGAGCTGATGCAGTCAAAATTTTTGGGGATTCCATGCTCATTGTGGATCAGTTGACGGGGCGATCTGAGTGCAAGGATGTTATCTTGAGGATTTATTATGAGAATTGTCTTCAACTTTTAAAAGAGTTCAAGTCTGCAATAATTGAGCATATCCCCAGGAATTATAATGAAGACGCCAACAGACTGGCCCAACATGCTTCTAGGTATCGGCCGATTCAGGGAGCGATGACGCTAGAGCTCGCGGCCGATGACTGGCGAAAGGAGATCGCCGATTACTTGAGAAATCCATCCCAAAAAGTGGATCGGCGAACACGTTTTCAGGCTACAAAATATGTGTTGCTTGAGGATGATTTATTTTATCGGACGATTGATGGAGTTCTTCTCAAATGCCTGGGAATAGAAGAGGCAAAGGTTCTGATGGGAAAAATCCATGAAGGCGTGTGTGGAGCTCATCAATCGGCTCACAAAATGAAATGGATGATCAGGAACAATGGATATTACTGGCCGACCATCCTTGAAGATTGTTTCAGGTACTACAAAGGATGCCAAGACTGTCAGAGGTTTGGCAATGTGCAGCGCGCGCCAGCATCGGCTATGAATCCAATAATTAAACCGTGGCCGTTCAGAGGGGAATAGATCTCATCGGACAGATTCATCCTCCATCTAGCAAAGGGCATAAGTTCATATTGGTGGCTACAGATTATTTTACTAAATGGGTGGAGGCAGTTCCTTTGAGGAACGTGACATCGGCCGATATGATTGAATTTGTTAAAAGCCATATTATATATCGATTTGGTATTTCTCAAAGCATCACAACTGATCAAGGGACAATGTTCACTTCTGGAGAATTCGGAGAGTTCGCCGCCGATATGGGGATTAAATTATTGAATTTTTCTCCATACTATGCTCAAGCCAATGGCCAAGCAGAATCGTCTAACAAAGGGATAATCAAGCTAATCAAGAGGAAGATAGAAGAGCAACCCAAGAAGTGGCATATGTCTTTGGCTGAATCTTTATGGGCATACAGGATGGCTTGTCATGGAGCCATTAAAATATCCCCTTATCATTTGGTTTATGGTCATGAGGCGGTCTTGCCATGCGAGATAAGGACAGGGTCAAGACGTATATCATTACAGGATCAGTTAACGGCCGATGACTATTCCTTTCTCATGAAAGATGAACTTGACGATTCGGCGGGTTTACGGTTGAGAGCCCTGATTAGTATAGAAGAAAACAAGAAAAGGGTGGCCAGATGGTATGAAAAAAAGGTCAAAGTTAAGGAGTTCTCTCAAGGAGATTTGGTATGGAAGTTGGTGCTGCCGACAGGATCTAAAGATCCCAAATTCGGTAAATGGTCACCCACTTGGGAGGGGCCGTATAGAATCGGCCGATGTGCCCCTGGGAATGCATATATTCTGGAGACAGTCGAAGGGGAGGAATTCCCAAGAGCTTTAAATGGACGATATCTGAAGAGGTACTATCCAAGCATTTGGGTAGATACATGACTTGCAGCAAAGTATGTCAAAGTACATGGCCGATTTCTCATCGGTTTCTGTCTACACATCTGGTGAAAGAAAACATTGGGATTCATTATTGAATGGAAATTGCAGATTACATGGCCGACATGGTACAAGTCACCCTTAGAATAAAAATACTGGTGTATCTACTGATTACGCCTATACTGGATTTCTCTCTCGATGTGACCCAGTTTTATCATAAAGGGTGAGCCTTTTCTCTTTCGGGTCCTCTGCAGTGGCTCCAGTTTCAGTTTGGTTGCAGAGTTCTTTCAGCAGGCGGGTCTTCTCCTCTTCCAGATCTTCCATGGCGACTCCAGTTTTGGCTTTACAGGGAAGTGAAGAACTTTTTTCGGAAGATGGTTGCTTGCGGACCAAAAAATGAGCATTTATGAGGTCCAAGTGTTCCTGGACAGCGGCAGGGACATGATCTCTGAGTTCCCCAGCATGAGCTCTTATCAGATTTCTGTCTGCCTGTGATAGTGGCTCTTCTGAATGCATGATTTCTATCGCTCGTTCTAGACCAGGGCTGAGACGTTTCGGCTAAACATAGATAAAAGGAGTTACCCAGTATCGGAGCGATTGAGATGCTTAAGAGAAAGGCAGAGGGGGAGTTCATACCTGGTTGACAGAGGAAGAGGATGAGGAGGACGAACAAGACATCTTGCCGTTCAGTTTGGGACAGTAAAAGAAAGAGAGGAGATAAGTAATGCGTGTGCCTCTAGAGATGGTAAACAGTCTGCGTATAAATGAAGAGGAGGTAGATGGATGGTGAGACACGTCCTATCGGAGTAAATACATACATAAATGCAAAGCAGACTGAAGGAGCAGTTCAAAACCAAATCGGCGCAGTGACATTAAAGGAGCAGTAATGTTTAACATATTTTTTTTTACAACCCAAGGAAAGCATCTATGGCTACAATCGCTCGTCGTCTAATTTGATCGGCCGAGTCTACTATTCTCTGATCATCATCGGCCGATCCTGGTGCTTCTGACACGCGGCGACGGAGCCTTATTGTTTCACGGGCAAGATGTTGTCTTTCTTGCTTCAGCTCGCTGATGATGGATGGGAGTTCTTGGAGCTTCTTCTCTTCAGCGGCTATCTCTTTGGTTTTCTGTTCCATCTCCTTGGCTAGTTCTGCTCTCCTCCGTTTCAGCCGATCTATTGCGCCGACGATGTCCGGACGACAATTCTCGAGGAAGTTGATCCTGTGGTGTACTTCCTGAGTTCGGTGCTTGTACGAGTCGACCTCCTCCTGAGTTTTGGCCATCTGAGCACGATCGGCCATACGTTGCAGCGCCCTGGAAACCGGAATCTGCATGCCCTCTATATAGGCAGCATACCCCAAATTTTCCGACACTTCATCCGGGATGCGATCTTTGACCTCGTTGAAAAGTCGTCGAATCGGCGATGCATCTTCCACCAATCGGCCGATGTCATCTTGGAGGAAAGTACGAATGCTTTCGAGCTTGGAGCGGACATCGTCGGAGGTGGAGCTCGATGGAATTGGGTGTGAAGCGATTTCTTCGTCATCGGCCAAGGAGACAGCAAAAGAAAAGATGCTATTGTTGGGGGTATCTTGCTCCTGTAAGGAAACAAAGTAAAGGGTAAGCAAGCGGTGAAAGGAAATCGGCCGATTCTAATGGTAAGACTGTTACCTCTTTGAAGCGAATCTCTCTTGCCTGCGCCGGTGGAAGTGTTTCCCTTGTCTCAGGGACTGGTACATTTGGTTCGTCGGAAGAAGAAGATTCGATGGTTATTAGCGCTCCGCTTGGACCAGCTTCCTGAAAAAGACATGAAAGAAGATTCCCGTGAAAATGCTATGGGAAATTGAAATAAGATAGTAACAGAAATTTGCCATGCCTCTGTGGGCCTCCCGGCCGATGCCTGTTGTGGAGTTATAATCGGCGTACCCAAATCGGCCTACATCAAAATTGGTTAAGTTTTCTGAGTATTCAGGATTCAAGGTAAGAGATCGTTTACCTCGGCGGCAGGAGCTGCTGGAGTCTCGGTTCCCACTTGAGACGTGGCCGATTGTTGCGGAGACTGCGGTGGGATAACTTGTGCAGCCTGGCAGTGGAATAGAATTGATGTCAGTAGAAGATTTGGAGAATATATGAGATAAATAAGATTACCTGAACAGCTTCTACTAATAGTGATGCTGCAGCAGCCCCGACTTCAGCAGTGACTTGGGGATCGGCCGTCTCGACAAACGGCAAAGGTAAAGGACCTGGAGTCTCGGCGGGTGTCACCACTACTTGGTCGGCCGATCCGACGCGGGGAGTCTTGGCCGATACCACTGCCATCTGGCTGGCCGATCCGATGCGGGAGACTTCAGCCGATGCTATTGCCGTCTGATCGGCCAATCCAATGCGAGCTCGCACCCGACGGCTGGTTATCTTTGATGTTGGCCTTTTTGGTGCTCGCCTTGATCGGCCGGTGGAGGTATCTCTGACAGTTGGAGCATGGAAGCCGATAAGTGGATACGGCGTGTATTGGTGATGGCTATCAATCGGCCGGCCGCTTCGGCTCCGCATCGGGGGAACATGGCTTTCAGACTGAAGAGATGAACATGAGTTAACAACAAGATGATAATATAACATTGGAATCGGCTAAGGGAAAAGGACATACCGCTGCATTTGGGTCGATGTTCTCTGGGTCCAGAATGTTGCAGTAAGACGATGGAGATTTACAGAAAAGGTGCTGCTTCCATTCTGCCCACCATAATTTAAACTGCTGGGTGGCGAAAGAGGCAACTGACCAACCATTCAAGTCAATGGTACTGGAGTCGGGTACTAGATCGCAAGCCGGCTGTAATCAAGACTTGAGGTTAGTCCATCTCTATATCTTGCCTGGCCGACGAAATAGACTCGAATCGGCAGTTTGCCAAAACCCAGTTGCCTTGCCGCAGCCGATGGACTGTAGAACTCGTAGGTGGGTGAGTCCTTTCCTGAGAAGAAGTTGGCCGGCAGAATCCCCGGCTTGATCAAGACGTACATTAACTCTCTGTCAAAGGTATGAGTGGAGAAATCAAAGCATACGGGCAATTCGAAAATCGGCTCTACTGCCTGATATGGGTGCCAGCTGATCATCTCTTCACTAAGGCCATTGTAGAAACATCTGAAGTATTCAGCTGTGCGGGTGGCAGTGAATTGGCAGCCGGGAAAGGCCGATACCGCTTCTCCAAAAGATCTGCAGCGGCGACGGACCGATGGATTCTCCTCTGACTCGATGTTGGGAAAGGTCTTTGTCTCTATCCGCTGCTGAGAAACCTTGCTCATGTGTAAATTGAGCCAGAGGGTGATGAACCACCAAGGACCACCTGGGTTCCCTATCGGCTCCCCCTTCGACAGCTTGACGCCGATTTAGTGCATCAGATGGTACGCCGATCCCAGCAACTGTTTTCCAAGAGGGATGGCCGATCCTTGTGAAAGAGCCTCTACCAAAGCTTGAGTGTTGGAAGAGGGGCCGACTGCTCTGCCACTGAAGAAATGCTTCTCCAGCCACATCATCAAGAAGGCAGTATGCTCCCTCTGCGAGACTGTCCCGGTCTTCATGTTTTTACTGATGTATCCTTTCCACCCGCCGATTCCTTTGGTCTCCAGCCGATGAGATGGCTTGAACAGATAATTGAAAGGGGTATCGGCGGAGGAAACATCGAGGCCGGTCAGCAGCAGAACATCGGCCAAGGTCGGGGTCATAGGTCCGTGTCCGAAAAGGAACGCGTTAAGTGCATCGGACCAGAAATAAGAGGCTGCCATAACCAGAGGTTCGTTCCTTTCCATCTGAGACAGGGATAAGTCTATGCACTGGCCGATTTTGAGTTCTTCCCACTGAACCCTCCAAGATCCGGCTACCCTCTGGTACCATTCTCTCCATCCGGGTGTTTCATTTGGCCAGGATCTGAAAGTGCCTACCCAATGATCTAAATCCATAGATGACTGCTTAAAAGGGATCCTATGGGTTTCTAAACTGATCAGATCCGTTGGATTAGGGCTCCCCATAGGGCCTAAACAGATGAGGTCAGGGGATTCTGAGAGAGGAATAGTGATTCGGTGCCTAAGTGCCTAAAAAGGGGGAAAAGGGAAGAAATTGAGAGAGAGTCCAAAAAATACTGAAGCAGTAAAAAGGCGAAAAGGAAAAAATTTTGAGCATTTACCTCTGGGATGGAGACCATCGTCGCCGATGACACCGCTGGGGAAGCCGCCGATTGGGCCGCCGCCGCCGAAGGAGTAGCCGATGGAGCCTCTGTAGATGGAGTGGTTGCCGATGGAGACGCCATTGGGGGTCAGAGCAGGCCGCGGATGAAATCGCCGGGAAGGGGGAAGCGCTTGGAGATCGGGAGAGCTTGGAGGAAGACGAACAGTGGTGCGGTGGAAAAGAATGCTAGATTCGTGGGGAAGGATAGGCGGAGAAAGCCAGTATTTGAGAAAATCAGGGAAGCGAGGGCAAAGTGTAACAACCCTGATAAATTACATTTCTAAAGCAATGTCATTAGCCCAACCCTATGCTTAACCAACTAATAAAAGGGTGAAAAGAATTAGAACAAGTTAAGTTGAAATTCAAATTTAAATTGGGCACATATGAATACTTTTGAATTTTTAAATTAACTTTCAAACCATAAGCCAAATGAGATGTTGCCTGAAACCAAACTTGTAGAACTTTTTATTCTGAACAACTTTCGTGTTCAAAAGTTTTTGAAATTCAAATTAGAAAGAGGAGAAAACATCCTGTTTGCACCCAGCCCCCTGGAACTTTTCAAATTCTCGCAGAAAGGTCCTTCGCTCCCCTCCTCTCTCTCCCCTCCCCGCCCGACAGCACGGCCAGGTGGCCGGCGAAGCCTGACCGGCGCGAGCCGCCAGGCCAGTCGCCGCCGTGCCTCACCCCTAGAACCGGCTTTGCCCCCCCCCCCCCCCCCCCCCCGCCGCGCTGCCCAGTCCGCGCTTGCGCGTGCGCCACGCCGTGCCGTGCCTCTGCTCGCCGCCCGCCGCTGCCCAACCGCCGCGCCGCGCCGTGCCGTCCCGCCCGCCGCGACCCGCCCGTCGCTGCGCTTGCCTTCCGCCCGAGCCGCTGCTGCAGCTGCCCCCCCCCCCCCTCCCCAATACCCGTGCTGCGCTATCTCTCGCTCCCCCACGCAAATCCCCGGCCGCCAGTCGCGTGCTCCCGCTCGCCGCACGCCGCGCCGGCGTCCTGACGCCGCCCGCCGTGGCCACTGGCACGCCCTTGCCGTGTCTCCACCCCCGCGCGTCGCCCGGCACCCCTACCTCCCTCCTGCCCCTATAAAAACCGCCCCAGGCCGCCCGCGCGAGCCACCAGCAGCCAGAGCACGCTCGCCGCCGCCATTGTCGCCGCCGAGCTCCGCCCGCTCGCCGCCGCCATTGTCGCCGCCGAGCTCCGCCCGCTCGTGGACAGCCCTCCATAGCCGCCCCCTGCCCAAATTGAAGTGCCAGCCACCACTACATCATCCCACCGAAGCTCGCCGACCCGCCCAACACCGCCCAGGACCGCCCGAGCGCCGCCGCCCGCGCTGTCACCGCCGCCGCCGCCCTGCTCACCACGGACAGCTCGACCCCGACCCCCTCCGCCCAAGCCAAGCACCGGAGCAGCTTCCCCACGCGCCACTGAAGCTCCCCGTCCAGACCAGGCCGCCCCAAGCCCGCCGGAGCACCGCCGTCGACGCATGCCGCCGCCGCCGCCGCCCCTGCTCCAACGCCGGCGAGCTACTCCCGGCCGTCCCCCACCCGAACAAGACCCCCACGAGGTAGCCCTCGCACCCCTGATCCTTCCCCGACCCTCACCCCTCGCCGCCGGCGAGCCCCTCGCCGGAATTTTGGCCGGCCACCGTACCCGAGCCGCCCGAAGACCCAATTGCAGTAATTGAAATCTTTAGAAGGGTCTGCACGTAAGATTCAAGGACCCAGTTGTAAAAGAAAGTTTCAAATCTAGATTCAAATTTAGTGAATTTGTAAAATTCGTATAAAATCGTAGAAAATTCAAAAAAATGCAAACTAAACTGTTCTGGAATCCTTAGAAGAAACTCTACAACTTTTGTTATGAAAAGTTTCTCAGATTCTCAATATTTTGCTCTACATTAAATGGAAATTTTAATGGACTTCTTTTGTACCCACTGTTGTAGATCAATGCTGACCCTAAATTTTGGAGTCGGTGGAGTAGATTCCACTACACGGGTAAGTCTTGCTGAGTATTAGTATACTCAGCCTTGCTTGTGGCTCGTTTTCAGGTGAGACCTTCGAAGATATGATTGCTAGCTTGACTTGGCCCTGCACTCTTCCCCCTGGTTGGTCGGTGGAATGGGATACGCCCCCGTCCAATGGAGATAATGTCGAGTGATGTCTCATACGGGCTTCACCGAGACATCCGGTATCGTCGAGTAGCTTTCGTTGTTTTATTTTCCGCTGCAACTTAAACTCTGAAGAACTTCTTAGTTATGATCACTGAAGTACTTGGTTTCTAAACTCAAACTTGGTTTGTAATATTCCCCTATGATAATTTTTGTAATATTTGCTGGAATGTGGTATTCTCTGGGCTCATCGTCGCATGAGCATTCGTATGTATGGCATTCGATCCGCTTTACCGTGGTTGTATCGGGAGGTTACCCGACAGACCCATGGATTACTCCGTTTGAAGTGTAAGGTTAACCGAGATTGCCCTAATGGTGATGGTTAATACACTTGAGCCGGATTAATTCAGGTGGTTTTGCCACACAAAGATGGTATTTTTACCGCGCCGTCTACACGAGTTCCAGAGGAACGGTCGTTTCGCGCGCTCGGTTCGAGGAAATTGCAATCATTGCGCCGCGGAACGGAGGGAGATTTTTACTGCGCCCGTTTCGGAGGAAAGGATTAAAGAAAGAGTTTTGAAGAAAAAGTTATATTTTACTCCGAAACTGGGGGGCATGTGTTGACGCCAGATTTTGACACGTGTTGAATCGGCGTCAGGAGGAGAAGATGGGCCGATGCGGCAGATCTGAAGGCTACAGAAAGGAATCGGCCGATTGAGGTAACAGTTGGAAATCGGCCGATTGGTGGCACAGCCTACGCCAACAGGATGGGATTATTTAGAGGATCCTGGTCAAAAGTTGGTCAACGGGGGCATGCTAAGTCGGTCGGGGAGCAATTGAAGGAAATCCTGATTGGATTAGGGAGCGGCGGCGGAAGATTCTGCGGGAGTCCGTTTCCTTTTTAAAGTTCGTATAGATATAGTAATTTAAATAAGGTTGTAACAAGTCGTGATCGACCAGGAGTCCTAGCTTTAGGGTATAAATAGGAGTCGTCAGGGTCTTGAAAAGATATCAACACATCAATCAACAACAGTACTTCTACTTTTCTAGCAATTTACTTTCAAGTCGGCGACTTCGCCAACACTTTTCTTCTTTCACGAGTTCGTACGGATTGGCAGGGCTGCATCAACTTGATCTCCGGCCAATCGGTAGGTTCCGCTTACCGAGTAATATCCGAGCTTTAACTATGGGCGCATCGCTGTGGTTTTGTTTGGATTTATTCACCAGTTATCGATATTAACTAGAATTGCAAATTTTATTTGTTATTCTAGTATTATCACCAGTTATCCAGCTTGAGATCAGAATAATCGGCTTCGTCATTGTTTTTCTTCGATTTATCATCATACAGCCGATTTCAAGTGTTGCTTCTGTAGTAATTGTTTAAGACCGTTCCGGTGGTTTTCTTTACAATTACTACCCGATTATCGGCTGATCCATAGCCGATCATCTCTACAGCAAATCGGCCGATTCATTGCCGATGCGCTCCTCAGGGCAGATCGGAATCCTAGCCGATCGACGCGCCTGGAATTTAATACTCTATTTCCTTGTCAATCAATAGGTCAGATTGACTGGCACGCCGCGCGAACCGCACCAGGGCGATAACCCGAACAGGAGCTAAGTAGATTCTCCCGGGTCGTGTGTCTGACGCTAAAGACCATCGGCCGATTCCTATCTGGCCGATTTTAGCGCCAACACTGATCAATCTTCATCGGCCTTGCTGGCTTCGCTGGGACTTCGAATTTGAGTCTGCCTTACTCAATGGCCGACTGTATCTGCTGATGGAAGATCTTGCACTCATTTGTGTCATGAGATGTAGCATTGTGCCATTTGCAATACTTCATCTTTTTGAGTTGATCGGCCGAGGGAATGGTGTGGTAAGGTGAGAGCTTGATCTGCTCCTCTTGGAGAAGTAAGTTGAAGATTTTATCGGCCTTTGACGTGTCAAAGCCGAACGCCTCTGGTTCTTTCTTGTCGAAAGGGCACGATATCGGCTTCTTCCCTTTGACCCATTCTGCTAGGCCGATTTCTTCTTCTTCCGCAGATTCAGACCCTTCCAAATATGCCACTTTTTTCTTGAAATTCCTCCGTTGATCAAACGGACGTACTTCTTGACTGGCCAATCGGTGAACGATCTGACTTAAGCTTTCAAACTCTTGTGAGGCGTACCTCTCCTTGATATGTGGCAGGAGGCCTTGGAAGGCGATGTCGGCCAACTGAGCATCGGTCAGGGCCAGGGTATAGCATTTATTTCTGACCTCTCTGAACCTCTGTATGTAGCTAGTTACTGGTTCGTCGCTCCTTTGCCTGAGGATGGTCAGATCGGAAAGCTTCATCTCGTGGACCCCCGCGTAGAAGTATTTATGGAATTGCTTTTCTAGATCGGCCCAAGTAATGATGGAGTTGGGTGGTAGGGTAGTGAACCACTGGAAGGCTGACCCAGATAGAGATGACGAGAACAGACGCACCCGCAGAGCATCTTGTGTGGCGGCCTCCCCGCACTGGATGATGAATCTATTTATGTGCTCCACAGTTGAGGTGTCATCCAGCCCCGAAAATTTGGTGAAGTCAGGAACTTTGTACCGATGGGAAAACGGCAGTAGATCGTAGGCGGGAGGGTATGGCGTTTTGTACGTATAGGTTTGTACTTTCGGCTTCAACCCGAATTGGTCTTGAATTACCTCCGCTATCCTTGCTGTCCAATCCACCTGTAGCTGATGAACAACTGGTCGGGGCGTCGACACATGTTGGTGAATCGGTGGCGGGACGGCCGGGTGATGGATCAAAGCGTGTGGCGGATTCTGCTGCATCGTGGCCGTCTGAGTCGTTGACAGCTGGTGGCATAGCGAATCTGCCTCCCCATCGTACGGTATCATTGGCGCCGCGCTTCTGAATGTTTCCGCAGCATCTGCCCCCCTACCGATTTCTGACGTGGCCGGTTGATATTGAGGGACCGTCGGCCGGACGGCCGGATGGAACGGTGCCTGGATCAGAGGACTCCCATGTCCGGTTGATTGATCAGGAAAAGCCGCCGTTGCTGGTGCCCCCCAAGGTACTGAGCTTTGAGGGCAGCGATTGCACGGTATCAATCTGGACAGGCTGAAGCGGCGCTTGCGATCGAAAACATGGTGCACCGTTATATCCTGGAGGTATTGAAGGCAACGAAGTGTTGTATCCTTCGTGTTGCATCGACATCGGCTGAGGAGTCGAGTGAGACGTGCCTAGTAAGCTTCTGGCTGGAGCTACAATAGGTGGGGCGTATGCTGGCCCCTGATATCCCTGAGCTACTCCGCTGACCAGAGAATTGATCACGGCGTTATACACCATGTTGGTCATTACTGAGGATTGGTCGATGAAAGCCTGATAGACGGACTGTTGAATCATATCGGACATCTTGCCCGAATTCTCAGCGATGGTGATGTGGCGGGGAACTGGAAGAGGAGCTTTCTTGATTGTCTCCCCGCTTCTGCTACGACTGAAAGATTGCAGATACACCCTTTTGTAGTCTTCTAGGTGTCTTGCCAGTTCTTCTTTCTGGTCGTCCTTGAGATCTGCTTCCGTAATCTCAATGATGTTGTTCTTAGAGATTTCGGTGGTCTTTGACATGTTGGATGTTGAGGTGGTCCCACTGGGCGTGCCAAAAGTGTGTTGGCGCTAAAAATCGGCCGGGAATCGGCTGATGACCTTCAGCGTCGGACACACGACCCGGGAGAATTTGCTTAACTCCTGTTCGGGTGATTGCCCTGGTGCGGTTCGCGGCGTGCTAGTCAATCTGACCTGTTGATTGACAAGGAAATAAACGTATTAAATTCTGGGGTTCCGATCGGTTAAAGTTTCGATCTGTCCCGAAAAGCGTATCAGCGAATCGGCCGATTTGCTATGAGGATGACCGGCTATGGACCAGCCGATAATCACGTAACGATTGCCAAGAAACTACTGGAGTAACTTAAACAGTCGCTACAGATGCAACACTCAAAATAGATCTAATCGGTTATGCGATGGTAGACAAGGATAGATAATGATGAAGCCGACAGTTCGATCTCAAGCTGGATAACTGGTGATAAAACTAGAACACTAGGTAAAACCTATAATTCTAGTAAATATCAATAACTGGTGAATAAATCTAAACGAAACAACGGCGATGCGCCCGAAGTTAAGGCTTAGATGTTATTCGATAAACGGAACCTACCAATTGGCCGGAGATCGTGTCGATGCAGCCCTGCCAATCCATACGAACTCGTGAAAGAAAAAGAAGTATTGGCGAAGTCACCGACTTGAAAGTAAAGTACGATGAAAGAGTAAATTGTTTTTGTTGATTGATGTATGATCTTCTACAAAACCCTGACTGCTCCTATTTATACCCAAGGACTAAGATTCCTGATCTATTACGATCCGTTACAAACTTGATTTAAATAAAAAACTACTATATCTATAATATTTTTCTAAAGGAAACGAGCTCCCGCAGAATCTTCTGCCGCCATCTCCTAGTCCAATCCGGACACTTTCCATTGCTTCACGACCGAGTCGGCGTCATTCTTTGACTAACGTTAGGTCATCTTTGACTGGGATCCTCTGTTGGGATTCCATTGGCTTCATCCCTTATCTGTTGGCGCAAGCTGCATCGCCAATCGGCCGATCCCTAACTGTAGCCTCAATCGGCCGATTCCCAACTGTAGCCTTTAAATCTGCCACATCGGCCAGTCTCTTCCTTTCCTGACGCCGATTTAACACGTGTCAAAATCCGGCGTCAACACCTTTGAAAAGAAAAATCCATTGCTCCTGCCTAAGGGAAGCAATCTTTTTCCTGCTTTGTTGCATGAATAATCCTCGTAACACACTAAGCCTGCCGAGTCCTTGTCACGACCTATGGTGACTAGCAGCTGACACCAACAGGGCCAACCCAGGCTATACGCTGTAGCCTACGGTTAACAAGCGACTTGAAGGCACAAAGTGCAAGCGCGGGATAACACAGGTGACAAAAACGGAATTAAGTACCAAAAAACATGAAAAATTTTAACCACGAAGTTAGGTTAGAGTTTCCCGGCCTCAACAATTTAAGACCAGTCACTCTGGGGCCATAGGGATTCCCCCACATGTTCAGAATTATAGATTCACAAGAACTCAACAAAACTCAAAATAACTCCATTGCTTCCACCGCATTCTATCCCTCGCTGGTCTCCACTGGCGCTCGGGGAGGCGTGCTCTGTGTTGCAGGAGGCGACGGAGCAACGGCTGGCGCGGCACCATCGGAGCCCTCCATGCTCTCAACCGAGGAAAGACCTTCCTCGACGTGACGAGCAGCCTTGATCCAGTCGACTATGATGGACTCCGAGATCGCCGCTGCAACAGGCTCCATGCACAGGCCCACCTCGCGCAGTTGATTGAATGTCCACCCAGTCGCGTACCCATCCCCGACCACCTGGAAGTCGAGGTCCGGGAAGTGCGTCGCCGCCGAGGTGAGTACTCGTGACGCACCGTGGAAGACATTGTCGGCAATAAGCTTTGACACCTCACCTGGGACCGCCTGGAGATCGGCAACAAGCGACTCCTCCGCCGGGCGGGGCCCCAGGACATCGACGACGACCCCGCGCGGCGCGCCTTGAAGTGCGCTCACCTCCGCCGTGAAATCGTTGGCCACCTTCTTGAGGGTGCATTCCCTCTCCTGGGAAAGAGCCAGAGCAGCCTGACTCTCGCTCCCAGCCTTGAAGTGCGCGAGCTTGAGCCAGAGCAGCCTGACTCTCGCTCCCAGCCTCTCCTGGGAAGTGCGTCGCCGCCGAGGTGAGTACTCGTGACGCGCCGTGGAAGACATTGTCGGCAATAAGCTTCGACACCTCACCTGGGACCGCCTGGAGATCGGCAACAAGCGACTCCTCCGCCGGGCGGGGCCCCAGGACATCGACGACGACCCCGCGCGCCGCGCCTTGAAGTGCGCTCACCTCCGCCGTGAAATCGTTGGCCACCTTCTTGAGGGTGCATTCCCTCTCCTGGGAAAGAGCCAGAGCAGCCTGACTCTCGCTCCCAGCCTGCTGAGAGGCTGCTAGCTTTGTCTCAGCGGTAAGCAGGGCATCCTCTGACCGCGCCAGCTTATCCTGCAGAATCGCATTCCTTTGCTTCGACTCTGCGGAAATTAACACCAAGGATTAGATATCAGCACAAAGCAGACCAAGACGAGCGAAATTCTTACCTGCTGCAGCAGCCTCCAGCGCTTGAATTTGCTCCTTCAGGGAGGTCGCCTCACTGGCCTGAGCCTGGGACCGCTTCTCTGCGGACTCGCGGGCAGCACACTCCTCCTCCAAGGCCGATCGAGCCACGAACAGTTACCGCTCCGCGGTGGCCGTGCGCTCACGTTCCTGGTCCTTCATTGACCGAGTGGACTCCAGCTCCCGTGCCAGATCCTCTGCCCTCTGACGGGCCTCGACATCTTGTTGATCCCGGGCATATTCCTCCACAAGAAATCGGGCATATTCCTCCACGAGAAATTGCGACTTCTCACGGGAGATCAGTTCCAGGCGGCAGGTGAGTTCTAGCAGCTCCCCCGACGAGGCAAGACGGACCGCCCGAACCTTCTTCAAGGCATCAATAAGGCCCGACTCCACCTTGGCAAGCTCATCGAGAGCCGATTGCCCAACTTGAGCGGCCCCTTCGCCAGAGCCCCACCTCAGCCGGATCGCGGATAACAAAACGTGCCTGCCCTAGCACAGACGGATCAGGCTAGACCAGCTCACGCGGTGCACCGCCCTGCACCACAAGAGAGCTGCACGCAAACTACAACGCGGAGCCGCTCGCCCCCACTGTCAAGACCTTGTGCGGAGGGCAGGTCAGCAACGCACAACCATCCCGGTCGAGGCACACTCTTCCACCTTGTCCGCCGCGGCTGGAGACGGCGGTGTTCGCCCATCGTCATCCTCATCCTCCAGCACCATGACAAACAGGGACTTGAGGCGCTCTTTGGCAGGCGAAGAGGGAGGAGTCGCGACCTGGCCTCCTCCTGCGTCAGCCAAAGACCGGAAGGCCACCGTCACCCCTTGTTCTGACGTGAGGGGAAGCGCCTACGGCAGGGCAATCGAACGACCAGCCCCTCTTCCTCTTCCTCTACCCATCATTGCAAAAAGGGCAGGGTTGAGGGACCACTTTACCATTTCCAGAGCACCACTCAGGGAATCTTCCGTCATTCCCCTAGGACAAGAAGCACGAAATCAGATTACCATAAGGCATCTTGTCAAATCGGAACTAGGGGGAAAGATCGTATACCCAAACTTGAGAGGTGGAGGCCCTGCCAATGAACGGCCACCTCCAGTAGGAGCTCTTGCGACGCCAGACGCTCTCCCGAGCATCGGGGGCCCCCCTTGCCTCGCTGACACCACGCGGCCTCCACGGTGGACCAGCATCTTCCCCCTAGAAGGCCTCAGAGGCGGCATCGGCACCACTGCCTGCAGCGGTGGCGACGCCAGGGGAGATGGAGAACGGTCACCATCGGAACGCGCTGGTGGCGATCGCGGCGACCATGAGCGCCGCTCCGTCCGAGCGCGCTTCGCCAGGGTCAGCAGGGGACACTCCGGACCCACCGACATCGCGCGGCGCGGAGCTGCTGTCTTCGCGCGGCTCGACATTGCCCACCACAGAGGAACCCAGCGCCTCGCTCCACGTCTCTTCCGAGTCACCGCCGCTGCTAGAGCTGGGGTCCGACTCGGACTCACTGGTGGAGGGATATTCCCCCCGAATCACGTCGGGATCCTCACCGTGTTGGGCGCGGCGCGAGATGTCCGTCTCCCTCGTCTCTCGCTTCGCCGCCTTGTCGCCCTTCTTCTTCCTCTTCCCCCGGGCAGCCTCCTGCTGGGTAGCTTGCCTCGCCTGACCTTATGGGCCCCCGGAAAGACGAGGACGAGAGCGTGGATGGCCGAGTCCCTACAGAAACAGAGCAGCCATGAACCACCGAGCAGAACTCCACACCACCGAGAAGCGACCAAAGAGGGAAGACGTACCAGATTGAAGGGATTCCTGCAATCAAAGGGGGCCAGCGCCTTGAAATCTTCACGGTCCACCCCCTTGAGCACCATAAACAGCCAAAAGAGCACCTCATCCTCCGGGAGCTCCTCGACAAAAGATCGGTCCGGGTCGCAAGAGCCAGAGTACAGCCACATCGGCATCCTCCGCTCTGCCAGCGGCATCACGCATCGCTCGCGCATGGTATAGAAGAGTGTCGCGCTGTTGAGCCCCGCCTCCGCCACGCGCTTCCGGATGATCTCCTTAATCCCCCAACGAGGAGTTTCTCCGCCATTTGTGTCCCCCAAGTCCAACTCAGGTCCCTCGCCAGACGTTCCCCATGGAACTTAGGGAAAGGCGCTTCCGGCGGGTTCCTGATGTAGAACCATTCGCCATGCCAACCCTTGTTCGTATCGGCCGAAGTGTACTCTGGGTAAACATCGTCATGACCAGGTATCCTCTAAAGACCAAAACCGCTGACAAGCGCGGCAGACGACGTCTCCCCCTTCGCCGGTGAAATCGTACCGTAGCAGAACGCTCGGAACAAGCCCACATGCGGCTCGATCCCAAGAAACGCCTCGCACAGGGTTACGAAGCCGGTGATGTGCAGCACCCCGTTCGGGTTCAGGTGCTGCAACTCCAACCCCCATTCGTGGAGCAGCCCCCGCAAGAACCAATGAGCAGGGTACCCGAGCCCCCGCTCATGGAAAGCAAGGAAACTCACCACTTCGTGTGGTTCTGGGTGCGGCTCCTCATGCTCCAGCAGGGGCGCTCTCCATCCCGCCACCTCCTTCTGAGGGAGGAACCCCTTCGCTGCAAAATCCTTCAGCAGCGACTCCCTCACGGTCGATTGACGCCAGTGAGACATCGTGGTGCCGTTGATCGCCGCGGTGATGACTGAGGAAGTTCTCTGGAGCGGGGGAGTAGGCGACGGCGGCAGTAGCAGCGGAGCTGGCACGAACAGGCGAAAGGGGCAAGAAAGGCATGGAAGGCGAAGAAAAATAATCAACTGACAAAAACCCTCCCTCCCGCAGCCTCCTTAATGAGACGCGACCCGTCACAAGTGGGCGCGTGAGCCCCGCCGAGGCCGAACCATCGTGGCCGGCCACGTGACCCGGGTGCCCCACCACTGGCATGCTTCCGGGTTCCGCACGCGAAGCGTCGCTTTGCCTCAAGAAATGTGCTCATAAAACCACGTTCGCACCACAAAAACGGATCGATTCGTACAAACCCGATTTGTGAAGATCGGCTCGTAGGACCCGTCCGCGCTGACGAACAGGCCCATCCGGCTAAGGAGACACGAGTTAATGTATTCACAAACAAAGGAGTTTTTTTCCTTGACCACAAACCTAAAACAAGAAAGTTTTTACATTAAAACTTTAGGCGATACATATTGGAGCGTGGACATTATGTCCACTAAACCAAGTCCGGACTACATGACACTCGGGGGTCTCGCCCTACCCCTGGTCACTCAGACTAAAACAAAAGCGGCCTGCACCGCGAATGCCGCACCCACCCAAGGGCTACCTACGCGCCGCCAAGGTTCGGCCCGGTGTCGCCGTAGAGGATGTCGTTGATGTCCACCTACGCGGCCGCGCCATCGCCCCGGAATGCAGCAACAAGCTCCCGCTTCTGCTACAGGACGAGATGGGGCGGGAACCCGGGCGGGAACATGTGAAGATCCCACGTAGAGCGCGCGTACACCACCGCCAGAGAGACGGCACCTCCCTGGCGCACGCCCTTGGTCACCAGGTCGTGCACGCGGAACGGCAGTGCGCGCAGACGGTCAGGCAGCAACTGCCCTCCTGTCCTCGTTGCCACCACCGTCGTTGTCGTGGCACGCGAAAGGTCGCCGTGCTCCACCTCAAGGTTTGCGAAGCGCCACCGCAGGAGCTCCAGTTCGGATCGGGCGGCGGCCACCTCTTCCTCTCGCCTTGAAATGAAAGAGCGATCAAAATAGACATTCTTCCAAGAAACGAACAAAAACTGACACACCTCGAACGCAGATTAACATGCGGCGAGCGCCTGCGCGTCTGTCGCCTCAATGCGAGCCGCGGCGGTCTCCAACTCCGCGGCCTCGAGGGCCCCCTTAATTTCGGTGGCCTTCTTCTCCGAGGCCTCCAGCGCGGCCCTAACGCGGTCCAACTCCCGCGTCGCCACACCGTACCGCTCCCGCACCTCAGCCCCCTCCCGGATAAGGTCGCGAATCGTCTCCCTGGTGCTCCCCTCGCGCTACGACGAGGACGAAGACCTCGAGGGCGACGATGATCACGGAGGTGACAAGTCAGAAGAAGGATTGCTGCCAAGACCCCGGCTCGCCAGGTACATCCTGGCGCTAGTGGACGCGACCCTGCATCAGCCACAAATGTCAGTTCCCCCGTGATCTCGATCAAACCATGAACCGTAACAAAGAGGGATGTTTCTTACCCCAGGCGACGGAGCACCGCGCGCAAAGGCGGTGGGCGACGACACCGTCCCCTCGAGCTCTCCCCAGCGGCGCACTTCCGATCGGCCATCGCTACACACAAAAATAGGAGGTGGTGAACTGGGTTTTTCTCTCTCTACTAGTGAAGAGGCCAGGGGGGAGACTGGGTATTTATAGCCGGAGGACGCCTCCACGCGTCGCACGACCCTTCAACTCTCGTGAAAAGGCAAAGAGGAACGGGAGACCGAGCAGTTGCCTGAAGTAAGCGCAAGGGGGTACGTCAAGCAAGGCTTCTCATCAAACGACACAGTGCAGTCTGACACGCAACTTCGCTAAATGTCCCCATGTAAAACCGCACCACGACCATCGCCGCGCTGGTGAGACCCAATGCACGCCACTGCGTCCGTCAATTGCAAAATCTCGTTTGCCTATCTGCCCTTGAATCTTTTTTCAGGTACAAAAATGTGCCGAGTCCATAGACTCCCAGCGAGCTCGAGGCCGCCTTGCGTCGAATAGAGCCAGGGGGGAAATAGACGGCCGACTCCAGCAGTCACTAAACTGACTCACTCTGGCAACTCGGAGCGCCATGATTTTTCTCGTCCGATCCTGACCTCTAGCCGAACCCACAGAATCCCTATCTGAAGGGAGGCCAACGAGCCGCACGAGTCGGTCGAACGACTCGGGACATCTGTCTGGGACGGGCGGGTCGTGGAGCAGTAACGCGCCCCATGCAGGTCCTGTCAACCTCGTCACTAACGATGAAATTGGGCGTTACTCGGATCGCTCGAGTACACCCGTTAGGAGCTCACCGAGCATGTCACTCGGTCCACTCGGATAAGTGACACCAACTCAACCCTTCCGACTGCAAAAGTTGCGGGGGGGGGGGGGGACATCAAACTGCACACTCAAATGAGAAAGGTTCGATCTTTCGCGGCATCGCTCGCGCAAAAGACCCCGCCAGCCGGGGCGTGTTCGGCTCCGTCAGGGATCCCACACAGACCAAATACGCCGATTCACCCCACCGACCGAACGAGTCGCTGGGAGGAACCTGAGCCGAAGGAGTTCAGATTGTCGCGACGCTGCTCACATTAACAAAGACCCCGCCAGCCGGGGCACATTCGGATTAACCAATAGACTCTGCGCAAATCGACGGCGCCGACCCAACCCCACCAACTGAAAGAGTCGCAGGGAAGAAACCGGACCAAGGGATTCGGATTCCTACGGCGCTGCTCGCACGAACAGAAGACCCTGCCAAGGCAGAAAACTTCCGGCTCAGCCAAAAAACAACTCGCTACAAAAACATTCCCTGCAGACATGTGAAATAAGTATACACAATCTAAATATAAAGGACATCATTTTTATTTCTGGCGAGAGAAACATTATAAAGTACACTCGGCTCAAGGCCGTTACAAGGTACAAATCCTATTACTCCCACTAAGGGAGTAAACCTAGAGTCCTAAGGAGCGGCTGCTTCAAGTGCAAAGAGGGAAAGAGGCGCATCTGCCTCGCAAACACTCCTCTAACATCGCCGCCCTACCGGACGCCTAGGCAATGGAATGCTGCCAGGTGACGTATGGGATTGAACGAGAAGATACAATCTTCCCTCAATCACGGTCGCCATCGCTTCCCAAAAACGTGTCCCCCAAAGGGACCACCGGTCGACCAGGAAGAAGAGGAACCAAATCCCAACATAGGGATCTGCAAGTTCCTAGGAGCGCACCTAGCCCCCGCGCGGAACGAGGGGTCCCTCCCATCTTCAAGATCGGTGCGGACAAAGCGTCGGCACGTCCGCTGTTGGGTTGTGTCTTCAAGCTCGAGACCACCGCCGCCACCGCCGACGGCCAGGGATCGTCATCTGGCAGCCGAGGCGCCATCATGTGTCACGCCCGCTCAAATCGAGCGGTTACGTCGAACACAGAAAGCACCCGGCAAGCCAGTCGCGACGCGGCGGGCCGTACGATGATCTTGGCAGTGATCGTTTGAGCTTTCCGTCGGCTCCGACAGGACGTCCCCCACTACTTGCAAACTGTCCTCTAACACCGGATGTTGGATGGGCTACCGCTATCCTCTGGGGGACGCACAAAACACAACTCAAACGCCATGACTTGGGAGGTTTGTGGGACGCCCCCGACGCACCCCCATTTATAGCCCAGGGGGTGCCGGTTGGAAGCCTTAGCGGGCAACCGCACGCGGGCCACACGGACCCTCCGCACCACCTGATCAAATAGGAACGGATTCCCCTAGAAAAGGCAAAACAGCAGGCCTTCGACGTGACACAACGGGCCAGCGACCCGTCAACTCCCCCATTGGGACGACGCGAGGCAGACGGTGCAGAACCATCATAATGACCCGACAACCCCTCGGACGGACCGCCGGATAATAGGGTAACGCCCCTGCACGACCGCCACGTAGCGCGGCGCCGCCTGCATGCAGTAACTTCCCCTGGCGAAAATAAAGCGTCCCCACGATTAAAAAAAATCGCGAGGACGCTCAGGGGCCTCTGTTGGGTTCCTGGAACCAGGATCCCTAGCAGACCCGACTTGTCAGAACAAGGCCAGAATAGTTCCCTCACCCACGCAGCCTTCTCAGTCACGCCACGCTCTTTTGGGCCGTCCAGGCCCATGAGCACAATCTGGGAAATTCCCCTCAGAGCAGGCTTCACACCCCACAGCGCCGAGTCTGAGTGCCCGCGCTTGGGATCATCCAAAGGACCGCAGGCGCCCTCTTTCCCATTCTCCCCTCAGGCTCCCGACTGACTCGGGTCAATGCCGGGAGGAAAAATCTCACTTGGTCACGCGAGCCCAAGCTTGGTTTCAAAAATTTTAGAAAAAGGTTTCAAATGTGGTTAAGTAGCAAGTTTTATGTGTTTGACAAAAACAATGACGAAAGAGAACAAAAAATGTGTCGATAAAATGAATAAGAATATATTTTTTAAAAAAATATAAGAGATTAGAAAAAAGATCGGAGAAAAAAATTATTCATTTTATCGACACATTTATAAAATATATTTTTCAAAATATAACATGTTAAAATATAAGATGTTTTTTCAGCATTATAAGATGTTAGAAAAAAATTATAATATTTGTTAAAAAAAATATTTTTTATCATAGTGCTGAATAGTATGTAAAATTAAAATATTTGTTAAACAAAATAGTATGTAAAAATGTACGAATAAGAATGCTGCAAAGAAACAAAAAATGTATCGATAAAATGAATAAGAATGGCAAAATTAAAAAATTCATATAATATTTGTAAAATCATATAAAAATGAAAATATTGAAAAAATGATGGAACAAATGTTATGGGAAAAAATGAGAGTGAAACATTTGTAAAAAAACATATGAAAAAATAATGTTTAAAAATATGAAAGAAATGTGAAAAGTTTGTGAAAATAGAAAAATGTGCAAATAAGAATGTCAAAATGTTAACTCGAAAAATAAATTAGAAAAAATATCAAAATTGTGACTAAGTTATTCAAGGCAATGGCTTTGCAAGTGTGACGGTGTCCAACTTCACAATCAAAACCACAACCAAGACACTTTGTTTCCTTTGTTTGTGTTAGACTGTTAGGACTTGTTTGATTTGCTACACAATGTTCCTTGGGGATATCAGATTGGGTGGGTGCTTCGGCGGCGTTTTTTGATAGATGGAAATCAACACTTCCACAGCTTGTCGTGGGTGTACCAAATAAAGCTGTGCATGGACCTTCCTTTCTTACAACAGGTACTTCTGTCCTTGCTTGCTGCAAACCACTCCAAAATGATTTGACCATGTCACAGCTCTGGTTGACTAGAACTGGCTCAATATATTTGACATATTGTTCAACTGATTGCTTGAAGAATCCTTGACACATGTTGTACAGACGTTCGCGCGCCTGGTTGACTAGAACTGGCTCAATATATTTGACATATTGTTCAACTGATTGCTTGAAGAATCCTTGACACATGTTGTACAGACGTTCGCGCGCCTGTACATTTACAAATAAGGGGGGGGCGTGTTAGTGAATTTAAAATGGAAAAAAATTGAAATCAATACAAGATAGTGGGGTGTATGAACCTCAACAGGGGCTTCGCCTCCAATAGTTGACTTGATAAATGCCTCAACATCTAGGTGAATAATTTGTTGACACCGTTTTTTGACACGTGTTTCAGCGACGTAGGCAAAAGAGTTAACGAAGAAGAATCGGCTGATAGAGTATCAGAAGCCGATGGAGCTGAATGCGCTGGCAGATGACGTCAGCAAGTTATCTTAGAGATAGGAAGTTTTGTTATATAGGAAAGTTTTAATTTCTTTGTTGGCAGGTAATATAAGTCGTGATCGACCTAGGATTTGTAGCTCAGGCTATAAATAGCTGCCTCGGGCATGTACCAGACCATCCAATGATCAATACACAAACCCTTTTTTCCTTTTTTTCTCTTGTAGGCGGCTTCACCTAAGTTGCAGTAGATTTTCCTTTTACGAGTTCCTTCCTGCACGTAGGGCTGCATCAACTTTGATCTCCGACTTGCTGATAAGTTCCGCGTCGAACGAGGCAGATAGGCTCAAGGTTGACGGCGCATCGCTTCTTCCTCTATCATGTATTAGTTCAAGTTATCGAGCAGATTGGATCTCGGTCTGGTCTGTTCACCAATTTATCAATACCACCTTGTTCCTGTTAGATTAATCTGCTTAGTCTAGCTTATTTCTTGCTGTTATCACAAGTTATCGGTACTTACTAGGTTTGGTAGGATTAGATTCATTTGATCTTGTTTTTATTTAGTTTTACCACAATTTATCCAGCCTTGATCTAAATACCATCGGCCGACGCGCAACTTGTCTATTGCTCCTCGTCAGGCCGATCGGGCCCGGATCTAGATGTTGTCTACCGAGGCTTCGCTAACCTGTTTAGCGCTGCCTTACCCGCACAATCGGCCGAGCTTTGGCCGATTGATCCACTGACGTGTCGGACGCTTGGCCGACGCGCGCGACGCAACGATTCGGACAACAGCCGATATATTCCGGTAATTTAACCGCTTTATCTGTCCCTTGTCAATTGTAGGTCAAATTGACTGGCACGCCCTGCACCACCACGCAGCCAGTTTTGGACGCTGCGCAGGAGTGAAAGCAAGAGGCTCCCGGGTCCTCGCGTGTGTCGGCGCTGAAGGCCGATCCACGGCTTTTTGCGTCAACACGGTTTTGGCACGCCCGGTGGAACACGACAACGATACCACGACGATCAAGAACAACGAGATGGACGGTGACAAGTTCCTGGTGCCTACAATGTATGAGCTTGATGAAGAACAGAGATGACAAGTCGAAGAAATCGGAAAGCAAACCCAAGAGATTTGCCTCAAGTCATTCATCATCACCAAAGAAGGAAAAGTTGAACAAAGTTCGCCAGTCCCGATGCCAAGAAATATCACTATCGATGAAGATTCATCGGAAGTTCAGCAAATGTTTAATCAATCCATGAGTCAGGCGATAACCAATCAATCTGGAGTACTATTCAACTCAATGCAAAATGCCATCTGGAAAATACTAGCTGACGTTATGCCATCGCAGGGCATCGACAATTATTCGTCATCCATGGTGCAACGAACAGTTGTACAGCTGATGAATAATGTATGTCCATCAGCTGCAATATTTACGCCTGCTACTATAGTCAGTAATTCATCCTCAGGCGGAAGGGAACGTTGTTGTTGACGCCGGATTTTGACACGTCTTGAATCGGCGTCAGGAGAAGAAGATTGGCCGATGCGGCAGATCTGAGAACTACAGTAAGGAATCGGCCGATCGGGGTATCAGTTGAAAATCGGCCGATTGGTGGCGCAGCCTATGCCAACAGGATAGGATTATTCCAGAAGATCCTAGTCAAAAACTGGTCAACACGGCATGCTAAGTTGGCCGGAAAGCAATTGAAGAGGTCCTGATTGGATTAGGATACGGCGGCGGAAGATTCTGCGGGAGTCCGTTTCCTTTTTAAAGTTATTATAGATATAGTAGTTTTCCTGTTTTAAATAAGGTTGTAACAAGTCGTAATCGACCAGGAGTCCTAGTTTCAGGGTATAAATAGGAGTCGCTAGGGTTTTGCAAAAAACAACCAACATCAATCAACAAAATACTTCTACTTTTTACCAGTACTTTACTTTCAAGTCGGCGACTTCGCCAATATTTTCTTCTTTCACGAGTTCGTACGGATTGGCAGGACTGCATCAACCTGATCTCCGGCCAATTGGTAGGTTCCGCTTATCGAGTAATATCCGAGCCTTAACTACGGGCGCATCGCTGTGGTTTCGTTTGGATTTATTCACAAGTTATCGATATTTACTAGAATTGCAAGTTTTACCTGTTATTCTAGTATTATCACCAGTTATCCAGCTTGAGATCAGGGTAATCGGCTTCGTCAGTGTTCTCCTTCGATTCATCGCCATACAGCCGATTAGATCTGTTTCAAGTGTTGCTTCTATAGTAATTGTTTAAATTGCTCCAGCAGTTCTCTTTACAATTACTATACGATCATCGGCTGACTCATAGCCGATCATCTCTACAGCAAATCGGCCGATTTGCCGCCGACGCGCTCCTCAGGACAGATCGGAAATCCAGCCGATCGACGCGCCTGGAATTTAATACTCTATTTCCTTGTCAATCAACAGGTCAGATTGACTGGCACGCCGCGCGAACCGCACCAGGGCGATAACCCGAACAGGAGCTAAGCAGATTCTCCCGGGTCGTGTGTCCGACGCTGAAGACCCATCGGCCGATTCATATCCGGCCGATTTTAGCGCCAACACACTTTTGGCACGCCCGGTGGGACCATCCAAGACCTGATATGTCGAACAACGCAGAAATCTCCGACAGCAACATCATTGGGGTCACAGAAGCTGATCTCAAGGACGACCAGAGGGAGGAATTGGCCAGACATCTAGAAGATTACAAGAAGATATACCTCCAGTCGTTCAGTCGTACCAGAAGCGGGGAAGCAGTTAGGAAGGCTCCTATTCCAGCACCTCGCCACATCACCATTGCTGAAGACTCGGGCAAGATGTCGGAGATGATTCAACAGTCCGTGTATCAAGCATTCATTGACCAATCCTCGGTGATGAGCAACACGGTGTACAACGCCGTCGTCAACTCTCTGGCCAGCGGAGCCGTTCAAGGTTATCAGGGACCGGCATATGCCCCTCCAACCACCCTGCCGGCCAGAAGCTTACCGTACACATCCCAATCGGCTTCTCAGCCGATATTGACGCAGCGCGAGGAGTACAGCTCTCCACCACTTCCGGCGTCTCCAAGATACAGCGGTGCACCTTATCTCCCATCGTGAGCACCGCTTCAACCCGTCCAGATGGCTTCTGTGCAAACACTACCTACAAGCTCAGTGCCTTGGGGGGCATCAGCCACGACGTATTTCCCGGAGCCAGCGAATCGGCACGGCACTTATCCGTTTCAGGTGCCGTACCAATCGGCCGCCCGGCCGACGGTCTCTCAGTACCAGCCGATTTCACCAGAAATCGGCAGGGGGGCAAGCACTGTGGAAGCATTCAGAAGCACGGTGCCAGCAACAACATACGAAGAGGGTGCGGACGCGTTTCGCCAGCAGCTATCGGCCGCTCAGCAAACTTCGCCGATTCATCACCTGGCCGAACCAGCCCTTCAGCATATGCCCGCACCTCGAACAGCCATTCATTAGCAGCAGGTGGACTGGACGGCAAAGATAGCAGAAGTAATCCAAGATCAGTTTGGACTGAAGCCGAAAGTTCAAACTTATACTTACAAGACGCCGTATCCATCGGCCTATGACTCGTTGCCGTTCCCACACCGCTACAAGGTTCCTGATTTCACCAAGTTCTCAGGGACGGATGACACATCCACTGTGGAGCACATTAACAGATTCATCATCCAGTGCGGAGAAGCTGCCACGCAAGACGCTCTGAGGGTACGGTTATTCTCTTCATCTCTATCCGGATCGGCCTTCCAGTGGTTCACCACTTTACCGCCAAATTCTATCGTCACGTGGGCCGATCTAGAGAAACAATTCCACAAGTACTTCTATGCAGGAGTACACGAGATGAAGATTTCGGATCTAACCAGCCTCAGGCAGAGGAGCGATGAACTGGTGACAGGGTACATACAGAGGTTTAGAGAAATCAAAAACAAGTGCTACAGTCTGGCTCTGACCGATGCACAGTTGGCCGATATCGCTTTCCAAGGTCTCTTGCCGCAGATCAGAGAGAGATATGCCGCCCAAGAGTTTGAGAGCCTGAGTCAAATCGTCCACCGGTTGTCAGGGCAGGAGATCCGACCGCTTGAACAGCGGAGGAGCTTTCAGAAGAAGGTGGCGTACTTGGAGGGATCTGAATCTGATGCGGAGGAAGAAATCGGTCTGGCGGAATGGGTAAAAGGGAAAAAACCAATATCCTGCCCCTTTGGCAAGAAGGAGCCAGAGACATTCGGCTTTGACACGTCAAAGGCCGATAAAATTTTCGATCTACTGCTTCAGGAGGGACAGATTAAGCTGTCGCAACATCACACCATCCCTACGACCGATCAGCTGAAGAAGATGAGGTACTGCAAGTGGCACAACGCTACCTCTCATGACACCAATGAATGTAAAGTCTTCCGTCAACAGATACAATCGGCCATTGAACAAGGGCGGCTCAAGTTTGAGACTCCAACCAAATCGGCAATGCCGATGAAGATAGATCAGCATCCCTTCCCGGCCAACACGGTCAACGCTGGAGAAGAATCAAGTCAAACCAAGGTGCTGACGTCAGAATCGGCGAGAAGAGGTGGCGTCGTCGGTCCCAAGAGGCAGATCACGACGGAAGAATTCAGAAGGAACGGGCAAGGACCAGAATGACCACACAGGCCTGTCACCTCCCGATTTCTACTAAGTAAATATCGGCGTCGGCAAGAACAAGCACTGTGGCAGAACCACCTGAATTAATCCGGCTCAAGTGTATTAACCATCACCATTAAGGCATCCTCGGTTAACCTTACACTTCAAACGGAGTAATCCACTGGTCTGTCGGGTATTACCTCCCGATACAACCACGGTGAACGGATCGAGCGCCGTACATACAAATGCTCATGCAACGATGAGCCCAGAGAACACCACATTCCAGCAAATATTACATCATTAGCATAAATAAATATGAAAAATCTAGTTCTGAGTTCAGAAAACAAGTACTTCAATTGACATAAATAAGTTCTTCAGAGTTAAATTGCAGCGGAAATAAACAACGGAAACTACTCGACGATACAGGATGTCTCGATGAAGCCCGTACGAGACATCACTCGGCCTTATCTCCGTTGGACGGGGGCGCATCCCATTCCACCGACCAACCAGGGGGAAGAGTGCAGGGCCAAGTCAAGCTAGCAAT
This sequence comes from Panicum miliaceum, assembly GCA_032594955.1. Taxonomy (NCBI): domain Eukaryota; kingdom Viridiplantae; phylum Streptophyta; class Magnoliopsida; order Poales; family Poaceae; genus Panicum; species Panicum miliaceum. Next base: position 41,919,076 of record CM064062.1, read on the forward strand.
CATATCTTCGAAGGGCTCACCTGAAAACGAGTCACAAGCAAGACTGAGTATACTAATACTCAGCAAGACTTACCCGTGTAGTGGGAACTACTCCACCGACTCTAGACATGCAAGGCTTTTTGGCTCAGGGGTTTGTTTTGCCGAAAAGCATCTACAAGTGGGTCCTTACTTTCAACTTTTAGCTCAAGATTCTAGTTTCGTTAGCCAGTCTAGGTAAGCAGCTATCCAAGCATACATGGTGAAGCATTAAACTTTCCATCCAACCAGTTCATTCATCATCATTGTTCCTCTTCTTACTCTGTGGGTAAAAATGGTTAAGCAGTCTCAATAGCCGTGAGAAACGGACGATTCGAATCGAATTTCTTAACCTTGCAAGGGAAACCCAAACACACGTCACGTGGTTACTCCCTAGAGTCACACGTGCAACTTTTCCCCTTTCTTTCCGGGTCGTGGATCGGGGCTACCCTCCGAGAGTACAAGAGCTCCACGCCACGGTTCGGCGCCGGGTCGTGACCACTCTCTGCACTCGCCATATGCACATGGGACCGAAGTTCAAAGGGTAGGATGCCGTCCCCTTGCCGGGCCAATCAGGTACTTAAGCTTACCGATTCCCATAATCTCGGCATGTGTTTAGTACGTTCAAAGACTTAACCATCACTACCACACCCTGCAGCCTTAGCAGTTTTCACTAGACAGACGGGCCTCAATCGTAACCATCGTTACATAACCCGTCCGTGTCCTTATGATTGCAGCGTGTAGTAGTCATTCAACTCCTATTTTCTCGCGAGTGACAGGAAATCACTCGACTTTTACCGGAGTCCTATTAGCACAGCATTGTATCGAACCTTACATCTAGTTTTCACGCAAGGGTTCCTGACATCATGCAACTAAGTTTTCATCCAACTCCTATAAACTTAATGCACAAGCAAGGAGTAAAGAGTTGCATAATTTCGGAAAGAATGGGTTATGCTCCGGGGCTTGCCTTCGCAGTTCGCTTGGGGATCTTCCGAACTTGGGCTCGGGTCTTCAAAAGCTTCAGTTAGATTTGCTTGAGCTTCACGCTGCTCACTCTCGGACGCGGGCACCAGCTCGTAGGTTCCGTCGGCGAGAGTCGTCGATTCTACATGAGTGCACACGTTTAAGTCGTGGAAAATGGCACTTGATTACGATTTGAGAGTAATTACTACAAGGGATAGTTTCTGGTCATGAAATTTTGGATTTAGGCACATCAAGGAAAGATGTGCTTACTGTAAAATTTTCAGCTAATTTTATGTAACAGATTAATTCTGAAAAATATATTTCATTGTTGCTGTTAGATACTTGTTCTTTTTGTACAGATCAATTGGTGCAACAAATATGGCTAAGATCTCTACAGAGCTCTCACTTGAGCATGCAGAAGCTACTGTAATTTTTGTAGGATTTATCATGCAGTATTTAGAGCATAGAAAATATGACATTCTACACCTAGGCCTTTTAAAGATTCATTTTTACAGGACCCTACTCAGGGTTTTTGTCCATGAAACCTTTTACACAGCAACCTCTACCCTAGTGTAACTCCCAGTAATAATTTGGGGATTTTCCAAGCTAAGATACTATTTTCTTGATTTAATGTATGTTATTAGCACATAATTCAAATAAATAGGTTACTTTGAGATAAAAAGTCTCCTAATTTTTCTCTGGCTTCTAGTTACCAATACATTAGCATAGGAAAAATTTCAATGGGTGACTCACCCCCTAACTACAGGGATAAAACATTCCATTTACACATGAATTAAAACTAAGTTTAACAAACAGCAGAGCTAGAGATGGAATTTGGGTCTGATCTTTTTACACAGTCCTAATCATCCAGCAACTAATTCACTGCCCAAAATTCAGGTTCAGCATTGCTCTAGAACAGTGGGTATAAAATATGTCCATTAACGCTTCTATTTAATGTAGAGCAAAATATTTTGAGATTATGAGACAACTTTTGTAACAAAAGTGGTAGAGTTTGTTCTGAGGATTCCAGAACAGTTGAGTTTGCATTTTTCTGAATTTTCTACGATTTTATACGAATTTTACAAGTTCACTGAATTTGAATCTAGGTTTGAAATTTTCTTTTACAACTAGGTCCTTGAATCTTGCGCTCAGACCCTTCTAAAGATTTAAATCTTTGCAATTGGGTCCTCGGCGGCTCGGGTGCGGCGGCCGGCCGAAATTCCGGCGAGGGGGCTCGCCGGCGGCGAGGGGCGGGGGTCGGGGAAGGTTCAGGGGTGCGAGGGCTACCTTGTGGGGGTGTTGTTCAGGTGGGGGACGGCCGGGAAGGGCTCGCCGGCGTTGGAGCAGAGGCGGCGGCGGCGCGGCTCGCGTCGACGGCGGTGCTCCGGCGGGCTTGGGGCGGCGTGGTCCGGTCGGTGAGCTTCAGTGGCGCATGGGGAAGCTACCCAGAGGCTCGGCTTGGACGGAGGGGGTCGGGGTCGTGCTGTCCACGGCGAGCAGGGGCGGCGGCGGCGACGGCAGTGCGGGCGGCGGAGCTCCGGTGGCTCTGGGTGGCGTTGGGCGGGTCGGCGAGCTGCGGTGAGGTGATGTAGTGGTGGCTGGGTGCTCAGTTTGGGCAGTGGGCGGCTGTGGAGGGCTGCCCACGGGCGGGTGGTGCTCGGCGGCGGCGATGGCGCGGCGAGGTGTTCTGGTGGCCGGGGGCTCGCGCGGGCGGTCGGGGCGGGGCTTTTATAGGGTCAGGAGGGGGCGTGGAGATGCCTGGGCGACGCTCGGGGCGGGGCATGGCAGCGGCGTGCACTGGGCGCGGCGGGCGGCGGCAGAACGCCGGCGCGGCGTGCGGCGAGCGGGCGCGGCGACTGGGCGGCCGAGATACTGGCGTGGGCGCGAGGAGATAGTGCCGGGCGCGGAGTGGGGAAGCAGCAGCGGCAGCGGCTCGGGCGGAGGGCGGGCGCGACGACTGGTGGGGCGCGGGGGCCGGGGCGGCACGGCGGAGCGCGGAGACTGGCCGGGCGGGCGGCGGCCTGGGCGCGGCAGCGCACGCGCGGGCGCGGACTGGCCGCGCGGCGTCGGGGCGGGGCAAAGCCGGCCGTGGCGGGGTGGTGCGGCGGCCACTGGCCTGGCGCTCCGAGCCGGTCAGGCGACGCCGGCCACCTGGCGCGCGGCGGGCGGGCGAGCGCGCGCGGCGCGGCAGAGCAGAGGGGGAGACGCCAGGGACCGAAATGCAAAAATTCGAAAAAGTTCAGGGGGCTGGGTGCAAACAGGGCGTTTTCTCCTCTTTCTGATTTGAATTTCAAAAACTTTTGAACACGAAAGTTGTTCAAAATAAAAAGTTCTACAACTTTGGTTTCAGGCAAAATCTCATTTGGCTTATGGTTTTAAAGTTATTTTAAAAGTTTCAAATGTGCCCAAATGTGCCCAAATTAAATTTGAGTCCTAACTGAACCCTTTTTAAATTCTTTCCACCCTCTCATTAGTGAGTTTAAAACATAGAGTTAGGCTAATGACATTGATTTTGAAATTTTAATTACCAGGGTTGTCACAGCCTTCCCCCCTTAACAAGAATCTCGCCCCGAGATTCGGTAGTTCTTAGTGTGGGCGTGGGTGCACATACCAGTGGTTGAGGCAAGAAACCCAGGGAAATGTTGGTTCAGGTAGCTTTCCGTTTCCCAGGTGGCTTCTTCTTCCGTGTGGCGATTCCATTGTATTTTATACATTCTAATCACTTTCCTCCTGGTCTCTCTTTCTTTTTGATCCAAAACCTTAACTGGGTGTTCGACATACGAGAGGTCGGGTTCCAACGATATTTCTTGTTGTTCCACAATCTCGGTAGGGACTCGAATACACTTCTTGAGTTGAGATACATGGAAGACATCATGGGTGGCCGTGAGCTGAGGGGGCAGTCGTAATTTGTAGGCTACGGGTCCGCAGCTCTCCATGATTTCGTAAGGACCAATATAACGGGGAGCTAGTTTACCTTTGATCCCAAATCTTCGCACTCCTTTGGTTGGTGAAACTTGAAGATAGACATGATCGCCAACTTCGAACTTTAGGGGCTTTCTCCTTTTGTCAGAATAGCTCTTTTGTCGGGCTTGTGCGGCTTTAAGATTTGCTTGTATTACTTTTACTTTCTCCTCTGCCTCGATTACCAGGTCGGGTCCAATTATTTTACGTTCTCCGATTTGTGACCAGCTCAAAGGGGTTCGACACCTTCGTCCGTACAGGGCCTCAAATGGTGCCATTTTCAAACTCGTTTGGTAGCTGTTGTTGTATGAGAACTCTGCCAGGGGTAGGCATTTGTCCCAATTCTTGTCATAGTGGATGACGCAAGCTCTCAGCATGTCTTCAAGAATTTGGTTTACTCTTTCCGTTTGTCCATCGGTCTGAGGATGGTATGCTGAGCTGCGAATCAGCTTAGTGCCAAGAGACGTTTGCAGTTGCTCCCAAAAGCGTGCTACAAACTGAGGACCACGATCGGAAATAATTGTCTTAGGTATTCCATGCAGGCAAACAATACGATCGAGGTAAATCTCGGCATATTTCTTGGTAGAATAGGTGGTGTGTACCGGAAGAAAACGTGCCGTCTTCGTGAGTCTATCAACGATAACCCATATGGAATCATGTCTCTGGGACGTGTTTGGTAGTCCAACGATGAAGTCCATACTTATGTCTTCCCATTTCCATGATGGTATAGGTAACGGTTGAAGTGTACCGGCTACCTTTAAGTGGCTAGCTTTTACTCTCTGGCACGTGTCACATTCCGAGACATACGTAGCAATTTCCCTTCTCATTCTAGTCCACCAGAAGTTTTGCCTTAGGTCCTGATACATTTTGCTACTGCCGGGGTGGATAGAGAATTTGGAGAGGTGTGCCTCATCAAGAATTTGCTTGCGGAGTTCACGATTCTTCGGAACGACTATACGACCTTCGAACCATAGAACTCCCTTATGGTCCTGGCGGAAACACTTATACTTCTCCTCACCTAGAGAGAGTTTTTGTTTGATGATCTTGATTCCTTCATCATGTAGTTGTGCCATGACGATTTGGTCGTGAAGAGTGGGCTCAACTGAGATGTGATTTAGAGTGCCTTGGGAAACCATTTCCATATTCAGCTTCCTCATGTCTGCACATAATGTCTCATGGTAGGACTCCATGGATAAGCAATGGCAATGGGACTTGCGGCTTAGTGCATCCGCGACTACATTAGCCTTACCGGGGTGATAGTGCACTTCAAGGTCATAATCTTTGATTAATTCTAGCCATCTTCGTTGTCTCATATTCAGATCGGCTTGTGTGAAGATGTACTTGAGACTCTTATGATCCGTGTAGATATTGCACTGTGTACCCATGAGATAGTGCCTCCATATCTTCAGAGCGTGAATGACGGCTGCGAGCTCAAGGTCATGTGTGGGATAATTCTGTTCGTGGGGCCGAAGGGCTCGTGAGGCATATGCAATCACTCGATTCTCTTGCATAAGCACACATCCTAGACCAGTTCCTGATGCGTCACAATACACATCGAATGGCTTGGTATTATCAGGTTGAGCTAACACAGGTGCAGTAGTCAGATGCTCTCTGAGAGTGTGGAAGGCTTCCTCACACTTCTCATCCCATACAAATTTTACTTCCTTCTTCAATAGTTCCGTCATGGGCTTAGCAATTCGAGAGAAATCCGGGATGAAGCGACGGTAGTAACCGGCTAAGCCGAGAAAACTGCGAATCTGATGAACAGAGGTAGGGGGTTTCCAATCCATCACCTCTTGTACCTTGCTGGGGTCAACAGCTATGCCTTCGCTGGAGATCGTGTGACCTAAGAACTTTACAGTATCCAACCAGAATTCACACTTAGAAAACTTAGCATAGAGCTGATGGTCTCTGAATCGCTGAAGAACAATGCGAAGGTGCTTGGCATGCTCTTCCTCATCCTTTGAATAGATAAGAATGTCGTCGATGAACACTACGACGAATTTGTCAAGTTCGGGCATGAATACCGAATTCATTAGATACATGAAGTAGGCAGGGGCATTGGTGAGTCCAAAGGACATGACCAAGAATTCATATAGTCCATATCGTGTGGAGAAGGCAGTCTTAGGAATATCGCACGGGCGAATCTTGATCTGATGATATCCCGAGCGAAGATCAATCTTTGAGAAGACTCTGGCTCCAGCTAATTGATCGAAGAGCACATCGATGCGAGGAAGTGGGTATTTATTTTTAACTGTTACCGCATTGAGAGGTCGGTAGTCCACACATAATCTCAAACTGTCATCCTTCTTCTTTACGAATAGGGCTGGACATCCCCAAGGTGACGCGCTAGGGCGAATAAAACCTTTGTCCAGTAGTTCTTGGAGTTGAATTTTCAGCTCGGCCAATTCCTTAGGGGGCATCCTATATGGTCTCTTGGATATAGGTGCAGTGCCTGGTTGTAGTTCAATAACGAACTCAATATCCCTATCCGGTGGCATTCCTGGTAAGTCATCCGGGAAAACATCGGCATACTCGTTCACCACAAGAATCTCATCTAGCTTAAGTCCTTCCATCTTATAAGCACAGGAATTCGTGCAATCTATGAATGGTAGGTAAAGGGTAGTGGCTCCGTGACTAGGTGAATTTATCTCAACGGCTCGGGAAGAAAGGTCCAGTGTGACTCCATGCATAGCCATCCAGTTCATTCCCAAAATAATGTCCATGCCGTCAAGGGGTAAAAGGACAAGGTCCGTGTCAATGGTTTTACTACCCAATTTGACTGGTACTTGTCTGACCATTTGGTTTGAAGCAATTTTACCACCCGGTGTTGATATCATATATGACCCTTTTGTGTGACAAACATCCAAGCCTACTTTTGCACCGAATTTTGCACTTATAAAACTATGCGAGGCACCAGAATCAAACAATATAACGGCAGGCTTGTTATGGATAGAGAATGTACCCGACATCACTGGGGCGCCTTCTGGAAGCTCTGCAAGCGTGGTGAAGTTAATCCGTCCTTGCTTGACTTGCAGGGTCTGTCTCTTGCCCCTGTTCTGGGTGTTCGGGTTGGATCCTTGACCTTGGTTGGGTTGTCCAGGCTGAGGGCATTCGCGTGCGAAGTGGCTGGAACTCCCGCATTTGAAACAGCGATTTGCGGGGCTAGGTCGAAGAGACTGCTGAAGAATGGGCCTCGGACCATTCTGTGGAGGCATCGGGGGTCGTACCAGGCCTGGCTGCTGTGGGGGTCTGGCAATCCATCTTCCTGGCTGCGGGGCCTTTGGTGGAGCTGTAGGTGCGGTATTTTGCACGATGCGATACCTTGGTGGTTGGGCACTTGATGGTCCTGCGGGTGCCTTTCTCTTCTTCTCTGCCCGGTGCGCCATGATACAGTCTTCCTGGGTAATGGCCATATTGACCAACTCGTTGTAGGTGTCAGCCCTGGCTAGGTTCAGACGTTCCTTGAGCTTGGTATTCAGACCTCGGCGGAAACGATCACGCTTCTTGGCATCCGTATCCGCGTGATAGCCCGCATACTGGCATAGGTTGTTGAACGCCTGGGCGTACTGCAACACGGTGCGGGTGCCTTGGGTGAGTGCCAGGAACTCATTCAACTTTCTCTCCATGAGACCCTCGGGGATATGATGTGCCCGGAACGCGGTCTTGAATTCATTCCAGTCGACCACATGGTCAGCCGGGAGCATCGCAAAATAGTGGTCCCACCACAGACGAGCGGTACCGCGAAGCTGTTGCGCGGCAAAACGAGCTTTGTTGGCTTCTGAGCATGGGGCCACAAGTAGTGTGAACTTGGATTCTATGGTGCGAATCCATGCATCTGCGTCCAGGGGTTCCTCGGCCTTATGGAACACGGGAGGCTGGGTCCCCAGGAAATCTGTGTATCCTGCAGCTTGTGGTTGGTGAGCATTGTGCCCACCCCTCTGCTGGTGTTGTCCTTGCACAATCTGACGCAACAGCTCGGTTTGAGCGGCCATCACTTCCACCAAACTGGGCGGGGGTGGTGGCGATTGTCGCGAGCGGCTGCCACCGGCACCAAAACCCTCGGGGTTGCCACGTGTTGATCCAACCATCTGAAACGTGAAAGGTTACCATTAGCAACGCGATCCATATTACTTCCTTGACTTCATAATTAATTGGGTAGTCAGAGACTTCCGAAGTCATAGCTAGAAGTATGGACAGAATCTCTGTTTGCTACGAGAAAGAATCATAGCCTGCTGTGGGTCCATCCAAAACATCTCAAACTTTTGCAGTAGTCAGCGGATTTAGGAATGCACCACTTTGGTATTTAACTTCGGTGCTAGAACTATAGCTAAGGTGGTCGAAAAGCTCGTCCTTTGCCTTACTGTCTTCGCTGTTTTTCAGCAGATTGATCGGTACCGTTTCGCCTATATCTTAAACTAGCGAGGTCCAACGATGCTGAATTTTTGTGAGCACCCAGATCACAAAATTTAGCACAAGTCTGGTATTCAACACTCAGCCAACAAATGCAAGGAGACATGGGTAAAAATTCCGACAAGTCTCAGCGATTGTGGATTTCATCGTTTACCAAATTACAACGAAATCACCCAAGTTTATCGCCGTTCCTTACATGTTGTGGGTATCCACATGGTTCAGGTATACCCAACACAAAAGAGTTACTCAACTCCTAGTTAGCCTATTACAACACTTGCCAAAAGTTAGGCTACCCTATCGAGGAGTATGTGCAAAAGTCCTCCTAGGTCGTCCTCTAGAAATCATCCAAGTCGTTGACGGACGACTCGCTGTGAGCCGGAGAGTGGGCTCCCATCTGAGGTGCCTGTGGTACCTCACCCTCGAAATCCATACCTGAGATACCATCAATCTCCTGTGGCTCCTCCTCATCCTCCTCCATGTCGTCCTCATGGGGATGGTCATTCTGATCATGATGCCACTGAATGTGCTCATTAGCATCCTCCAACTCAAGGTTCAGATCATGGAGCTGCTCCTCCAACTGTGCTATCGTGGTATCTCTCTCACCCATGAGAGTGTCCTGCTCCTGAATTTGGCCCTCAAGTTGGCCAATCTGAGCATCTCTGTCCTCAAGATCCTGACTGAGCTCCTTTATCTGCTCATCCCTGGTATCTGCCATCATATGGTAGGCCTGAGCAAGATCAGTGAGCTGCTCGAGTGCCTGACTCTGGAGAGTCTGAAGCCGGTAGAGTGCACTCATGCACCGCACGGAGGTATGGATAGTCTCCTGGGCATGGAAGTCTACCAAATACTGTGCGTGCTGCACCCTGTTGAGCCAAAAGGGGTCGTTGTCCTGGGCAGCAGGAAACAATCCAATGGGAGTGAGTGTGACAACCTCGGGACGCTGCGCACAAAATGTGGTGAGCGCCCTCATGGCTGCAAGCTCCCAAGTATCGGCCAAACGGCGACCAACAGCCTCAAGCTCCAAGGCGGGCCGCTCCGGGTGTAGCGGGTGCGGAAGGATAGTCACGTTGACACGGCACTGGGTAACTCCATTTTCTGCAAACTCCAGTCCGGCGTAACGTGGGGGAATTAGATAGCCCGCGGTACGCAGAACATCCCACAAAATAGAGGGAAAGCCCTCCCAGTGGAGACACTGCGAGTGCACGCGTCCATCCTCATCCACCATCATCTCAACAGGCTCGGCCATCTGAACAAAAGATCAAATGGAATGAGACAGCGAAAACTGTGAGCAGGACAAGGACAGATTCTGTACAGTGTGCAAGAATAATCATAACTCCCACAGTTCTCATCCAAAAATTCTCAAATTTCACCAGATCACTCCTATGGTATTTGTGAACAACTTTTCTAGTCAACCCCAGAGCAAATGGGGTCTCTAAGATGGTCTTTCTTTTCAGGTTTTACCTTACTGTCTACCCAGAATTTTCAGTGAACAGAGGGCTAGAGTTTCGTGCACCAGGGAAAATCTACCCAGCCAAAATTTACCAAATTTTAACAGAAGCTTCCTGGGTGAATTTGGAACAAGTTTCGTGTTGTGATCTTTTGCAGAAAACCGCAGGAAGGGGGCCTAAAAATTTAAGAGGCAGAAGTGCTTATTCTGGACAGAAATCTGACGCTCCAAGGTTTCTGTTATTTCTTATTATCCATAAGTTCAGAATTTTTCATTTTTGAACAGAAGATAGGGCACAAGATTTGGAACAATTTCTTCAACATGAACTTTATCAGAAATGGTCATTTTCTTTGGTCAATAATTCGCTCTTTTCGGTCGTGGCAGATTTGGGACAGTTTCTCTAGATAATCCTTATGCAACCATGCTTAGATACGCAAGAACCTTTCCACTCTCACACAACGCATTTTTGATTTCAGATACACATGTTCATGATGTATGCACGTCCTATTCGTCCTCACAAAATAAAATAATCGCCAAATAGCTTTGGTCTTACGAAGATAGTTTCGGTGGCTTACACAATACGGCTCTCGCTATAATAGCTAGTCGAGTCTTTCTAATCGTCCCTTAACTTATCGTAATCGCGGTTAGTGTACCTGCAGAAAATCGACAAGCATTTATATATCATGAACCTTTCATGCCAGAACTCATGAAAGCGTCCGTATTCATTACCGTTTACTTATAGAAACGATATCTGTACAATTCCCGCCGTACAGACGACGTTAACATACGCTATCGAGATAGCGTATTCACGGGGGTACCGTCATGAGACGGGGGTATGAACAGCGATCGCCATACCCTGCGCCGAACCTTCTACTCCCAATATGTTCAACTAACAGTTGGCATATTGGCAGCACCTCAAGTAAGCCACTGCTTGAGGGCAGCGTTCGGTTCGCATCACCGACAGGAAGGCCAAGCTCCCTCAGTTGGCTGAGGATCCTTACCTTCTTACCTTAGCGACGAGTGCGTCGTTACAGAATTTAAGGTCGGTTGTGCATGAAAGTAAGTTTTGACAGAAAATAATGTGCTGGAAGTCAGTTGATATTATATATAGAAGTTAGATAGCCACCTAGTAACTTTCCCATAAACCCTTAGGGCTTTACGAACTAGGCACCATCCTTAACGTACCAACGCATTTCGCAACACAACCTTCTAGTCAAGTTTTAGTAAAATGAGTTTTTAAGGCTTGTAGCATTCTCTGGCGTATGTATTTCGGCTCTGGTGTCCGCTGTTGCCAGCTGTGGCACCAGCTACGGCTCTGATACCAGCTGTGGCAGAACCACCTGAATTAATCCGGCTCAAGTGTATTAACCATCACCATTAAGGCATCCTCGGTTAACCTTACACTTCAAACGGAGTAATCCACTGGTCTATCGGGTATTACCTCCCGATACAACCACGGTGAACGGATCGAGCGCCGTACATACAAATGCTCATGCGACGATGAGCCCAGAGAACACCACATTCCAGCAAATATTACATCATTAGCATAAATAAATATGACAAATCTAGTTCTGAGTTCAGAAAACAAGTACTTCAATTGACATAAATAAGTTCTTCAGAGTTAAATTGCAGCGGAAATAAACAACGGAAACTACTCGACGATACAGGATGTCTCGATGAAGCCCGTACGAGACATCACTCGGCCTTATCTCCGTTGGACGGGGGCGCATCCCATTCCACCGACCAACCAGGGGGAAGAGTGCAGGGCCAAGTCAAGCTAGCAATCATATCTTCGAAGGGCTCACCTGAAAACGAGTCACAAGCAAGACTGAGTATACTAATACTCAGCAAGACTTACCCGTGTAGTGGGAACTACTCCACCGACTCTAGACATGCAAGGCTTTTTGGCTCAGGGGTTTGTTTTGCCGAAAAGCATCTACAAGTGGGTCCTTACTTTCAACTTTTAGCTCAAGATTCTAGTTTCGTTAGCCAGTCTAGGTAAGCAGCTATCCAAGCATACATGGTGAAGCATTAAACTTTCCATCCAACCAGTTCATTCATCATCATTGTTCCTCTTCTTACTCTGTGGGTAAAAATGGTTAAGCAGTCTCAATAGCCGTGAGAAACGGACGATTCGAATCGAATTTCTTAACCTTGCAAGGGAAACCCAAACACACGTCACGTGGTTACTCCCTAGAGTCACACGTGCAACTTTTCCCCTTTCTTTCCGGGTCGTGGATCGGGGCTACCCTCCGAGAGTACAAGAGCTCCACGCCACGGTTCGGCGCCGGGTCGTGACCACTCTCTGCACTCGCCATATGCACATGGGACCGAAGTTCAAAGGGTAGGATGCCGTCCCCTTGCCGGGCCAATCAGGTACTTAAGCTTACCGATTCCCATAATCTCGGCATGTGTTTAGTACGTTCAAAGACTTAACCATCACTACCACACCCTGCGGCCTTAGCAGTTTTCACTAGACAGACGGGCCTCAATCGTAACCATCGTTACATAACCCGTCCGTGTCCTTATGATTGCAGCGTGTAGTAGTCATTCAACTCCTATTTTCTCGCGAGTGACAGGAAATCACTCGACTTTTACCGGAGTCCTATTAGCACAGCATTGTATCGAACCTTACATCTAGTTTTCACGCAAGGGTTCCTGACATCATGCAACTAAGTTTTCATCCAACTCCTATAAACTTAATGCACAAGCAAGGAGTAAAGAGTTGCATAATTTCGGAAAGAATGGGTTATGCTCCGGGGCTTGCCTTCGCAGTTCGCTTGGGGATCTTCCGAACTTGGGCTCGGGTCTTCAAAAGCTTCAGTTAGATTTGCTTGAGCTTCACGCTGCTCACTCTCGGACGCGGGCACCAGCTCGTAGGTTCCGTCGGCGAGAGTCGTCGATTCTACATGAGTGCACACGTTTAAGTCGTGGAAAATGGCACTTGATTACGATTTGAGAGTAATTACTACAAGGGATAGTTTCTGGTCATGAAATTTTGGATTTAGGCACATCAAGGAAAGATGTGCTTACTGTAAAATTTTCAGCCAATTTTATGTAACAGATTAATTCTGAAAAATATATTTCATTGTTGCTGTTAGATACTTGTTATTTTTGTACAGATCAATTGGTGCAACAAATATGGCTAAGATTTTTACAGAGCTCTCACTTGAGCATGCAGAAGCTACTGTAATTTTTGTAGGATTTATCATGCAGTATTTAGAGCATAGAAAATATGACATTCTACACCTAGGCCTTTTAAAGATTCATTTTTACAGGACCCTACTCAGGGTTTTTGTCCATGAAACTTTTTACACAGCAACCTCTACCCTAGTGTAACTCCCAGTAATAATTTGGGGATTTTCCAAGCTAAGATACTATTTTCTTGATTTAATGTATGTTATTAGCACATAATTCAAATAAATAGGTTACTGTGAGATAAAAAGTCTCATAATTTTTCTCTGGCTTCTAGTTACCAATACATTAGCATAGGAAAAATTTCAATGGGTGACTCACCCCCTAACTACAGGGATAAAACATTCCATTTACACATGAATTAAAACTAAGTTTAACAAACAGCAGAGCTAGAGATGGAATTTGGGACTGATATTTTTACACAGTCCTAATCATCCAGCAACTAATTCACTGCCCAAAATTCAGGGTCAGCATTGCTCTTGAACAGTGGGTATAAAATATGTCCATTAAAGCTTCTATTTAATGTAGAGCAAAATATTTTGAGATTATGAGAAAACTTTTGTAACAAAAGTGGTAGAGTTTGTTCTGAGGATTCCAGAACAGTTGAGTTTGCATTTTTCTGAATTTTCTACGATTTTATACGAATTTTACAAGTTCACTGAATTTGAATCTAGGTTTGAAATTTTCTTTTACAACTAGGTCCTTGAATCTTGCGCTCAGACCCTTCTAAAGATTTAAATCTTTGCAATTGGGTCCTCGGCGGCTCGGGTGCGGCGGCCGGCCGAAATTCCGGCGAGGGGGCTCGCCGGCGGCGAGGGGCGGGGGTCGGGGAAGGTTCAGGGGTGCGAGGGCCGGGAAGGGCTCGCCGGCGTTGGAGCAGAGGCGGCGGCGGCGCGGCTCGCGTCGACGGCGGTGCTCCGGCGGGCTTGGGGCGGCGTGGTCCGGTCGGTGAGCTTCAGTGGCGCATGGGGAAGCTACCCAGAGGCTCGGCTTGGACGGAGGGGGTCGGGGTCGTGCTGTCCACGGCGAGCAGGGGCGGCGGCGGCGACGGCAGTGCGGGCGGCGGAGCTCCGGTGGCTCTGGGTGGCGTTGGGCGGGTCGGCGAGCTGCGGTGAGGTGATGTAGTGGTGGCTGGGTGCTCAGTTTGGGCAGTGGGCGGCTGTGGAGGGCTGCCCACGGGCGGGTGGTGCTCGGCGGCGGCGATGGCGCGGCGAGGTGTTCTGGTGGCCGGGGGCTCGCGCGGGCGGTCGGGGCGGGGCTTTTATAGGGTCAGGAGGGGGCGTGGAGATGCCTGGGTGACGCGCGGGGCGGGGCACGGCAGCGGCGTGCACTGGGCGCGGCGGGCGGCGGCAGAACGCCGGCGCGGCGTGCGGCGAGCGGGCGCGGCAACTGGGCGGCCGAGATACTGGCGTGGGCGCGAGGAGATAGTGCCGGGCGCGGAGTGGGGAAGCAGCAGCGGCAGCGGCTCGGGCGGAGGGCGGGCGCGACGACTGGTGGGGCGCGGGGGCCGGGGCGGCACGGCGGAGCGCGGAGACTGGCCGGGCGGGCGGCGGCCTGGGCGCGGCAGCGCACGCGCGGGCGGGGACTGGCCGCGCGGCGTCGGGGCGGGGCAAAGCCGGCCGTGGCGGGGTGGTGCAGCGGCCACTGGCCTGGCGCTCCGCGCCGGTCAGGCGACGCCGGCCACCTGGCGCGCGGCGGGCGGGCGAGCGCGCGCGGCGCGGCAGAGCAGAGGGGGAGACGCCAGGGACCGAAATGCAAAAATTCGAAAAAGTTCAGGGGGCTGGGTGCAAACAGGGCGTTTTCTCCTCTTTCTGATTTGAATTTCAAAAACTTTTGAACACGAAAGTTGTTCAAAATAAAAAGTTCTACAACTTTGGTTTCAGGCAAAATCTCATTTGGCTTATGGTTTTAAAGTTATTTTAAAAGTTTCAAATGTGCCCAAATGTGCCCAAATTAAATTTGAGTCCTAACTGAACCCTTTTTAAATTCTTTCCACCCTCTCATTAGTGGGTTTAAAACATAGAGTTAGGCTAATGACATTGATTTTGAAATTTTAATTACCAGGGTTGTCACAAGCACAACACCAAGAAGAGATGACACGCCGGCGTGAAGATCACTGGCAGTGTCCCTTCTTCATCCACTGCTGGGAGAACGATATCAGACTGCCCTCTGCCGATAACTGTCCAGAGTGCAACGGATCAAACCGCAACGATCGCCCGAAGCCACACTCTAGGGACAGAGGATCAGAGACGATCAACAGAAATCGGCGCGAAGAACGGCGCGTTTCGGTGCATGATCGGCTTGGGGGCAGAGTTGACCAGTACGGCAGGTCAAAAACCAAGATCGGCCAGCAAGATGGACTGGGGGGCAGGATCAGAGTACACAATCGGCTGGAAGAGATGGCCGATGATAGGGTGTCAGACGAAGACCCCCTAGGTAGGAAACCAGACTGGGAACACGCCAGATCATCGGCCAAACCAGTGCATCCCAGGTGGTATCCCGATGGCTTATCCAGATCCCAAAAGCGAAGGATCCAACGCCTACGCCAGTTTGAGCATCGAGAAGAAGAACAAAAACAGGTGCCAGAGAGAAGGAATGTGAAATCTCGAATTTGGCGCCCAAAGAAAAATGATCAGGAAGCAAACGGCCAAGAATCGGCGGCCGAAATCGATATGGTTTTCATACTGCCGATGGAGTTCATGGCGCCAAGCGATCGGGACAAAGTGACAAATATAGAGGAAGAGCAAATGGCACAACTGGTATTAGAGCCAATGACAGCTATGTTTAAAAAGCCAGAGGAAGAAAAACGATAGCACCTCAAAGCGCTGTTTCTCAAGGGCTATGTCGACGGAAGACCCGTCACCAGACTACTGGTAGATGGAGGCGCGGCAGTCAACATCATGCCGTATGCCATGTTCCGCAAGCTGGGCAAGGGCGATGACGACCTCACCAAGACGGACATGATGCTGAAGGATTTCGAAGGCAACGTGTCGCCTGCCCGCGTGGCATTCTGCGTCGACCTCACCATCGACAGTAAGACCCTCCCCACTACTTTCTTCGTCATTAATGGCAAAGGGTCCTATAATATGCTGCTTGGTCGCGACTGGATACATGCAAACTGCTGTGTCCCATCTACTATGCATCAATGCCTTGTGCAATGGGTCGGCGACAGTACAGATATAGTAGCTGCCGATTCTGTTTACAGCGTTGCAGCGGCCGACACACAACAGTGGAGCTGCGAACACGTCAAATGTATATCTGGCAGGACTTGGGACACTGACTTCCTGAAAGTGTCCGATTTCGGTCTACAGCCGATCCAAGCAGTCGGCTCTGAAGATTCAGCTCGTTCGAAAGGATGAGAAGCTGAGGCATGGGTTCACGTCGGCCAATTCATTAGAGATGGGAAACTCGAGAAATAGTATCAGATCAAGGCCGACGCACGTTGGTACCGATTGGGATTCTAAGCATAAAAGGAGATATTGGGATTCATTATTAAGTGGAAATTACGGATTACATGAAGCAGTTCAAAACCAGATCGGCGCGGTGGCATCAAGGAACAATAATGTTTAACATATTGATTACAGCCCAAGGAAAGTATCTATGGCTACAATCGCTCGTCGTCTAATTTGATCGGCCGATTCTACTATCCTCTGATCACTTTCGGCCGATCCTGACACTTCTGACACGCGGCGACGGAGTCTTATTGCTTCACGGGCCAGATGTTGTCTTTTTTGCTTCAGCTCGCTGATCATGGTTGGGAGTTCTTGGAGCTTTTTCTCTTCAGCGGCTATCTCTTTGGTTATCTGTTCCATCTCCTTGGCTAGTTCTGCTCTCCTCCGTTTCAGCCGATCTATTGTGCCAACGATGTCCGGACAGCAGTTCTCGAGGAAGTTGATTTTGTGATGTACTTCCTGGGCCTGGTGCTTGTACGAGTCAACCTCCTCCTGAGTTTTGGCCATCTGAGCGTGATCGGCCATACGTCGCAGCGCCCACGAGACCGGAATCCGCATGCCCTCTATATAGGCAGCATACCCCAAGTCTTCCGACACTTCTTCTGGGATGTGATCTACAACCTCATTGAAAAGTTGTCGGATCGGCGATGCATCTTTCACTAGTCGGCCGATGTCACCTTGGAGGAGAGTACGGATGCTCTCGAGCTTAGAGCGGACATCGTCGGAGGCAGAACTCGGTGGAACCACATGTGAGGCAGTTTCCTCTTCATCGGCCAAGGAGACAGCGAAAGAAAAGATACTATTGTTGGGAGAATCTTGCTCCTGTAAGGGAACGAAGCAAAGGGTAAGCAAGTAGTGAAAGGAAATCGGCCGATTCTGATGGTAAGATTGTTACCTATTTGAAACGAATCTCTCTTGCCTGCGCCGGTGGAAGTATTTCCCTTGTTTCAGGGATTGGTGCACTGGGTTCACCAGAAGAAGAAGATTCGATCATTATTGGTGCTCCGCTTGGGCCAGCTTCCTGAGAAAGATATAAATGCTCGTGAGGATACTATGGGAAAATGAGATAAGATGGTAGTGGGAATTTGACATGCCTCTACGGGTTCTCCGGCCGATTCCAGCTGTGGAGTTACAATCGGTGTACCCAAGTCAACCTGCATCAGAATTGGTTAAGTTTCCTAAATATTAAGGATGCAGGGTAAGAGATCATTTACCTCGGCAACAGGAGCTGCTATAGTTTCAGTCCCTACTTGAGACGTGGCCGACAGCTGTGGAGATTGTGGTGGGACAACTCGTGCAGCCTGGTAAAGGGATGATATTGACGTCAGCAGAAGGTTTTTGGGGAATACATGAGATAAATAAAGTTACCTGGACAGCTTCTACTAAGAGTGATGCTGCAGCAGCCCCGGCTTCGGCGGCGACTTGGGGATCGGCCGTCTCGACGACTGATGGAGGTGAAGGATCTGGGGTCTCGGCGCGCATCACTCCCATCTGATCAGCCGATCCAACACGGGGGGTCTCGGCCGATGCTGCTGCCATCTGGCTAGCCGGTTCGATACGAGAGACTTCAACCGATGCTATTGTTGTCTGACCGGCCGATTCAATGCGAGCCCGCATCCGACGGCTGGATATCTTTGGTGTTGGTCTCTTGGGCGCTCGTCTTGATCGGCCGGTGGAGATATCTCTGATAGATGGAGCATGGAAGCCGATGAGTGGCTGCACTGTGTATTGATGATGGCTATCAATCGGCCGGCCACTTTGGCTCCGTGTTGGGGGAGCATGGCTTTCAGACTGAAGAGGTAAACATAAGTTAACAGCAAGATGATAGTGCAACATTGAAATCGGCTGAAAAGAAAAGGACATACCGCAGCATTTGGGTCGATGTTCTCTGGGTCCAGAATGTTGCAGTAAATTGATGGGGATTTACAGAAAAGATGCTGCTTCCATTCTGCCCACCATAATTTGTACTGTTGGGTGGCGAAAGAGGCAACTGACCAGTCGTTCAAGTCAATGGTGCTGGAGTCAGGTACTAAATCGCACAATCAGCTGTAGTCGAGACTAGAGGTTAATCCGTCTCTGAATTTTGCTTGGCCGGCGAAATAGACTCGGATCGGCAATTGGCCAAAACCTAGTTGCCTTGCTGCAGCTGACGGGCAGTAGAACTCATAAGTGGGTGAGTCCTTCCCCAAGAAGAAGTTAGCCGGTAGAATTCCCGGCTTAATCAAGACATCCATCAACTCTCTGTCAAATGTGTGGGTGGAGAAGTCGAAGCATATAGGCAATTCAAAAATTGGCTCCGCGGTTTGATATGGATACCAGGTGATCATCTCCTCGCTAAGTCCATTATAGAAGCATCTGAAATATTCGGCTACCCGGGTAGCGGTGAACTGGCAGCCAGGAAAGGCCGATGCCGCCTCTCCGACAGATCTGCAGCGGCGATGGACCGATGGGTTCTCCTCTGACTCAATGTTGGGAAAGGTCTTTGTCTCTATCCTCTGCTGAGAGACCTTGCTCATGTGTAGATTGAGCCAGAGGGTGACGAACCACCAAGGACCACCTGGATTCCCTATCGGCTCTCCTTTCGACAGCTTGGCGCCGATTTGATGCATCATATGATATGCCGATCCCAGCAAATGTTTGCCGAGGGGAACGGCCGATCCTTGTGCGAGAGATTCTGCCAAAGCTTGAGTGTTGGAAGAGGGGCCGACCGCTCTGCCACAGAAGAGATGTTTCTCCAGCCACATCATCAGGAAGGCGGTGTGCTCTCTCTGTGAGACTGTCCCTGTCTTCATGTTCTTACTGATGTATCCTTTCCACCCGCCGATTCCTTTGGTATCTAGCCGATGAGATGGCTTGAACAGGTAGTTGAAAGGGGTATCGGCGGAGGAAACATCTAGGCCGGTCAGCAGCAAGACATCGGCCAAGGTCGGGGTCATGGGTCCGTGTCCAAAAAGAAATGCGTTGAGCGCATCGGACCAGAAGTAAGAGGCTGCCATAACCAAAGGTTCGTTCTTTTCCATCTGAGACAGGGACAAATCTATGCACTGGCCGATTTTAAGTTCTTCCCATTGGACTTTCCAAGACCCGGCTACCCTCTGGTACCACTCTCTCCACCCGGGTGTTTCGTTCGGCCAGGATCTGAATGCGCCTACCCAGTGATCTAAATCCATAGGTGACTGCTTGAAGGGGATTCTGTGAGTTTCTAAGCTAATTAGATCCGTTGGATCAGGACTCCCCATAGGGCCTAGGCAGATGAGGTCAGGAGACTCTGAGAGAGGAATGGTGATCCTGTGCCTAAGGGCCTAAAAAAGAAAGGGAAAAAGGGAAGAAACTAAGAAAGGGACCGGAAAATACTGAAGCAGCAAGGCGAAAAGGAAAAGATTTTTCGGACATTTACCTCTGGGATGGAAGCCATCGTCGCTGATGACGCTGCTGCAGAAGCCGCCGATTGGGCCGCCGCCGCCAAAGGAGCAGCCGATGGAGCCTCTGTAGATGGGGTGGTCGCTGACGGAGACGCCATTGGGGTCGGAGCAAGCTGCGGACAAGGTCGCCGGAGAAGGGGAAGCGCTTGGAAATCAAAAGAACTTGGGGGAAGATGAACAGTAATGCGGCAGAAAGGATGCTGGATTCGTGGAGGAGAAAAGGTAGAGAAAACCAGTACTTAAGATAAGGGGGTAAGGGCAAAGATGGTATTCTTACCGCACCGTCTACACGAGTTCCAGGGGAGCGGTCGTTTCGCGTGCTCGGATCGAGGAAATTGCAATCATTGTGCCGCGGAACGGAAGGAGATTTTTACTGCGCCCGTTTCGGAAAAAAGGATTAAAGAGGGAGTTTCGAAGAAAAAGTTATATTTTACTCCGAAACTGGGGGGCATGTGTTGACGCCGGATTTTGACACGTCTTGAATCGGCGTCAGGAGAAGAAGATTGGCCGATGCGGCAGATCTGAGAACTACAGTAAGGAATCGGTCGATCGGGGTATCAGTTGAAAATCGGCCGATTGGTGGCGCAGCCTATGCCAACAGGATAGGATTATTCCAGAAGATCCTAGTCAAAAACTGGTCAACACGGCATGCTAAGTTGGCCGGAAAGCAATTGAAGAGGTCCTGATTGGATTAGGATACGGCGGCGGAAGATTCTGCGGGAGTCCGTTTCCTTTTTAAAGTTATTATAGATATAGTAGTTTTCCTGTTTTAAATAAGGTTGTAACAAGTCGTAATCGACCAGGAGTCCTAGTTTCAGGGTATAAATAGGAGTCGCTAGGGTTTTGCAAAAAACAACCAACATCAATCAACAAAATACTTCTACTTTTTACCAGTACTTTACTTTCAAGTCGGCGACTTCGCCAATATTTTCTTCTTTCACGAGTTCGTACGGATTGGCAGGACTGCATCAACCTGATCTCCGGCCAATTGGTAGGTTCCGCTTATCGAGTAATATCCGAGCCTTAACTTCGGGCGCATCGCTGTGGTTTCGTTTGGATTTATTCACAAGTTATCGATATTTACTAGAATTGCAAGTTTTACCTGTTATTCTAGTATTATCACCAGTTATCCAGCTTGAGATCAGGGTAATCGGCTTCGTCAGTGTTCTCCTTCGATTCATCGCCATACAGCCGATTAGATCTGTTTCAAGTGTTGCTTCTATAGTAATTGTTTAGATTGCTCCAGCAGTTCTCTTTACAATTACTATACGATCATCGGCTGACTCATAGCCGATCATCTCTACAGCAAATCGGCCGATTTGCCGCCGACGCGCTCCTCAGGACAGATCGGAAATCCAGCCGATCGACGCGCCTGGAATTTAATACTCTATTTCCTTGTCAATCAACAGGTCAGATTGACTGGCACGCCGCGCGAACCGCACCAGGGCGATAACCCGAACAGGAGCTAAGCAGATTCTCCCGGGTCGTGTGTCCGACGCTGAAGACCCATCGGCCGATTCCTATCCGGCCGATTTTAGCGCCAACAGTTGCCAGGCTACAAGAGTTATCTCTGAGAAGTTGGAAGTGCCCAAGGAATTCCTGTCGTACCTCAGTCCAAAGATGATTATTCGATACCAAGAATCCAAAATTTCTGCAGTAAAAGCTCCCCCAGTCTCATCAGCGCAACAGGAGAAAAGGCCGATGGATCTAGTAAGGTTTACAACTTCCCAGACTATCGGAATGACTCAACCACATCAGAAGCCATATCCAGAGGCATACGATCAGATTTCTCTGCCGCATCAATTTAGATTACCAAACTTTGTTAAATTTTCTGGGCAAGAAGATCTGTCAAATACAGAACACATCAACTAGTTCCTAATTCAGTGCGGCGAGGCAGTAGTCGATGATGCCTTGAAAATCTGTCTATTCCCACTGTCACTGTCAGGATCGGCTTTAGCTTGGTTCTATTAATTGCTGGCTAACTCCATCTTAACATGGGCCGATCTTGGGGAATAGTTCTACAAGTATTTCTATGCCATAAGACGGAAGAATGAAGAAACGCCTTTCAATTCCAAAAAAAAGGGCCAGATTGCCGATTCCTTCCCTGTTAGTGCTCTTGATGTCCATCATAAGGATGAGGAAGAGGAAGTGTCAGAAAACAACTCATCTGAAGAAAATGAGCTTGACCAGGAATCGGCTCAGACAAAGAATGTTGAAGAACTGAGTGATGATTGCTTGCTCGGAAGAGAGGGAAAACTCGGAAGACTACTTTGCCTGGGAATATTACGAGATGCCAGGATTAGACCGATCCATTGTTGAACATTGATTGCCTATTAAATCAGGATATCGGCCATATCAACAAGTTCCTAGAAGATGCAAGCCAGAGATTCTGCCCGACATTAAGGCAGAAATTACCAAATTGATTGAGGCCAAATTTATTTGACAATGCCGATATGATGAGTGGATATCCAACGTGGTTCCTGTATACAAGAAGAATGGCAAATTGAGGGTTTGCATCCACTTCAGGAATTTAAATAGAGTTACGCCAATGGATGGATCTCCCATGCCAGTGGCAGATGTACTAGTGGATGCTGCCGCAGGACACAAGGTGATCAGTTCCATGGATGGAAATGCAGGCTACAATCAGATATTCGTGGCAGAAGAGGATATCCACAAAACAGCATTCAGATGCCCAGGACACGTTGGGTTGTACGATTGGGTGGTCATGACTTTTGGGTCGAAGAATGCCGGTGCTACATATCAGAGAGCTGAACTACATATTCCATGATCTTATCGGCAAGATTGTGGAAATTTACATTGATGATATTGTGGTGAAATCAAAGGAATTTCTAGAGCATCTGGCAGATTTGTGCAGGACCCTTGAGTGTACCAGAAAACACGGCTTGAAGATGAATCCGCTCTAGTGTGCATTCGGAGTATCAGCTGGACAGTTTTTGGGATTTATGGTTCATGAATGAGGGATCAAGATTGGCCAGAAATCAATCAGCACAATCAATAAAGTGGTAGCTCCGGAAAATAAGCAACAACTTCAGTCGTTGATCGGCAAGATTAATTTCATCAGACAGTTCATATCAAATCTATCTGGAAAAATACAGTCGTTCAGTCCATTGTTGAAGTTGAAGGCCGATCAGAAGTTTATCTGGGGAGATGAGCAGCAAAACACTCTTGATGAAATCAAATAGTACGTGATGAACACACCAGTATTGATTCCACCCCAGAATGATAAGACGTTTAAATTATATTTATCGGCTGACAAATATGCCATCGGATCGGCCCTTATAGAGGAATTTGAAGGAAACGAATGAGTAATCTATTATGTCAGAAGAAGACTGTTAGATGCAGAAACCAAATATTCTCCAGCGGAAAGGTTGTGCCTGTGCTTATATTTTTCGTGTACCAAGCTCAGGCATTACTTGTTATCGGCTGAGTGCATCGTCGTCTGTAAACAAGATGTGGTCAAGTACATGCTATCTATGTCAATTCTGAAAGGAAGTATTGGAAAATGGATCTTGGCCTATCGGAATTCGATCTGCGATATCAATCGGCCAAAGCAGTTAAAGGACAACTGATGGCCAATTTTGTCACTCATCATTGTGGAGCAGAAGTGAAGATGGTGGAACCCATCCCGTGGACTATGTTCTTCGATGGGTCTGTTTGCGGTAAGGGATGTGGCATCGGCATTATTATCATATTGCCTCGGGGGGCAAGATTCGAATTCTTCTTGCCGATCTCAGTCACATCGACCAATAATCAAGCCGAGTATGAAGCAGTGCGTGAAGGGATCAGAATGTTGAGAGAAGTTAAGGCTGAAGTTGTGGAAATATTCGGAGATTCTATGCTTGTTGTCAATCAATTAAATGGGAAAAATGGTTGCAACAATGAAATCTTGAGAGGTTACTTGGAAGAATGCCTTGATCTTCTAAAGGAATTCAAAGGAGCCTCTAGAGAGCATATTCCTAGGGAGCACAACAAAGAAACTAATAAGCTTGCGCAGAAGGCTTCTAGTTATCAATTGCCTGCGACATTGCAGAGATGGAGTCATCGGCCAATGATTGGAGAGAAGAAATTATTCAGTATTTAAAGAATCCATCACAGAAAGTTTCTAGACAGTTACGGTTCAAGGCCATTAAGTTTGTTCTTCTGGAAGGGATCTTTATTATAGGACGATTGATGGCGTATTGCTCAAATGCGTTAATACCGAAGAAGCCAAGATCCTGATGGGAGAAATACACGAAGGTATATGTGGCGCACATCAATCGGCTTACAAAATGAAATGGATGATTAGAAGAAACGAGCATTTTTGGCCAACTATCTTAGAAGATTGTTTCAGATACTATAAAGGATGCCAGGATTGTCAAAAATTCGGCACCATACAGAGAGCCCCGGCATCGGCTATGAATCATATAATAAATTCGTGGTCATTCAGGGGGTGGGGAATAGATATCATCGAACAAATTTATCCATCGTCAAGCAAAGGCCATAAGTTTATTTTGGTAGCAACTGATTACTTCACCAAATGGGTTGAGGCTATTCCATTGAAGGAAGTAACGTCCTGGAACATGGTTGAGTTTGTGAGGGAATATATTGTATATGGATTCGGTATTCCTCAAACCATAACAACTGATTAAGGTTCTATGTTTACTTCTGAAGAGTTTGAAGAATTTGGTGCTGACATGGGAATCAAATTGCTGAACACTTCCCCTTATTATGCTCAATGCAAAGAAACTCCACTAGATGGACAAATAAATGGGTGTTTTTTGCTGTTCACACCAAGTACTTCTAGTATTACTTCATGTTTCTAAATAAAGGGAAAATCATTCGAAAATATTTCTGAACATTACGGAATAAAAACTTGCAGCCTTAGTAATGTAGAATGTACTTCAGTCGTCAAATTCTACGCACAAATAAAATCCAGGCCAAGGAGCGAGAAATTTCACAGATATGCATGCAGTCTCACATCTAATTAAATTCATACGCTGTGCTGCAGAACCCTCGCTCATAATGCATCCACTAACCACCGGCCTGTACGAAACTGACACATAGAGATGTTTGAAAAATTATACGTATACAAGTTCCCCACTCTCTATATATATATATGCATTCTACACGCATGTGTAACTACTCCCACGTATGTATCTCATGATGTAGGGCATATCTGACCCAACGAAAGGTATATATGTGAAGTATATGATCATACTAGACCATCTATGATGGCATATACTTGAGCATATGACCATATATAGAGTACGTGAACATACCAATTTTTATATATTAGTATTAATGTACGGTATAATCATAATATATTTAAAATATAGGGGTGCTATTGAAATTTTTCATATATATCCTTTTGAAATATCTTAGAATTAATATGTGGACATACGTATGATGATATACTGATGGTGAGAGTAGCTACAAGAAAGTGTAGATAAAACTCGTCCTATGTATATATGGAGCCATAAGGCAAAGCAAGGCATGCAATCCAAGCCATCCTTAACCCCAACACAACAATGGCTATTTCCTCTCCACAACTAGTGCTTCCCGTAGTTGCTCTCCTCGTTCCACTGTTCTACTTCTTCATCAAATACAGAAGATCAGAAAACCTGCTTCTCCCTGTGAAATGGCCGCTAGTAGGCATCCTCCCTGCCATCCTTGCCAACCTCAAAAACGTGCACGACTACATGACCCTTATCCTTTCCGCCTCCAGCTGCAACTTCAAGGTGTACGGGCCACTTGCGACGAGCATGCAGTTCTTCCTCACCAGCGACCCGTGAAACGTCCGGCACATCTTCACGTCCAACCACGTGAACTACCCCAAGGGCGAGGAGTTCTTCGAGGTCTTCGACGTCATGAGAGGGAGCTTCTTCACCGTCGACGGCGAACCCTGCCGCCGGCACCGTGCCAAGATCCAGAGCATCCTGAGCAACCCACGGATGCTAGCCCTGATAACCCACGCCTGCCACAGCAAGGTGGAGGGAGGCCTGCTCCCCTTCCTGACGCGCATGGCGGACGCCGGGACGCCGTTCGACATGCAGCAGCTGAACACGAGGTACGCGTTCGACGTGACAGCGACGCCAGTCTTCGGCGCCGACCCCGGCCTCCTGTCCCCCGCCATGCCGCCCGTGCACGTCACGGACGCCATGGACACCGTCATGGAGGTGCCCTTCTTCCGGCACACCATGCCGGCATTCTGCTGGAAGGTGATGAGACGGCTAGGGATCGGTCCCGAGAGGAGGCTCGCCGCCGCGCAGACGGTACTGCGTGAGTTCGTCGCGAATATGATGGAGACGGGTAAGCAGCAGGTCGCCCATGGTGACATTGTTCAGAAACAACAACACGAAGAAGATGATGAAGCTGCTGCCTTGCTGAACATTCAGTCCTCCTACATCAGCGACCCCGACTACCGCGACGAGGTGCTCCACGCAACGCTCATCAACTACCTCATCGCCGGCCGGGACACGGTCGGCACGGGGTTATCTTGGTTATGGTACAACATCTCCAACAACCCCTCCGTCCTGCTGAGCATCCGCAAGGAGCTGAAGCCCATCGCGTCGCGCAAAGCCGCCGGCACGAACAAATTAGGACCACACGCCATGGTAACCTTCGCGCCGGAGGAGACGAAAGAGCTGGTCTACCTGCAGGCCGCCGTGTTCGAGACCCTGCGGCTCCACCCTCCGGCGCCGATCGAGCGCAAGACCGCGCTGGGCGACGACACGCTGCCGAGCGGGCACGAGATGCGCGCCGGCGACACCGTCCTCATCTCCCTCTACGCCATGGCGAGGATGGAGAGCGTGTGGGGCGAGGACTGCCGGGAGTACAGGCCGGAGAGGTGGCTCTCGGACGACGGGAGCAAGCTGCAGTACGTGCCCTCGCACAAGTTCCTGACCTTCAGCTCGGGGCCCAGGATGTGCCTTGGCAAGGACATCGGGGTGATGCAGGTGAAGACGGCCGTCGCAAACATGGCGTGGAACTTCGACGTGGAGCTGGTGGAAGGGCATGCCGCTGTTGAGCCGAAGCTCTCGTGCATTCTGCGGATGAAGAACGGGCTCATGATGAAGGTGAAGAAAAGGGTGGAATGTGATACTGTGCGAAGTTAGATGCTATCTACCATTCTACCCTCATCAGCAACAAGAACAATAATAAACATGGCCTGTGATGAACATATCTTACTATTACTAATTGGAGACTCCTTTAAAGCCTCCACGTGAAGCCACCTAGAATTCTAGATGGACACTCTAAAAAATTATAAAAATTCTCACGAAAATTAGAAACACGAAAATCAAAAATATTTGGTCATCAACCTAACAAATCTAATCATAGTAGCCATTGGATCTGTTATATTTTCTATTAAATTACCCGCCTCAGCCTTTATAAAAATAGACTAAAGTAACCCCTAAACATGTATCTAAATTACCCATCTCTGCCATTATAAAATATAATCTAGAGTAACCCCCTAAACATGTATCTAAATTAGCCACCTCTGCCACTATAAAAAAATAATCTAAAATAACCCCCCTAATCTTTATGTTAATAATTACCCACCTATGCTATTACAAGAATAATACAAATAACCCCCTAAATTTGCATATAAGTCCAATTATACCATTATTTAAAGCTAAAGTAACTCATAAATTTGAATCAAAATTATATAATTATAATCCTTTGAAGCCTTCACGTGAAGTCACCTAGGATCCTAGGTGGACACTCTAAAAAATTAGAGAAATACTAAAAATTCTCACAAAAAATAGAAATATCTGATCATCAATCCGATAAATCTAATCATAGTAGCCATTGGATCTGTTATTTTTCCATTAAATTACCCACCTCTACTATTATAAATTAAAATAGACTAAAGTAACCCCCTAAATATGTATCTAAATTACCAGCCTCTGCCATTATAAAATATAATCTAGAGTAACCCCTTAAACATGTTTCTAAATTATCCACCTCTGCTATTACAATAATAATGCAAAAACCCCTTAAATTTGCATATAAGTCAAATTATATCATTATTAAAAGTTAAAGTAATCCATAAATCTAAATCAAAATTATATAATTATAATAAAATATTAAAGTATTCATTAATGTATGGGAAAAGGGATAAGAATACCAATTTTCATGTTGTGCACATAGTTCAAATAAAGGATTCAATTAAATACATATTAAGGTGTGATGCGAAGTAAAAAAATTATATTCTAAATAAATATATTGCAACCAGATAATGATAAATATATATCTTTTAAAGTATTGTGTTAGAATATTTAATAGATAAAAGAGAGTTTGAGATAGATAATTATAATTATTAACTATAAGTCTTATTTTTATATTAATTTTTACTAGCCCGTGTGGGAGCATGGGTTCATAGGATAGTATATGTAATTGCGATATCCGTGTGATCCATATATTAAAACTACCATTATTCTTGTTCAATTATTGTCCCTATCACCATGGCAATCATATCTTTTTCAAAACTGATGTATCCTCGTTAGGCCAGCGCTACTTGAAAGATTTCAATGCTGCTGGTTGGAAATCGCTATCTGTGTCGGCTTCTTGACTGATAAATTTATGTTAGATAAAGGAATAAGCGTTATCCCAGCCTTTGTGAAAATATCCAGCGATTATTACAAGAAAACACATTTACTTTAAGCGAACTCAAACAATGTCAACAGATTAGAAGCAAAGCCTATTACTAAACTGAATAGAATAAAGAAAACAGAAAAATATAATAAAAAGGGCAGTCACGAGTAGATGCCAAGCCACGACATGGATCAAGTACAACATCAAAACATCTGCTTCTACCACTGCCGTAATTAGTTTTTCCTGTTGGCGTTGTTGTTGTACCCTTTTGGTGATATGATCGACAACTCATGTTATTTAACTTCCTTCTTACAATAAATGTGAATACTCTTCTTTTCACATTCAGTATGTTTATTCTTTTTATACACAATTCCTTTCTGATAAGGCCATACAAACTTTGTTTATGTTTCATCTATAAGCCAAAAAAACAAGGTTATGACTTTATGGCTTAATATATATTTAAATTAGACAGAAAATAGCCATTTTCGTCCCTATACTATCAACCGAGACTCAATTTCATCTCTCAAGTCTGAACTATAAAAACGACCATTCCAGTTCTTTAAATTTCGCAATTGGATCAACTACGTCCTTCTTTCGATGTGGATCACCACATTGCGCTAAGAGACAAAATGGAAGAAGGTCGAAGCAGAGAAACAAATGGCAATGCATCAACCCAGACGAAACGCTCTGACAGCTATGCGCTCTGCGCCTCCAGGAACGCGTTGAACTCCGCCCTGGCCCTCGCCAGGCGCGGCGTGATGCACGGCGACGTCGGGCACGACGCCGACGCCGCGGCGTCCGCCGCCACCGCCGTCGAGAACCTCACGTGCCGCTGCGACGACGTCGAGGGCCTGGCCGAGTCCAGCCGCGACGACGCCGAGTTCTTCAGTATCCCCCTCGTCGCCGCGGGGGGCTCGCCGTCGAACACGAACGCCATCTTGACCGGCGCCTCCGCGTCGTTGTCCGCGGCGCAGCTGGTCTTGGCCACCTCCGTCGCGAGGCAGTCGGGTGGCGGCGGGGGAGGAGGGGGGCTCCACGACCCGCACTCGAACCGCTCCAGCGACGCCACCCGCGACGCGCTGCTGCGGCGAGGCCGCAAGCCCGACGGCTGCCTCTGCATGCCCGACACGGCCGTGCCAGCGGCTGTGGCGGCGAAGGCGGGCTTCTTCCTGGAGAAGACCGGGATGAGCATGCACAACGCGCCGCACGTGAAGCTGTCCTCGGCGGCGAGCAGCTTGGGATCATCGGGCTCCTCGTCGTCGTGCGGTGCCATGGTCCTCCCCTCGGTGCGCGACGCGGACCTCGGCCGCGTGGACGGCGCGGCGACCAGCCTGGCGAGCGCGGCGGAGTGCTGCCGGGCGAGGGAGCGCAGCGCGGAGGTCGGGCTGTGGGCGGCAGCGGGCTGCTGCTGCTCCTCCCACTTGGCCCCAGCACCTGGGCCGGCGCCGTGCACCGGCGAGGAGGCGGCGGAGCACGGCAGGCTCGCGCCGACGAACGTGGGCCGGCGGAGCAGCGGCAGGAGCGGGGACGAGCGCGCCACCACCTCCGTGAGCACGGACGGCGCCGAGAGCGGCGAGTCCTCGTCCGCCACCATGCCCAGGCGGCGCAGCGACGCCGGGTCCACGGGGATCTGCCGCTCCTTCACCGCGGACGGCGACACCGGGGCCGGGCTCGGGCTCTTACCGCCGACGCCTCCATCCACCGGCGCGGAGGCCTCTGCTTCCTGAACCCGTGGCGCCTCCGCCGGTTCGCTCACGGGGGCACCCGACTCGGCTGCCTCGTCGCCGACAAGGGCAGTAGGTTCTGGCGCCACTAACACCGCCGGAGATGCTGCTTCCCTCACCGCGGCGGGCTCGGGCGCCTGCTCGCCGGACTGCATGGCCGGTGGCGTCGTGGGACAGAGCTGGGAGTATGGACGACGTCGCTTGGTACGGTAAGCTGCTTCAGGTGAAGATAGCACAGATCATCCTGGGCTTAAAAGAAATGGCGGATTGACCATTGGGGGCGGACGGTGGTGCGTAGTGGAGAGCATGATCGAGGAGAGGGCGTCGGTTGGTCGGATCATGTTCGTGATCGGCATGTACGCCGAGAGGAATGTTGGCGCCTTAGTGCTTCACCACACACCATGGATTCAACCCTTAATTAAATCGAGTTTTAGTATTGATAACTGACCACGTTCTCAGTCATGTAGATAATCTTTTCGAAAGGTTCATTTCATGGGTTTGTTGTTGACAATCATAGATAGAATTGTAAACGAAAGCCTTTCAAGAAAAAAAAAGAATTGTGAACGAAAGCATTGAACTGTTGCATTGAAAATTCTAGATGATTTGGACTCACTTTTCGAGTTCCGTATGTTGCCATGTAAACTGAACCCCGCGGAAGAACACTGGAGAAGGAATGTCTGCCATGGCGAAGGATTCCTGCGGTTGCCAACTTGCCAAGACGGAGTTTTGCAGCCGCTGGTGGACAAGGCCTTACGGCCGTAATTGGGCCGGACCTGGGACTGGGTCTGGAGCAAGTCCCCCGTTCCATGGGCTGGGCCGGCCCCTTCCTCTGGCTGGGGTTGCGCACAAATGAGGCCGAGCTGTTACCCAAGCTGCTAATGGGATGTAACCTAGACTAAGCCCACACCAAACCATTTTCTTTAAATGCGTCAAATCAACGATGGTCCTATGCATCTTCCATTATTTGAGATGTGTGCAGTGTCTGTGAATGGACGAGATTACAGCAAAGCGGAAGAGCTGAGTCACTGTGCGCTGGTTTGAGGGGAGGAGCTAGAGTGCCAGCGTGTGGTTCACGATGGCTGGTTGGATAGATTCTTTTTGGATTTGAATCTTTGATTTTAATTTTATTTCAAATTTTAATGCGTTTTGTATTTCATTTGAACCTTCATGCTACTTAGAATTTATATAAAAATCAATATTAATATATTTTGTTTTTTTCCAATTTTATTTTGAAAAATCAAGATTGAAAATATAGAGCTTCAACATCTTGAATATACATGTTCAACAATTTCAATTTACAGCTTCAACATTTTCATATAGATGTTTAATTAGTTTATTCGAATTGTTAAACTAAAGCCTTTAACCAAAGCATCTTGTTTGCATCCCTCTCTCCTTCATCATTTGTGAGACCAGCGCCAACACTTTATTTTCTCCAAAAATATGGTTTGCTCTCCAATTAACTCAATGTTAGGCTGAGTGTAAGATGAGGGAGAATATGGTGGATGGAGTTTGAGTTACCTTATAATAGACAGACGTGACATATATGCCATTTGGTAGTGATAATTCAGCGGAAAAATATATCTAGGGTGACGTGGCATGCCAACATGGATGATAAACTAGGATGAGGGATGAGATTAACCTGAAAATAGAAATTGGAGGACTAAATTGATTCAATTGAAAGTTGAGGGACAAACTTGATACTCAAATGATAGTTGAGGGATGAATATGCTTATTTTTCCTTTCGTTGTCGCTCCAAAGGAAGGTATTCGGTGAAGTGCCAAAAATTTTAAAATGGTTGGAAACGATCTTTTTTTATGAGAACTCTAATAAGATATTAAATCATTTAAAAGAAAGTGCAAGTCATTGGGAACTTCCGACCCAAGATGTAAACTTCTCATTTCTAGCTAAGAGCCTACGATGATAGAATTAACATATTGACTCATGCAAAAATCCTCATTATCATCTGTGCACATCATTCTAGAAAATATAAACCCGGTCTTCAGCTGTCGCAACCACAAAGTGAGAAGTTACTCCATCATCATCGGAATCATCACACCATTGCAGTGTGGGGTTTATCAAACATGGACATGTAGTCATATTTTTTTAGATTTATTTAAGAAAAATAAAGGATGCTATTCTTTCATAGCAGGTGATATGCCCGTCAATAATAAGACGTATCTATATTTGTCAGCTCAGATTTTCTGAGATGCTTATAGCCTAAAGGAGTATGGGTGCAGACGTGCAGTGCGTTCATAAGTATAGGTAGTTAGTTATTGTCTGTATACGAGAGTCCTACCCTGTATTTTTAAAAATAATTTCCAGTGATGTCAATAATTTTATTTTAATCTGCCCTACCTATTGCGTTTGCGTGATTCTAGTCGCATGTGCCAGTACAAGTGTACAACACTGTTCCATTGTTGGTAGGAGAAATCTGCCGCGAAGTGAACGAGAGTTTAGCAGAAATCGTTCGACTGAGATTTATTAGTACTAGTGTGACTATGTAACAAACACACATCAAGACAAGCAAAACCAGTAAAATTCCATAGAATAATGTCATGAGCCATTGGCAACCCCAACTCCATTACTACTGTAATCTTTCCCTCCCAAATCCTCTCCTTTCTTGATCTTCCTAATCCTCGCAATCACCTCATCAATGGTGATGTCAAACGCGTCTCTCATGTCCCCGGCGAACCTCACCCGGGGGTCCCTGTACAGGAACCTCGGGATCATCTTGATCACCTCCTCTCTCATGGTGGCAACCTCTTCATCAGTGTACCTGCTCAGAGCCTCCTCGATGCCCACCTTCCCTTGGAGGACGTCGTCCTGGTCGATGAGCACGTAGTACCGGCGGCCGTTGCTGCGCCGGCCACCGCGGTCGCTTTCCGGGTCCCTCTCGTGCCAGTAGTACTGCTTCTCGAAGGTGGAGGCCTCGTGGAAGAAGACGGGGATGCAGCCGGCCATGACGGCGTCCACGGACGAGCGGCGCATGAAGGAGTCGCCCAGCGGCTGCAGACAGAAGCGGGAGGAGGTGAAGAGGGACATGAGCTTCCGCGGCGACCGGCAGGTGATGCTGCCCTCGGGGCCGCCGCAGTCGAGCTTCCCGCAGCTACGGCGCGGGATCGCGGCGTCGCACGCGTCGAAGATGCGGTCGCGGATGGCCAGCGACCCGGGGCGGCGCGCGCCGGCGAATGAGAACAGCCATGGCCGCGGCGCGGCGCGCACGCGCGCCTGCCACTCGGCCACCTCGCCGGCCGACGACGGGTGGAAGTAGCTCGGGTACGGCACGGCGAAGTCCCGCTGCGGCTGCTCCCAGATGACGGTCTCGTACGTGAGCACCGTCATGTTCCTGGACTCCGGCTGCAGCATGAAGCTGTTGCCGCAGCCCGTGCCGTCGTCGCCAGCGGCCGCCGGCACCCTCCGGAACATCCACGAGGTCTTGGAGGCCACCATGAAGTGGTCGCGGCCGCCGTGCGCCGCCCACGCCGGCCGCGACGACAGCCAGCGCAGCAGCTGCTCCGTCGCCCCATCCCTCACCGTGGCATTGAACAGCCCGCACGTGTGCGGCTGCAGCTCCATCGCCGCGTAGTACGGCACGTACACCGCCGTCGCCGCCGCCGGGTCGTCGGTGAGGCAGTCGTACAGCCGCATCCGGTGGTGGAACATCACCTCCAGCGCGTACTGGTTCGTGTTGTACCTGCCAGCATGTGCAGCGATGCAAAATCATTTGCCTCGCAAAACCAGTCCGTGCGCGGCTTGAACGAGTTGGAAAACACATGTTTGAGCAGCTCACCAGCCGGTGTTGGGGACGATATCCGCGTCGTCGCCGTCGCTGCGGTCGCCGGCGGGGAGGAGCACCGGGCCGAGCCCGGCATTGGACATGAGTTGACATATGCTGTGCTCGCTCTGGAACGCCGGAGACCCCTCGGCGCAGACATCGAACTGTGGCGGCAAGTCCACCATGTGCACGTACCGCCCCTCGCACGACGCCGTCGCCGCCGAGCGCCGATCATCATCAACGGCCGCAGGGGTAGAGAAGAAGCTCGCCTTGCGCGAGAATGGGAGGAAAACTGCCGTCCCGCCGCCGGAGAGGTGGAAGAGCGGCTGCCGGAAGTGGAGGCAGGTGAGGAGCCATGAGCCGAGGAAGAAGAGCACATAGAAGAAGTACTTGGGGTAGTTGCCTGCCATGGCTCGAAGGCTGGCTTCCCAGGTAAACCTCGCTCTGGGGTTTAACTACCATAGCCTGGCCAAGTTTGTGGAGGGTTAGCAGTCCAGATTTGTGTGCTGGGGATTCGGGTCAGCCAGTATTTTGTGTGGCCTTAGTTTTCACATCGGATATATCGACGATACGAACAGTGGCTCGGTCCACTTAGACCAATCTAAACGTCATAAAAGTATCATAAGCATGCCACATCAGTAAATTTATTGATATAATAGAGTTATTTATGAGGAGAGAGGAGGAGGAGTGTCATGACTCGTGAGACAATCCCCACTAAGACTGACCTTATCAAGCTAGCACTAGTAGTAGTGATTTATTTTTAATAATATATCTGGATTTAATTTTGTACTTGACTGCATGTTATTTTTTGTGTAAAGTGCTCTTGTAGTCTTATATAGCACTGTGTGACACTGTCACTCCCTGTTGTTGGGGTTTAATCTTTAATGTAAAGTTGTTATAAACTACTATCCCTGCATCCAAGTCTGACCTTTCCCTCTTCAAAAAAAAGTCTGGCCTTTCCGGCCCGTAATTAATTGTTTACTAGAAAATTAGCGCGTCCTTGGCGCGCACACATGATCCGTTCTGTATTACCACGATGAAAGACAGAGTTCATCACACTCATCCAGTGGTGGAGCCAAAGGGGCCTGCAGGGGCCATAGCCCGCTCCTGCTGATTTGTAATTTTCACGGTTGTGTTAATTACTTTCTATAGTTCGATGTATGGGTCACAAAGGCTGTTTGCAATGCGCTATTCTAGAATTTAAATTGGTAAAAGATAAAAATAAACTATGAACTTATAAATGAACCTTGGAGTCTTGGAGGATAAAACTATGCCACTTGATTTGTAATCCGCAAACCTGATCGGCCGATCGCCCCTTTTTTTACCGCATTAGTAGTGGCACCTTTGTATGTTCATCTTTTATTATACCAGGTTGCCACAAATAATATTGGTGTATTCTGAATTGACCCCATCATATTTTTTTGTCAACAAACCCATCTACATGCATCATAACTAATAGCATCATTGGTAGACCCATTTCTAGATTATTACTATATTGGAGCCATATATACTATATTGCTTGAAATTTCTTTTCTTATAACTTTATTTTCATCTCAGCTTCTTGGCCCCTCCTATGGTAAAATTCTGGTTCCGCCCCTGCACTTATCATAAAGGCCATGGCCCACGAGGCAACGACACACTCATCAGTCATCATGCATCGCACGCGCAGCCAACAGCAGTTAGCACCCCGCAGCCATCCAAGCCAGCTACACCTGACCTTATCCCTTCAGCTTTGCCCCTCCGTGGCTCCGTCTGCGTCCTCTGGCTCCCGAATCAGCAGATGGTGGCGCTCGCGTCGACGGCAACTGGCGACAGATCAAAGACGGACGACGACAGATTGACGACGGTGGCGCTCGAGCATCGAACCCTCGACAAGCAGCGACTAACCGGAGGCGTCGCCCACCACCACCAGGAGTGAGCTTCGATTCTTGTAGAAGGCGCGAGTGGTTTGTAGCGCCGGAATGGGACACGAAAGCCAAGCAGGCCCATGCGCCGGACCGAGGGGCTTTGCAGCCAGGGCGCGCTCCAGGCCGCAAGGCATGGTAGGCAGAAGCGAAGTCCAACGCAGCACGGCTGCCGTGCTTATTTTTCTTGTCTGTGTGGAGTTTTCGCGAGACGCAAGTTCAGCGCATGCACGATGGTGTCTGCAACATGGCTGCTATCTGGATTTTTCTTGGCACGCTCGTGTTTTCTCGCGAAATGTGAATCTAGCGCCCGCAAGCGTCACGTTCACTGTCCATAGCTAATCAAACGGTCAAAAGTTAATTTACTTGACGTGGTCCTATCTTGTCTGATAGCTGGTTAGCAGTTTGGATCGTTTTTGTTTGACCGGTGCTGTAAACGCTTTGTTATCGTCCTTTCAAAAAAACGAAGGGGGGCTCGGCCCCTAAAACTCTAAAAAAATTGTGCCCTATCTTTCCTTTTCTTTTTTGCGAGATCTGTGACCATAAGATTGAAATGAAGCATGCTGACATGGTACACATATACAACCCTTGTATAAATAGACCGAATTATGTAGCAAAATGAACTGGTGGGGTGGTAAACTGAGAGCAGTAAGGCATGTCATGTGTGGCGTACGTGTATGGTTGACTACACAGAAGCCTAGGGTACTTTTGCGACTTGAAACTGCGGACACACACTGCACATTGGCGTACGATGTAGTGGCCGGCGTGCTTCTGTTTTCTGTGTGAAAACCGTTGAGATTAAAGGAACAGATCCTATAGCGCAACCGTTTTCCGAATATATGGAAATGAATTTCGCAAAAATATAAAATTATATAATTATGTTAGGATTTCATCCTAATCTTCGATATCACACTTCGGATATCAATGCCTAAAAAAATAATATTATTTTTTGGGGACAAAATAATACTCCCTCGTCTGAAATGTAAGACGTATTTTGATTGAAGAAAGTTAAACTTTGCAAACAATAACTAACAATTAGTTAAATTATATATTATACATTTAGTGTATAAATTTTGCATCAATATATTTGTATTCAAAGTGATTTTAAAATTATATTAAGCCATTAGCTATTGACATCTTATTGTAAGAGAAATTACGGGTCGAAATCTTCTATTTACAACTTTTCCTGATTGAAATATGTCTAATACTTCTAGACGGAGGGAGTACTATCTTAAACATAAAGGTTAATGTATTATGAAATATCTTTTCCATAATGAATCTGCTAGTAATGCCAATATTGCGCCATGAGTCTCTATAAACTTTTCTATATTCATGGTCAAAGATAAAAAAAAAGATTTAAGACGAACTTAAATGGACTCATTTTTCTGAAGGGAGGAAGTACAGTTTTGTGAATAAATTCTTTAATGTGTAGTTTTTTGCAGAAAGGTACTCTTTTCATTGTGGACATCATTCCATTAAAAATTCTTGAAGCTGCGATTGAGCAAAAGTTTCTTAGCCTAAAGCAAAGTGTTCCTTGAGAAACACTTCGTTTTACTTTGAGCAGCGTGCTCTCCTACAGTTAGACGGAATAAATTGCAGGAGAAAATATTTGAATTTTTTTGTTAGATTAGATCCAAAAGGCAGTGCTTCATCCTGGGAAAAAATGTTCCTTTTTTTTTGGCTTGCAGTTGCACCAGGCCTTAAAATTCTAGCCGATGATGACATGTGGCCATAGCTCGTCCTTCAATCCCTACGCTTCAATTAATTTATTAACGTTGTCAATTAAGTTTGCTCAGTGGGATTCCAAAGTGGACTTCCAGAGGATTCGCGTCAGAGTTCCAATGGCCATTAACAATAGGAACATTAAAAGCAGTGAGTTCTCTTGTCCAAGAGCTCTAGATGGAGGCTGTGATTGTTTATTGGAAGGATTCCATGAGCGCAAGATTCGATAATGCATCACGATTATTGCAAGTCTTGGGACCAGGTGAATATGCATCAGAGCGTATAATTTCTTTCTCAAATAAATCAGCTATCGATATTTAAAGTCTTACAAAAAAATCAAATGAGATGATATATGTGTATATATATATATATACATACATACATATATATATATATGAAAGTGCATTGTTTTATAAGGTCATGAACTAATAACGCTTAATGAGTCTCGTGGCCCAGTAGATAAGCACGTACATCGAAGTTGCAAGGATAGTGTAAATCTTCAGTTTTGTGTTCAGTCGCTATTATTCGCCTTATTATCCTTTTTCTTTATTTAATTACTAATGTTGGTATAGAATGTAATATAAAGCCCACCAGCATATTAATACCGTTTACTAAGCATGACTAGTCAGAGTGCAATTCCAAAACTATAACTATGTGTGGCATGACAAGTCAAGCTTTGAGAGGTACACTAAAAATCACTTAATGTTTTGTCGTGGTCAACGTGCGAGTTTCCATGTTTTTAATTGGTAGCAAAGAGCTAACCGTAAAAACGTAATGAGTTTCAAATTTTCATAAACGTAGCTCTATCGGCATAAATTTCTCTCTTGCCGAACACATCATTTAGGGATTTGCATAAACTGACTGCTATGCATAGTTTACGTGTGTCATTATTTGTGGAGAGTTTAAACTTAGTATTGTGTAGGCTATTAGGCTTATTACTAATAAGTGCACAATGTACCGCTAGAAAAATGACTTTTCGTCCCGCACATTAGAACCAGACACATTTGATCCGGTACTAAACTAGTACGGAGCCATTTTAGTACCGGATTTTAATTTAAAAGCTCACTGAAACCATTTTAATACCGGATCAAAACACCAGTTGGTACTAAATATCATCTTTTAGTACCAGGTGGTGTTTTAACCCGGTACTAAAATGATGCGTCCATTTAGTACCGGGCCAAGACACTACCCAATGACATTTAGTACCAGCTGGTGTCTTAGTCCGATACTAAATGGTCCTCCACGGGTTAGTTCAAAAGGAAACTATCCCCACACATGTGGTGAATAGGTGAGATGGTAAGTGAGCTACGCGCGAGGCCGGAGGCTGTGGGTTCGAATCCTCACGACCGCGCACGCGTATTTACGTGTGAAAAATCCGTGTGACTTGTGAAAAATCTTCTAGGGGTTCGTTATATTATTTTTATTTTTTTCTGGGTGGCGCGTTTAGTACCGATCGCAGCAACCGGTACTAAAATGGCAGCCACTCCGGCTGCAGCAGCCGGTACTAACGGCGCCATACAACCTATACTAATACTAAGTTGATGTGATTTGTCCTTTAAATCCGCCACATCCTAATATTTTGGGTTGGAATGTCACAGGTAGCACCTTTCTAATGATTTAGCAAAAAACAAACAAACATTT
This sequence comes from Panicum miliaceum, assembly GCA_032594955.1. NCBI lineage: Eukaryota > Viridiplantae > Streptophyta > Magnoliopsida > Poales > Poaceae > Panicum > Panicum miliaceum. The sequence continues at coordinate 41,958,305 of CM064062.1, forward strand.
CACTACTACAAAATAGTGGCTTGAGGAAAGTCAATAATAATACAAACATAACAAGAACAATAAATTTTGCTGCTGTATTTAACCTAATTTTTGCTGCTGTATCTAACCTCACACACACCTTGTTTTTTTTTTAGAAAAAAAACTACAACGATATCAATGGGAAAATAAAAGACAATAAACATGGCAAATAAAAGAATACCCCTAAGGTTTTGACGGTCTTGCCACTAGATTTCACAGACACAATTAATCAGGAAGAACAATCACAGACATAATTAAATAGAAAAAAGAAACATAACTTGAAAATACAAAAGGTCAAAACTTCATCCGCTAATTTGATCTCACAGCCCGATTACGGCCCACTTGTTGTTTGGCCCAAGCCAGCAATCAGAGAAGCCAGCTAGAGCTACACAACGGGCCAAGACGAATAGGAGATCACACCGAGGCCTGAGCCTGTTCCCACTTGGTAGGTTCGTTTCCTCTTTGAATTTTTTTCTGTTTCTTTCTTTCTGTTTCTTAGCTATTGAGATTAATTTGTTATATTTATAATTTACCATTACATAATTATATGGTCAGATTAAGTTTTTTTTCAAAACTTCAACGATATTTAATTTTTTCAAAACATAGTACACAGTACGCACTTGTTGTGTTCGACAAAAAAAAAGTACGCACACTTGTTGTTCATCAATACTCAGCCCTAGCTAGCACTATGCTAGAAAAGCATGACCCGTCTAGACAATTATAAATTATTAACGATGCGGAAGAACTAAAATTGCGTCTGTGATGTGAACACATCATACACGTAGAAAATTACGTCCATGAGGTAAAGAGGCGAGGCAGAGTCGTGTGGACAGCAGGGAGGACCGGAAGGGACACCAAGATGTGTCACGGACTCACGGTTAACTGAAATTTATAAATTTTTCAGGTCCGGAAGAATTGATTTGAGACGTGTTTCTCATGTGGCGTCTCTTATTAACTGTGCTCCCATTATCAGAGATGTGATTCTTTATGTGCGTCTCCTACATTGCTACATCAAAAGCACATTTTCTCTACTGTTATTAGAAGCAAACATACAGATGACGTGTCTCGTTCACGCGCGTCTCTGATATCATATTAGAGGCGTGTTTCACGTTTTAAGACCATTTTTTCCTATCAAGTTTGATAGCCAAATCAATTATCGTTTATTCTTGTAACTTAATTTTGTTAACCGGCGATGCTACGTGGCTCCATCCTATTGGTCTGAAAATTAATTGATGGTCATCGCATATTTTACTCTATCTTTTTTAATTACACAGTACAACGCACGCACACTCACCCCTGTGAACGCATGAACGCAAACCTTACCCCTTACGAGTATTTTCGAAGATTGAGTTGGCAAATCCTCAAGATTGACGAAGTCACCACAGTCGCCTTGCTGTCTACGAAAATATCGCCTACCACTAAAAACACAAACATCGCTAAATTCTAGAAAAAAATCCGTTCCTACGGGGAGCCAAACCCAAAATCTAATATGATAGGCTCTTATAACCACTAGACTACAAGCTCTTTAGCTATTTTACTCGATCGTTGTGGATATGCGTTGGCGCATGCACACACAACACAGTCCCTCCATGCCTACAGCTTTCACTCAATTTAGATGCGTTGCGTGCCTACAGCTAGCTATTGTCTTTTTCTATTTTTATTAGGTGTGTATTTGCGGAGTGCTCCACGCATGTGTGCGTAAAATTTAGCAAATCCCATCTTTTCCTGTTTTTTTGACAAAATAACACCTGTATTTTGTTTAAAAAAAATAACACCGTCATTTTCTCCGTCACCAGGACGGTGAACAAATTTACCCTGGGTGGCAGTGGTACCATGACACAATTGGATGGTGGTGCCACCACAAATGTCGTCACCCCTCCCGTAAAGTCGTTGTCCTTCTGCAATCTACACTAGCAAACTGTTTTATGAAAAGGACTAGTAGCTCTGCTGTGTTGTGGGCCCCCTTCTTTCGTTTTTCCCCTGTGAGACGTGGCCCGTTTTGCGTTCACAGGAACCGCGCCCACTCCCGCTCCCACGGAGGCGATATGGTAGTGGCCTGACCGACCCCCAACCGGAAGCCGCGACGCGAAGCCTCTCCTGTCCTCTCTTCTTCCTCCCTCCAGCACCGGCAGCCGGCGGCACGAGCACGACGACGGTCGGCGACAATGGTGTCGGCGTCCGCGGCCGAGCGGGCCTACGGGGCGGCGGCGCGGTCGGCGCTGGCGGCGCTGGAGCACAACCTCATCCCGGACGCGGTCACCCGGCGCCTCACGCGGCTCCTGCTCGCGCAGCGCCTCCGCCATGGCTACCTCCCCTCCGCGCCGCTGCAGCTGCAGCAGCTCCTCCACTTCGTCCACTGTGAGTACCAACCACAGTTACTCGGTTTGGTGCTAATAATACTGTGGTTGAAATTCTCTTTCCGTAAGTGCTGTGCTATGTGTAATTTTTATTTCTTCGTGATGTAGCTCTTCAAGAGATGCCCATCGCGATCGAAACGGACAAAGCGAAAGCCCAGCACTACGAGCTGCCAACCACATTTTTCAAGCTGGTTCTCGGAAGGAATCTCAAATACAGGTTCTTACTGTGCACTCAATTCATGCTACCTGTAAACTAACTTTTACATGAACCTTATAATATAATTTAGTATATTATTAATTAGTTCACACTAGTACACTGATTTTTTTTCCAGTTCCTGCTACTTCCCTAACGAGTCCAGCACCCTAGAAGATGCTGAGGTTGCGATGATGGAACTGTACTGTGAGAGGGCAAAAGTGCAGGATGGACAGAGCATCCTCGATGTCGGGTGTGGATGGGGGTCCCTTTCGCTGCACATTGCAAAGAAATACAAGAACTGCAGCGTGACAGGGATATGCAACTCTACCACACAAAAAGCTTTTATAGACGAGCAATGTAGGTAAGTGCATGCTGATGACGCTTTCAGTGCTTGCTTGGGTGTTTTGCTCAGTCCATTGGTTTTCATGTAGACATGTACTGTAGACTTAATAATTATGTTCCACATAACCCTTCTAAATATATGGCCATTACATGCATCCTATTCGTGACACTGTAAATTAGTTCATCTTCATCATTTTTTAAATTACTTGATTAATTTGAAAATATTTCAGCTAGTGAAGTTTCAGTACCATGAGCTGTTTAGTGACATGTTTCACCATATTCTCTCTGATTAATTTTAACAGAATTTATTTTTGGCGTGCATCTTGGTTTCCTCAATATATTCGCAGCCAGATCTTATACCACCATTGCTCCAAATAATTTATGTTTCCCTGCCTCTAATACTTTGTTTATGCCACTTCAATTCTGTTCAGGGAAAATGAGCTGTCAAATGTTGAGATAATTGTGGCAGATATCAGCAAGTTTGAGATGGAGCGTTCTTTTGATAGGATCATATCCATAGAGATGTTCGAGGTATAATTCAATTTGTTCTATTGCTATGTTTTTTTATTCGCCACGGCAAATGAATGTTTGACATGGTCTCATCATGTCCTGTTATGCAGCACATGAAAAACTACAAGTCACTTCTTAAGAAGATATCCAAGTGGATGAAAGAGGACAGCTTATTATTTGTTCACTACTTCTGCCACAAGACATTTGCATATCATTTTGAGGTGCACTTATATATGATCCTGCATTTTCATTGGTCATTTAGTATTGGCTTCATCTGAAACGGCTTGCCTTTTACATGGATCGTTCTGCCTCCAGTTATATGGCTTAATTACCTTTTATATGGATTTGTATTTTTCTGGTACACGTCGGCATGCATGTCATAATTTGTGTCAGCTGATGCATGTCATACTTCGAACATTAATAGCAAATTTCCTAGTAGTGCAAGTGAACTGGAAGCGGTTTCTCTGCAGTACTGTAGAGGAGGCTCATCCAGTGAACTCAAGTTTTTAGCGTCTTATCCTTACTAAAAGAAACATAGGAATTTCCTGGTGTAAACTGTAAAATTTATAATTGCTAACCCTCACTAGTGTTGTGGGAGGTAGCACGAAAGTATCCAGTTGTTCAAAAATGAAATAAGTTCACCTCTTTTTAAAGTTATTGGTGTTCTTTGATGTAAAGCGATGTTTCATCTATATGTAGCTATCATTTGAATCATCGATCATCACCACTTCATAATTTCAACAGGATAACAATGATGATGATTGGATCACAAGGTATTTCTTCACTGGAGGAACAATGCCATCGGCAAACCTTCTACTCTACTTTCAGGTGATTTCGAACCAATTGTACTTCTCACATGCAGTTCACCAAACATGAATAATGACTGGCTACTGAACAAAATTTTTATGAACGTTTACATTTACCGACTGTGATCAACATATGGACATTGATGTTTACTGACTATATATTGGTGCAGGAAGATGTATCTGTGGTCAATCATTGGCTTGTAAGTGGCACGCATTATGCAAGAACCAGGTATATCCTTCCCAAAGTTCAAAGTATCTACCCTCAATAATCGTGCATTCTAACATGATTTTTTAAAGTTCTACTAGTAACTCCTGTGATGCAAGACTTACATTTCAATCTTGACCTTGTGAGTGGAGTTTCTCATTTTGCACTTCGCTACCACTATAAACCAAAGTATTGTCAACTTAATACGATATCAGGACAAAATGCCAAGCAATGAGGTCATCTAAATTAGCACCGAAAATAAATCCAGCATACAGTGTATATTAATTGACCTAAGCACTTCTGCAGTGAGGGGTGGCTGAAACGTATGGACCGGAACATCACTTCCATTAGGCCCATCTTTGAGGAAACTTACGGGAATGAATCAACTACCAAATGGATAGCTTATTGGCGAACATTCTTCATCGCTGTCGCTGAACTTTTTGCATACAACAATGGTGATGAATGGATGGTTGCGCACTACCTGTTCCGAAAGAAGTAGGAGCTACTGCTCGCCTTTTTCTCATACAAAGTACAAGCCCTGAGAAGCAGGTCGTTTTCATAGTGATTCGGTAATCTTGCCATTTGTCTCCAGGAGCAGCCCATTTTCATGCATTCAGTTGTATTTAATAAGGTTTTTCCACAGTGGTTTCACCAACAACATTGCGAACAATGGTGTTAGAAATTCATGTTGGACTTCATCAGTCCTTGTTCTATATACTATTCCTTCCATGTTATGTACAGAGCATACCTTTCTGTCTTCTGGATGGCACGTTCATAAGAATGGAAGTATGTAACTACAAAACTGACAGACATTGATGTGCAGTGAGTACATTGCAGTACTGGCATTTCACCATGTGTTTCTTGTTCTCAAACAAATCATACACAACATGGTAAATGGCCCTTCCAAGAGAGAGAAAAAAGGTACCTTCTGACTAATATTCTTGCTGCAGCTTCCCCTGATGTAAATAGGGTTGAGGGCTGTCGTAGAAGGTGCATTGTGGTGTGCTGCTGGTGCCAAGCAGCAGCTCATATAGCATTGTGGTGTGGTGCAGTGTGGTGTTTTGTGGAGTTCGTATTTGTTTTCGTCTTTTCTCTTACACAGTTCTCCTGCACATTCGAGGAAAAAAAATTCTTCCAGAAGATACCTACCAGACCATATAGCATCTAGCCAAATGGAGTCTGTAATAATCTTTACATCTTTCAATGACAGGAAGCCAGTTAGGCTATACCCACTCACCAATCTGAAGGCAGAAAAACAACTTATTCCTACAACACTAACTTTTACCACTACTAGTCTACTACGTTATACATCTTCTATCTGCTATTATTTACAGTTGAACTCAAAAGGTATAATGACTAACCAAATTATATATAGACACAAAACACTAGTCATCTGGTGATTTCAAAAAGATGTCCGTGATTTCCATTGCTGTATCGCCGCATGCAACGAATGGTTGGGAATTATGGATAGATGTGGAAGCCTCTGATTGGTGACCGGGGATACCTTGTGTTTCTTGAGCCAAGCTTTAATTGCCCTGTGCTCATAGGTGTGGCCATCAGCAGCAACATAAGGATCATCCATCACCTCCTGCATAAAAAGTTCAAAACTCCCCCGTTTATCTAGAGCAAGAAATGGTACTGTGCGGTGAAGTACGGAACTATTTTTTACCTGCAATATAGGGCAGATGAAGTGGCTTGGCGCAACAATGTTTTCAAGCTTCAGAGAAGCAGTTACCCTGCTCAGGATATTTTCCAGCTCTGGAAGCACCTCCAACTCAAGATTAGGTCTGTCCCTGCATTTTAAGGCTGTACACCGCAACCCAAGTTTTGCCAGCATCTCTGCCTCAGCAATTGGCCAATCAGTTTGAGACTTGTCAAGAATATCAGGCAAAGTCCCCTTTTCAATCACCTCTTCTACGCTGCATACCAGCCCATGTGGACGTTTGCCGGTTAGTAGTTGAAGAATGATGATCCCCAATGCAAAAAGATCTGATTTTGGCCGAACTGTTCCTGTTAATTGGTACTCAGGGTCCATGTAAAACAGTGTGCCAGCGATGACAGTGTCTCTGTACTCTGTAAGCCCTTCAGGAACGAGGTCTGATATAAGCTTAGCGAAACCAACATCACCAATTTTGCTTACATAATTCTTGTCCAGCAAGATATTTCCAGGCTTTAGGTCACGATGGACGATAGGCTCCGGTTTCGTCCCATGCAAGAAAGCAAGCCCACAAGATACATCAAAGATAATTTGGAATCGCAGAAACCAATGGAGTGGTTGCCCCTTATTGTTGATAAGTTGGTCTTCTAGACTACCATTCTCCATATATTCGTACACAAGGCATCCGATTTCAGGACAAAAACCAAGCAGTAAAACCAAGTTGGGATGGTGAAGTTTGCCAAGAATCTCAACCTGAATAATATCACACAACAGATCAATGAATGAGTCCTTCATCCAAATATATATTGTGTAATTATTTTCCCTTTGTGATTATGGGGTATGGACAATAGATTGAAATTGAAGAAATGTAAAATATAAGAAAAAGTGTAGAAAGATCACCACCTGAAGTTTCAATAACTGAAAAAGTAATTACTGTCCTATGAGAAAATTACAAAAATATAGATAAATGTACCTCTCTTAAAAATTCATCAATCTTGTCACTGGAATCTTGCTGAATAACCTTGACAGCTACTTCAGTGTGATCAAGGGTACACCTGTATACATTCCCATAGCCTCCCTCACCGATCTTCTTTGCATCAGAAAAGTAATCTGTGGCAAGCTCTATTTCATGTCTGGAGTACCGCCTGCAACTTTTGCCTGTTGACAAAAGAGCATCCACAACCTTAACCTTCTCAGTAGACACCATGTTAGCTACAAATTCAGCCTTGTGTTTGGAATAGGCCTCGTGAGCAAATGATTCTTTTGCCATCTCAACTGCTCCAATTGCTTGTAAATGTTTCGTTTTCTCATCTGCAACAGCCTGTTTCAACTCTTCCTCTCTTTGTAGCGCGTCTTGCACCTTATTCACATCTTCACGGCACTCACCAGAAAGTATCTGAATCTGAAACATCAGAGATCAAAAGAGACAAAATGTAAAAACCTTATACCAAAGGGGTGAAATGCTAAATGAAAGACCAATGTACAGATGGTAGAAACCAACTCATGAGATTATTATCAACCTTCTAAAAAAGATGATATTTGAAATGTAATAAGAATGTGTTGTAGCGAAGACAGACAGCTCATGTTTCTAAGCCAAATGGTGTTCTCTTTCAAATTCTAACCTTTTCCTTAGCATGGGCGAGATTCTCACAAGCTCTGTCATACATCATCAAAGTATCTTTCAGCTCCTTTCTCAGTGTTGCTACTTCATCTACAGGTTGAGACTGCAAGTTAAGCTAGAAAACAAAGTCAGCATTGCAATATTGTAGACTACATATGGAAGCAAGCATTATTCAGAATATCATCAAGGCTGGAAAAACATCTCTGACCTCTTCGACTGAGCTTAAGGCAACATAACAAACTTCCTTACATTGGCCAATAGCATCAATATCTTTGTTCCCTTCTCTCCTTGGTGTCTTTCGACCTAAGCTTCCTAAGAGACCTCTTCTTTGACTTTCTGAACTTTTAACAGCATTCGAAGAAGTGCTAAAAGAACTGCAGACTTGAGACTGTGAGTCCGAGCTAGAATTTCCAGAATATTTCAGTATTCCATCATCAACCAGATTATTAAATGACTGTTTATCTTGCAACCAGTCCCTCTGTATTTGACTGAATGCTTTATGACTTATTGACTGGATCCTTACATTGTTTGACTCTGTAAAGAAATATATGTTTAAGACAATAGGATATCACCCAAAATGTAACAAAGACAAAAGTATTGAAAGAAAGCAAATTGGTCACACATACTGCGTGTACGAGCCAGATTTGCAAATTTTATATTTAATCTGCGCCGGGACACAACAAATACATTGCATGAACTAGGCATAGTTTTCAGAACCATAAAAGGCACATCTTGGAGCCGTAACATCCTGAAAAGGAATAGTAGGACCATTTATCAGCAATTGGCCAGATATCGATGTGGAAAAATTCAGAATATAAACAGAAAAAGTATGATTTTTTTCCTTATGCATTTAGAGTTGATATCGGGTTGAACCAACAAACATGGAAACGTTTCCCAATATTAACATAGTTAGGCAAGAAGAGTTGTCACAGAGTCATACAGAAAACGCTGAGCACAATACAGCATATACAGGGTTTAAACTGGAAAGAGAGTAGAGAGCTTCATGCTTTTCAATTTGATAGGAGTTGGTACAACTTAATGAACAGCTAATGGACAAAAAATAACTAAAGGTACACAGTACCGAGAAAGAGTCTAGCAGGCTACCACAAGCAACAAACCAGATCCACCAAACAGATTTGGCAGTTGAGACCCATACTGATTGCACCAAAATGTACAACAGAAAAAAGAAACCAGCTTCATCATAGAACTTATAAAAAACATTCACTATTTTGTCAGCAAAAATATTTTATGAGAGCTGAGCAAGGTAGCCTTTAGCAGGAATAAAAAATCTATAACAGAGGTTCATGAATTGTGTGCAAGGTGGCAAAATCATTTTTTGAGCTGACCCCAATCCTCGAAAAAGAGGATAACTGAGCCTTTTTGTGGCAAAATATTCCAAATGGAGCCTTTTCCATGTCATTCACAAAGGTAGTCAACTAGAAATTCTCCACCAACTGCTCAATTGGGACGAAAAGCACATATCAGTTGTACTAGTACATCAATCGGTACCATCCCTGCTGCTGCTACTCTTGCCAAGGCACAATAGGTTAGCTGTATCATATTATATTAAAAAACATAATAAACAAGCTTAAAAGAGGTTTGGTCTTCATCAAAGTTAGAAGACCAATCACAACGGACATGCATTAGACCTGATCATCTGTTGGGTCGGGTCGGGTTCGAGTCGGGTCATGTTCGGCCTGTTGCTTTTTTCCTTCGGCCCGTGCACGACCCGACCCGACCATCGGGCCGGATTTTTCAGCCTGAGCCCGACCCGTCACATGGTTGGGTCGGGTCGGGTTCGGGTTGGGTCGGGTTTTTATGTGTAATTTTCGGGTTGGGTCGGGTTTTTTGGGGTTTCGGGTCAAAAATTTTGGCCCGTACCCGACCCGACTTTTATGTCGGGTCAAAAAATTTGGCCCGAGCCCGGCCCATACATTCATCGGGTCGGGTCAGGTCGGGTTGGGTTTTTTCCGGGCGGGTCGGGTCGGGTTGGTCGGGTCGGGCGGCCCATGATCAGGTCTAACATGCATGCACCTATCATATTTTTACCAGGCAAATGCGTAGGCACATCTCGCTATCTCAAAAGGTATTTTCCTTTTTGCTCCCCAGCCAGTTTGTTCTCCTTTTTAAGTTCCAGCCAAAAGGCTACACAGGTGACAATAATCCCCCTGATCCCTATCACATAGCTTTTGGCCTGTGTGTTCTCAAAAGCAAACTCAAGTCTTTAGAAGAGAATTCCAGAAAAAAATAACAAAGTCAGAGCCCTGACCTCTTGAATGAGATACACTTTCGGAGGCAAAGTTAGTCCTATTGTATTCCACTATTAGGTGCAAAACATAAACAGCCAAACAGGTGAAAATGTGAAATAGAGGTTCAGTTTCCAGACAAAAAGCTGTGTTCATTCATCTACCACCCTTTCGCAAGCCAAATGGTTAGCATGCCAGAACGAGGCACATCTCAGAAGGGACAAGGACACTATTTTCCGGTCCGTGTCCTGTCTCCTCTAATTTTCATTCCAGAAAGAGTCCAATCAAGTACCAACAGTGCCCAAAAGTGAAATTCAAACCACCATCTGTATGAGGGGGAGAAAAGGTTCTCAGAATTAAATCCTCACCTCCGAAGCCAGGTGAGGGAGGCGTTCCCGAGCACGAGACTGCGGACGCCGGACTCCGCCGCGTAGCTCACCAGCGCCTCCGCGACGCTGTCCCCTTCCAGAACCACCGTCTCCACCTGCGCGCTCCGATTCGCAAGGCACGAGTCGGTCGATCAGACGGAGTTCGCATAGCAGAGAGACTAATCAATAGAAGCGGGGGGGTTTTATGGCTGCGCCGCCGGCAAGGAGGAGGAGGAGGAGGAGGAAGCACGGGGAGGACTCACGGTTCTGCGGGCGCAGAGGCGGCGGAAGGGGAGGAAGACCTCCTGCGCGCGCGCCCGGCGGTCCTGCGCGTATATCTCCACTACCTCCCGCTCCATCCTCTCCACCGGCACCCTCTCCCCCGCTTCGCCGCACCGAGGAAAGGAGAGACAGGCATCGCCGTCAGCTCGCTGCCGATTCCGGACCGAAATGGCAAGAGAAGAGAGAAGTGGGGGGCGAATCGATCCGAGGGGGAGGGAGGAGGCTCCTTGCTTACATGGAGACGGCACGAAGGAGACGGGCGGGATGACGTGGACGAGCGCGACGCGGCCGCCGTCGGGGACCATGCTGGCGGCGGCCCACCGCGCCGCGCGGCGGCTGCCGCGGCCGTCCCCGCGCACGGCCACCGCGACCTGGGGGGCCCCGCCCCCGCGGGCCGAGGCCGGCGAGGATGAGCCATCATCCATCCGCGCACGGCGGGTTACAGGAACGGCGGCGCTGGAGCAGCAGGAGGAGGCGGCGGCTGGCGGAGTCAACTCAGCTGCTGCTCCTGCGGCGGCGGGAGCTGCGGGGAAGCAGCGGCCGGGGCGGGCGGGTTCCTTCGGGAGCACGGGGCGGCCGTTGGGTTTATTGGTGGGTTCAGTTCTGCTGCGGCAGCAGTCGCTGCGACTGTGACTTCTCGATGCTGACGTGGAGGCTCGTGGGGGCGTCTACGGTGGGGCCCGGGGCGGGACCACAGGAGCCGCGTCGTGGCGGGGGAGTTTCCACGGGAGAATATGTAGTGGAAACCAGGTAGTAGATGGAAACCTAATGGAGAGGGGCCTAATCATAAAAAGTATCAAACAGTGCGGGCGTTAAATTGCAAAAGATACCTTGGAACTGTTTAGTTCATCTTGCACCGTAGAATCCTGATCCGATGGTCGAAGATGGTAGTTTTCAGGTTTCCATCTACTACCTGGTTTCCACTACATATAATCCCAGTTTCCACGGGGACGAGGAGATTGGAACGGAAGGTGGAGGTGGAACTGCTCAAGCGGATGTCGAGCTTTGACCTCGTTGGACGGTGGGGATTGCTCCGGGATGTTTCAACATCTTGCTCGGGTTTGGAGCAAAATTTTATAGGATTTGGATCTCGTTTCTTCCAATCCAGATGATCTCGAATCTCCTCTGTCATGTCGCCACCATTCATTTCAAATGCTGGAGGTATCTTCACTTTTCAAACTACATTACTACATACACTGGTCTTTGTAGATGACTTATTTGTAGGCACCCCTTGGAAAAAGGGTACTTGGACTGGGTTTCCTTCCCTTCTGCAATTCGTGCTAGGGGAGAGAGAGCATCATCGAAGATCTCAGGTACGCACTTTCTCACACCACGGATAGTCCAAAAGTGGGGTCAAAATGAGATACGGTTCTCATATTTGGAGTTGGAGATTGCTTTTGCAATTCGATTAGAAGGCTCACTAAAGATATTTTCTTCATTATGCTCTGAAGCATACAGATTTTTAATTTAAAATGCCGGCGAGAGAAAAGCAAAGCATTGCTTTGAAGGGGTGGGGGATAGAGACTGAAAAAAAATATAAGAATTCTGATTTTTTTTTTAGGGGGAAGGTGTCACTTGGTGCAGCGAGGGGGACACCTTCAAGATGCAGACGTCAGCATTTGATGGCATCAATGGCTACGGAGCAGGCAGAGGCAGAGTCACGGGAGAGGCAGAGTCGTGCGGAGGTAAACTCAACTTCGTTCTTTTATTGTGGTATAGATATATGGCTAATAGATAGATATGTAAGCAGTACATTTAGATAATCGAACCTCCCATCAGGTCAAGAGAGATAAGAAATATACTTAAAATTCCAACAAAACAATATTCTAGGAATCTGATCGCTGAGGGTTTGACCTTGACCTATGCCGTCTATAGTCTCTGCACTTGTACATCTCAGCGGCAGAATTTTTTTTCCAAATATGCAGGAGAAATGCGTGTCATCACACTAGAATAATAGAATTTTTTTTACGAGAGTAAAATAAAACTCAACGGCGCCGAGGGGCCCTCGAAACAACCGCCGTAACAAGGCAATCAAGAAGGCAAGAAGCGATCGGCACATCTATACAAAAGCCCGAAGGATATCACGTGCATCGGCCCTCTTTTCTAACATATTTCTTCTTCCAAGTAGCAAGCGATCGGCACCTGCAGCACATGCCAATTGATAGCACATAGCAGTCGCAATCGTAAAGTCGTGCCAAAGCTCTGCATTGGTGAAAGAGAACGAATATTACAGGGCCGTAGACTTGACGTTAAAGCCAAACCTTGCAGTATGTTTAGTAAGTCATGGGAAAACGTATGGGAATTATGCATGGGTGGGAGTTGAGAGAGAGAATTCATGTGGGGGTTAGACCTTAGTCCTAAACTCTTGTTTTAGCTTGTGATGAGAAGTTGAAGATAATATTTTTAGCTTTTGTTTGGTTCATGGATTTTGGATTAGGAAATTGTATCTTAAGTTAAGATGAATTGTTGTGATGTCTCGATTTTCCACTTAAAGCACAATTTCCATCCAAGTACCATCTTCTCCACTGGTAATAAGTCCTCGGTAGGAGTTGACCCTCTCTACGGACTTTCTCCACCCGCAAAAACTGTTTTTCCCACCAAACAAATTTTAAAGTTTTATCTCTAAACTCACATTCCCTTCCACCAATTACTCCTGATCAAACAAGTCGTTAGGGCAAGTACATTAGAGTCGTCTAATAGGCGATCCCATGCAATGACACGTCATCCTAAGACGACTGAACAGATGACCTCTACAGTAAGTTATCGTTTTTGTTATCTCGTAGTAGTACCATATCCCTTAATTTGTGGAATGAAAAAAAATATTATAAGTAGTAGAACAACAACAACAACTTATACAATGGTGAATAAGCAGTCTCGTAGTCCTTAAATTTAGCCTACGAGACCGTTGTTTCGCCAAGCAACCATCTCGTTCTCTCTTCTTCCCTCTCTTCTCTACATCATCAAAATTCTATATGGATTTGTATAAGACGACCTACGAGACCGCTAACGTGTAGCAATATCCTTGCGCTTAGGATTCTGTAGTTCGTAGTTAGTGGACCCCGTTTGCAAGAGTTCTCTCTTCTCGATTGGAGAGTGCTAGATTATTTCTCTGAAACAAAGAAAAACACGACGCATGAAGACCAAGCAGCAGTACATGACAATTTGACATATGTGTAATGTAACGTCCTTTCGTCATCAGTAATCTATTTTCCCTCGAGGCTTCCTAGCATTTTCGTCTCGTCACCCGCAAAATGCCAGGGAGTTCCAGCGCTACTACGCGTGACTAGACGACGAAGGCGCGCTAGCGAGGGAGACAACGACGGCAATCTATCAAAGAAGAGAATCGTACGATGCGGCACATGATGCAGCGCCGGTAGTGATCCTATTCTATTTTCAGTCAAAGAAAGAAGTGTTGAACGCCTGAAATCCAGAGGCCGGCATGCACTCGGCACTGTACTGGCAGCCTACTAGAAGGTCACTCCAAGGAGCCGAGGTCAACGCCTCGTCAACCGGTTTCAGGACACGAGCGGCAGAAGGCCCACGCGGTTTCCCGGAGCATGCTCCGGGGAGAAGACAAACATTAACTTAACTGGTCAACGGAGATGGCATCGGCCGCCAGAATCTGGCAGACCGCAGCGGTCTCGGTTCGGACTTCGGAGGCTCCTCTCCTGCCTCGCTCCTCACGTGTCAGGACAGAGTGATAGAGTAAGGGTCTCGTTTAAATCGCTCGTAAAGTTTTTGAAATGGAATCTAAATCCGTGTAAAATTTTTAAAATAAATTTTTTTCACGTGTGAAGTATTAAATATAGACTAATTAAAAAATTAATTGTAGATTCCATCCAAGACGAATCTAACGAGCCTAATTAGACCGCCATTAGCATATGTTTACTGTAGCAATTTATTGTCTAATTACGGTCTAATTAGGTTCATTAGATTCGTCTCGCGATTTACAGTCCATTTGTGTAATGTGATCTCTTTTTTAACTACATTTAATATATCATGCATGTGTCCAAATATTGATGTGTAAAAATTTTAACGGCGAACTGAACGCGCCAAACTTTATCAACCACATAATGGAATGCACGGGACGATCAGACGAGCGTGACAGGATGGAATGGAGACTCGGGAGAGGACCAACCGTGACACAAGTAGTGTAGGTTTCTCGCACGACACGATAACCATGAGTGATGTCCGTTTGGACGAATGATCATCAGCATATTTTCAAAACAAAAAATGATCATCAGCAGACTGCAGTACTGAGAGTCCATTTTACATGAAAGAGGTGACCTCTGGTGTGCTCATTCTACAGGTGAGATGATGTGCTGCAAAGGTAGTCTACAGCTTCTGCCAAGTCTACTTCTTGAGAAAATAAAAAACCCAACGTGTCTGGCGTTTTCGGCACAATATTTCCTTTTTCCTGCATAATTATCTGAATGCTTCTTAGCTCGTGCTACTGCCGACATGTGCTGCCTTTTGCCACGGAGAACACGTTCACTGGCTTGCGCCGTTTCAGATGTTGCCCTTTGGGTTCGGGTTCAAGCATTCGTTTAGTGGCAGTGGATGATTGCAGCCGTGCTGCTCTTTTGGCAAAGTTGGGTTGCAGCTTTGCGAGTATAAGTGCGAGTTCGCTATGGTTCGGATGTTTAATTCAAGCTTAATGCTTTACTAATCAGTTCATGCCTGGTTTTCCTGCGCCGTGCTTTTGACATCCTATAAATAACTGAATGAACAGCACTTATCTAGAACTAATACCTGTCAAGTTCGTGACATATTCTCAGTTTCTGGCCTTCATTGGCCGAGAGATGCCTTCAGTCTCTGGACTTCAGCTAAGAGGGAGGAGTTCATCTCACAAGCATCCTTCAAGATTTCAAATCGCTGGTCAAGCTCATTACTACTGCGCTCGGGATCCTGTGCGATGCCTTGCAGAACGAAGCTCTTCAGCATAGCCTGTTGAACAGGATACTCCAAACAATGAGAATTGGGGACATGATTAAACAAACATGGAGGGAATTGCCGCGTGACGAGTGCTTGCAAGAAACCTGAGCAGACACTTACCTCATGATGCCGCTTCTGTGCGTAGCACCGGAGAAGCAATTTGACCACCTTGTACCGCAGCGTTTTGCTAGAAGCGCTGCACTGGAAGACAAAGCCAGAGAGGTGGTGCTTCACTAATGTGTAGGCCATGGAATCACGCTGTGCAGCTTTGTCAAGGACACCAGATGTCCATGATTTGGCATAAGATTCCAAAATCTTTTCATCATCCTGAAAGATAATGTAAAGCGTATGGAGCAGTGAGACCACCATTTTTTTCTTATTAGGGAAGCAGCCAACAGCAAGAAAATAAGAATAATCAAACATAATGACGGCATGCAATTCATATGTATAGGAAGCAAATAAATCGTCTCCAAAATAGGATACATTGCATATTCTAGACTGTGCAACACAGACAAACATATTACCTCAAAATGAATTCATAATAGATTCATAATTCACAAGTTTACTGTATTGAAAGGTCATCCGGAAAGGAAATCATACCTCAAGAGGCTCCAAGTAACCTTCCATGTTGCCAATGCATTTATCCAGTGGTGGTAACAGCTCGAGCACATATGCATTAGACAATGCATTCCATGCTGCAAGACGTACTGCCGGCTCAACCATTCTATGCAGATAAATGGCCACTTGCCGACCAAAAATAGCATCTCCATATGAGACAGCTGCAAATTGCTCAACAAGGCTCTCGACAAAAGTAGTATAGCTTCCATGAATTTTCTCATGGAATCTTAGGATTTCAAGCCTACTGATCTCTTTTCCTTCCTCTAAATTAGCCATTCCGACATTATCATCTTCCTTTACAGAGTGAGATATATAGTACTTCTGGCATACGATGTCAAGATGCTGGCCATACAATTCCTGTAAAGCATGGAAAATATCCCTGCTTCTGTCTTCTTGTAGCAAATCCATGCTAGAGCGGATAGAGACAGAAAGTGCATGCATTTTCCAGATGACAGGAGCATGAAGGCATGGGGCAGCTGAAATGGCTTCCAAACCAAATAGAAATATAAGACCAGCCCTTGAGACATCAAGAATATAGTTGGCTGATGTCGATAGGATGCCTTTTGGATCATCAATGCAGCAGATTGCACTTAGAATCCAATGTACAGGAAGAGGCAGTCTCTGATGCGCCCACTCTACCACTAATGTGCTGCGAGGTTCATTCACAGCTTCTGTTAACTCTGTTTCTTCTTGAATTGTCTCCAATGTCTCTGGTATTTTTGGTACATTGGTGCTGTTGTTATTTCCTGCATACTTATCTGAATGCTTCTTCTTGATGGACAACCATCTGGATCTAAAATGTGAATTCAGCACACTGCTGAAAAGCAGATATTCATCTTCAGTTATGTCCCACTCAAAAGGTTTTGCTAATGCCATGTGAGAGGCAAATTTATGTATAGATGATTTCAGATACTTCAGAATTGATGGTCCAAAGAGGATGTCAAAGGCTTTCTCCATCATAGAGATCTGTCCTGGTCCTGCAATCAATGACACCCTGAGTGAAGAACTGATTCTATCTGAAGCTGTGACAGCTGTGTTGGTCACATTATCTGAGTTTACTCCGTTATTGAGAGTGACAGGACCTCCTGGTGCTGAAGAGAAATTTTTGAACAATTCTAGGACCAACTGTGAATCTAGTTGTGCAAGCAGGCATTTAAGAGACCAAAACCCTCCACCACATGCCCCCCAGCCAAACCCAACACCAGGAGCTGGTCCTCCTCTACCAAACACCTCTATGTTCTGTAATATGGACCACTGCGAGGAAATCATTGGCAAGAGCGAAGTTAGCAAGTGTAATAGGTCATCATGCCATAAACTGGAGATGCCTTCTCCTAGTAGCTTGCCAGCTGCCCCAGTTTTAGATTCATTGAGATGCTCTGAACAACTTTTTGTGGCTCCCTGAATCACTCTGTCAACAGACCAGGATAGCTGCATCAATCTTTGAAGGCAACTTATGGAAGACAATGACACATCAACATTACCATGGCATCTCATATAACAAAGTCCCTGCACCAATGACGTGCTGCAGAAAGTCTGATGATCCAGATTTCCAAAAGCAACAGTGCCAGAGATGCTGAAAAATCCATTACCAATTATGCCCAGGCCAATTTTAGGGACAAAATCAGGTATCCAAGGCAAGCTATAACTTTTACCATCATAAGTGGCATCCGCTGATATTCTTTCTAGTATTGAATTAAGCATGCCCAGCACAGAAGCAATCACCAAAATCAAGTAGCTTACCTCTAGCATGTGCTTTGTATTCCTATTCTGACTGCTAATAAGTGAACATACATAAGGAATATCATTCAGACGTAACCAAGATAGCGCTAGGTCTACCATTGGGACTACATGGCTCCAAGACCATATCTCCATGTATCTGGAAGCAGAAACTGCCACATCTTGCTTGGCAAGCTGCTCCACTGAATGAAGAAGTGGTAACCTTTGCGCCAGAGCCCCTAAGACAATATATGACTCTCTAGCAACAGAACTAAACTCAACGAGAACATTGTGTTCACTTAGTTTCTTATTCGGAGGACTGAGCCACAGGCATAGAACAGGAAACAAATCTGCAAAGTGTGTTACGCAAAACCCATAAGAGATACAGCTTCTCCAAAACCGCAGCTGCTCAACCATCATTGCTGAACTAAGTTTGCACTGTTCCTTTCCAGACCTTACCCAATCCTCAAGAGTACCAGCTTTTCTGTACCAATGCCACATTGCCTGCTGAAAAACTCCACGGTTCACAAAATTCAAGCATGTTTGCCTGTTGTATTTGGACAAAACCTAAGAAAAAGAAAGAAATGACTTCAGATGCTACAAAAAATTCCTGTTCGGCAGAAAAAAAAAAGCAATAACAGAAAACAGAGAGTACAACACATCTTTTGGAGTATATGATTCAACTTGTAGAGTTGCAGTAACTTTTAAGATGCTTATATCTTTCATTATATAATACTGAAATAATTGAAGCGAATATATACGCCATAAAATATGAAAACACACCAATTAGTATACGTGAATCATAGATTGTCAAAGGAGGTGTGAATGGACAAGAAGCAAGCAATATGCATGCCTAAAAATGAATACATTCGAGAACCAACCACACCATGTTAGTATGTGACAATTGATATGGAGCTATGAGCTATCATGCATTTGCATACAAAGAGAATTGTTTGAGCTCAACTAAAAATTCAGAAGAATGCCATGCGTTACTGGAAAAATGATAGCCAGATCAAGAGATCAGTAAAGTAAGCACTAACAATAATCTGCATCTACAGGAGCTATTAAGCATCAAGCCATCAACATAAGTGTGCAATATGTCAATCAAAGATGACAGCTATCTATCATGTTAACTCTGTAACACAGGATTGTCAAAAGAACTTACCTTCAAGAGAGTAACCCCTTTGATCTGTGAGGCGCGAATTTCCATTGATCCTTGCTTTGACAACAGCTTAGTAACACTTTGGATAAGCCTTGGACAATTCAAGATTGCATCAGCAGACTGTGGGGAGTGCCTAGCTAGTGCCACAAGAATGGAAACAAGATAATCTTCCAAAACAGGAGGTGGGTCCATCTGAATGAAAAAGAAAAAGGTTAAATTTAAGGTCCTTAATGATATCACTTTTTCAAAGAATGGGAAGTACTAAATGAGTCGATTTGACATTAGCTGATACAATGATTGCTACACAAATGATGTATGTGACATGCATCGTCATCACTACAAACCAAACAGCTCCATTCAACCAAATACCATGGGATAGAACAGAAACCAGGAAACACATTTTATATTCAGATGTTGGATAAAAGCGCATAATAAATAATGGCTTTTTTTGGGAAATGGCAGAAGCCTGCCCATCAATTAAGCGAAACAGAAATGCACAAGACCATCCCTCAAAACGAGGCAAACGACAGCACCAAAGCTTTACTCAGGGGAATAATGATAATGAAATGAGTAATTGACACCTAGCACCAGAATATGCTCCAAAGCATCCAAAGAATAGTGCAAAAAAATCCAAAACCTGAACATAACTAGTCTTATTATACATCTGTTAGAAACGAAAAATTGCCATAGTGTGACCAGGGCAAATAGTGCTACTGGACACCAATCTGCCGGAAATTAGTGAGAACCAGGTGCTACAATCCAAGCAGTAAGAAGGTATTCCACTGCTATTTTAACAGAACATATATCGCACAAGAAAGCGCAAAGCTCAAAGAAGCTTGCCCATGCTTGTAGTATTAGTATTATAAAGAAGCAACATCAAGTATAAAAAAACAAAAGCTGACCTCCAAAAGAAAACATATTCGTGGAAGTATTCCCATCCTAATAAAACCAGCAGCAACATCTTGTCCAGACACAACAACATCATCCTGAATGGTATGCTTCTCATCACCTTCGTCCTCATCATTATCACCATATTGTAGGAGTATATTCGATGGTTTAGTGTTATATTTCCAAAAACCTCCTTCAAGAAAGCCTCCATCTAGATCAGGTTTGCTACGAAACACAGGAGCTGTGCAGATATCTTTCCCGTGATCTACTACTCTCTGCAGCAGAAGGTTGACCAAATGAGAGTATGAGACTCGAACCAGTAACAGAAATAGACTCAAACAGAACAAAAAGAAGTAAAAGTTACCTCTGAAGATTCAAAATATGATTCGTTGAACTCAAAGCTCAGCATAGCATTAATTACTTTAGCACAACTCAAAACTACAGAATCATGGTTATCATCCAACGCCATCCTGTAGTTGCTTCAGTTAGTAACTGATAAGTACAATGAAAAATAGGAAAGAAAAACAATTCGCATCACAAGATCCCCAATAGCTGCCTTTGGCTCAAACCAAACCAATGCAAAGATGCCATTAGAATACAAGGTAGTTGCATAAGCACACTTGCAAATGTGCCCCAAACGCCTAATTCTGTAGGCCGTGGATAAATCTGCAGCCTCATGAAGCACAAGCACACAGATTCTCGTAAGGCACAACACCTGTGCGCATTAAAGTGGACACAAGGATTTTGTAGAGAGATAGAATTGGGAGGCAATTGGCCACACCTCAATAGGAGGGGGCGCCTTCTATTATATAGGGCCGGCTGGCCTTGCTTTACAAGGCAAGGGTGATTCCCTTGATTTACATCTACTAAATATAGTAACTAATCCCTAATTTACATCTGCTAAGTATAGCAACAAATGCCGCAGCATATGGTAAGGGGCTGCGGCATATTCTATTGCCTAACACCCGCCCGCAGTTGCAGCGGGAGGCTCCCGGACGCAAAGACTGGATCGAAATTCTCGAAAGAGTGCTGTCGGAAGCCCTTTAGTCATGATGTCGGCGAACTGGTGAGAGGAGGGCACATGGAGAACCCGAATCTCACCGAGGGCCACCTTTTCGCGGATGAAGTGAATGTCGATCTCAATGTGCTTCGTTCGCTTGTGATGGACGGGGTTGGCTGTCATGTAGACGGCGCTGACGTTGTCGCAGAAGACAACGGTGGCGGAGGGCAGCCGGATGTGGAGCTCCTGGAGTAACTGTCGAAGCCAGCAGCACTCAGCCACAACGTGAACCACGGCCCGATACTCTGCCTCGGCGCTGGAGCGGGACACCGTGATCTGGCGCTTGGAGGACCAAGAAACCAGATTGTCACCGAGATAGACGCAGAAGCCGGAGGTGGATCGTCGAGAGTCTGGACAGCCTGCCCAGTCAGCGTCAGAGTAGGCAGTCAGCTTGTCGACAGACCCGATGCCAATGTGAAGGCCCGAGGAGAGAGTCCCCTGTACGAAGCGTAGGATGCGCTTGATGAGCGCACGATGAGGCTCGCGCGGGGCGTGCATGAAGAGGCACACCTGTTGAATAGCATATGCCAGATCAGGACGAGTCAGGGTTAGGTACTGGAGAGCCCCCGCCAAGCTCCTGTACTCAGATGCGTCCTTCTCTGACAGTAGATCCCCGTCGGCCGCGGATAGCTTGGCGTGAGTGTCAACAGGTGTCGTGGTCGGATGACACTCAGCCATGCCCGCGCGCTGAAGAAGCTCGACAGCGTACTGTCGCTGGGAGAGGAAGAGGCCATCTGAGGAGCGTGTGACAGTGATGCCGAGGAAGTGGTGAAGAGCGCCAAGATCCGTCATGGCGAACTCGGAGTTCAGCCGAGCCATAATGCGCTGAAGAAGAGCCGAGGACGAGGCGGTGAGAACGATGTCGTCGACGTACAGTAGTAGGTAGGAGAGGCTCGTCCCCTCTCGTAGAATGAAAAGGGACGTGTCAGAGGCGGAGGTGACGAAGCCGAGCTGCCGGATGAAGGTGGCGAAGCGCTGGTACCAGGCCCGCGGAGCCTGCTTCAGTCCATACAAGGACTTCTGCAGACGGCAGACGTAGTCTGGGGCGCCAGGGTCGACAAATCCTGGCGGCTGCTGGCAGTAGACGGTCTCCTCGAGGTGGCCGTGAAGAAAAGCGTTCTTCACGTCCAGCTGATGAATCGGCCAGGTGCGGGACGCGGCGATGCTAAGTACAGACCGAATGGTGGCCGGTTTGACAACCGGGCTGAAGGTCTCGTCGTAGTCGACGCCCTCACGCTGGGAGAAGCCTCGGACAACCCAGCGAGCCTTGTGGCGGGCGAGGGACCCATTGGCATGGAACTTGTGCCGGAAGATCCACTTCCCCGTCACGACGTTGGCGCCAGGGGGCCGCGGAACGAGCTGCCAGGTGTTGTTGTCGACGAGGGCCTGGTACTCATCCATCATCGCGGCACGCCAGTTGGCGTCGGCCAGCGCGTTGCGGTAGTTCGCCGGAATCGGCGATGGGGAGGATGACGTTGTGGCCGCCAGCCCTTCATAGTTGACGCGAGGGATGGCACCCGTCATGGTGCGGGTGACAGGCGGCGGCGGTGGCGGAGGCGGAGCAGGAGATGCCGCCGGTGCTGGTAAGGGCGCCGCAGGTGGTGCCGGGGCGTCAGGAGCCGCAGGGGCTGCTGGGGCAGCGGCCGGCTCGGACGTAGTCGTCGTACGGGAGCGGCGGACGTAGACCCTTGGGAAGGGAACCACGTTGGGTCCAGGCGGGGGCACGTGACCACGCCCGCCCGGTGGCGAAGAAGGCGATGCCGCAACGTCTGAGGGCGGCTGCTCCACAGGCGTCGAGGAGAGAGTCCCACCTGCAACAACAGTAGGGCAAGGCACCGAAACCATATCGTCGTTGAGGAGGAAGTTGAGGGAAGCGGGGGAGGAGGTGTCTAAGGTGGCTGCAAAGGGAAAAGTGGTTTCGTCAAATATGACATGGCGAGAGATGATGATGCGACGGGTCGATAGGTCGAGGCAGCGGTAACCTTTGTGCGAGGGGGGATATCCGAGGAAGACGCATGCTGTGGAGCGAGGGGCGAGCTTATGTTTGGAGGTTGCTTGCATGTTGGGGTAACAGAGGCACCCAAAAACACGCAGATGACTATAGGTTGGCGGCTGGTTATGCAGTCGAGTGTAGGGAATTTCATGCTGAATGGAGGAGGATGGGCGCCTATTATGAAGGTAGCAGGCTGTTAGGAGCCCCTCGGCCCAATATGTGGGCGGCAGGGAGGCATGAAGGAGTATAGTACGAATGGAATTGTTGAGTGTGCGGATGATGCGTTCGGCTTTGCCATTTTGTGGTGATGTGTAGGGGCAGGAGAGGCGGAGATGAGTGCCTTGAGCAGCGAGGAATTTGGTTGAGGCGGTGTTGATGAATTCAGTGCCGTTATCGGCCTGAACACATTTTAGGGGAAGACTGAATTGTGTTTTGGCAAGTGCAGCAAGCTCGACTACGTGTTGGTGGACCTCAGATTTTTTTCGGAGCGGAAAAACCCAACAGTAGTGACTATAATCATCCAAACATACCAAGTAATATGAAAAACCAGACAGACTGTTCACGGGGGAAGTCCATACATCACAGTGAACAAGTTCAAAGGGTGCATGAGTTATGGAATGCGAGGAACTGAAGGGTAGACGTGTATGCTTGCCTAACTGACATTAGTGACATAGGGAGCGGTCCACTTTATGACAGGAAACAGCATGAATTTTATTGAGATGATCTAATGCGGCAGGGGCTGGATGGCCGAGACGTTGATGCCACAGTGTCGACGAGGCAGCCAAGAGAGCATGAGATGGGGCGACAGGTGTGCCGGCAGGCATGGTGTATAGGTCCCCGTCGCTGTTACAGCGGAGAATCATGCGTCCCGTCCTAAGATCCTTAACAGAAAAACCATGTGCGTCAAATTCAAAGGAACAACTATTGTCGCGAGTGAACTGACGGACAGATAACAGGTTGCGGACTATGGATGGTGCGACAAAAATATTGTTAAGAGCGAAATTTGTTGTAGGTGTAGGAAGGACGGAATGACCTCTAGACGTAACAGGAATGCTAGTGCCATTACCTACTGTTATTGAGGAGATGGAGGGGGGGAGGCGTTGGGTAAGCATACCATCCGAGGACGTCATGAGCGTGGATGCGCCGGAGTCAACGACCCAGGGTGAGTTGCCCTGCAGTTGCATATTCTGCAGAGCAGCAATGAGGCCGGCTGCATCCCAGGTGCTGGTGGAGGTGTTGGAGCCGCCGGAGGACGCCTGGAGCAGAGCGAAGGCGGTGTGGGCCTGCGGGGAAGGCCCGAGGATGCTCTGGTTGCGCCCAGCCTGGGCACCAGGACCTCCAGGGGCGCCAAGACTTCCTTGGCGGCGCTGTCCAGGAGGGGTGACGCGCTCTCCAGGGGCCACACGTTCGCCGGTCCAGGGATTGAAGCTCCAGGGAACGCGTTTGTTGGTGCTGGTGCTGCCGGAGGTGTTGGAGAAGCCGCCGTAGGAGTTTGGGAAGGGCTGCTGGCCGCCCTTCTTGGTGTTAGGCCGCCTGCCGCCCTGCTGCTGCTACTGGTTACCGCCCTGCTGCTGCCGCTGGTTACCACCAGGAGGGGAGGCAGCAGCCAGGAGGGCGGTGGTGGCGCACTTTCTGCTCGTTGTGCAGACGCAGTTCTTTGAGAAGGAGCTGGTGCCGGGCGTCGGCGAAGGTGAGGGGCTGCTTTCCGGCGATGGTGTCGGCGACGGTGGAGTAGACCTCGTTGAGCCCGCGCAGCAGATTGAGGACGAGGTTGGGCTCAGAGACGGGCTGCCCGACGTCGCGCAGTTCGTCGGCCTTCTCCTTCAGGCGAACGCAGTAGGTGTCAATGGACAGGTCCCCCTGAGTCATCGAGTGGAATTCGTGATTCAGGAAGATGGTGCGAGGGGCTTTGTTCACCTGGAACACAGCGCTGATGGCTGTCCAAAGGGCGCTCGCCGTCTGCGTGCTGTCGGTCATGGCGAGGTTGAGGACGGCGTCGGAGACGGTGCTGTACATCCATCCGCGGACGCAGAAGTCAGCCTGCGTCCAGGCCTCGTCGGTGGAACGCGAGGTGAAGGCGGTGGCGAGATGATGCAGCAGCCCGAATTTCCCACACGTGGCCTGGAACGCCGTTGACCACTTGGTGAAGTTGGAGGGCTGCAACTCAAGGGTCATGGGGACGTGGAGCTTGATGTTGATGGTGGCGAAGGGGCAGATGGCGGGGGCAGAGTCGGCCCCTAGGACGCCGCTGGTGGCAGAGGAGATGGCTGCGGTGGTGTCCATGGCAGGGGGGTGGGGGGGGCGCAGGAGGGCTGGGCAGAAGGTGGAGAGGGGCCGGGAGATCAGATCGAGACCCGGACTGCTGATACCATGTAGAGAGATAGAATTGGGAGGAAATTGGCCACACCTCAATAGGAGGGGGCGCCTTCTATTATATAGGGCCGGCTGGCCTTGCTTTACAAGGCAAGGGTGATTCCCTTGATTTACATCTACTAAATATAGTAACTAATCCCTGATTTACATCTGCTAAGTATAGCAACAAATGCCGCAGCATATGGTAAGGGGCTGCGGCATATTCTATTGCCTAACAGATTTGACCCATTGTAAGTGAGGTCCACCCCAAGTCTTCATCACCCCTCTGTTCTCTAAAGTGCATTTGCGTGCTACGTGAATGCACCTGTGGTAACTAATATGAAACACAAGATAGGTCGTACCTCCCTAGAATATAGTTTGACCAATAAAGCAATTCCTAAGAAGAAAGGGTAATTTGATGAAGCATTAGTATTATAAGGAATACTTCACATATACATGTACTGATGATTGGTAGCTAATATATGAGATGGCTTTATGCTACAAATTCTTATTTCTCATCCTCTACCATGACTATAAGATGAAGCCCAATTGCTGAAGGGTACTTTTTCAAACTTTGATGCCACTTGCCACCTTTGAAATACCAAGCTAAAGGACTATGCAAATCTGAGAGGTTAATTACAATATTTTACAACTGATCAAACTATTTAATATATTCCAGATATGATTGTCTTCATTGTTAAACTAAAAGTCTCTGTATCATATGCAGATGCAAATCTAAATCCATAATAATATTCCCTCTATCTGTCTGATAATATAAGTTCAAGCGCAACAGGTGCACATAACAAGGAAGCAGTGATTCCAAGAAATAGCATAAATTCATGTAAATGGCATAGTACAAACACTCAAAAGTCAAATCATTTCTACAGCATGTTAGTAATAGATAGGGGGAGAGTCAAAACAATGCAATAATTCCACACTATATTTCCTCAATGCAATTAAATTGTCAAGCGATAGCTCCCACAAAAATGGGCTCACATTGTTAACAAAGAGAGTAGTTAAGAAAGGATATGTTACCTTAGAGAGAGTACCAACTCCGGTTCAGGCCCAAGGGCATATGCCCAAACTGATTGCCAATCATGAAATTTGTCATTAAAGTCCATTTCTTTAACATTATCAAGTAGATCCATTTTATGCAGGCTCTGCAATGCCCTATTCAAAATAGAAGCAAGAAGCTGCAGTGCAAGCACACGCTGGCCAGGAACCTATAAGTTGAGGAATCTCAATTATATCACATGTGGAGATATTGCAAGTATTTTTTTTAATCAGACTTGAACAGATCATGTAAACATATGAAACTATTCTTTGCAACCTGAGGTAGTGACAATTACTGCTACCCTTGTCACATCATCCCTAACCCACCAAACATTAATATAGAAGTGCACAGATTAGCACATTGAACTTGAACCCAGTCACTTACAAGATAATTAGTTATTATTCTATATGAACCAATTTTTTGAAGAACTTAACTGCCTCACCTAGCACCTTTAGCATGTTATGATGTAACAAATCATGTAATGCATGGTACAATTTAAGTACTAAAGACCTTTTTTGCCTGAACATCGTATACTGGAAACTTGCAAATTGATAAATAACAAACTAACTACCAATACTTGAAAAAAGCAAGTAGAATATGCAATGCACAAGCAACAATGAACAATCCATGAACCCAAAAGGCAATGAATATTTCATACTGTGCTACAACTAGTGAACCTATTTGACATCATTAAAATAGGATAGCGAGTGGAAGTATCGCAACAATCACACTCTTAATTTTCTCAGTGGACAGGCATTTTGAAATGAACCTTCCAGTTAAACAGACAAAAAGTAGAATTGTAGAAAAGCAGTGGGTCTATAAAACAAACCATGCTCCTGGTAAGTGCCACTGCCTCATTGATTGTGTACCCAACAGCTGCGGGGTCTCCTTCTGTTCTAAGGAAATCACGCTCAGCTACGTTTTCTGCATGTGTCTTCTTGCCTGAAAATGGGAAAGATAGGCTATCATCTAAAGAATACCACCATGACAGAAGTTAATGTAACTCAAGAGAATGTACCATCTTGCTGCCCTTGAGAAGATTGGAACCCCAATACATCTCCATCCAATGTGAACCTACATGACCTGATCCGCTCCACCCTCTCACTCCATGCTTTCCAAGAGCGCCCACTATGTTCACCAGCCATCAACCAATCCCCTGGTGTAGCCCTTTTGGCCTTCTGTGGCCCTGAGTTTTCCGTACCTTTGTCCATACCCACACCCTTCGTGCCTCCAGATTTCTCCCTCCCCCACCGCCTCAGCACCTCCACCAATGCAGGGTTCATCTTATTTATGATATCTGCCTGTGCCTCCGCAATCTCCCCTGCAGACATCCCAGCCAACCTAGCCATGTTCTCTGCATTAATCTCTGCTTCCATCGATGACTCCCCGCCGTCCAGTTCCATTCTCTCTCCTTGCGATGCCGAATTCCTAACCTCACCTGGCTTCACCAATTCAACTCTCGATTCAGCCTGATTCATCGGCTTCTTGGACACCACATCAGAAACCGAAATTGCGGCACCTGGTCCTTCCCTGGCATTTCCACTGTCAATATGCATTGCGCCTCCCTCCAATTCTCTAACCCGTGCTGAAGCAGCACCCACACTCAAAGTCACAGCCCCAGCATCAATTTTCAGCTCGCTATGTTTCTTGGCCTGCGTCGGCTTCCCCTGCTGCCGCTTGGGGGGAGCGTCGCCAACAAACTCCCGCCACCGACTGAAATCCATCCCCTTCTTCTCCTTCCTCCTCACCGGGCCAGCCGCGGCGACCGCCACTTGCTGGTAATCCGTCTCGTCAGTGTCCATCTCGTCGTCCTCCTCCCCATCCCCATCCTTACCAGCATCCTTCGCCACGGGACCCCAGTGCTGCGAACCGGAAACAACAGTTGGTCAGTTGTGGAGTACGCAAGCAAAAAAACGAGGCAAATCGAAAGGGGGGTTTGGGGCCTAGGGTTTGGGAGGGGCAGCGGCTTACGGGGCCGTGGGAGCGGTGGCGGGCCACGGGGAAGGGGAGGACGGAGGGGCGCGGGGCGGAGGAAGGCGCGGCGGCGGTGAAGCCCTTCTCGACGATGGCGCCGACGAGGCGGGAGGGGGGCGCCGCCGCTGCGGCGGCAGCGGGGGTTGGCGCCGCGGGGTGGAAGGGCTCCTCCACGACCTTGCGGCGCGTCGGGTGGGCGCCGCCGGGCTGGTGCCGCCGCTTCGCCGGCGCGTCCATCGGGGAGGGGACGGGAGCGGAGCGCTGCGTGGTGCGGTGATCAGCTAGGAGGAGGGTTTAAGGGATTGATTTGTTTGGTTCGGTGGTGCTGTAATGCTGTTGGCGAGTCACGACTTCTGTCGCCCCGTCAAAGTGGCGAACTGCGAATCAAGAAGCATATCAAAAGTCTCTCTAAACCTCACTTTTTTTTAAATCATCATTTAGAGAGTCATTTGCATGAAAGTCGTTTTCTATATTTTTCCGTTTTCCAACAGCTTTTCTATATCTTTAGAAAACTATTTTCTTTTTCATATTTGGCTAGCGAGAAATCCGGAATTGAGAGTGGCTATGTTTGAATAACCAAATAAGAAGTCGTTGGAAGATATCTTTTTAATTAAAATCTCTAAAACTAGCAATTAGGAAGAATTTAGAGTCTTTTGAAGTTGCTCTAAGAGCATCTCCAAGAGTCTCTCTAAACCTCACTCTCTAAATCATCATTTAGAGAGTCATTTGCATAAAAATCGTTTTCTATATCTTTTTGTTTTCCAACAGTTTTTCTATATCTTGTGTGCACTCTGAAAAGTTATTCTCTTTTTTATATTTGGCTAGCGAGAAATCTGGAATAGAGAATGACTATGTTTGAATAAACAAATAAAGAAGTTATTGTATCTTTTTAATTAAAATCTCTAAAACTAGCAATTAGGAAGAATTTAGATAGTCTCTTGAAGTTGTTCTAAGGTCAAATCCAATTCGGTAAATTTTGAATTTTTTATCCTACCATATTTTTTTCTTAAAGATGGACGTGGTTCATCCATGGAGCGAACCTTTTTATGCGACCCATCGATCTATTATTCACAAATAGGGGCACCGTTGAAACCATTTGATATTAACTGCTTGACCCACTTGAACCAATGGATATGATAGGTCGATCCATATCCTTGCGGCGAGTTTTTTTCCACAAGCAGAGAACGAGAGGCGTGCTTGCTAGTTGCTACTCATTGCTTTAAGTTCCTGTAATCAAACGTTGGGCTTCAAGTACACTGCTAGTAAAGTTGCCCAACAACGACCTGACGGCCAGAACGACGAGGCCAAAAAGCTACCGGTTGAGCCCATTAACGCGAGTGTGCCAATGATGACATGGGTTACGAGTGCTGAGTACTGCGAGGTCGTCTACCTCCGCTAGCTTCTGCTGCCACGCGTTAGCAGCCTACATCCAACCCCACGGGCATGGCGGCGGACATCTCCCGCTAGCCGGGCATGACGGCGGACATGCTCCCGCTAGATGCCACCTCGGAGGAGAGCGTTGTGGACGCCATGCGCCGCATAGTGGTGCCGCACAGGCGCACCGAGTCACCGGTGAGCAGACCGAAATCAGGTACGCGGGCCCGCTGGGGTAGCTGCGCCAGCGCGGCCATGGACGTGAGCTTCCCCTGATCAGGATCGAACCACTCGAACCAATGGTTCTTCCGGTTTCGATCCGCCGACCCTACGCTGCTTTATGGGTCGGAGTAGGAGCCCATTAGGGTCGTTTATACGGATCGGTTCCACGGTCCGCTGGAGTGAACCGCACCATGCCATCAGAATTTTTTCTCAACAATGTTACTCTCTCCATTCCAAATTATAATTTATTTTAGCAAATCTAAATACATATCTTTTTATTGTCCACCTGCATAAACACCATGTCTAGATACATGTAAAAGACTATGTATCTAGATTTACAAAACGACCTACATCTCACAACGGAGAGAGTAGAAAAAATTTCAAATGAACAAGAACAACTTTATCAGTAGCGGGGTGTGATAAATTTTGAATTTTTTTTATCCCACCATGGTTGTTCTCAATCTAGTGTTTATGGTAAAGTCATGAAACTTTTTTAAAATAATGTTAGAAAAAATTTCAAATGAACAAGAAAAACTTGAACAAATTTGAACTGTGATTGCATTGCCCATATTTAATTTCCTTTATGCATCGTGTCAATATATAAAACTATGAAATTATTGGATATTGATTACTACTCCATCGTACACCATCTCCCACTCCAAATCATCAACCATGTGGCATTTCTCCACGCTCCACGCACCTGCACCTTGCCTCCACCCTTTATTAGGTGGCAATTATTTGTTTTAAGCTCCCTTATGATCTGTAGATATCCTTCGTGCTTCACTTCCTTGCTTACCTCCACTCAAACATCTTGTATTTGCATGCAGCCGCTCTAGTCCTTCAGTTCCCTTGCTCCAATGGTTAAAAATGCTCTAGATAGAAATGCTCTAGATTTTAACTCTTGGTTTCTAAAGACCAATGACGCACGAAGATACAATATTTATCAAAGTAGCAAATAGAATAACAAATATCACAAAATGCTAGAAACATCATCAACTGACGGCTTTGTAGTTGGGCATGTTGTATGGCAAATTCGAAATTGAATTGAAGCTAAAGAAAAAAAGTTGAGCTTTTAGTATCATTGTGTAATTTTGGTGTAGTCTAGGGTGTTCTATGGAATTCAGAGATGTATAAAGTGTTCTAAATCGTCACAACTCTAACAACCATTTTGAAAAAAACAATTCAGGTCAACCTTTTAGGCTGTCAGTTTCAGAAGAATCAGTGGTGGGTTAAAATGAGACCAATTCATCCAAAATTCAAACAATCACCGAAGGAAAGAACCCACAGACATCCCACCACGGAACATCCTGTCATTCCCTAATCCCTCCACCTGGAAAGTACGCCGCCCTCGCCTTTTCTCCCATATAAACAACCCATAAAATTATTCTGACCAAGGACCAAATCGCCAAACCGAACCCAAAAGCCGAAAGCCAAATCCAAAACAAATACCAAGACAGCGAGGAAAAGGGAAAAATTAGAAAAATCCCCGCATCCACGAACAAACAAACACCACCAAGCCGTGAGAAGAAAATGGAGGCATGAGCGCTAGCACCTCCTCGTCCTCCTCCGCCTCCACCTCCTCCGTCCTCGTCGATCCCCTCGAAGCCCCCGCGCCCCCGCGGCCCTCCTCGCCGGCGGGCTCGCCGGGTCCCGCGCTCCCCCTTCCCCTCCTCGGCTGCGGAAGGGGAGGGGAAGGTTGAGGTAGAGGGGAGCGGCAGCGGCAGCGACGATGCCGTCGCACGCGGATCTGGACCGCCAGATCTCGCAGCTGCGGGAGTGCAAGTTCCTGGCGGAGGCGGAGGTCAAGGCGCTCTGCGAGCAGGCCAAGGCGATCCTCATGGAGGAGTGGAACGTGCAGCCCGTGCGCTGCCCCGTCACCGTCTGCGGCGACATCCACGGCCAGTTCTACGACCTCATCGAGCTCTTCCGCATCGGCGGAGACGCGCCCGACACCAACTACCTCTTCATGGGCGACTACGTCGGTCAGTTCCCCCCCGCCTCTTCTAGCCTCCCACGACTCGTGCCTGGGTTCCCGTCGATCTGCGGATTTGTGAGGTGGTTCGATCTGGTTCTCTGGTGACTGTTAGTTCTCGATTTCAATAGATCCTGCTGGAGAACAAAGGTGCTCGGGCTTGGGGCCTGGAGCACCTGCGATGGGCTTACTGATGCTAAATGGATTGTTCAAGCTGATTATTTCTTTGTTTCTGTTGCTTCATAGATCAATAACTGTTTCATGTTGTTATTATGCTATGGATTAGTCGATTTGGGTATCTGTTGACTGACTTCAGTCTCAATTTTTGTTGCGGATGAGAAATTAATGTTCAGCATATTTATTTTGAATGGAAATGAATATATTTCTTTAAAAGCGTTTTCGTGCTTTTCTCACCTATAGCGAGTGTGTAGAAAATAGTTCTAGATACTGTGTATTAGAAAGTTCAAAGGTTTCTTGGGAAACTGAAAGTGTGCGAACCTTTTAAATTTTATTGCATGCATGGCTTGTTCTCAACTGCTAGATTAACAAATAAGGATGCATCCTTTATTTTTGTCTGCTTAGTTCTGCTACACTATTGGTTACACCGACCGTATACGCAAAGCGTTCTTGAAAATGATGGTGCAGTGTAAGAACCTTGTGTCTTGAACACATGCTTCTTACTTCTGAAATTTGTATGCACTTCAGATACGGCCATGGATTTGATACAAACATGACAATTAAACTTTCTTGGAAACTTAGATGCATTTGCTTCCTAGTTGTGTGTATTGTATTATATAGACACTTTCCATGAAATGCTACTTTTTTGTTAAGTTGTTAAGGGACTAAGGAAGCTGCTTTTCTTTCTATCTATATTTTCTATTGCTTTTGATAGTTCTATTTGTTTCCATACCATAGTTGAATTGACTATGGGTATTTTCTGCAGACCGTGGCTACTACTCAGTGGAGACTGTGACATTGTTAGTGGCTCTAAAAGTACGTTATAGAGACAGAATCACAATATTGAGAGGGAATCATGAGAGCAGACAAATAACTCAAGTGTGAGTTCCTATTCCTCTAGTTGAACTCTACAGCAGTAGAGAGTTGCTAATTTCAGCATATGATTTTTCTTATTGCAATCACTGAAAAAAACTGAGGGCATTATTAATTAAATTTTCCTAAAATGATTGAGTTTGAAATGATCTATTTTCTGGACACTGAGTCCATACTAATGAATGGTACAAAATGCACTTAAAAATTTGACTGTCAAGAGAATTACTTGTAAAAGAGAGAGAATTAAGACAATTGTTGTCTTTATCTCTTGGCTGTATGAATTACTTTCTCGAATACTCAGATCACGGAGCATTCGGGCCTTCTTTGCTTCATTTTCGTTAACAATCCTTGTCTAAGATAAACTGCATTACTTTACTTCAATGGTCAAGGGCGTCAGATGCTTGTAATGCTGACTTAGCATAATATTTGGACTACATATGTGATCACGTAATTGCTGTGAAACTAAATCATTTTATGGCACAAAATTTATGTTTTCATTGCTGCATTATTCTCTTGAACTCCATGGCTTAATTGTCTTTTGGGTTTTGTGTAGTAGAAAGGAACTTAGGTTTACAGGAGGGGACCCAATGAGCTCCACATATTTGACCTAGCTTCAGCTTCAGAAAGGCATAACTGATGCTGAAGTTAGGGCTAAGCAGGCTCCTTTTTCTCCTCTATCTTGAGAATTAGAGGCTAACAGAACTTGAACTCTGTCTCTATCCACATTCTAATTCTGAGCACGTGTTGATTTGAGGTAGAAACATTTTCTAGAGTAGATTCGAATGTGGAGGAGTGACATGGATATGGAATGCTTAGATTCACTGATTTTATAAATTTTGGATATTATAGTTTATACTTACTGGGGACCTAGGCCTCTAAACCCTTAACAACATTCAACAAAGAAAGTGATGAGCCTCTCTTGTACACATTTGTATCTAATCTTCCAACCTGCACTCTCTATTTCCATGCTTGTTAGACCTTCATCTTCATACCATTATCTAGATTGAAGAAAATAAATAAAAAGTTGCAAGGCGAATTGTTCTTCTGGCTTAGTTAGATTGAAAAAAGTTGCGACTTCAACTATAGATTTGTGTTTAGAGTTCAACAACTAAATTAACTGCACAATATTCCAGTTGGTTAATTTAACAATTGGCTGGTTTTTCGTACAAATGCTCGATTACTTTCTATTGCATGCGATTGTCTCAACACATCTTATATTCACAACTTAGCTTCTCTGCGGGATGTGTAATGAATTAATCAGTTATTGATGCGTGGAAAGGATGTTTCTGGGTCACGGCATGGCACTTACTACTGAAACCACAATTGCTTCAATATATAATGCTGACAGAATTCTGAAATTTACTTGCAAAAACAACACGGTTTTGCGATGAATCGTACATTGTTTCAGCTGTTTTGTTGCATTGGTCTACATTCTGAAATATAACTATACAAACACAACTGCAGTGCTAGGCTGCTCTTTACATGAAGTGTTTGGCTACAGGTATGGCTTCTATGATGAATGCTTACGGAAATATGGAAATGCAAACGTGTGGAAGTACTTCACAGACTTGTTTGATTATTTACCTCTCACAGCTCTTATAGAAAATCAGGTTTGTTCTTTGTTTATGTTGTACATTGGTGTGAACTTACAATTCTGTTTCTGCATATTCCTGATGAAAGAGGAAATATCATTCTGTAGGTCTTCTGCCTACATGGTGGTCTCTCTCCATCACTGGATACGTTGGATAATATCCGTGCTCTCGATCGCATACAAGAGGTTGGCAACAAAATTTCCATGATTTATATGAACTAGTTGCTAATTGTGGATAACTATACACCTTGCATATTTTTGAATTGTAGACCATTCTGTGCACGTCTTTCTTGTGAAATGGGATTATGGATCCTACTTCTTTTTGACATATCTTGATAATAGAACAAGGCATGTTGATCGCTAAAGTCTGCATAGACATGAAAGGTCTGGCTCTCAAGAAATAGATAGTTCTATTTATTAACTATATCTATAAGGTAGGTTAGTAAGGATAAATTGAGCCATTTATTAGCACCTGCAATTCTGCATGGGACAGAGGGAATTCTTTCCTGATTGTGGGAAGAACCGTAGAAAACTAGAAACCAAACAACTCCAGATTTCAGAATTATTTGTTCACCT
Organism: Panicum miliaceum; assembly: GCA_032594955.1. Taxonomy (NCBI): domain Eukaryota; kingdom Viridiplantae; phylum Streptophyta; class Magnoliopsida; order Poales; family Poaceae; genus Panicum; species Panicum miliaceum. The sequence continues at coordinate 41,993,450 of CM064062.1, forward strand.
TGTTGTAGTTGTGTGGTTTTCTATTCTATGGCCTGGTGAAATTCTGTAAGGCAAAACAGAATCCAGTTAACTCCATTTTCCAGCTTTACAAGATCTTTTACTTCCTAGTTCAGTTGCAGTGAGAAAGTGATTTTAATATAGAAGCCTATGATATTTTAGCTATCCAATTTTGTGACACGGGTGACGGGTCATTCTTTAATGATCTACAATTGGGCTTTATGGTGTAAATATCATAACTCCTGTATATAATGAGTTTGCTGTTTTACACAAGTTTTGTTTACCTTGATTAATACTTTGCTCTGTTCCCTAAAATGACTGTAGGTCCCACATGAAGGGCCTATGTGTGATCTCTTGTGGTCTGACCCGGATGATCGATGTGGATGGGGAATTTCACCAAGAGGTGCTGGATACACATTTGGGCAAGATATCGCACAGCAATTCAACCATACAAATGGACTGAGTCTTATTTCAAGGGCCCATCAACTTGTAATGGAAGGGTTCAATTGGTGTCAGGTTAGTATCCAGTGTGTTCGATTCTAACCATCATTTTTTTTCCGTTGAAAGTTCTGTTCACCAAACAGTCTTGGCATTTTTTATTGAAGTAGAGCAAACCTAATTCTGTTGAAGTTTCTGGGGCTCATAATTATTGATAAGAATCTCTGTTGCCATACATAAAAAGTACCGATTTTACTACTCCATTTGTTAATACATGACATTTTGGATATCCACATGGTCCCCATACTGCAACTTTGATCGTTATTTGTTCAATCAAAATTATATTGAAAAAAACTTTAGAAGTATTGTTCACCATATCCAACTGTACAATTTCCACATGTCAATTCGCCAATAGTTCAGTTTGAATTACCGGCCAAAGTTAATAGCGATCAGCTTTATAGCATGGTTTTTAAGCATCTTATACTCACTAATGGAGGGCGTTATTCTTTGTGAATTTGCCGGTTGCCCATGCATTGCAATGAATTTCCAATAAAAGTATTCAAAGATCTAGGCTGTAATAATTGAATTACATATAGAATTAATCAACATAGAAATCACATAGGTATGACGTGGAAAGCCATCTATGTATTATCTGACACACATAAGTATTCACAGGCCATTGCATTATGTAGAACCAACCACCATCACCCACTACCACCAGTCCACTACCAACTGTGCTTTTTTTTAGAAGTAAAGACCATGCGATTTCTCCTTCCATCACTGGCATGGGAGCACCAAACTGGAACACGCCTGCAGAATCTTGAATGATTTACATTGCCTTGTGTTGATTGTGTGGTGCAGGATAAGAATGTTGTGACGGTGTTCAGCGCGCCAAATTACTGCTACCGCTGTGGTAACATGGCTGCAATCCTCGAAATCGGAGAGAACATGGATCAGAACTTCCTCCAATTTGACCCAGCTCCGCGGCAAATCGAGCCTGACATGACACGCAAGACCCCGGACTACTTTTTGTAATAGCCATATGTCGGCTCCTTTTAACTTCTCTCCTCTCTGCCGCAGGCCTGGGTCTGTAGATCTGCCATTAGAAAATCTGTTTCCTCAGCCGCCTTGTACCCCCCCCATTCTTTGGTGTGGAGATTTTGTTGCTGCTTCTCAGAACTTCATAGAGCATGTTAAAAGTACGTGGCATTGGGATTTTCTTTCTTTTTTCCTTTTGCTGTACCTCCATTTTGTATTATTATGAGACACAAGAGAAGAGAAGCTGCAATAGAATACCTCGTAATATATTTCGTTCTGTCTCCAGAAGAATATAAGATGCAGGAGGTGATGGGCATGATGTTACGTTGTTTCTTCTGGTGTTATTTGTGGTGGCTCGCTGGGTGTGATCATCTGCCTCACATCTGAAGCTCAATGGTCCAGCTCCAGCAGGTATGTTTTCAAGTTGCAGTACCAGGTCACCGTTGGGTACTTGGGTGGTGCTCAGGTTGATAAGGTGGTTTTATCTGTGGATGTTTGTGCACTTGCAATTCTCTATCTCCCTGAAGAACCCCGTCAAGTCACCTCAGTCGTCACTTGCATAGCTGCATGACATGCTCCCCAAAATTTGTTGAACTTGATTCACGCCGTGCCAATGCCATGACAGGTGGATCAGCCTCTTTGGGAAACCGCGTGCTTTTGTCAGGCTCGACTTGCATTCTGTTATCTGGACTGCAAAGCCGATCCAAAAGTCAAAATTTTGAGCTCTTGGGCGGGCAGCCGGTCGGACGAGGATGGGAGGAGGCTGAGGCTGAGAGCGTAAACTTCAAATCAATTTGCAGCTATTTTGAACCCTTTTTTCTTCTTTGGCTAAACAAGGCGAAGACATTTGAGACTTAAGCCATCCCTTCTAAATTACAACCAAATGCGTGCGTGTTACAGTATGGCTGTACTGCTGTAGCGTGTGGGGGCAGGCTCACCTGCATGATGTTTTCTTGAGCAGAGCCGCTGGTTTCAGATGAAGCCGCCTGGAAAGTTCAGAGACACTGCACGGAGCTTTCTTCACGAGCTCTTGTCGTGTCGTGGTGGGCACCAGGCAGGGATTAGGCGGACAATGGTCAAAATACGCACGCCAAACTTTTTCTAGGAGGCGTGGCGTGTTGACCTGCTGACATCATGTCGAAGAATCGAACAGTTCCAAGCTAAAGATGTTGACGCAGGTAAATTTTGTACTCATACAAGCTCACAGCACAACTGACAACTGAACTGACTAGCTCCCTTTTGCACCTAATTCATCTGCTTTATGAAGCACAAGAGGTTGCAATGATATACCCCATTGAACACCTGCACAAAAGTTTGCAGGACCAGATGTGCTAACCATAAGATATCATACCACCACGAATTTTAAATGTATTCTTTTCCAAAGAATCCATGTGAGGGCAAACGTATTCTTTTCCAAAGAACCCATATAATGGCCTCACATACCACTATGGTCAAACCTGACCTTCCCATAAGTCAGTCTTCTTTAAAGAACAAAATGACCTTCCTTCCTAGGAGCCGATGGCTAATAAATAATAATGCATTGCAATTTGCTTGGTGCGCGTTTTCCACCGTTCCAAAGACAACCCCAACGCTGCATCTGCTTCTCCTTGCATCCATCCATCGGCTTCCCCACACTTGATCGTTGCTGCAGAATATACCATGGATGCATGCTCAGCTTGTATTCTCCTCCTCACTTTGATTCATGTGCTTTCGATTGTCTCAGCCCATGATTTCCTCTCGGCAGGCTCCTCCCTCTCCGTTGAGCACAGCTCCGACGTGCTCCACTCAGCAGACGGCACTTTCGCCTGCGGCTTCTACAGCATCTCCCCCAATGCCTCCACATTCTCCATCTGGTTCTCCAGATCATCCGAAAGAACCATCGTCTGGAGCGCGAATCCTCTCCACCCTGTGTACACCTGGGGATCCAAAGTCAAGTTAGATGTCGACGGGAGCATGGTTCTGAAAGATTACAATGGCCAGATTGTGTGGAGCAACAATGTGAGCGCTTCGGACGCTGGACATGTTCAAGCTCAGCTCTTGGGCAATGGGAACCTCATTGTGAAGGGCAAAGGTGGTGCCATCCTGTGGCAAAGCTTCGATTCTCCTACTGATACCTTGCTACCAACTCAGAGAATTACTGCTCCCACAAAGCTGGTCTCTACAAACAGGTTACTTGTTCCTGGCCACTACAGCTTCCATTTCGATGACCAATACCTTCTTTCTCTGTTTGATGATGAGAAGGACATCTCTTTTATCTACTGGCCAAATCCAAGTAGGACTATCTGGGAAAAGCTTAGAGTGCCGTTCAATAGCACCACATCTGGAGCTGTGGATACCTGGGGACATTTCCTTGGAAGTGACAATGCAACCTTCACAGCTGCTGATTGGGGTCCTGGGATCAAGAGGCGGCTGACACTGGATTATGACGGCAACCTAAGATTATACAGTCTGGATAAGGCAGAAGGGACATGGTCGGTCACATGGATGGCATTTCCTCAGCGCTGCAAAGTACGTGGTTTGTGCGGCAAAAACGGAATATGCGTGTATACGCCTGTGCCTGCTTGTGCTTGTGCCCCTGGTTTTGTAGTCATCGACCCAAGCAACCGGAGCAAAGGATGCAGACCTAAGACCAATATCAGTTGTGATGCACAGAAGGTGAAATTTGCTAAGCTACCCCACACTGATTTCTTTGGGTATGATATGACTGTCCATCATTTTGTTTCTCTTGACTTTTGCACGAAGAAATGCTTGCATGACTGCAATTGTAAGGGCTTTGCATACTGGGAAGGAACTGGAGATTGCTATCCAAAGTCTGTTCTTCTTGGTGGTGTAACTCTGCATAACCTTGGTAGTACTGGTACCATGTACATCAAGATTCCTAAGGGACTAGAAGTGTTGGAGGCCTCAATTCCGCAGTCACAACCTTTTGGTCCTAAGTATGGTCCTGACTGCAGTACAACAAACAAATACTTCATAGCAGATTTTCTGGATACTCTTAAAAGAGATCAGAGTGAATCGAAGTATTTGTACTTCTATGGATTTTTATCAGCAATATTTCTGGCAGAGCTAATGTTTGTTGTATTAGGATGGTTTATCTTGAGGAGGGAGCGCAGGGAACTGAGAGGAGTATGGCCAGCTGAGGCTGGATATGAAATGATAACCAATCATTTCCGCAGGTACACCTACAGAGAGTTGGTGTCAGCGACTAAAAAGTTCAAGGATGAACTTGGAAGGGGAGCATCAGGCATTGTATACAAAGGAGTCTTGAAAGACAACAGGGCAGTAGCTGTGAAAAAGTTGGTAGAAATAAACCAAGGTGAAGAGGAATTCCAGCATGAACTGAGTGTGATTAGCAGGATTTACCATATGAATCTTGTAAGAGTTTGGGGATTCTGTTCTGATGGTCCACACAGGATATTGGTTACCGAATATTTTGAGAATGGTTCATTGGATAAAATCTTATTTGGTACTGAGGGTTCAAAAATCTTACTTGGATGGAAGCAAAGATTCAATATTGCCCTAGGGGTGGCTAGAGGATTGGCATATCTTCACCACGAATGTTCAGAGTGGATCATCCACTGTGACGTGAAGCCTGAAAACAAACTGCTGGATGAGAACTTGGTGCCAAAGATTGCCGATTTTGGCCTTGCAAAACTACTGAGCAGAGGTGGATCCAACATAAATGTTTCAAAGATACAAGGAACTAGAGGTTATTTAGCGCCTGAATGGGTTTCTAGTCTCCCAATTACAGCAAAGGTTGACGTCTACAGCTTCGGAGTGGTGCTACTGGAGCTACTAAATGGGGCCCGTGCCTCAGACATGGAAAATAACGAGGACGAGGAAGTGGAGATGGTCCTTGGAAGGATATCGAGGATGGTCAAAGAAAAATTGAAGTTGGATGGCAATGGCAGTGAGCAATCTTGGATCGCCGACTTTGTTGACGCTAGACTGAATGGTCAATTCGACAATTTGCAAGCAAGGACAATGATGAGGCTGGCCGTTTCATGCATGGAGGAAGATAGAGACAGAAGACCAACTATGGAAAATGTGGCCCAGATGCTTGTTTCAGTTGATGATGTCAGTAGTGCAAATGTAACGGTAGGAGTCGCTTAAAGGCTGCATCCATGTGGTTCTTTGTACTAAGGATCACACAAATAACATATAGACGGGGAAAAAAATATTAACTGTAACATTTCTTCAATATCCATGCTAGATTCTGCTGTAGTTTATGCGCTAAATCAGAGAAAACGCTACTTTGTTGAAATAAATCTTATGAATATTTCTTCAATTCGAGTGCAGCTGAAATTACAACAACAGCAAAGCTCCTTTGTCCCATGCAAGTTTGGGTAGGCAATCAAATAATCGATCGTTTATGAGTTACAGGGATAGTGTGGAAGTTTCAGGCATATCACAGATGAACAGCCAAAGATGTGAGAACCCAGAGCTGGTTGTTGAGCACGCTGGGACTGGAACCTAACAAAGCAACAATATTGTGCCTCACTTCAAGATATCATCAGGTGAATTGTACATTCGTGGCTACCAATTTGGTTGGGAAGATAACTAGAAGCGCGCATCAAATCTAACAAGCAAGCCCCTCGGCAACGGGAAAGGGGAAAAAGAGCCAGCTATTGATTGATCAACCGCTGGTAACCGTACCTGTGTGTCTGTGTGGCCGAAATGCGCACTGGAACTCTGCCGTGGCCAGCGACTCCCGTCTCCGGCTCTCCGTCCGCCGTGTCCTGGATGGGCACCGCCGGCGCCCGGCGTGCGACGCGGCGGCGGGCTGCGCGACGACGTAAGCACGAGTGGGCGGAGCGGTGGCGCTGGCCCTGCCTGCGTGGAGCAGGCCACGAAAGCGGCGCAGGCGGGCCTTTGGGCTCAATAATCTGGGCTTTCTCTCTGGGCTTTTTCAACGACGATGAGCGGCATCAGTGAGCATGCATGATGGGCTGTGCCGTCTTCGCGCATCAGTTAGCATGTGTTTGGTTTGGAGATGAGTTAGATTCGTAATTGGGTCGAACCCGATATATATTTGGTTGCTCGGTTAGATTGGACCCAATTTTTTTTTTGGTAAGCCTTGCTGCTGGGCCCACATGTCAGTCTCCTCACCTTTTATTCCTCTTCCCTCACCTTCTTCTTTCTCGCTCCCCTCAAGCGCACTCTGCCTCCGCCAGCAGACGGTGAGCTCCGCATGCGCGTAGCCCCTGGCGGCGTCCGGCGCTCTTCGCCCCGGCCGCGTGGCCTGTGGAGGCGGACGGCACGCTCCGCCCTACGCGCCTGGCTTGTCTGCCGCGTCGCTCCTCCTCCTTTGCCTGCCCTGCCCCAAAGCCGGCCGCCGCGGCCCGAGCTCGCTGCGCCACTCCTCCGCCTTCACCTGCCACGCCCCGGAGCCGGCCGCCGCGCCGCTCCTCCGCCTTGGCCTGCCCCGACCCGGAGCCGGCCGCCACGGCCCAAGGTCGCCTTGCCCCTCCTACGCCCGAGCCGGCCGTGCCTCACTCGTCCGCCGCGCCGCTCCTCCTCCGCCCCTCCTCCCAACCCACATGCATCTCAAACCAAACGCGGGTCCAAGTAGGACGAATCCGTCCCAACTCAGTTGGACCCTCCAACCAAACACATATTGAGAGTCCTGTGCCCTCGTCATTTTCCTCCAAAATTTGAACAAAAGAAAACAATTCTTATCTCATAATTAAACATGACTAGGACATGAAACAATGACGCCTGTAGCCTCGAGGTAGTTGGCCGGTGATTCCAAGCATGTTGCCTGTTGTGCTGTTCATGCTACTCGACGACTGGAACAGACATATCCGTCCCAAGTCTGAAGTCTCCGGCTTCTTGTGTCCCCGGTCATCTCAGTCACTGTTAATCGAACTTGTGCGCAGCTTATGCTTATCATGGCGTGCAATAATAATGCATGCAACTTGCTAGCCTCCATCGGATGGACAGGCCGATGCATTTTTGAAAAGGATTGTCAGCCAGTCATAGCATGATCGTAACAGATCAACTACTCGCTCGTGTTCAGATGTTCATGTCGTGTTTGGATGAGATACAGATTATAAAAATTCTGGATAGTAGTTATATATTATGAAATCTGGATTGTAGATTATAAATAGCTGGTGGAGGAAGATAGTGTGATTATAAGAATTTTGGGTGGTTATATATTGTAAACTTCTTTAACTTTGATTTTTGATATTTTAAAAGTCACAAGGGTTGAAAAATATAAGGTACATATTATCCAATTCACCATGAAAAGTACTTTAAAAAGTATGTAATAAACTTTATTTAAAATGTCATATTTTCTAGAAATTGTTTCCGACGAAACACTAGGAGAGCCGCCTACCAATTTTTTAATACTATATACTAAAAATATGTACAAGTTTTTACATAGAACATGATCTATTTTTATAGAAATTGTTGACCAAAATTTCAATTGTTACAATGCATTTGTTATGGATGATGCATACTTTAAATAAGCTGGAGTACAAGTCTTTTTTTTTTCAAATATATTTCTGCATAACTGGTTGGTCAACTATTTCATGACTGCTAATGCTGTCAACTTTCTGGTCATGATCAATGGATGTCTTATAGACCGCACCAAGTCAAACCGCGCCAGATAACCTGAAACAAATGAACACTTAGCTCGTTTGAGAAATCGAGATATGGTAAGAACCCAGTAACAATAGTGCAGTCCCTCTCACTTGGAAAAGATACTATATTTTGTAAGGCTGAGGCATGGACCAAAAAAAGACTGGACTGCATGGTTCACTGTTCATTGTATGGTGACTGATGTGAATGCTGTTAGCCGAGTGTCACAATTGCTTCTTTAGGCTGGACGCTGCATTGCAAGCTGGGTCCTATAACAGCACCCTCCATCCAGGAGACTTGAAGACGACTCAAATGCTGCAATAGCCATGGCTGCACTCTCCAGATTTGTGTTTCTTCTCAATCTGATTCATTTACTTCTGCAGATCTCCGCTCTAGACACCCTCTCTTCAGGTTCCTCTCTCTCAGCAGAGCGCAGCTCCGATGTGCTCCGTTCACCAGATGGCACATTTACCTGTGGCTTCTACAACATCTCCCCCAACTCATCCACCCTCTCCATTTGGTTCTCCAAAGTGCCTGAAAGAACTGTTGTCTGGAGCGCAAATCCTCTCCGTCCTGTGTACAGCTGGGGATCGACGGTCAAGTTGAATTCCGACGGGAGCATGGTTCTAAGGGACTATGGTGGCCAGATTGTGTGGACCAGCAACGTGAGCTCCTCAAATGCAGAGCAAGCTCAGCTCCTGGACACTGGGAACCTCATCGTGAAGGGCAAAGGTGATACCATTCTATGGCAAAGCTTTACTTCTCCTACTGATACCTTGTTACCCGGTCAGAGGATTAATGCCACAATCAAGCTCGTGTCCACTAATAGATTGCTTGTTCCTGGTCACTACAGCTTACGTTTTGATGATCAGTTCCTGATTTCACTGTTTGATGATCAGAAGGATCTCTCCTTTATATACTGGCCGGATCCAAGTGCGAATATTTGGCAAAAGCTAAGGATACCATTTATGAGCAACACAAGCGGTGTTCTTGATGGTTTGGGGCACTTCCTTGGAAGCGATAACACATCCTTCAGGGCTGCTGATTGGGGTAGTCACACAGGAAGAAGACTGACACTAGATTACGATGGCAACCTCAGACTTTATAGTCTGAAGGATGATGGAACATGGTCGGTAACATGGATGGCGTTTCGGCAGCTCTGCAATGTACATGGTCTGTGCGGCAGGAATGGAGTATGTGTGTACACACCTGTGCCAAGATGTGTTTGTACCCCTGGTTTCGAAGTCATCGACCAAAGTGACTGGGGCAAAGGCTGCAGACCAAAGGTCAATATTACTTGTGACAAGGAAAAGGTGAAGTTTGTTCATCTACCCAACACTAACTTCTTAGGGCTTGATTTAAGTGCCCACCGTTTTGTCTCTCTTAGCTTCTGCAAAAACATATGTTTGAGTGACTGCAACTGTAATGGGTTCGCATACTGGCAAGGAATTGGTGACTGCTATCCAAAAGCTATGCTACTAGGTGGCGCAAGTCTACAGCATGGTACCGGCAGCATATACCTTAAACTTCCAAAGGACTTAGAAGTACCTGAATCCTCGATTCCTCGGTCACAATTTTTTGGTCCCAAATACGTGCCTAACTGCAGTGAAGCAAACAAATATGTCATCACCAACTTCTCTAGTATCCATAAAACCAGTCAGAATACATCGAAATATTTGTACTTCTATGGGTTTTTATCAGCCATGTTTCTAGCAGAGCTAATGCTTATCTTATTAGGATGGTTCATTTTGAGAAGGGAGGGCCAGCACTTGAGAGGAGCATGGCCAGCTGAGGCTGGCTACGAAATGATAACCAACCATTTTCGAAGATACACCTACAGAGAACTAGTGACAGCTACTGGAAAGTTTAAGGATGAGCTTGGGAGGGGTGCATCAGGCATTGTGTACAGAGGAATCCTGAAAGACAACAGGGCAATAGCTGTGAAAAAGCTGGGAGATATAAACCAAGGTGGGGAAGAATTCCAGCATGAACTGAGTGTGATTGGCAGGATTTACCATATGAACCTGGTGAGAGTTTGGGGGTTCTGCTCTGATGGTCCACACCGGATGCTGATCTCAGAATATGTGGAGAATGGCTCGCTGGACAAAATCTTATTTGGTGTTGGAGGCTCAGAAGTCCTGCTTGAATGGAAGCAAAGATTTAACATCGCCTTAGGGGTGGCAAGAGGACTGGCGTATCTTCATCACGAGTGCTTAGAGTGGGTCATCCACTGCGATGTCAAGCCTGAAAATATACTGCTGGACAAGAACTTTGAGGCAAAGATTGCCGACTTTGGCCTCGCGAAGATCTTGAACAGAGGTGGATCAAACATAAATGTTTCCCGGATCCAAGGAACTAGAGGTTACTTAGCCCCTGAATGGGTTTCTAGTCTCCCGATAACCGCAAAGGTTGATGTTTACAGCTTTGGTGTGGTGCTGCTGGAACTACTGAAGGGAGCCCGTATTTCAGACATGGAGAAGAATGAGGATGAGGAGGTGGAGATGGTCCTTGGAAGGATAGTCAGTATGCTTAAAGAGAATCTGCAGTCGGATGGCCCCGAACAATCATGGGTCCCCGAGTTTATTGACGCCAGACTGGAAGGCGAATTCAACTACTTGCAAGCAAGAACAATGATAAAGCTGGCGGTTTCATGCCTGGAGGAAGATAGAAGCAGACGACCTACCATGGAAAGCGTGGTGCAGATGCTGGTTTCAGTTGATGAAGTCAGTAGCGCAACTGTAATGGGAGGAGCTGCTTAAAAGCCTGCATCCATACATATGGTTCTTTGTACTAAAGGCCATGCGAATAGTAGATTGATGTAATCTAGTTAGACAAAATTGGCACAGGAATGAGAAATGTAGCTATTGTAGTAATAATGAAACTATACAATATCTCTTTTTTAAGTGTCATATGGTTACATAAATTTGGAGAATAATTCATATTACCTTTGGTTGACAAAAATCTAACAATGTGATCCATATGTTTGGAATTTGGTTACAAAGGATTAGGTGGAAAGAAAAGAATTTAATACTTGCAGGTATAAGTGATGTTTGTTGGACCATGCGTCTAAGTAGAAATGATATTGTCTTTGATAAAGTAGACCCACAATCTTGTTTGCAGATCCTTTTCAGGACGACACACTGGATAAGATTTCGGACCTTGCTTTAGAAGGAGGAGGACTGGAATACTATATCAGAGACTTGTCGATCTTTGGAGTCAATGGCTATGGAGATCTTCGCAAAGAATGGGTGGCAATTGTTTCTAATAAGTTGTTTACAAAATTCATCGTTTTTCTTCCATACATGATTCTCTTTTTTAATAATGGCTGGATATTTTATATTGTAATGTAGAGGTGGGAATATTAAAATATTCCTTTATCTAAAAAATTATATCTGCGGTATCCATTCTACTATGTTGCATTGTACTGTCTCTCAAATACAACCTGTTGACGCTAGATTTTGATACGTTTTGAATCGGCGTCAGGGAAGGAGGAGATTGACCGATGCGGCAGACTTAAAGGCTACAATTGGGAATCGGCCGATTGGCGCTACAGTTAGGAATCGGCCGATTGGCGCTGCAGTGTTTCGGGTGATTGGCGAATGGAGTTGGTGGGGTCGGCCGATTGAAAGGCTGGAGCATTTGGGCCAATATGGGCTTGCGCCAACGGATAAATTATTTATAGAAGGGGGATGAAGCCAATAGAATCCCAAGAGGGGATGTTGAGTCAAGATGACAGAGGATTCCAGTCAAAAATAACATGACGTTGGTCAAAGAGCGACGCCGACTCGGTCGAGGAGCAATGGAAGGAGGTCGAATTGGACTAGGAGATGGCAGCAGAAGATCCTGCAGGAGTCCGTTTCCTTTAGGAGTCTTATAGATATAGTAGTTTTTATATTTAAGTCAAGTTTGTAACGGATCGTGACAGATCAGGAGTCTTAGTCCTAGGGTATAAATAGAAGCAGTCAGGGTTTTATAAAGGATACACATCAATCAATACAAACAATCTACTTTTTTATCGTACTTTACTTTCAAGTCGGCGACTTCGCCAATATATCTTCTTCTTTCACGAGTTCGTACGGGTTGGCAGGGCTGCATCAACACGATCTCCGGCCGACTAGTAAGTTCCGTTTATCAAATAATATCTAAGCTTTAACTTCGGGCGCATCGCTGTTGTTTCGTTTAGATTTATTCACTAGTTATCGATATTTACTAGAATTATAGGTTTTATCTATTGCTGTAGTTTTATCACCAGTTATCCAGCTTGAGATCGAACTGTCGGCTTTATCATTATTTTTTCTTATTTATCGTCATATAGCCGATTAGATCTATTTCAAGTGTTGCATCTGTGGTGATTGTTTAATTTGCTCCAGTAGCTTCTTTGCAATCGCTACGTGATTATCGGCTGATCTATAGCCGGTTATCTTCATAGCAAATCGGCCGATTCGCTGATACGCTTTTCGGGACAGATCGGAACTTTAGCCGATCGAGGCCCCCGGAATTTAATACGTTTCTTTCCTTGTCAATCAACAGGTCAGATTGACTGGCACGCCGCGCGAACCGCACCAGGGCGATCACTCGAACAGGAGTTAAGCAGATTCTCCCGGGTCGTGTGTCCGACGCTGAAGGTCATCGGCCGATTTTTAGCGCCAACACACTTTTGGCACGCCCGGTGGGACCACCTCAATATCCGACATGTCAAAGACCGCCGAAATCTCTGAAGACAACACCATCGAGGTTACGGAGGCAGATCTCAAGGACGACCAGAAAGAAGAACTGGCAAGACACCTAGAAGACTACAAGAATGTATACCTACAATCTTTCAGTCGTACCAGAAGCGGGGAGACCGTCAAGAAAGCTCCTCTTCCAACTCCCCGCCAGATCACCATCGCTGAGGACTCGGGCAAGATGTCCGATATGATTCAACAGTCCGTTTATCAGACTTTCATCGACCAATCCTCAGCGATGACCAACACGGTATACAATGCCGTCATCAGTTCTCTTGTCAGCGGAGTAGCTCAGGGATATCAGGGGCCAGCATACGCCCCGCCTATTGTAGCTCCAGTCAGAAGCTTACCAGGCACTTCTCACTCGGCTCCTCAGCTGATATCAACACAACACGGAGGATACAACACTTCATTGTCTTCAATGCCTCCAGGATAAAACGGTGCGCCGTGCTTTCAATCACAAGCGCCGCCTCAGCTTGCCTAGATTTCTTCCGTGCAATCACTGCCCTCAAACTCAGTGCCTTGGGGGGCACCAGCAATGGCGACTATTCTGGACCAATCAGCCGGTCATGGAGGCTCTCCAATCTAGGCACCATTCCAATCGGCTATCCAGCCGACGGTCCCTCAATATCAACCGGCCACGTCAGAAATCGGCAGGGGGGTAGATGCTGCGGGAACACTCAGAAGCGCGGCACCGATGATGCTGTACGATGGGACGGCAGATTCGCTACGCCACCAGCTGTCAACCGCTCAGCCGGCCACACTGCCGCAAAATCTGCCACACGCTTTGATCCATCACCCGGCCATCCCACCGCCGATCCATCAACATGTGCCGATTCCCCAACCAGTTGTTCATCAGCAGCAAGTGGATTGGACAGCAAGGATAGCGGAGGTGATTCAAGACCAATTCGGGTTGAAGCCGAAGGTACAAACCTATACGTACAAAACGCCATACCCACCTGCCTACGATCTACTGCCGTTTTCCCATCGGTACAAAGTTCCTGACTTCACCAAGTTTTCGGGGCTGGATGACACCTCAACTGTGGAGCACGTAAATAGGTTCATCATCCAGTGCGGGGAGGCCGCCACACAAGATGCTCTGCGGGTGCGTCTGTTCTCGTCATCTCTATCTGGGTCGGCTTTCCAGTGGTCTACTACGCTACCACCCAATTCCATCGTTACTTGGGCCGATCTGGAGAAGCAATTCCACAAGTACTTCTACGCGGGAGTCCATGAGATGAAGCTTTCAGATCTGACCAGCCTTAGGTAGAGGAGCGACGAACCAGTAACTAATTACGTACAGAGGTTCAGAGAGGTCAGAATCAAATGCTATACCCTAGCCCTGACTGACGCTCAGCTGGCCGATATCGCCTTCCAAGGTCTCCTGCCACACATCAAGGAGAAGTACGCCTCACAGGAGTTTGAAAGTTTAAGTCAAATCATTCACCGATTGGCTGGTCAAGAAGTACGTCCGTTTGATCAGCGGAGGAATTTTCATAAAAAGATGGCGTATTTAGAGGGATCTGAATCTGAAGAGGAAGCGGAAATCGGACTAGCAGAATGGGTCAAGGGGAAGAAGCCGATATCATGCCCTTTCGGGAAGAAAGAACCAGAAGCATTCGGTTTTGACACGTCAAAGGCCGATAAAATCTTCAACTTACTTCTCCAAGAGGGGCAGATCAAGCTCTCACCTTACCACACCATTCCGTCAGCCAAGCAGCTCAAAAAGATGAAATATTGCAAGTGGCACAATGCCACATCTCACGACACAAACGAGGGCAAAATCTTCCGTCAGCAGATACAGTCGGCCATTGAGCAAGGCAGACTCAAATTCGAAGTCCTGGCGAAGCCAGTAAAGCCGATAAAAATTGATCAGCATCCTTTCTCTACTAACATGGTTGGCACGGGAAAAAACGCGCTTCAAACTAAGGTGCTGACGTCGGGATCGGCTAAAAGAAGCGGCACCGTGGACCCTAGAAATCAGACTACGATGGACGATGTCAAAGGGAAAAGACGGGTTGAAGACGAGGGCGAAGGATCAGAGTGATCGCGTAGACCCGTCACCTCCCAATTCTTGCTCAATAATTATCAGCGGCAGCAGGAAAGTTCGAGACACCGCGAAGAGATGATACGCCGACACGAAGATCATTGGCGATGCCCGTTCTTCATCCACTGCTGGGAAAATAACCTCAGATTACCATCAGCTGATAATTGCCCTGAGTGCAGCGGATCATATCGCAACGATCGCCCGCTCAAGAGGTCACGCTCCAGAGACAAAGGATCAGAGCCGATTAGTAGAAACTGGCGCGAACAAGAGGATGGGCGCCTTTCATTGCATGATCGGCTGGGGGGCAGAGTTGACCGGTATGATCGGCCAAGGGGTAGGCTCGAACAGTATGATCGGCCGGGGGGCAGGATCGACCAGCACAAGCGACTGGGGGGTAGAGCCAGCGCACACGATCGGCTAGAAGAAATGGCCGATGCTAGGGTGTCAGATGAGAACCCCTTAGGACGGGAACCAGACTGGGAGCGTGCCAAACCGGTGAACCCCAGGTGGTGCCCTGATGGACTGTCCAAATCCCAAAAATGAAGGATCCAACATCTGCGCCAATGGGAACAACAAGAGGAAGAACAGAGGCAGATGGTGGGTAAGAAAGACGACAGGTCTCGAGTCTGGCGCCCCAAAAGAAACAACAATGAGGAAGGCGACAATCAAGAATCGGCAGCTGACGTCAGCATGGTGTTCATCTTGCCGATGGAGTTCATGGCGCCCACCGATTGAGACGACGCGACAAGGATGGAGGAGCAGATGGCGCAATTGGTTTTGGAGCCATTGACAGCCACTTTTGAGAAACCGAGAGACGAAAAACGACAACATCTCAAGGCTCTGTTCCTCAAAGGACACGTTAACGGACGACCTGTCACTAGGCTACTAGTAGACGGAGGCGCTGCAGTCAACATCATGCCGTATGCCATGTTCCGGATGTTGGGCAAAAGCGACAAAGATCTGACCAAGACGGACATGATGCTCAAAGATTTTGAAGGCAACGTGTCTCCCACCCGCGGAGCGCTCTGCGTCGACCTCACCATCGGCAATCCTCCATGGCGGCTTCAACCTCGACTTGACGAGGGAGTGGGTGGCTCCTGTTGAGAGGTGGTTGGGATGTCCCCGCCGCAGCATCTTCAAGGGTGACTGGGCGAGGGAGTGGATGACTCCTTTCAGCTGGCGGCCGTCTGGAGCAGTTGGCGTCTATATGGTCCCAAATCTTCTGGACATCAGCGGGGATATGATCTTTGAGTTCTTCGTGATGAGCCCTAATCAGATCTCTGTCCGCTTGCGACAATGGTCCGTCTGAATGCATGACTTCAATCGCTCGTTCGAGACTGGGGCTAAGGCATTTCGGCTAAAAGGGGAGCAAACAACCACCCAGCGCCAGATTAATTGAAATGTAAAGAGAGGGAACAAAGGAAGATTTCGTACCTGGTTGACAGAGAAGGAAGAAGATGAAGAAGACATCTTGGCGTCTAGTCTGGGAGGATGGAGATCAAGTCGTTAGAGGAAAAGAAGACGGGCGATGCGAATGCCTTTGGAAACGATACGAGGCCTCATACTTATAGAAGGAAGAGGGTGAAGGAATGGTAGGATGCGTCCCATCGGAGTAAAAGGGTTAATAAATGAAAAGCTGCCGAAGAGGACGGTCCAAGTTTGAATCCGCACGTCAATGGCAAGAGGACATTAAATGTTTACAGAGCATTCAGTACCTTTACAGTTCACCCGAGGAGGGCATTAATAGCCGCAATCGCTCGTTGCCTAACTTGATCGGCCGAGTCTAAGGTTCTCTGGTCGTCATCAGCCGATCCAGGGATTTCTGGCATATGACGATGGATTTTTATTGCTTCGTGGGCCAGGTTTTGCCTCTCCTACTTCAGCTCGGCGATGACGGATGGGAGGTCTTGGAGCCTTTTCTCTTCAGCAGCTATGGCCTTGGTCACCTGCTCCATCTCCTTGGCTAGCTCTGCCCTTCGCTGTTTAAGGTGGTCTATGGCACCGACGATATCTGGACGAGAGCTTTCAAGAAAGCTTATTTGTTGATCCACCCCTTGAGCTCGATGTTTGTAGGAGTCTTCCTCCTCGCGGGCTTTCGCTAGTTTGGCGCGATCGGCCATATGGCGCAAGGCCCTGAACACTGGGATCCGCATTGACTCTATGTATGCGGCGGGTGCCAGAGCCTCTTCCGCTTCCTCTGGAACTCGGCCTCTAATTTCACTAAGAAGTTGCCGAATCGGCGAGGCGTCTTCCACTAATCGGCTGATGTCGTCTTGGAGGAGGGTCCGTATGCTCTCAAGTTTGGCACGGACGTCATCAGGGATCGAGCTCAGTGTGACTTGGCGCGAGGCAACCTCTTCATCCTCAGAAAATGCAACCGCAAAGGAAAAAAGACTGTTGTTGGGAGTGTCCTGCTCCTGCGAAAGAATAAAAAAAATAAAATAAAAATACGGATTAGCCGACGGTAAGGGGAAATCGGCTGATTTGGGTGACAAGTTTCTTACCTCTTTGAAGTGGATTTCTTCTGCTTGCGCCGGCGGGATTGCTACCCTCATCTCGGGAACTGGCGCGATTGGTTCATCGGAAGAAGAAGATTCGACGATTATCCGTGCCCTGCTCGGGCCAGCCTCCTGGAAAGGTATGTGAAGCGGATTTTTATAAGTATAATGCAAATGATTAAGTTTGATGATATAGAATGACTGCCATATCTGTGAGTCGTCCGGCCGATGGTTGTTGGAAAGGTACAATCGATGCGCCCAGGGTAGCTTGCATCAAAAATCGGTTAGTTTTTGGTTAAGTATCAAAAAATTGAGTTAAGAGACTCTCTACCTCCGTGGGAGGAATTGCTGGCGTTCCGGTGTCCGCCTGGGATGTAGCCGATTGCTGCGGAGATTGCACTGGAGCGATTTGCGCCGCCTGATAGAAAGAAGAAGTTAATATCGATAGAATACTTAGAAGGATGTGAGGTATGCGAAATTACCTGAACAACTTCTACTAGCAATGATGCAGCAGCCGCTCCAGCTTCTGTAGCAGCCTGGGGATCGGTTTCCTCAATAATTGGCAGAGCCGATGCCGCCGCCGATTGATCAGCCGGTTCTAAACGGGCACGCACTTGGCGGCTCGTCTTCTTTAAAGAGGGTTTCTTCAGCGTTTGTTTCGATCGGCCGGTGGTGATGTCTTCGATGGTTGGGGCATGGTAGCCGATGAGTGGGAATGGTGTGTATGGGTAGCTATTCTCTATCGGCCTACCACTTCGGCTCCGCGTCGGAGGAAGTCGACTTTCGGATTGAAAAGGGAAATAAGAGTTAGCGGCAAATTTGTAGCATAGAAAGAAATAACATCGAAATCGGCCGAGAAAAGGGCAGTACCGCTGCGTTTGGGTCGATGTTGTCAGGATCCAGATCATTGCAATATGTTGCAAGAGATACACAAAAGAGATGCTGCTTCCATTCTACCCACCATAACTTGAATTGTTGGAAAGCAAAAGGAGCCACTATCCAATTGCTTAGATCAATGGTACTGGAGTTCGACAATAAATTGCACAGCCGATTGTAATCAAGGCCCTTAGTGAGCTCATCTCGGAATTTTGCGCGGCCGGCAAAATAAACTTGAATCGGCAGCTGACCAAGGCCGAACTGCCGTGCTGCAACTGATGGGTTATAAAATTGATAAGTTGGGGAGTCTTTCCCAGAGAAGAAGTTCGCCGGTAAGATCCCTGGTTTGATCAAGGCGTCCGTGAGATCATTATCAAAGGAGTTGGATTTTGAGTCATAGCAGAAGGGAAGCTCAAAAAGTGGCTCTGTTCTCTGGTACGGGTACCAACTGGTAGTTTCTTCACTAAAGCCGTTGTAAAAGCATCTGAAATACTCGGCTGTCTGGGTAGCGATGAACTGCAACCAGGGAAAGCTGATGCCGCTTCGCCGAAAGAGGTGCACCGTCGTCATACTGTGGGGTTTTCTTCTGACTCAATGTTGGGGAATGTCTTGGTCTCTATCTGCTGCTGGGAGATTTTGCTCATGTACAGGTTGAGCGAGAGGGTGATGAACTACCAAGGGCCACCAGGGTTACCAATCGGCTCTCCCTTTGACAGTTTGACGCTGATCTGGTGCATCATGTGGTAGCCCGATCCTAGCATGGCGGCTCCTCTTGACAGGGTTTCAGCCAGAGCTTGTGTGTTGGAAGAAGGGCCAACCGCTCTGCCGCAGAAGAGGTGCTTCTCTAGCCACATCATCAAGAACGGTGAATATTCTCTCTCCAAAATCGTCCCGGTCCTCATGTTTCTTCCACCCGCCGATTCCTTTCGTCTCTAGCCGATGGGTCAGCTTGATCAGATAATTAAAGGGTGTATTGGGGGAGCAAATGTTGAGGCCGGTCAGCATCAGGACATCGGCCAGAGTTGGAGTCATGGGTCCGTGCCCAAAGAGAAACGCGTTGAGTGTGTCAGACCAGAAATAGGAGGTTGCTATTACCAGGGGTTCATTCTTCTCCATCTGGGATAAAGATAGATTGATGCACTGGCCGATTTTTAATTCATCCCATTGAACTCTCTTAGAGTTGGCCATTCTTTGGTACCACTCTTTCCAGCCGAGGGTTTCATTTGGCCAAGATCTAAAAGTGCCTGACCACTGGCCCAAATCCATAGGTGATTGCTTGAAAGGGATTCTATGGGTTTCTAGGTTAATCAGATCAGACGGGTCTGGATTCCCCATAGGGCCTAAGAAAATGAGACCAGGAGCTTCGGAAAGGCGGATAGTGATTTGGTGTCTGACTGCCTAAAAAAGGTAAAAAGGGAAGAACTAAGAGTAGATCTAAAAGATGAATGGGCGGTAAAAAGTAAAAAGGAAAAGTTTCAGATGTTTACCTCCGGGATGAACGTCATCGTCGCTGATGGAATCGCTGATGGAACTGCCGTCGCCGATGGAGTTGCTGGCGGAGCCTCCGTGGCTGGTGGAGTTGCTGATGGTGCGGCCATTGAAGGAATGAAGCGGAATGCAGACGAAAGAAGGATCGCCGGAGAATGCGGTTGGAAGTCAAAAGGGCGTTGGGAGAAGATAGAAGTGATTCGCCGAGGAGGAAGTTACTGAGCTCGTGGAGAAGAAGCGGCAGGGAACGCCAATATTTAAAGGCGGTCCGAGAGAAGGGGTAAAGGCGGGATTTTTACCGCGCCGTCTACACGAATTCTGAGGGAACAGTTGTCTCAGGTGCCCAGTTCGAAAAGATTGCATTCATCAGGTAGAAGACCGCGAAACAGAAGGAGATTTTTGCCGCGTTTGTTTTGGAGGAGAGATTAAAAAAGAATTTCGAAGTAAAAGTCATGTTTTACTCCGAAACTGGGGGGCATATGTTGACGCCAGATTTTGACACGTTTTGAATCGGCGTCAGGGAAGGAGGAGATTGGCCGAAGCGGTAGACTTAAAGGCTACAATTGGGAATCGGCCGATTGGCGCTACAGTTAGGAATCGGCCGATTGGCGCTGCAGTGTTTCGGGCGATTGGTGAATGGAGTTGGCGGGGGTCGGTGTGGCAACCCTGGTAATTACAAATCCAAAATCAATGACATAAGCCTAACTCCATGTGTTAAACCAACTAATGAGAGGGTGGAAAGAATTTAAAACGGGTTCAGTTGGAATTCAAATTAAATTTGGGCACATTTGGACACATTTGAAACTTTTAAATTAACTTTAAAACCATAAGCCAAATGAGGTTTTGCCTGAAACCAAAGTTGTAGAACTTTTTATTTTGAGCAACTTTCGTGTTCAAAAGTTTTTGAAATTCAAATCAGAAAGAGGAGAAAACGCCCTGTTTGCACCCAGCCCCCTGAACTTTTTCGAATTTTTGCATTTCAGTCCCTCGCTTCTCCCCCTCCTCTGCCGCGCCGCGCGCGCTCGCCCGCCCGCCGCGCGCCAGGTGGCCGGCGTCGCCTGACCGGCGCGAAGCGCCAGGCCAGTGGCCGCCGCACCACCCCGCCACGGCCGGCTTTGCCCCGCCCCGACGCCGCGCCGCCCAGTCCGCGCCCGCGCATGCCTGCGACGCAGCCGCGTCCAGACCCGCCGCCCGTCGCGCCCAGTAGCCGCGCTCCGCCGTGCCGCCCCGGCCCCCGCGCCCCACCAGTCGTCGCGCCCGCCCTCCGCCCGAGCCGCTGCCGCTGCTGCCTCCCCACTCCGCGCCCGGCACTATCTCACCGCGCTCACGCCGTATCTCGGCCGCCCAGTCGCCGCGCCCGCGTGCCGCACGACGCGCCGGCGTTCTGCCGCCGCCCGCCGCGGCCAGTGCACGCCGTGCCGTGCCTCCGCCCCGCACGCTAACCAGGCCCCTCCTGTCCCTATAAAAGCGCCACCCCGGCCACGCGCGCGAGCCCCCGGCCACCAGAACGCCTCGCCGTCGCCATCGTCGCCGCCGAGCACCACCCGTCCGTGGACAGCCCACTGCCGCCGCCCACTGCCCAAACTGAGCACCCAGCCACCACTACATCACCTCACCGCAGCTCGCCGACCCACCCAACGCCACCCAGAGCCACCGGAGCGCCGCCGCCCGCGCTGCCGTCGCCGCCGCCGCCCCTGCTCGCCGTGGACAGCACGACCCCGACCCCCTCCGTCCAAGCCGAGCCCTTGAGTGGCTTCCCCACGCGTCACTGAAGCTCGCCGACCGGACCACGCCGCCCCAAGCCCGCCGGAGCACCGCCGTCGACGCGAGCCGCGCCGCCGCCGCCTCTGCTCCAACGCCGGCGAGCCCTTCCCGGCCGTCCCCCACCTGAACAACACCCCCACAAGGTAGCCCTCGCACCCCTGAACCTTCCCCGACCCCCGCCCCTCGCCGCCGGCGAGCCCCCCTCGCCGGAATTTCGGCCGGCCGCCGTACCCGAGCCGCCGAGGACCCAATTGCAAAAATTTAAATCTTTAGAAGGGTCTGAGCGCAAGATTCAAGGACCTAGTTGTAAAAGAAAATTTCAAACCTAGATTCAAATTCAGTGAACTTGTAAAATTCGTATAAAATCGTAGAAAATTCAGAAAAATGCAAACTCAACTGTTCTGGAATCCTCAGAACAAACTCTACCACTTTTGTTACAAAAATTTTCTCAGAATCTCAAAATATTTTGCTCTACATTAAATAGAAGCTTTAATGGACATATTTTATATCCACTGTTCTAGAACAATGCTGACCCTGAATTTTGGGCAGTGAATTAGTTGCTGGATGATTAGGACTGTGTAAAAAGATCAGGCCCAAATTCCATCTCTAGATTTACTGTTTGTTAAACTTAGTTTTATATCATGTGTAAGAAGAATGTTTTATCCCTGCAGTTAGGTGGTGAGTCACCCATTGAAATTTTTCCTATGCTAATGTATTGGTAACTAGAAGCCAGAGAAAAATTAGGAGACTTTTTATCTCACAGTAACCTATTTATTTTATTTATGTGCTAATAACATACATTAAATCAAGAAAATAGTATCTTAGCTTGGAAAATTCCCAAATTATTACTGGGAGTTACACTGTGGTAGAGCTAATGTTTGTTGTATTAGGATGGTTTATCTTGAGGAGGGAGCGCAGGGAACTGAGAGGAGTATGGCCAGCTGAGGCTGGATATGAAATGATAACCAATCATTTCCGCAGGTACACCTACAGAGAGTTGGTGTCAGCGACTAAAAAGTTCAAGGATGAACTTGGAAGGGGAGCATCAGGCATTGTATACAAAGGAGTCTTGAAAGACAACAGGGCAGTAGCTGTGAAAAAGTTGGTAGAAATAAACCAAGGTGAAGAGGAATTCCAGCATGAACTGAGTGTGATTAGCAGGATTTACCATATGAATCTTGTAAGAGTTTGGGGATTCTGTTCTGATGGTCCACACAGGATATTGGTTACCGAATATTTTGAGAATGGTTCATTGGATAAAATCTTATTTGGTACTGAGGGTTCAAAAATCTTACTTGGATGGAAGCAAAGATTCAATATTGCCCTAGGGGTGGCTAGAGGATTGGCATATCTTCACCACGAATGTTCAGAGTGGATCATCCACTGTGACGTGAAGCCTGAAAACAAACTGCTGGATGAGAACTTGGTGCCAAAGATTGCCGATTTTGGCCTTGCAAAACTACTGAGCAGAGGTGGATCCAACATAAATGTTTCAAAGATACAAGGAACTAGAGGTTATTTAGCGCCTGAATGGGTTTCTAGTCTCCCAATTACAGCAAAGGTTGACGTCTACAGCTTCGGAGTGGTGCTACTGGAGCTACTAAATGGGGCCCGTGCCTCAGACATGGAAAATAACGAGGACGAGGAAGTGGAGATGGTCCTTGGAAGGATATCGAGGATGGTCAAAGAAAAATTGAAGTTGGATGGCAATGGCAGTGAGCAATCTTGGATCGCCGACTTTGTTGACGCTAGACTGAATGGTCAATTCGACAATTTGCAAGCAAGGACAATGATGAGGCTGGCCGTTTCATGCATGGAGGAAGATAGAGACAGAAGACCAACTATGGAAAATGTGGCCCAGATGCTTGTTTCAGTTGATGATGTCAGTAGTGCAAATGTAACGGTAGGAGTCGCTTAAAGGCTGCATCCATGTGGTTCTTTGTACTAAGGATCACACAAATAACATATAGACGGGGAAAAAAATATTAACTGTAACATTTCTTCAATATCCATGCTAGATTCTGCTGTAGTTTATGCGCTAAATCAGAGAAAACGCTACTTTGTTGAAATAAATCTTATGAATATTTCTTCAATTCGAGTGCAGCTGAAATTACAACAACAGCAAAGCTCCTTTGTCCCATGCAAGTTTGGGTAGGCAATCAAATAATCGATCGTTTATGAGTTACAGGGATAGTGTGGAAGTTTCAGGCATATCACAGATGAACAGCCAAAGATGTGAGAACCCAGAGCTGGTTGTTGAGCACGCTGGGACTGGAACCTAACAAAGCAACAATATTGTGCCTCACTTCAAGATATCATCAGGTGAATTGTACATTCGTGGCTACCAATTTGGTTGGGAAGATAACTAGAAGCGCGCATCAAATCTAACAAGCAAGCCCCTCGGCAACGGGAAAGGGGAAAAAGAGCCAGCTATTGATTGATCAACCGCTGGTAACCGTACCTGTGTGTCTGTGTGGCCGAAATGCGCACTGGAACTCTGCCGTGGCCAGCGACTCCCGTCTCCGGCTCTCCGTCCGCCGTGTCCTGGATGGGCACCGCCGGCGCCCGGCGTGCGACGCGGCGGCGGGCTGCGCGACGACGTAAGCACGAGTGGGCGGAGCGGTGGCGCTGGCCCTGCCTGCGTGGAGCAGGCCACGAAAGCGGCGCAGGCGGGCCTTTGGGCTCAATAATCTGGGCTTTCTCTCTGGGCTTTTTCAACGACGATGAGCGGCATCAGTGAGCATGCATGATGGGCTGTGCCGTCTTCGCGCATCAGTTAGCATGTGTTTGGTTTGGAGATGAGTTAGATTCGTAATTGGGTCGAACCCGATATATATTTGGTTGCTCGGTTAGATTGGACCCAATTTTTTTTTGGTAAGCCTTGCTGCTGGGCCCACATGTCAGTCTCCTCACCTTTTATTCCTCTTCCCTCACCTTCTTCTTTCTCGCTCCCCTCAAGCGCACTCTGCCTCCGCCGGCAGACGGTGAGCTCCGCATGCGCGTAGCCCCTGGCGGCGTCCGGCGCTCTTCGCCCCGGCCGCGTGGCCTGTGGAGGCGGACGGCACGCTCCGCCCTACGCGCCTGGCTTGTCTGCCGCGTCGCTCCTCCTCCTTTGCCTGCCCTGCCCCAAAGCCGGCCGCCGCGGCCCGAGCTCGCTGCGCCACTCCTCCGCCTTCACCTGCCACGCCCCGGAGCCGGCCGCCGCGCCGCTCCTCCGCCTTGGCCTGCCCCGACCCGGAGCCGGCCGCCACGGCCCAAGGTCGCCTTGCCCCTCCTACGCCCGAGCCGGCCGTGCCTCACTCGTCCGCCGCGCCGCTCCTCCTCCGCCCCTCCTCCCAACCCACATGCATCTCAAACCAAACGCGGGTCCAAGTAGGACGAATCCGTCCCAACTCAGTTGGACCCTCCAACCAAATACATATTGAGAGTCCTGTGCCCTCGTCATTTTCCTCCAAAATTTGAACAAAAGAAAACAATTCTTATCTCATAATTAAACATGACTAGGACATGAAACAATGACGCCTGTAGCCTCGAGGTAGTTGGCCGGTGATTCCAAGCATGTTGCCTGTTGTGCTGTTCATGCTACTCGACGACTGGAACAGACATATCCGTCCCAAGTCTGAAGTCTCCGGCTTCTTGTGTCCCCGGTCATCTCAGTCACTGTTAATCGAACTTGTGCGCAGCTTATGCTTATCATGGCGTGCAATAATAATGCATGCAACTTGCTAGCCTCCATCGGATGGACAGGCCGATGCATTTTTGAAAAGGATTGTCAGCCAGTCATAGCATGATCGTAACAGATCAACTACTCGCTCGTGTTCAGATGTTCATGTCGTGTTTGGATGAGATACAGATTATAAAAATTCTGGATAGTAGTTATATATTATGAAATCTGGATTGTAGATTATAAATAGCTGGTGGAGGAAGATAGTGTGATTATAAGAATTTTGGGTGGTTATATATTGTAAACTTCTTTAACTTTGATTTTTGATATTTTAAAAGTCACAAGGGTTGAAAAATATAAGGTACATATTATCCAATTCACCATGAAAAGTACTTTAAAAAGTATGTAATAAACTTTATTTAAAATGTCATATTTTCTAGAAATTGTTTCCGACGAAACACTAGGAGAGCCGCCTACCAATTTTTTAATACTATATACTAAAAATATGTACAAGTTTTTACATAGAACATGATCTATTTTTATAGAAATTGTTGACCAAAATTTCAATTGTTACAATGCATTTGTTATGGATGATGCATACTTTAAATAAGCTGGAGTACAAGTCTTTTTTTTTTCAAATATATTTCTGCATAACTGGTTGGTCAACTATTTCATGACTGCTAATGCTGTCAACTTTCTGGTCATGATCAATGGATGTCTTATAGACCGCACCAAGTCAAACCGCGCCAGATAACCTGAAACAAATGAACACTTAGCTCGTTTGAGAAATCGAGATATGGTAAGAACCCAGTAACAATAGTGCAGTCCCTCTCACTTGGAAAAGATACTATATTTTGTAAGGCTGAGGCATGGACCAAAAAAAGACTGGACTGCATGGTTCACTGTTCATTGTATGGTGACTGATGTGAATGCTGTTAGCCGAGTGTCACAATTGCTTCTTTAGGCTGGACGCTGCATTGCAAGCTGGGTCCTATAACAGCACCCTCCATCCAGGAGACTTGAAGACGACTCAAATGCTGCAATAGCCATGGCTGCACTCTCCAGATTTGTGTTTCTTCTCAATCTGATTCATTTACTTCTGCAGATCTCCGCTCTAGACACCCTCTCTTCAGGTTCCTCTCTCTCAGCAGAGCGCAGCTCCGATGTGCTCCGTTCACCAGATGGCACATTTACCTGTGGCTTCTACAACATCTCCCCCAACTCATCCACCCTCTCCATTTGGTTCTCCAAAGTGCCTGAAAGAACTGTTGTCTGGAGCGCAAATCCTCTCCGTCCTGTGTACAGCTGGGGATCGACGGTCAAGTTGAATTCCGACGGGAGCATGGTTCTAAGGGACTATGGTGGCCAGATTGTGTGGACCAGCAACGTGAGCTCCTCAAATGCAGAGCAAGCTCAGCTCCTGGACACTGGGAACCTCATCGTGAAGGGCAAAGGTGATACCATTCTATGGCAAAGCTTTACTTCTCC
The DNA here is from genome assembly GCA_032594955.1 of Panicum miliaceum. Taxonomy (NCBI): domain Eukaryota; kingdom Viridiplantae; phylum Streptophyta; class Magnoliopsida; order Poales; family Poaceae; genus Panicum; species Panicum miliaceum. The sequence goes on from CM064062.1 coordinate 42,020,054, forward strand.
TACTGATACCTTGTTACCCGGTCAGAGGATTAATGCCACAATCAAGCTCGTGTCCACTAATAGATTGCTTGTTCCTGGACACTACAGCTTACGTTTTGATGATCAGTTCCTGATTTCACTGTTTGATGATCAGAAGGATCTCTCCTTTATATACTGGCCGGATCCAAGTGCGAATATTTGGCAAAAGCTAAGGATACCATTTATGAGCAACACAAGCGGTGTTCTTGATGGTTTGGGGCACTTCCTTGGAAGCGATAACACATCCTTCAGGGCTGCTGATTGGGGTAGTCACACAGGAAGAAGACTGACACTAGATTACGATGGCAACCTCAGACTTTATAGTCTGAAGGATGATGGAACATGGTCGGTAACATGGATGGCGTTTCGGCAGCTCTGCAATGTACATGGTCTGTGCGGCAGGAATGGAGTATGTGTGTACACACCTGTGCCAAGATGTGTTTGTACCCCTGGTTTCGAAGTCATCGACCAAAGTGACTGGGGCAAAGGCTGCAGACCAAAGGTCAATATTACTTGTGACAAGGAAAAGGTGAAGTTTGTTCATCTACCCAACACTAACTTCTTAGGGCTTGATTTAAGTGCCCACCGTTTTGTCTCTCTTAGCTTCTGCAAAAACATATGTTTGAGTGACTGCAACTGTAATGGGTTCGCATACTGGCAAGGAATTGGTGACTGCTATCCAAAAGCTATGCTACTAGGTGGCGCAAGTCTACAGCATGGTACCGGCAGCATATACCTTAAACTTCCAAAGGACTTAGAAGTACCTGAATCCTCGATTCCTCGGTCACAATTTTTTGGTCCCAAATACGTGCCTAACTGCAGTGAAGCAAACAAATATGTCATCACCAACTTCTCTAGTATCCATAAAACCAGTCAGAATACATCGAAATATTTGTACTTCTATGGGTTTTTATCAGCCATGTTTCTAGCAGAGCTAATGCTTATCTTATTAGGATGGTTCATTTTGAGAAGGGAGGGCCAGCACTTGAGAGGAGCATGGCCAGCTGAGGCTGGCTACGAAATGATAACCAACCATTTTCGAAGATACACCTACAGAGAACTAGTGACAGCTACTGGAAAGTTTAAGGATGAGCTTGGGAGGGGTGCATCAGGCATTGTGTACAGAGGAATCCTGAAAGACAACAGGGCAATAGCTGTGAAAAAGCTGGGAGATATAAACCAAGGTGGGGAAGAATTCCAGCATGAACTGAGTGTGATTGGCAGGATTTACCATATGAACCTGGTGAGAGTTTGGGGGTTCTGCTCTGATGGTCCACACCGGATGCTGATCTCAGAATATGTGGAGAATGGCTCGCTGGACAAAATCTTATTTGGTGTTGGAGGCTCAGAAGTCCTGCTTGAATGGAAGCAAAGATTTAACATCGCCTTAGGGGTGGCAAGAGGACTGGCGTATCTTCATCACGAGTGCTTAGAGTGGGTCATCCACTGCGATGTCAAGCCTGAAAATATACTGCTGGACAAGAACTTTGAGGCAAAGATTGCCGACTTTGGCCTCGCGAAGATCTTGAACAGAGGTGGATCAAACATAAATGTTTCCCGGATCCAAGGAACTAGAGGTTACTTAGCCCCTGAATGGGTTTCTAGTCTCCCGATAACCGCAAAGGTTGATGTTTACAGCTTTGGTGTGGTGCTGCTGGAACTACTGAAGGGAGCCCGTATTTCAGACATGGAGAAGAATGAGGATGAGGAGGTGGAGATGGTCCTTGGAAGGATAGTCAGTATGCTTAAAGAGAATCTGCAGTCGGATGGCCCCGAACAATCATGGGTCCCCGAGTTTATTGACGCCAGACTGGAAGGCGAATTCAACTACTTGCAAGCAAGAACAATGATAAAGCTGGCGGTTTCATGCCTGGAGGAAGATAGAAGCAGACGACCTACCATGGAAAGCGTGGTGCAGATGCTGGTTTCAGTTGATGAAGTCAGTAGCGCAACTGTAATGGGAGGAGCTGCTTAAAAGCCTGCATCCATACATATGGTTCTTTGTACTAAAGGCCATGCGAATAGTAGATTGATGTAATCTAGTTAGACAAAATTGGCACAGGAATGAGAAATATAGCTATTGTAGTAATAATGAAACTATACAATATCTCTTTTTTAAGTGTCATATGGTTACATAAATTTGGAGAATAATTCATATTACCTTTGGTTGACAAAAATCTAACAATGTGATCCATATGTTTGGAATTTGGTTACAAAGGATTAGGTGGAAAGAAAAGAATTTAATACTTGCAGGTATAAGTGATGTTTGTTGGACCATGCGTCTAAGTAGAAATGATATTGTCTTTGATAAAGTAGACCCACAATCTTGTTTGCAGATCCTTTTCAGGACGACACACTGGATAAGATTTCGGACCTTGCTTTAGAAGGAGGAGGACTGGAATACTATATCAGAGACTTGTCGATCTTTGGAGTCAATGGCTATGGAGATCTTCGCAAAGAATGGGTGGCAATTGTTTCTAATAAGTTGTTTACAAAATTCATCGTTTTTCTTCCATACATGATTCTCTTTTTTAATAATGGCTGGATATTTTATATTGTAATGTAGAGGTGGGAATATTAAAATATTCCTTTATCTAAAAAATTATATCTGCGGTATCCATTCTACTATGTTGCATTGTACTGTCTCTCAAATACAACCTGTTGACGCTAGATTTTGATACGTTTTGAATCGGCGTCAGGGAAGGAGGAGATTGACCGATGCGGCAGACTTAAAGGCTACAATTGGGAATCGGCCGATTGGCGCTACAGTTAGGAATCGGCCGATTGACGCTGCAGTGTTTCGGGTGATTGGCGAATGGAGTTGGTGGGGTCGGCCGATTGAAAGGCTGGAGCATTTGGGCCAATATGGGCTTGCGCCAACGGATAAATTATTTATAGAAGGGGGATGAAGCCAATAGAATCCCAAGAGGGGATGTTGAGTCAAGATGACAGAGGATTCCAGTCAAAAATAACATGACGTTGGTCAAAGAGCGACGCCGACTCGGTCGAGGAGCAATGGAAGGAGGTCGAATTGGACTAGGAGATGGCAGCAGAAGATCCTGCAGGAGTCCGTTTCCTTTAGGAGTCTTATAGATATAGTAGTTTTTATATTTAAGTCAAGTTTGTAACGGATCGTGACAGATCAGGAGTCTTAGTCCTAGGGTATAAATAGAAGCAGTCAGGGTTTTATAAAGGATACACATCAATCAATACAAACAATCTACTTTTTTATCGTACTTTACTTTCAAGTCGGCGACTTCGCCAATATATCTTCTTCTTTCACGAGTTCGTACGGGTTGGCAGGGCTGCATCAACACGATCTCCGGCCGACTAGTAAGTTCCGTTTATCAAATAATATCTAAGCTTTAACTTCGGGCGCATCGCTGTTGTTTCGTTTAGATTTATTCACTAGTTATCGATATTTACTAGAATTATAGGTTTTATCTATTGCTGTAGTTTTATCACCAGTTATCCAGCTTGAGATCGAACTGTCGGCTTTATCATTATTTTTTCTTATTTATCGTCATATAGCCGATTAGATCTATTTCAAGTGTTGCATCTGTGGTGATTGTTTAATTTGCTCCAGTAGCTTCTTTGCAATCGCTACGTGATTATCGGCTGATCTATAGCCGGTTATCTTCATAGCAAATCGGCCGATTCGCTGATACGCTTTTCGGGACAGATCGGAACTTTAGCCGATCGAGGCCCCCGGAATTTAATACGTTTCTTTCCTTGTCAATCAACAGGTCAGATTGACTGGCACGCCGCGCGAACCGCACCAGGGCGATCACTCGAACAGGAGTTAAGCAGATTCTCCCGGGTCGTGTGTCCGACGCTGAAGGTCATCGGCCGATTTTTAGCGCCAACACACTTTTGGCACGCCCGGTGGGACCACCTCAATATCCGACATGTCAAAGACCGCCGAAATCTCTGAAGACAACACCATCGAGGTTACGGAGGCAGATCTCAAGGACGACCAGAAAGAAGAACTGGCAAGACACCTAGAAGACTACAAGAATGTATACCTACAATCTTTCAGTCGTACCAGAAGCGGGGAGACCGTCAAGAAAGCTCCTCTTCCAACTCCCCGCCAGATCACCATCGCTGAGGACTCGAGCAAGATGTCCGATATGATTCAACAGTCCGTTTATCAGACTTTCATCGACCAATCCTCAGCGATGACCAACACGGTATACAATGCCGTCATCAGTTCTCTTGTCAGCGGAGTAGCTCAGGGATATCAGGGGCCAGCATACGCCCCGCCTATTGTAGCTCCAGTCAGAAGCTTACCAGGCACTTCTCACTCGGCTCCTCAGCTGATATCAACACAACACGGAGGATACAACACTTCATTGTCTTCAATGCCTCCAGGATAAAACGGTGCGCCGTGCTTTCAATCACAAGCGCCGCCTCAGCTTGCCTAGATTTCTTCCGTGCAATCACTGCCCTCAAACTCAGTGCCTTGGGGGGCACCAGCAATGGCGACTATTCTGGACCAATCAGCCGGTCATGGAGGCTCTCCAATCTAGGCACCATTCCAATCGGCTATCCAGCCGACGGTCCCTCAATATCAACCGGCCACGTCAGAAATCGGCAGGGGGGTAGATGCTGCGGGAACACTCAGAAGCGCGGCACCGATGATGCTGTACGATGGGACGGCAGATTCGCTACGCCACCAGCTGTCAACCGCTCAGCCGGCGACGCTGCCGCAAAATCTGCCACACGCTTTGATCCATCACCCGGCCATCCCACCGCCGATCCATCAACATGTGCCGATTCCCCAACCAGTTGTTCATCAGCAGCAAGTGGATTGGACAGCAAGGATAGCGGAGGTGATTCAAGACCAATTCGGGTTGAAGCCGAAGGTACAAACCTATACGTACAAAACGCCATACCCACCTGCCTACGATCTACTGCCGTTTTCCCATCGGTACAAAGTTCCTGACTTCACCAAGTTTTCGGGGCTGGATGACACCTCAACTGTGGAGCACGTAAATAGGTTCATCATCCAGTGCGGGGAGGCCGCCACACAAGATGCTCTGCGGGTGCGTCTGTTCTCGTCATCTCTATCTGGGTCGGCTTTCCAGTGGTCTACTATGCTACCACCCAATTCCATCGTTACTTGGGCCGATCTGGAGAAGCAATTCCACAAGTACTTCTACGCGGGAGTCCATGAGATGAAGCTTTCAGATCTGACCAGCCTTAGGTAGAGGAGCGACGAACCAGTAACTAATTACGTACAGAGGTTCAGAGAGGTCAGAAACAAATGCTATACCCTAGCCCTGACTGACGCTCAGCTGGCCGATATCGCCTTCCAAGGTCTCCTGCCACACATCAAGGAGAAGTACGCCTCACAGGAGTTTGAAAGTTTAAGTCAAATCATTCACCGATTGGCTGGTCAAGAAGTACGTCCGTTTGATCAGCGGAGGAATTTTCATAAAAAGATGGCGTATTTAGAGGGATCTGAATCTGAAGAGGAAGCGGAAATCGGACTAGCAGAATGGGTCAAGGGGAAGAAGCCGATATCATGCCCTTTCGGGAAGAAAGAACCAGAAGCATTCGGTTTTGACACGTCAAAGGCCGATAAAATCTTCAACTTACTTCTCCAAGAGGGGCAGATCAAGCTCTCACCTTACCACACCATTCCGTCAGCCAAGCAGCTCAAAAAGATGAAATATTGCAAGTGGCACAATGCCACATCTCACGACACAAACGAGGGCAAAATCTTCCGTCAGCAGATACAGTCGGCCATTGAGCAAGGCAGACTCAAATTCGAAGTCCTGGCGAAGCCAGTAAAGCCGATAAAAATTGATCAGCATCCTTTCTCTACTAACATGGTTGGCACGGGAAAAAACGCGCTTCAAACTAAGGTGCTGACGTCGGGATCGGCTAAAAGAAGCGGCACCGTGGACCCTAGAAATCAGACTACGATGGACGATGTCAAAGGGAAAAGACGGGTTGAAGACGAGGGCGAAGGATCAGAGTGATCGCGTAGACCCGTCACCTCCCAATTCTTGCTCAATAATTATCAGCGGCAGCAGGAAAGTTCGAGACACCGCGAAGAGATGATACGCCGACACGAAGATCATTGGCGATGCCCGTTCTTCATCCACTGCTGGGAAAATAACCTCAGATTACCATCAGCTGATAATTGCCCTGAGTGCAGCGGATCATATCGCAACGATCGCCCGCTCAAGAGGTCACGCTCCAGAGACAAAGGATCAGAGCCGATTAGTAGAAACTGGCGCGAACAAGAGGATGGGCGCCTTTCATTGCATGATCGGCTGGGGGGCAGAGTTGACCGGTATGATCGGCCAAGGGGCAGGCTCGAACAGTATGATCGGCCGGGGGGCAGGATCGACCAGCACAAGCGACTGGGGGGTAGAGCCAGCGCACACGATCGGCTAGAAGAAATGGCCGATGCTAGGGTGTCAGATGAGAACCCCCTAGGACGGGAACCAGACTGGGAGCGTGCCAAACCGGTGAACCCCAGGTGGTGCCCTGATGGACTGTCCAAATCCCAAAAATGAAGGATCCAACATCTGCGCCAATGGGAACAACAAGAGGAAGAACAGAGGCAGATGGTGGGTAAGAAAGACGACAGGTCTCGAGTCTGGCGCCCCAAAAGAAACAACAATGAGGAAGGCGACAATCAAGAATCGGCAGCTGACGTCAGCATGGTGTTCATCTTGCCGATGGAGTTCATGGCGCCCACCGATTGAGACGACGCGACAAGGATGGAGGAGCAGATGGCGCAATTGGTTTTGGAGCCATTGACAGCCACTTTTGAGAAACCGAGAGACGAAAAACGACAACATCTCAAGGCTCTGTTCCTCAAAGGACACGTTAACGGACGACCTGTCACTAGGCTACTAGTAGACGGAGGCGCTGCAGTCAACATCATGCCGTATGCCATGTTCCGGATGTTGGGCAAAAGCGACAAAGATCTGACCAAGACGGACATGATGCTCAAAGATTTTGAAGGCAACGTGTCTCCCACCCGCGGAGCGCTCTGCGTCGACCTCACCATCGGCAATCCTCCATGGCGGCTTCAACCTCGACTTGACGAGGGAGTGGGTGGCTCCTGTTGAGAGGTGGTTGGGATGTCCCCGCCGCAGCATCTTCAAGGGTGACTGGGCGAGGGAGTGGATGACTCCTTTCAGCTGGCGGCCGTCTGGAGCAGTTGGCGTCTATATGGTCCCAAATCTTCTGGACATCAGCGGGGATATGATCTTTGAGTTCTTCGTGATGAGCCCTAATCAGATCTCTGTCCGCTTGCGACAATGGTCCGTCTGAATGCATGACTTCAATCGCTCGTTCGAGACTGGGGCTAAGGCATTTCGGCTAAAAGGGGAGCAAACAACCACCCAGCGCCAGATTAATTGAAATGTAAAGAGAGGGAACAAAGGAAGATTTCGTACCTGGTTGACAGAGAAGGAAGAAGATGAAGAAGACATCTTGGCGTCTAGTCTGGGAGGATGGAGATCAAGTCGTTAGAGGAAAAGAAGACGGGCGATGCGAATGCCTTTGGAAACGATACGAGGCCTCATACTTATAGAAGGAAGAGGGTGAAGGAATGGTAGGATGCGTCCCATCGGAGTAAAAGGGTTAATAAATGAAAAGCTGCCGAAGAGGACGGTCCAAGTTTGAATCCGCACGTCAATGGCAAGAGGACATTAAATGTTTACAGAGCATTCAGTACCTTTACAGTTCACCCGAGGAGGGCATTAATAGCCGCAATCGCTCGTTGCCTAACTTGATCGGCCGAGTCTAAGGTTCTCTGGTCGTCATCAGCCGATCCAGGGATTTCTGGCATATGACGATGGATTTTTATTGCTTCGTGGGCCAGGTTTTGCCTCTCCTACTTCAGCTCGGCGATGACGGATGGGAGGTCTTGGAGCCTTTTCTCTTCAGCAGCTATGGCCTTGGTCACCTGCTCCATCTCCTTGGCTAGCTCTGCCCTTCGCTGTTTAAGGTGGTCTATGGCACCGACGATATCTGGACGAGAGCTTTCAAGAAAGCTTATTTGTTGATCCACCCCTTGAGCTCGATGTTTGTAGGAGTCTTCCTCCTCGCGGGCTTTCGCTAGTTTGGCGCGATCGGCCATATGGCGCAAGGCCCTGAACACTGGGATCCGCATTGACTCTATGTATGCGGCGGGTGCCAGAGCCTCTTCCGCTTCCTCTGGAACTCGGCCTCTAATTTCACTAAGAAGTTGCCGAATCGGCGAGGCGTCTTCCACTAATCGGCTGATGTCGTCTTGGAGGAGGGTCCGTATGCTCTCAAGTTTGGCACGGACGTCATCAGGGATCGAGCTCAGTGTGACTTGGCGCGAGGCAACCTCTTCATCCTCAGAAAATGCAACCGCAAAGGAAAAAAGACTGTTGTTGGGAGTGTCCTGCTCCTGCGAAAGAATAAAAAAAATAAAATAAAAATACGGATTAGCCGACGGTAAGGGGAAATCGGCTGATTTGGGTGACAAGTTTCTTACCTCTTTGAAGTGGATTTCTTCTGCTTGCGCCGGCGGGATTGCTACCCTCATCTCGGGAACTGGCGCGATTGGTTCATCGGAAGAAGAAGATTCGACGATTATCCGTGCCCTGCTCGGGCCAGCCTCCTGGAAAGGTATGTGAAGCGGATTTTTATAAGTATAATGCAAATGATTAAGTTTGATGATATAGAATGACTGCCATATCTGTGAGTCGTCCGGCCGATGGTTGTTGGAAAGGTACAATCGATGCGCCCAGGGTAGCTTGCATCAAAAATCGGTTAGTTTTTGGTTAAGTATCAAAAAATTGAGTTAAGAGACTCTCTACCTCCGTGGGAGGAATTGCTGGCGTTCCGGTGTCCGCCTGGGATGTAGCCGATTGCTGCGGAGATTGCACTGGAGCGATTTGCGCCGCCTGATAGAAAGAAGAAGTTAATATCGATAGAATACTTAGAAGGATGTGAGGTATGCGAAATTACCTGAACAACTTCTACTAGCAATGATGCAGCAGCCGCTCCAGCTTCTGTAGCAGCCTGGGGATCGGTTTCCTCAATAATTGGCAGAGCCGATGCCGCCGCCGATTGATCAGCCGGTTCTAAACGGGCACGCACTTGGCGGCTCGTCTTCTTTAAAGAGGGTTTCTTCAGCGTTTGTTTCGATCGGCCGGTGGTGATGTCTTCGATGGTTGGGGCATGGTAGCCGATGAGTGGGAATGGTGTGTATGGGTAGCTATTCTCTATCGGCCTACCACTTCGGCTCCGCGTCGGAGGAAGTCGACTTTCGGATTGAAAAGGGAAATAAGAGTTAGCGGCAAATTTGTAGCATAGAAAGAAATAACATCGAAATCGGCCGAGAAAAGGGCAGTACCGCTGCGTTTGGGTCGATGTTGTCAGGATCCAGATCATTGCAATATGTTGCAAGAGATACACAAAAGAGATGCTGCTTCCATTCTACCCACCATAACTTGAATTGTTGGAAAGCAAAAGGAGCCACTATCCAATTGCTTAGATCAATGGTACTGGAGTTCGACAATAAATTGCACAGCCGATTGTAATCAAGGCCCTTAGTGAGCTCATCTCGGAATTTTGCGCGGCCGGCAAAATAAACTTGAATCGGCAGCTGACCAAGGCCGAACTGCCGTGCTGCAACTGATGGGTTATAAAATTATAAGTTGGGGAGTCTTTCCCAGAGAAGAAGTTCGCCGGTAAGATCCCTGGTTTGATCAAGGCGTCCGTGAGATCATTATCAAAGGAGTTGGATTTTGAGTCATAGCAGAAGGGAAGCTCAAAAAGTGGCTCTGTTCTCTAGTACGGGTACCAACTGGTAGTTTCTTCACTAAAGCCGTTGTAAAAGCATCTGAAATACTCGGCTGTCTGGGTAGCGATGAACTGCAACCAGGGAAAGCTGATGCCGCTTCGCCGAAAGAGGTGCACCGTCGTCATACTGTGGGGTTTTCTTCTGACTCAATGTTGGGGAATGTCTTGGTCTCTATCTGCTGCTGGGAGATTTTGCTCATGTACAGGTTGAGCGAGAGGGTGATGAACTACCAAGGGCCACCAGGGTTACCAATCGGCTCTCCCTTTGACAGTTTGACGCTGATCTGGTGCATCATGTGGTAGCCCGATCCTAGCATGGCGGCTCCTCTTGACAGGGTTTCGGCCAGAGCTTGTGTGTTGGAAGAAGGGCCAACCGCTCTGCCGCAGAAGAGGTGCTTCTCTAGCCACATCATCAAGAACGGTGAATATTCTCTCTCCAAAATCGTCCCGGTCCTCATGTTTCTTCCACCCGCCGATTCCTTTCGTCTCTAGCCGATGGGTCAGCTTGATCAGATAATTAAAGGGTGTATTGGGGGAGCAAATGTTGAGGCCGGTCAGCATCAGGACATCGGCCAGAGTTGGAGTCATGGGTCCGTGCCCAAAGAGAAACGCGTTGAGTGTGTCAGACCAGAAATAGGAGGTTGCTATTACCAGGGGTTCATTCTTCTCCATCTGGGATAAAGATAGATTGATGCACTGGCCGATTTTTAATTCATCCCATTGAACTCTCTTAGAGTTGGCCATTCTTTGGTACCACTCTTTCCAGCCGAGGGTTTCATTTGGCCAAGATCTAAAAGTGCCTGACCACTGGCCCAAATCCATAGGTGATTGCTTGAAAGGGATTCTATGGGTTTCTAGGTTAATCAGATCAGACGGGTCTGGATTCCCCATAGGGCCTAAGAAAATGAGACCAGGAGCTTCGGAAAGGCGGATAGTGATTTGGTGTCTGACTGCCTAAAAAAGGTAAAAAGGGAAGAACTAAGAGTAGATCTAAAAGATGAATGGGCGGTAAAAAGTAAAAAGGAAAAGTTTCAGATGTTTACCTCCGGGATGAACGTCATCGTCGCTGATGGAATCGCTGATGGAACTGCCGTCGCCGATGGAGTTGCTGGCGGAGCCTCCGTGGCTGGTGGAGTTGCTGATGGTGCGGCCATTGAAGGAATGAAGCGGAATGCAGACGAAAGAAGGATCGCCGGAGAATGCGGTTGGAAGTCAAAAGGGCGTTGGGAGAAGATAGAAGTGATTCGCCGAGGAGGAAGTTACTGAGCTCGTGGAGAAGAAGCGGCAGGGAACGCCAATATTTAAAGGCGGTCCGAGAGAAGGGGTAAAGGCGGGATTTTTACCGCGCCGTCTACACGAATTCCGAGGGAACAGTTGTCTCAGGTGCCCAGTTCGAAAAGATTGCATTCATCAGGTAGAAGACCGCGAAACAGAAGGAGATTTTTGCCGCGTTTGTTTTGGAGGAGAGATTAAAAAAGAATTTCGAAGTAAAAGTCATGTTTTACTCCGAAACTGGGGGGCATATGTTGATGCCAGATTTTGACACGTTTTGAATCGGCGTCAGGGAAGGAGGAGATTGGCCGAAGCGGTAGACTTAAAGGCTACAATTGGGAATCGGCCGATTGGCGCTACAGTTAGGAATCGGCCGATTGGCGCTGCAGTGTTTCGGGCGATTGGTGAATGAAGTTGGCGGGGGTCGGTGTGGCAACCCTGGTAATTACAAATCCAAAATCAATGACATAAGCCTAACTCCATGTGTTAAACCAACTAATGAGAGGGTGGAAAGAATTTAAAACGGGTTCAGTTGGAATTCAAATTAAATTTGGGCACATTTGGACACATTTGAAACTTTTAAATTAACTTTAAAACCATAAGCCAAATGAGGTTTTGCCTGAAACCAAAGTTGTAGAACTTTTTATTTTGAGCAACTTTCGTGTTCAAAAGTTTTTGAAATTCAAATCAGAAAGAGGAGAAAACGCCCTGTTTGCACCCAGCCCCCTGAACTTTTTCGAATTTTTGCATTTCAGTCCCTCGCTTCTCCCCCTCCTCTGCCGCGCCGCGCGCGCTCGCCCGCCCGCCGCGCACCAGGTGGCCGGCGTCGCCTGACCGGCGCGAAGCGCCAGGCCAGTGGCCGCCGCACCACCCCGCCACGGCCGGCTTTGCCCCGCCCCGACGCCGCGCCGCCCAGTCCGCGCCCGCGCATGCCTGCGACGCAGCCGCGTCCAGACCCGCCGCCCGTCGCGCCCAGTAGCCGCGCTCCGCCGTGCCGCCCCGGCCCCCGCGCCCCACCAGTCGTCGCGCCCGCCCTCCGCCCGAGCCGATGCCGCTGCTGCCTCCCCACTCCGCGCCCGGCACTATCTCACCGCGCTCACGCCGTATCTCGGCCGCCCAGTCGCCGCGCCCGCGTGCCGCACGACGCGCCGGCGTTCTGCCGCCGCCCGCCGCGGCCAGTGCACGCCGTGCCGTGCCTCCGCCCCGCACGCTAACCAGGCCCCTCCTGTCCCTATAAAAGCGCCACCCCGGCCACGCGCGCGAGCCCCCGGCCACCAGAACGCCTCGCCGTCGCCATCGTCGCCGCCGAGCACCACCCGTCCGTGGACAGCCCACTGCCGCCGCCCACTGCCCAAACTGAGCACCCAGCCACCACTACATCACCTCACCGCAGCTCGCCGACCCACCCAACGCCACCCAGAGCCACCGGAGCGCCGCCGCCCGCGCTGCCGTCGCCGCCGCCGCCCCTGCTCGCCGTGGACAGCACGACCCCGACCCCCTCCGTCCAAGCCGAGCCCTTGAGTGGCTTCCCCACGCGTCACTGAAGCTCGCCGACCGGACCACGCCGCCCCAAGCCCGCCGGAGCACCGCCGTCGACGCGAGCCGCGCCGCCGCCGCCTCTGCTCCAACGCCGGCGAGCCCTTCCCGGCCGTCCCCCACCTGAACAACACCCCCACAAGGTAGCCCTCGCACCCCTGAACCTTCCCCGACCCCCGCCCCTCGCCGCCGGCGAGCCCCCCTCGCCGCCGGCGAGCCCCCCTCGCCGGAATTTCGGCCGGCCGCCGTACCCGAGCCGCCGAGGACCCAATTGCAAAAATTTAAATCTTTAGAAGGGTCTGAGCGCAAGATTCAAGGACCTAGTTGTAAAAGAAAATTTCAAACCTAGATTCAAATTCAGTGAACTTGTAAAATTCGTATAAAATCGTAGAAAATTCAGAAAAATGCAAAATCAACTGTTCTGGAATCCTCAGAACAAACTCTACCACTTTTGGGCAGTGAATTAGTTGCTGGATGATTAGGACTGTGTAAAAAGATCAGGCCCAAATTCCATCTCTAGATTTACTGTTTGTTAAACTTAGTTTTATATCATGTGTAAGAAGAATGTTTTATCCCTGCAGTTAGGTGGTGAGTCACCCATTGAAATTTTTCCTATGCTAATGTATTGGTAACTAGAAGCCAGAGAAAAATTAGGAGACTTTTTATCTCACAGTAACCTATTTATTTTATTTATGTGCTAATAACATACATTAAATCAAGAAAATAGTATCTTAGCTTGGAAAATTCCCAAATTATTAATGGGAGTTACACTGTGGTAGAGGTTGCTGTGTAAAAAGTTTCATGGACAAAAACCCTGTGTAGGGTCCTGTAAAAATGAATCTTTAAAAAGCCTAGGTGTAGAATGTCATATTTTCTATGCTCTAAATACTGCATGATAAATCCTACAAAAATTACAGTAGCTTCTGCATGCTCAAGTGAGAGCTCTGTAAAAATCTTAGCCACAATTGTTGCACCAATTGATCTGTACGAAAAGAACAAGTATCTAACAGCAACAATGAAATATATTTTTCAGAATTAATCTGTTACATAAAATTGGCTGAAAATTTTACAGTAAGCACACCTTTCCTTGATGTGCCTAAATCCAAAATTTCATGACCAGAAACTATCCCTTGTAGTAATGACTCTCAAATCGTAATCAAGTGCTATTTCCACGACTTAAACTTGTGCACTCATGTAGAATCGATGACTCTCGCCGACGGAACCTACGAGCTGGTGCCCGCGTCCGAGAGTGAGCAGTGTGAAGCTCAAGCAAATCTAACTGAAGCTTTTGAAGACCCGAGCCCAAGTTCGGAAGATCCCCAAGCGAACTGCGAAGGCAAGCCCCGGAGCATAACCCATTCTTTCCGAAATTATGCAACTCATTACTCTTTGCTTGTGCATTAAGTTTATAGGAGTTGGATGAAAACTTAGTTGCATGATGTCAGGAACCCTTGCTTGGAAAACTAGATGTAAGGTTCGATAGAATGCTGTGCTAATAGGACTCCGGTAAAAGTCGAGTGATTTCCTGTCACTCGCGAGAAAATAGGAGTTGAATGACTACTACACGCTGCAATCATAAGGACACGGACGGGTTATGTAACGATGGTTACGATTGAGGCCCGTCTGTCTAGTGAAAAATGCTAAGGCCGCAGGGTGTGGTAGTGATGGTTAAGTCTTTGAACGTACTAAACACATGCCGAGATTATGGGAATCGGTAAGCTTAAGTACCTGATTGGCCCGGCAAGGGGACGGCATCCTACCCTTTGAACTTCGGTCCCATGTGCATATGGCGAGTGCAGAGAGTGGTCACGACCCGGCGCCGAACCGTGGCGTGGAGCTCTTGTACTCTCGGAGGGTAGCCCCGATCCACGACCCGGAAAGAAAGGGGAACAGTTGCACGTGTGACTCTAGGGAGTAACCACGTGACGTGTGTTTGGGTTTCCCTTGCAAGGTTAAGAAATTCGATTCGAATCGTCCGTTTCTCACGGCTATTGAGACTGCTTAACCATTTTTACCCACAGAGTAAGAAGAGGAACAATGATGATGAATGAACAGGATTGGATGAAAAATTTAATGCTTCACCATGTATGCTTTAGATAGCTGCTTATCTAGAATGGTTAATGAAACTAGAATCGGGAGCTAAAAGTTGAAAGTAAGGACCCACTTGTAGATGCTTTTCGGCAAAACAAACCCCTGAGCCAAAAAGCCTTGCATGTCTAGAGTCGGCGGAGTAGTTTCCACTACACGGGTAAGTCTTGCTGAGTATTAGTATACTCGGTCTTGCTTGTGACTCGTTTTCAGGTGAGACCTTCGAAGACATGATTGCTAGCTTGACTTGGCCCTGCACTCTTCCCCCTGGTTGGTCGGTGGAATGGGATGCGCCCCCGCCCAACGGAGATAAGGCCGAGTGATGTCTCGTACGGGCTTCATCGAGACATCCTGTATCGTCGAGTAGTTTCCGTTGTTTATTTCCGCTGCAATTTAACTCTGAAGAACTTATTTATGTTAATTGAAGTACTTGTTTTCTAAACTCAGAACTAGGTCTGTAATATTGACTTATGCAAATGATGTAATACTTGCTGGAATGTGGTATTCTCTGGGCTCATCGTCGCATGAGCATTTGTATGTACGGCGCTCGATCCGTTCACCGTGGTTGTATCGGGAGGTTATACCCGACAGACCAGTGGATTACTCTGTTTGAAGTGTAAGGTTAACCGAGGATGCCTTAATGGTGATGGTTAATACACTTGAGCCGGATTAATTCAGGTGGTTCTGCCACAGCTGGTATCAGAGCCGTAGCTGGTGCCACAGCTGGCAACAGCGGACACCAGAGCCGAAATACATACGCCAGAGAATGCTACAAGCCTTAAAAACTCATTTTACCAAAACTTGACTAGAAGGTTGTGTTGCGAAATGCGTTGGTACGTTAAGGATGGTGCCTAGTTCGTAAAGCCCTAAGGGATTATGGGAAAGTTACTAGGTGGCTATCTAACTTCTATATATAGTATCAACTGACTTCCAGCACATTACTTTCTGTCGAAACTTACTTTCATGCACAACCGACCCTAAATTCTGTAATGACGCACTCGTCGCTAAGGTAAGAAGGTAAGGATCCTCAGCCAACTGAGAGAGCTTGGCCTTCCTGTCGGTGATGCGAACCGAACGCTGCCCTCAAGCAGTGGCTTACTTGAGGTGCTGCCAATATGCCAACTGTTAGTTGAACATATTGGGAGTAGAAGGTTCGGCGCAGGGTATGGCGATCGCTGTTCATACCCCCGTATCATGACGGTACCCCCGTGAATACGCTATCTCGATAGCGTATGCTAACGTCGTCTGTACGGCGGGAATTGTACAGATATCGTTTCTATAAGTAAACGGTAATGATTGCGGACGCTTTCATGAGTGCTGGCATGAAAGGTTCATGATATATATATGCTTGTCGATTTTCTGCAGGTACACTAACCGCGATTACGATAAGTTAAGGGACGAGTAGAAAGACTCGACTAGATATTATAGGAGAGCCGTATTGTGTAAGCCACCGAAACTATCTTCGTAAGACCAAAGCTATTTGGCGATTATTTTATTTTGTGAGGACGAATAGGACGTGCATACATCATGAACATATGTATCTGAAATCAAAAATGCGATGTATGAGAGTGGTAAGGTTCTTGCGTATCTAAACCATGGTTTGCATAAGGACTATCTAGCGAAACTGTCCGAAATCTGCCGTCACCAAAAAGAGCGATTTTATGGCCTAAGAAAATGACCATTTCTGATAAAGTTCATGTTGAAGAAATTGTTCCAAATTTTGTGTTCTATCTTCTGTTCAAAAACGAAAAATTCTGAATGTATGGAGAGTGAGAAATAACAGAAACCTTGAAATGTCAGAATTCTGTCCGGAATAAGCACTTCTGCCCCTTAAATTTTTAGGCCCCCTCCTGCGGTTTTCTGCAAAAGAGCACAACACGAAACTTGTTCCAAATTTACCCAGGAAGCTGCTGTTAAAATTTGGTAAATTGTGGCTAGGTAGATTTTCCCTGGTGTACGAAACTCTAGCCCTCTGTTCACTGAAAATTCTGGGTAGACAGTAAGGTAAAACCTGAAAAGAAAGACCATCTTAGAGACCCAATTAGCTCTGGAGTTGACTAGAAAAGTTGTTCACAAATACCTTAGGAGTGATCTGGTGAAATTTGAGAATTTTTGGATGAGAACTGTGGGAGTTATGATTATTTTTGCACACTATACAGAATCTGTCCTTGTGCTGCTCACAGTTTTTCGCTATCTCACTCCATTTGATCTTTTGTTCAGATGGCCGAGCCTGTTGAGATGATGGTGGATGAGGATGGACGCGTGCACTCGCAGTGTCTCCACTGGGAGGGCTTTCCCTCTATTTTGTGGGATGTTCTGCGTACCGCGGGCTATCTAATTCCCCCACGTTACGCCGGACTGGAGTTTGCGGAGAATGGAGTTACCCAGTGCCGTGTCAACGTGACTATC
This sequence comes from Panicum miliaceum, assembly GCA_032594955.1. Classification (NCBI taxonomy): domain Eukaryota; kingdom Viridiplantae; phylum Streptophyta; class Magnoliopsida; order Poales; family Poaceae; genus Panicum; species Panicum miliaceum. The sequence continues at coordinate 42,037,181 of CM064062.1, forward strand.
TTTCCGCACCCGCTACACCCGGAGCGGCCCGCCTTGGAGCTTGAGGCTGTTGGTCGCCGTTTGGCCGATACTTGGGAGCTTGCAGCCATGAGGGCGCTCACCACATTTTGTGCGCAGCGTCCCGAGGTTGTCACACTCACTCCCATTGGATTGTTTCCTGCTGCCCAGGACAACGACCCCTTTTGGCTCAACAGGGTGCAGCACGCACAGTATTTGGTAGACTTCCATGCCCAGGAGTCTATCCATACCTCCGTACGGTGCATGAGTGCACTCTACCAGCTTCAGACTCTCCAGAGTCAGGCACTCGAGCAGCTCACCGATCTTGCTCAGGCCTACCATATGATGGCAGATACCAGGGATGAGCAGATAAAGGAGCTCAGCCAGGATCTTGAGGACAGAGATGCTCAGATTGGCCAACTTGAGGGCCAAATCCAGGAGCAGGACACTCTCATGGGTGAGAGAGATACCACGATAGCACAGTTGGAGGAGCAGCTCCATGATCTGAACCTTGAGTTGGAGGATGCTAATGAGCACATTCAGTGGCATCATGATCAGAATGACCATCCCCATGAGGACGACATGGAGGAGGATGAGGAGGAGCCACAGGAGATTGATGGTATCTCAGGTATGGATTTCGAGGGTGAGGTACCACAGGCACCTCGGATGGGAGCTCACTCTCCTGCTCACAGCGAGTCGTCCGTCAACGACTTGGATGATTTCTAGAGGACGACCTAGGAGGACTTTTGCACATACTCCTCGATAGGGTAGCCTAACTTTTGGCAAGTATTGTAATAGGCTAACTAGGAGTTGAGTAACTCTTTTGTGTTGGGTACACCTGAACCATGTGGATACCCTCAGCATGTAAGGAACGGCGATGAACTTGGGTGAATTCGTTGTAACTTGGTAAACAATGAAATCCACAATCGCTGAGTCTTGTCGGAATTTTTATCCATGTCTCCTTGCATTTATTGGCTGAGTGTTGAATACCAGACTTGTGCTAAGTTTTGTGATCTAGGTTCTCACAAAAATTCAGCATCATTGGACCTCGCTAGTTTGAGATATAGGCGAAACCGTACCGATCAATCTGCTGAAAAACAGCTAAGACAGTAAGGCAAAGGACGAGCTTTTCGACCACCTTAGCTATAGTTCTAGCACCGAAGTTAAAATACCAAGGTGGTGCATTCCTAAATTCTCTGACTACTGCAAATGATTGAGATGTTTCGGATGGACCCACAGCAGGCTATGATTTTTCTCGTAGCAAACAGAGATTCTGTCCATACTTCTAGCTCAGACTTCGGAAGTCTATGACTACACCAATTATTTATGAATCAAGGAAGTAATATGGATCGCGTGGCTAATGGTAACCTTTCACGTTTCAGATGGTTGGATCAACACGTGGCAACCCCGAGGGTTTTGGTGCCGGTGGCAGCCGCTCGCGACAATCGCCACCACCCCCGCCCAGTTTGGTGGAAGTGATGGCCGCTCAAACCGAGCTGCTACGTCAGATTGTGCAAGGGCAACACCAGCAGAGGGGTGGGCACAATGCTCACCAACCACAAGCTGCAGGATACACGGATTTCCTGGGGACCCAGCCTCCCTTGTTCCATAAGGCCAAGGAACCCCTGGACGCAGATGCATGGATTCGCACCATAGAATCCAAGTTCACACTACTTGTGGCCCCATGCTCAGAAGCCAACAAAGCTCGTTTTGCCGCGCAACAGCTTCGCGGTACCGCTCGTCTGTGGTGGGACCACTATTTTGCGATGCTCCCGGCTGATCATGTGGTCGACTGGGATGAGTTCAAGACCGCGTTCCGGGCACATCATATCCCCGAGGGTCTCATGGAGAGGAAGTTGAACGAGTTCCTGGCACTCACCCAGGGCACCCGCACCGTGTTGCAATACGCCCAGGCGTTCAACAACCTATGCCAGTATGCGGGCTATCACGCTGATACGGATGCCAAGAAGCGTGATCGTTTCCGCCGAGGTCTGAATACCAAGCTCAAGGAACGTCTGAACCTAGCCAGGGCTGACACCTACAACGAGTTGGTCAATATGGCCATTACCCAGGAAGACTGTATCATGGCACACCGGGCAGAGAAGAAGAGAAAGGCACCCGCAGGACCATCAAGTGCCCAACCACCAAGGTATCGCATCGTGCAAAATACCGCACCTACAGCTCCACCAAAGGCCCCGCAGCCAGGAAGATGGATTGCCAGACCCCCACAGCAGCCAGGCATGGTACGACCCCCGATGCCTCCATAGAATGGTCCGAGGCCCATTCTTCAGCAGTCTCTTCGACCTAGCCCCGCAAATCGCTGTTTCAAATGCGGGAGTTCCAGCCACTTCGCACGCGAATGCCCTCAGCCTGGACAGCCCAACCAAGGTCAAGGACCCAACCCGAACGCCAAGAACAGGGGCAAGAGACAGACCCTGCAAGTCAAGCAAGGACGGATTAACTTCACCACGCTTGCAGAGCTTCCAGAAGGCGCCCCAGTGATGTCGGGTACATTCTCTATCCATAACAAGCCTGCCGTTATATTATTTGATTCTGGTGCATCGCATAGTTTTATAAGTGCAAAATTCGGTGCAAAAGTAGGCTTGGATGTTTGTCACACAAAAGGGTCATATATGATATCAACACCGGGTGGTAAAATTGCTTCAAACCAAATGGTCAGACAAGTACCAGTCAAATTGGGTAGTAAAACCATCGACACGGACCTTGTCCTTTTACCCCTTGACGGCATGGACATTATTTTGGGAATGAACTGGATGGCTATGCATGGAGTCACACTAGACCTTTCTTCCCGAGCCGTTGAGATAAATTCACCTAGTCACGGAGCCACTACCCTTTACCTACCATTCATAGATTGCACGAATTCCTGTGCTTATAAGATGGAAGGACTTAAGCTAGATGAGATTCTTGTGGTGAACGAGTATGCCGATGTTTTCCCGGATGACTTACCAGGAATGCCACCGGATAGGGATATTGAGTTCGTTATTGAACTACAACCAGGCACTGCACCTATATCCAAAAGACCGTATAGGATGCCCCCTAAAGAATTGGCCGAGCTGAAACTTCAACTCCAAGAACTACTGGACAAAGGTTTTATTCGCCCTAGCGCGTCACCTTGGGGATGTCCAGCCCTATTCGTAAAGAAGAAGGATGACAGTTTGAGATTATGTGTGGACTACCGACCTCTCAATGCGGTAACAGTTAAAAATAAATACCCACTTCCTCGCATCGATGTGCTCTTCGATCAATTAGCTGGAGCCAGAGTCTTCTCAAAGATTGATCTTCGTTCGGGATATCATCAGATCAAGATTCGCCCGTGCGATATTCCTAAGACTGCCTTCTCCACACGATATGGACTATATGAATTCTTGGTCATGTCCTTTGGACTCACCAATGCCCCTGCCTACTTCATGTATCTCATGAATTCGGTATTCATGCCCGAACTTGATAAATTCGTCGTAGTGTTCATCGACGACATTCTTATCTATTCAAAGGATGAGGAAGAGCATGCCAAGCACCTTCGCATTGTTCTTCAGCGACTCAGAGACCATCAGCTCTATGCTAAGTTTTCTAAGTGTGAATTCTGGTTGGATACTGTAAAGTTCTTAGGTCACACGATCTCCAGCGAAGGCATAGCTGTTGACTCCAGCAAGGTACAAGAGGTGATGGATTGGAAACCCCCTACCTCTGTTCATCAGATTCGCAGTTTTCTCGGCTTAGCCGGTTACTACCGTCTCTTCATCCCGGATTTCTCTCGAATTGCTAAGCCCATGACGGAACTATTGAAGAAGGAAGTAAAGTTTGTATGGAATGAGAAGTGTGAGGAAGCCTTCCACACTCTCAGAGAGCATCTGACTACTGCACCTGTGTTAGCTCAACCCGATAATACCAAGTCATTCGATGTGTATTGTGACGCATCAGGTACTGGTCTAGGATGTGTGCTTATGCAAGAGAATCGAGTGATTGCATATGCCTCACGAGCCCTTCGGCCCCACGAACAGAATTATCCCACGCATGACCTTGAGCTCGCAGCCGTCATTCACGCTCTGAAGATATGGAGGCACTATCTCATGGGTACACAGTGCAATATCTACACGGATCATAAGAGTCTCAAGTACATCTTCACACAAGCCGATCTGAATATGAGACAACGAAGATGGCTAGAATTAATCAAAGATTATGACCTTGAAGTGCACTATCACCCCGGTAAGGCTAATGTAGTCGCGGATGCACTAAGCCGCAAGTCCCATTGCCATTGCTTATCCATGGAGTCCTACCATGAGACACTATGTGCAGACATGAGGAAGCTTAACTTGGAGATGGTTTCCCAAGGCACTCTAAATCACATCTCAGTTGAGCCCACTCTTCACGACCAAATCGTCATGGCACAACTACATGATGAAGGAATCAAGATCATCAAACAAAAACTCTCTCTAGGTGAGGAGAAGTATAAGTGTTTCCGCCAGGACCATAAGGGAGTTCTATGGTTCGAAAGTCGTATAGTCGTTCCGAAGAATCGTGAACTCCGCAAGCAAATTCTTGATGAGGCACACCTCTCCAAATTCTCTATCCACCCCGGCAGTAGCAAAATGTATCAGGACCTAAGGCAAAACTTCTGGTGGACTAGAATGAAAAGGGAAATTGCTACGTATGTCTCGGAATGTGACACGTGCCAGAGAGTAAAAGCTAGCCACTTAAAGGTAGCCGGTACACTTCAACCGTTACCTATACCATCATGGAAATGGGAAGACATAAGTATGGACTTCATCGTTGGACTACCAAACACGTCCCAGAGACATGATTCCATATGGGTTATCGTTGATAGACTCACGAAGACGGCACATTTTCTTCCGGTGCACACCACCTATTCTACCAAGAAATATGCCGATATTTACCTCGATCGTATTGTTTGCCTGCATGGAATACCTAAGACAATCATTTCCGATCGTGGTCCCCAGTTTGTAGCACGCTTTTGGGAACAACTGCAAACGTCTCTTGGCACAAAGCTGATTCGCAGCTCAGCATACCATCCTCAGACCGATGGACAAACGGAAAGAGTAAACCAAATTCTTGAAGACATGCTGAGAGCTTGTGTCATTCATTATGACAAGAATTGGGACAAATGCCTACCCCTGGCAGAGTTCTCGTACAACAACAGCTACCAAACGAGTTTAAAAATAGCACCATTTGAGGCCCTGTACGGACGAAGGTGTCGAACCCCTTTGAGCTGGTCACAAACCGGAGAACGTAAAATAATTGGACCCGACCTGGTAATCGAGGCAGAGGAGAAAGTAAAAGTAATACAAGCAAATCTTAAAGCCGCACAAGCCCGACAAAAGAGCTATTCTGACAAAAGGAGAAAGCCTCTAAAGTTCGAAGTTGGCGATCATGTCTATCTTCGAGTTTCACCAACCAAAGGAGTGCGAAGATTTGGGATCAAAGGCAAACTAGCTCACCGTTATATTGGTCCTTACGAAATCATGGAGAGCTGCGGACCCGTAGCCTACAAATTACGACTGCCCCCTCAGCTCACGGCCACCCATGATGTCTTCCACGTATCTCAACTCAAGAAGTGTATTCGAGTCCCTACCGAGATTGTGGAACAACAAGAAATATCATTGGAACCCGACCTCTCGTATGTCGAACACCCAGTTACGATTCTGGATCAAAAAGAAAGAGAGACCAGGAGGAAAGTGATTAGAATGTATAAAATACAATGGAATCGCCACACGGAAGAAGAAGCCACCTGGGAAACGGAAAGCTACCTGAACCAACATTTCCCTGGGTTTCTTGCCTCAACCACTGGTATGTGCCCCCACGCCCACACTAAGAATTACCGAATCTCGGGGCGAGATTCTTGTTAAGGGGGGAAGGCTGTGGCAACCCTGGTAATTACAAACCCAAAATCAATGACATAAGCCTAACTCCATGTGTTAAACCAACTAATGAGAGGGTGGAAAGAATTTAAAACGGGTTCAGTTGGAATTCAAATTAAATTTGGGCACATTTGGACACATTTGAAACTTTTAAATTAACTTTAAAACCATAAGCCAAATGAGGTTTTGCCTGAAACCAAAGTTGTAGAACTTTTTATTTTGAGCAACTTTCGTGTTCAAAAGTTTTTGAAATTCAAATCAGAAAGAGGAGAAAATGCCCTGTTTGCACCCAGCCCCCTGAACTTTTTCGAATTTTTGCATTTCAGTCCCTCGCTTCTCCCCCTCCTCTGCCGCGCCGCGCGCGCTCGCCCGCCCGCCGCGCGCCAGGTGGCCGGCGTCGCCTGACCGGCGCGAAGCGCCAGGCCAGTGGCCGCCGCACCACCCCGCCACGGCCGGCTTTGCCCCGCCCCGACGCCGCGCCGCCCAGTCCGCGCCCGCGCATGCCTGCGACGCAGCCGCGTCCAGACCCGCCGCCCGTCGCGCCCAGTAGCCGCGCTCCGCCGTGCCGCCCCGGCCCCCGCGCCCCACCAGTCGTCGCGCCCGCCCTCCGCCCGAGCCGCTGCCGCTGCTGCCTCCCCACTCCGCGCCCGGCACTATCTCACCGCGCTCACGCCGTATCTCGGCCGCCCAGTCGCCGCGCCCGCGTGCCGCATGACGCGCCGGCGTTCTGCCGCCGCCCGCCGCGGCCAGTGCACGCCGTGCCGTGCCTCCGCCCCGCACGCTAACCAGGCCCCTCCTGTCCCTATAAAAGCGCCACCCCGGCCACGCGCGCGAGCCCCCGGCCACCAGAACGCCTCGCCGTCGCCATCGTCGCCGCCGAGCACCACCCGTCCGTGGACAGCCCACTGCCGCCGCCCACTGCCCAAACTGAGCACCCAGCCACCACTACATCACCTCACCGCAGCTCGCCGACCCACCCAACGCCACCCAGAGCCACCGGAGCGCCGCCGCCCGCGCTGCCGTCGCCGCCGCCGCCCCTGCTCGCCGTGGACAGCACGACCCCGACCCCCTCCGTCCAAGCCGAGCCCTTGAGTGGCTTCCCCACGCGTCACTGAAGCTCGCCGACCGGACCACGCCGCCCCAAGCCCGCCGGAGCACCGCCGTCGACGCGAGCCGCGCCGCCGCCACCTCTGCTCCAACGCCGGCGAGCCCTTCCCGGCCGTCCCCCACCTGAACAACACCCCCACAAGGTAGCCCTCGCACCCCTGAACCTTCCCCGACCCCCGCCCCTCGCCGCCGGCGAGCCCCCCTCGCCGGAATTTCGGCCGGCCGCCTAACCCGAGCCGCCGAGGACCCAATTGCAAAAATTTAAATCTTTAGAAGGGTCTGAGCGCAAGATTCAAGGACCTAGTTGTAAAAGAAAATTTCAAACCTAGATTCAAATTCAGTGAACTTGTAAAATTCGTATAAAATCGTAGAAAATTCAGAAAAATGCAAACTCAACTGTTCTGGAATTCTCAGAACAAAATCTACCACTTTTGTTACAAAAATTTTCTCAGAATCTCAAAATATTGTGCTCTACATTAAATAGAAGCTTTAATGGACATATTTTATATCCACTGTTCTAGAACAATGCTGACCCTGAATTTTGGGCAGTGAATTAGTTGCTGGATGATTAGGACTGTGTAAAAAGATCAGGCCTAAATTCCATCTCTAGATTTACTGTTTGTTAAACTTAGTTTTATATCATGTGTAAGAAGAATGTTTTATCCCTGCAGTTAGGTGGTGAGTCACCCATTGAAATTTTTCCTATGCTAATGTATTGGTAACTAGAAGCCAGAGAAAAATTAGGAGACTTTTTATCTCACAGTAACCTATTTATTTTATTTATGTGCTAATAAAATACATTAAATCAAGAAAATAGTATCTTAGCTTGGAAAATTCCCAAATTATTACTGGGAGTTACACTGTGGTAGAGGTTGCTGTGTAAAACGTTTCATGGACAAAAACCCTGTGTAGGGTCCTGTAAAAATGAATCTTTAAAAAGCCTAGGTGTAGAATGTCATATTTTCTATGCTCTAAATACTGCATGATAAATCCTACAAAAATTACAGTAGCTTCTGCATGCTCAAGTGAGAGCTCTGTAAAAATCTTAGCCACAATTTTTGCACCAATTGATCTGTACGAAAAGAACAATTATCTAACAGCAACAATGAAATATATTTTTCAGAATTAATCTGTTACATAAAATTGGCTGAAAATTTTACAGTAAGCACACCTTTCCTTGATGTGCCTAAATCCAAAATTTCATGACCAGAAACTATCCCTTGTAGTAATGACTCTCAAATCGTAATCAAGTGCTATTTCCACGACTTAAACTTGTGCACTCATGTAGAATCGACGACTCTCGCCGACGGAACCTACGAGCTGGTGCCCGCGTCCGAGAGTGAGCAGTGTGAAGCTCAAGCAAATCTAACTGAAGCTTTTGAAGACCCGAGCCCAAGTTCGGAAGATCCCCAAGCGAACTGCGAAGGCAAGCCCCGGAGCATAACCCATTCTTTCCGAAATTATGCAACTCATTACTCTTTGCTTGTGCATTAAGTTTATAGGAGTTGGATGAAAACTTAGTTGCATGATGTCAGGAACCCTTGCTTGGAAAACTAGATGTAAGGTTCGATAGAATGCTGTGCTAATAGGACTCCGGTAAAAGTCGAGTGATTTCCTGTCACTCGCGAGCAAATAGGAGTTGAATGACTACTACACGCTGCAATCATAAGGACACGGACGGGTTATGTAACGATGGTTACGATTGAGGCCCGTCTGTCTAGTGAAAAATGCTAAGGCCGCAGGGTGTGGTAGTGATGGTTAAGTCTTTGAACGTACTAAACACATGCCGAGATTATGGGAATCGGTAAGCTTAAGTACCTGATTGGCCCGGCAAGGGGACGGCATCCTACCCTTTGAACTTCGGTCCCATGTGCATATGGCGAGTGCAGAGAGTGGTCACGACCCGGCGCCGAACCGTGGCGTGGAGCTCTTGTACTCTCGGAGGGTAGCCCCGATCCACGACCCGGAAAGAAAGGGGAACAGTTGCACGTGTGACTCTAGGGAGTAACCACGTGACGTGTGTTTGGGTTTCCCTTGCAAGGTTAAGAAATTCGATTCGAATCGTCCGTTTCTCACGGCTATTGAGACTGCTTAACCATTTTTACCCACAGAGTAAGAAGAGGAACAATGATGATGAATGAACAGGATTGGATGAAAAATTTAATGCTTCACCATGTATGCTTTAGATAGCTGCTTATCTAGAATGGTTAATGAAACTAGAATCGGGAGCTAAAAGTTGAAAGTAAGGACCCACTTGTAGATGCTTTTCGGCAAAACAAACCCCTGAGCCAAAAAGCCTTGCATGTCTAGAGTCGGCGGAGTAGTTTCCACTACACGGGTAAGTCTTGCTGAGTATTAGTATACTCGGTCTTGCTTGTGACTCGTTTTCAGGTGAGACCTTCGAAGACATGATTGCTAGCTTGACTTGGCCCTGCACTCTTCCCCCTGGTTGGTCGGTGGAATGGGATGCGCCCCCGCCCAACGGAGATAAGGCCGAGTGATGTCTCGTACGGGCTTCATCGAGACATCCTGTATCGTCGAGTAGTTTCCGTTGTTTATTTCCGCTGCAATTTAACTCTGAAGAACTTATTTATGTTAATTGAAGTACTTGTTTTCTAAACTCAGAACTAGGTCTGTAATATTGACTTATGCAAATGATGTAATACTTGCTGGAATGTGGTATTCTCTGGGCTCATCGTCGCATGAGCATTTGTATGTACGGCGCTCGATCCGTTCACCGTGGTTGTATCGGGAGGTTATACCCGACAGACCAGTGGATTACTCCGTTTGAAGTGTAAGGTTAACCGAGGATGCCTTAATGGTGATGGTTAATACACTTGAGCCGGATTAATTCAGGTGGTTCTGCCACAGCTGGTATCAGAGCCGTAGCTGGTGCCACAGCTGGCAACAGCGGACACCAGAGCCGAAATACATACGCCAGAGAATGCTAGAAGCCTTAAAAACTCATTTTACGAAAACTTGACTAGAAGGTTGTGTTGCGAAA